>CM054410.1:55127369-55727369 GCA_028858755.1 Ara ararauna
GCTCCCCAACACTGTTTCTAATGGTTTGGATTAAACTAAAATTTCTGTTTGCGTTATCTGTGAACATAAAGGAGAAAACATTACTATGTCCTCTCTGTTGTCTTCAAAACTGAATGGGACTCAGCCAGAATGGGATCAAGCAAGACTAGAAAAATATGCCTATTCACACTGCAGTGCCTTGTTATACCACAACATCTCTCATACACACGCTTTTCTACGTTGTACACTCTTCTCTATATTGGTCTTCATATGGTCTTTTACAAGCTTGTGAGGTAGCAAGGTGCACGACAAATAAATTGCCTCAACCCTTCAGCTTTTTTGTTAGTCCCTATACTTTCATTTACGATATACAGCTTATTTTACCACAAAAATAAAATGGTGCACAAACTTAAGCAGATTAATGCGTACATTTATTAGAGCTTTTCACACGCATAAGAGTATGAAAACCGCTTTCTCAAAATAATTTTTTATTTAATGTTTCATATTTGGTAATCCAAACAAAATCAGTAACTCCATGCAGAACTTCAGCCTCAGCAGGAATTATGACAAATGATGCAAAGTCAGGTCGGGGAATTGTATGGTCCATGAATGAGTCTGAAATGACCTCATGGTTTCCACACAGTGAAGATTGTCCAGAAGGGACACATCTGAGGAGTAGCTGTTCAGCGCACCACTGACTACTTGTGTTCCATGACGGAGTCCCAGGTCCCATAGGCATGAAAATCACAGTTATTTATTTTTTTAATGACAAAAAAAAATTGTCATTTTTTACAGAAAATACAGTCCGAAAACTGCAGACAAGATGCTGCAGTTTTTGCTGAAATGAGGAGGTAAAACCTATCCTTCTCTAACTGCTACAGGCTCTCTCTCTCCAAATTAAGTTTCTAGTTCAGTGATGACAAACCTAGAGCTAATAATAATGGTGCAAATATATCCTATTGCTAAGCACAGTTCTCTGCTGGAAGTCTTTTGTTCCAAAACCCGTAGAGTTGAAGTAACGAACATACACCGTAACCTAGGTACAGGCCTTACTTGAGTCCAACGCAGCACTAAGCTGTAGGACTTCTTAGATATTGTCATCACCCATTCTAATATTCTTGGAGTTTCAACTTTCTTTAAGAAGTTAACATCTAGCTAACATTTTGCACTTGTAAACCATGTGAAGTTTTGAGACAGTTTGCAAATAGCAACGTTGGTCACGCTGGTTTACCAGGGTTTATCGGATGGCAGATGAGTAAGTGTAGAAATAAAAACAGCAAAAATAACAAAGCCAAACAGTAAAAACCAACAGTTTGATCGAAGAACATTGTGAGTAGAGATCGGTATATGCACTTTTGTTTTGCGCACATGTTCGCCGACAAGACTACTGCGTCACTTCTGCTGCATTCTGGGTACAGAATTTTGCTGCCTACACAGGAACATTATCTACCATCAGAAGCAGAGGTCCAACTGTGGAAAAGTGCTCTTCGCAATAAAGCTTGCATGTCTGCTTTTTTTGCATGATGATTCTTTGCAGTGAACTGCTAAAATGATAAACTACGGTGTGAGTGCTCTCGTCTATCTATTGTCAGTCCTTTACAAGCATTGGCAGCTGTGATGTAATTCATGCTATATACCAATTTTTGACAACAAGCTACGTAACTGTTACCAGAGAGATCGGGACCAAAAGATAGCAAAGTGTCATGGAATCATAGATCAAATCATGGAATCATAGAATATTTAAGTTTGGAAAGGATCACAGAGTTCCAGCCCCTCACTGCAATTTCACAGACAGTAGGAAAAATTATTTATTCATGACATTCAATGTTGCAATTACAGGAAGTATCCAATTGCACCAAACCCTTCTACAATGCAATTCCGCTTTCAGAGGCACTTTTCTGTTTTATATATCCCACAGGTTGCTTGCATTAATTACAATGAAAGACGTGCTTTGGAAGGAAAATGTCATCCTATTTCTCACTGTCATGTCATCTCAATTTCTCAGAGTTCCACAAAAAAGACATCTTCTAAAAAACGTTTTCAATTATTTTGGTTTTGTTCAGTGCCAGGGAAAAAAATTTACACCTAAATAAACTGGCAAGAATTGTCAACTGTATCCTGGCAAACGAGAAATCTACAGCCAGTTTTCTTTGTTTTTTCCTTTCTTCTCCCACCCTTCCTCCTCATTAGCAATCAAAGCAAGTCGAAGGAGGGAATTTCTTTTTCTCTTGTTAGGGGATTATCCCACTGCTCTTCTATTTCTAGATTTGCTTTCGACAGCAGTGGAGAACTCCATATTGGCAGTTCAGGATTTTATGCTTAGCTAGACTCCTGCGGGCAACGCATTTGTGTAAGTTCTATGAACGCCACTGAGGCTGCCCCTAATATTTTATCTGCCTTTCTCTTTTGCAAGTATAATCTTACTGTAATGCCGTTTTCTAAGCTGAACAAATGTCCTCATTCATTTCATGATAGAAACAAAAAGAAAGCAAATGAGCTTGCTCATGTGGAAAGATTGTTGTAGTTTTTTCGTTAACACTATCCACACAGCCTTACAGAAGAACTGCTTTTAAAATGTTGCAAGCACAAGTTAAATGCAACACTGAATTTGTTCTTGAAAAAAGATGACCCACTTGACATGATGTCATCACCGTACGAAAAATATAGGTAGATGCATTTGTGTTACAAATGGCAAGCTCAGTTCTTGGACGCACCTATTCATTTGTTGCTGCTGCAGTAAATCCCATGCAGCGTGTTACTACAGTGTACTCTCTTTGATCTGAATAAATTTGAAAGCCCAAGCTAAGAAATAAATGCTAAATGATGAGGTTTTAATTGAGAGTTCCAGCAGCAAAAATACATCCCCTCATGTGTACACCGGTGTTATCCTTCTTGGCTTCAGCAAGCAATCAAGCCAAGCTTGAGAATGAAAGGAAGCACAGTACAATGACTAGAGTGACTGTAAAGGACTCGTGACACCATGTTTTGGCCACAGGTTACCCATAGGGCCTGTTGCATGGCTCACTCTTTTCCTGCAGTGTAGTGTACAGTGCCATAAACATATCTTCTTTGGACAAAGCCTGGAGATGACGTTGAGCCACTGAAAACACTGTGAGCTTCATGTATCTTCATTCAGAGAACGATCAGACTTAGCAACTCCAGATCTAACAACCGCGGATGTTAGCTCCTCAGCAAGGTGATGGCTTTTTTACCTACTAACAATACATGACAGGCTCTCTGTTTCTAGATAAATTATGCTACCACGGGGTATCAAAAATGGAAACAGCACAGGCAGACAAAATGGAAAGCCACAAGAAATACTACGTTCCTGTGCTGAAAGGGAGGAGTAGCTCCAAAAAGGTGGATGAAGATAGAAAATTCAAAGAAAATATCTGATCACCTGCCCTAACAAGTTCCACATTTAAAGCCAAATCATTGCAATTCGTGGTTAGTGAAAGCACTCAGGTGACTGCTGACTCATGACTAAAGATTTGCAGAGCTCCAAGGTTCTGGTGTGACGAAATGAGCAAGTGACTTCAGTAGATAAACCTTCTGCATTTACCTACCTTCCCAATTTCACCATTCATTTTGTCTCCTAGATCCATTTTTATAAGTAATTGGGTGCATTCTTTCACTGGTGTTACTTCAGATTAAAGTATTTCCGTCTTTGTCCACAAGAAACTGTGTACTACACGTGCAGTATTAGAGAAGAAATGGAACTCTATTTCTGGAAGCTTAGGATTTTGAGAAATCGGTTCAGACTTCTGGCATTCTAATGGATGTTAGAACTAGAAATAGAACTAGAAGCACACCAAATTATTTAAAAGGATGAACGCGAAATTTTGAATGTAGACGGGAGTTACAAAATGACATGAAACAGCAGGAGAGAAAAAAGTGTTTGTTAAAATAACATGCTGGGATGTATAAGCAGGATCAAATCTGCATGAGGTACAAAGCAATCCTTCTGCTTCGCTCAGTATTGGTATTGATTTAACACAGAAACTCCAGAAAACAATGAAAGTATTTATAAAATTCTAAAAAATATGACTAGTGAGAAAAATCAAATTGCTGTTATTCGGATGGACAGAAATAGACTGAGAACACGTTGTAAACTGACAATTAGTTGTCCTTTTATAAGCGTAATTATGATAATTAGATTACAAGGGCTACAGTGTTTGCTGAATATTCCGACAATTGATGAATATTCTCAGCCATGAATAAGCTGACAAGGCGCATGGGATGGGTTTTTCCTCATTTTTGTAAGGACTGCGCTATTTGTTAGTAAAAATGAACATTGGACTGAAAGCCAGAGATATTTTCAAAAAACCCTGCAAAAAAGAGAGATAATTTGGTTTCAGCAAAGCAACCAGCAATAATAGAAGGAAATTGAACTTAACATCAGACATAGCTGAATTCAGAATCTTTCATGTAGGTTAAGTAAGTAGACCTTATGTATATAGCGATCAACAGCTTTTGATTGTAATGTGTGTTCTCAATATGAAGTAATGAATTTTAATGGCAATTTGCGCCTTGTCAGCTTACTCATGGCTGAGAATATTCATCAATTGTCGGAATATTCAGCAAACACTGTAGCCCTTGTAATCTAATTATCATAATTACGCTTATAAAAGGACAACTAATTGTCAGTTTACAACGTGTTCTCAGTCTATTTCTGTCCATCCGAATAACAGCAATTTGATTTTTCTCACTAGTCATATTTTTTAGAATTTTATAAATACTTTCATTGTTTTCTGGAGTTTCTGTGTTAAATCAATACCAATACTGAGCGAAGCAGAAGGATTGCTTTGTACCTCATGCAGATTTGATCCTGCTTATACATCCCAGCATGTTATTTTAACAAACACTTTTTTCTCTCCTGCTGTTTCATGTCATTTTGTAACTCCCGTCTACATTCAAAATTTCGCGTTCATCCTTTTAAATAATTTGGTGTGCTTCTAGTTCTATTTCTAGTTCTAACATCCATTAGAATGCCAGAAGTCTGAACCGATTTCTCAAAATCCTAAGCTTCCAGAAATAGAGTTCCATTTCTTCTCTAATACTGCACGTGTAGTACACAGTTTCTTGTGGACAAAGACGGAAATACTTTAATCTGAAGTAACACCAGTGAAAGAATGCACCCAATTACTTATAAAAATGGATCTAGGAGACAAAATGAATGGTGAAATTGGGAAGGTAGGTAAATGCAGAAGGTTTATCTACTGAAGTCACTTGCTCATTTCGTCACACCAGAACCTTGGAGCTCTGCAAATCTTTAGTCATGAGTCAGCAGTCACCTGAGTGCTTTCACTAACCACGAATTGCAATGATTTGGCTTTAAATGTGGAACTTGTTAGGGCAGGTGATCAGATATTTTCTTTGAATTTTCTATCTTCATCCACCTTTTTGGAGCTACTCCTCCCTTTCAGCACAGGAACGTAGTATTTCTTGTGGCTTTCCATTTTGTCTGCCTGTGCTGTTTCCATTTTTGATACCCCGTGGTAGCATAATTTATCTAGAAACAGAGAGCCTGTCATGTATTGTTAGTAGGTAAAAAAGCCATCACCTTGCTGAGGAGCTAACATCCGCGGTTGTTAGATCTGGAGTTGCTAAGTCTGATCGTTCTCTGAATGAAGATACATGAAGCTCACAGTGTTTTCAGTGGCTCAACGTCATCTCCAGGCTTTGTCCAAAGAAGATATGTTTATGGCACTGTACACTACACTGCAGGAAAAGAGTGAGCCATGCAACAGGCCCTATGGGTAACCTGTGGCCAAAACATGGTGTCACGAGTCCTTTACAGTCACTCTAGTCATTGTACTGTGCTTCCTTTCATTCTCAAGCTTGGCTTGATTGCTTGCTGAAGCCAAGAAGGATAACACCGGTGTACACATGAGGGGATGTATTTTTGCTGCTGGAACTCTCAATTAAAACCTCATCATTTAGCATTTATTTCTTAGCTTGGGCTTTCAAATTTATTCAGATCAAAGAGAGTACACTGTAGTAACACGCTGCATGGGATTTACTGCAGCAGCAACAAATGAATAGGTGCGTCCAAGAACTGAGCTTGCCATTTGTAACACAAATGCATCTACCTATATTTTTCGTACGGTGATGACATCATGTCAAGTGGGTCATCTTTTTTCAAGAACAAATTCAGTGTTGCATTTAACTTGTGCTTGCAACATTTTAAAAGCAGTTCTTCTGTAAGGCTGTGTGGATAGTGTTAACGAAAAAACTACAACAATCTTTCCACATGAGCAAGCTCATTTGCTTTCTTTTTGTTTCTATCATGAAATGAATGAGGACATTTGTTCAGCTTAGAAAACGGCATTACAGTAAGATTATACTTGCAAAAGAGAAAGGCAGATAAAATATTAGGGGCAGCCTCAGTGGCGTTCATAGAACTTACACAAATGCGTTGCCCGCAGGAGTCTAGCTAAGCATAAAATCCTGAACTGCCAATATGGAGTTCTCCACTGCTGTCGAAAGCAAATCTAGAAATAGAAGAGCAGTGGGATAATCCCCTAACAAGAGAAAAAGAAATTCCCTCCTTCGACTTGCTTTGATTGCTAATGAGGAGGAAGGGTGGGAGAAGAAAGGAAAAAACAAAGAAAACTGGCTGTAGATTTCTCGTTTGCCAGGATACAGTTGACAATTCTTGCCAGTTTATTTAGGTGTAAATTTTTTTCCCTGGCACTGAACAAAACCAAAATAATTGAAAACGTTTTTAGAAGATGTCTTTTTTGTGGAACTCTGAGAAATTGAGATGACATGACAGTGAGAAATAGGATGACATTTTCCTTCCAAAGCACGTCTTTCATTGTAATTAATGCAAGCAACCTGTGGGATATATAAAACAGAAAAGTGCCTCTGAAAGCGGAATTGCATTGTAGAAGGGTTTGGTGCAATTGGATACTTCCTGTAATTGCAACATTGAATGTCATGAATAAATAATTTTTCCTACTGTCTGTGAAATTGCAGTGAGGGGCTGGAACTCTGTGATCCTTTCCAAACTTAAATATTCTATGATTCCATGATTTGATCTATGATTCCATGACACTTTGCTATCTTTTGGTCCCGATCTCTCTGGTAACAGTTACGTAGCTTGTTGTCAAAAATTGGTATATAGCATGAATTACATCACAGCTGCCAATGCTTGTAAAGGACTGACAATAGATAGACGAGAGCACTCACACCGTAGTTTATCATTTTAGCAGTTCACTGCAAAGAATCATCATGCAAAAAAAGCAGACATGCAAGCTTTATTGCGAAGAGCACTTTTCCACAGTTGGACCTCTGCTTCTGATGGTAGATAATGTTCCTGTGTAGGCAGCAAAATTCTGTACCCAGAATGCAGCAGAAGTGACGCAGTAGTCTTGTCGGCGAACATGTGCGCAAAACAAAAGTGCATATACCGATCTCTACTCACAATGTTCTTCGATCAAACTGTTGGTTTTTACTGTTTGGCTTTGTTATTTTTGCTGTTTTTATTTCTACACTTACTCATCTGCCATCCGATAAACCCTGGTAAACCAGCGTGACCAACGTTGCTATTTGCAAACTGTCTCAAAACTTCACATGGTTTACAAGTGCAAAATGTTAGCTAGATGTTAACTTCTTAAAGAAAGTTGAAACTCCAAGAATATTAGAATGGGTGATGACAATATCTAAGAAGTCCTACAGCTTAGTGCTGCGTTGGACTCAAGTAAGGCCTGTACCTAGGTTACGGTGTATGTTCGTTACTTCAACTCTACGGGTTTTGGAACAAAAGACTTCCAGCAGAGAACTGTGCTTAGCAATAGGATATATTTGCACCATTATTATTAGCTCTAGGTTTGTCATCACTGAACTAGAAACTTAATTTGGAGAGAGAGAGCCTGTAGCAGTTAGAGAAGGATAGGTTTTACCTCCTCATTTCAGCAAAAACTGCAGCATCTTGTCTGCAGTTTTCGGACTGTATTTTCTGTAAAAAATGACAATTTTTTTTTGTCATTAAAAAAATAAATAACTGTGATTTTCATGCCTATGGGACCTGGGACTCCGTCATGGAACACAAGTAGTCAGTGGTGCGCTGAACAGCTACTCCTCAGATGTGTCCTTCTGGACAATCTTCACTGTGTGGAAACCATGAGGTCATTTCAGACTCATTCATGGACCATACAATTCCCCGACCTGACTTTGCATCATTTGTCATAATTCCTGCTGAGGCTGAAGTTCTGCATGGAGTTACTGATTTTGTTTGGATTACCAAATATGAAACATTAAATAAAAAATTATTTTGAGAAAGCGGTTTTCATACTCTTATGCGTGTGAAAAGCTCTAATAAATGTACGCATTAATCTGCTTAAGTTTGTGCACCATTTTATTTTTGTGGTAAAATAAGCTGTATATCGTAAATGAAAGTATAGGGACTAACAAAAAAGCTGAAGGGTTGAGGCAATTTATTTGTCGTGCACCTTGCTACCTCACAAGCTTGTAAAAGACCATATGAAGACCAATATAGAGAAGAGTGTACAACGTAGAAAAGCGTGTGTATGAGAGATGTTGTGGTATAACAAGGCACTGCAGTGTGAATAGGCATATTTTTCTAGTCTTGCTTGATCCCATTCTGGCTGAGTCCCATTCAGTTTTGAAGACAACAGAGAGGACATAGTAATGTTTTCTCCTTTATGTTCACAGATAACGCAAACAGAAATTTTAGTTTAATCCAAACCATTAGAAACAGTGTTGGGGAGCAATGATCCCTGACTTTATTCCCAGCAGTGAGCCTAAGGCCAAAGAAGAACAGACGTTAGGTATGAAGTTCTGCATAGTTAGTTTTTTTTATCCTACATACTCAAGCAGGAGCTACAGTATATACTCAAGTGTCCTTGTGCCCCTTTTTCCCAGACAGATAATGGAGTGCAGTTAACAGAGAAATGTTAGCGATTTGGGCAGAAGTCTGACCGTCTCAAACTTGATTTGATTAACTGCTGAATTGATGTGGTGTTTGGGCAATTCAGACACATTGATCCAGTTCTGGATTCCCATTTTCAAATTGCATGGTTGAACTTACTACAGACAAATGCTTTTTTAAATTTCTTCCCTTCACATTGTTAATCTACAAGGTACCCTCTTCATAAGGCTCTTTTCCCTGAAATGAATTACATAGCGATCATTTGAAAATAGCAATGTAGCCAGAAGTCAGCATACACTTCCAAAGATCGACTCAAGGACAAGGAAGTTATTAATAGAGAAATGTGCCAGGACTTGTCACTTTTTTCGATTCGCTGTTTAGTGTGAGATACATAAAGCAATGTATTATGAAATACCCTGCAATACTTATTTGTATCCTTAGACTTGTCACAAACGTAGCAGTATTCCTACTACAATGACAAATTTCACTTAAAACCTCGTTTGCCTTTACTTCACTCAGTAAGGTACAGCCGCAGTTGCGTGATGAAAACAGTCCACTTGAATGTAAGAATTCAGTGGAATATTTGTAATAGTTCTTAACAATATAAGAGGCTATATTAGGTCTGCGTAAAAGTAGAAATCATTACACCAGGCAAACCAACAAGAAAAGTGTATAAATTAAGAATAGTATTGCAGCTAGTAACGGGTGCTGAAAAGGATACCCCAAATGAATTAGGGAATGAGCTTTGTCTGAAACCCATTTCTTACAATAAACGTGCTAAAGGAATTTTGAACATAGCCCACAGAGAGAGCTTTTGTGCAGCGTATTCAGTATCTGCAAAGACTAAAAATACATCAGTCACAACTGTTTCACTTATTGAATAATCTGTCAAGTCTGAACAAGTGGCAAAAACTTGGTGCTTGTACATATATGATATTTGTTTGAACTCGATAGAAAATATATGAACCGGAAAATAGAAGACATGAAATTGAATTTTTTGTTTTTCATTAAATTAGCCGGATATGCTGTCTTCTATGTTTCCGAGTTAAAACCTCACTCTCTTGATCCGCTCACGTTTTTACAGGGGAAGAAAAACAAACCATCTGGATAGTGCACCTAATACTCCTTTACTGATCACAAATCTGTAGTCTAGGTATTTCTTGCATTCATATGGAAGAACCATTTTGATGTGTAGGCCTCTACAATGCTAAAATCATGTTTCATGTCTCTTCAAGTCATTGGATAGTTTGAGTATCAAATCTGATGATTTATTTGCTGTAGGAATTAGAAATGCAGTTTGCAATCAGTGGAAGTTTGGAAAGTGTGGTTAGCAGTGACAGTTAAGAAAATGCATTTCTATTTGCGCATCGTCTCTTGTTAAAGGAAAGACACTGGAGCAGTTGCCTGTTCACCCGAAGAGGCACTATCCCAGATTGCAGGGATTTTACTTTAGGTTACTTAGTCTTTGACAAATGTGCAGAGTACAGGGATAATCTTGGTTATGACAGTGAGAGTCTATATGAAATCCTGGAAATCTTGGAAAGTTTTCACAGTGGATGTTTTTCAGCACTAGTGATAGGCACAGAACCTTTCCAGTGCCAAAACAGGAGGCTTGTCATCAGGAGGAGTAGCAGTCTGTAGAGCTTGTAGAGCAGCAAGACCTTCCCCTACTATGCTGCCTACTCACAGCCAGGGCTGCACAAAGGAGGCTTTTAAGAGATTCATACTTCACCATGGGAAGCGTCTGCCTGTAGCGCTGCAAATGCTTCCTAGCAGGCAGGTGAAAAAGGGAGTGATGCTTGTGACTGTGAGGGAATTACATCCTGAATGGCCCGGAAAATAACAGAAATTTCCTCTCAGTAAAAGCAAATCAGTCAGACTTTAGGAACCTCTTTACTACACACTTTGCTTTTTTGTAGTTTCTCATTCACACGGCATTTAAATAATGATTTCTCTGTCAATGAACCACTGGACTGATGGTAGCAGCTCAAAGTAGTCTTATTAGAAATGAGTTGTTGATATGACGGATAATGGGATGTTCCTCCAGTTCTTCGGCAAAACCAATCTCTTCTAATAGCCTTTGCCATGCATCTGCAAACATTAAAATGGAATTGAACTTAATGCTGAAGGCCTATGGCCTGCCCTCTCTCGGGTGTATTTCCTCCTTCCATGTGTTTGCCTACCTCTTTGCTTTGATGTTGTATGTGCTGTATTTTCTTCAGTAATTTCCAGGGATGAAATATTAAGCAGCAGTGGTGGGAACTGGTGATAACATTAAAAAACTCTACCACTGAGGTTAGTGGAAAGACTTAATGAAGTATAAGTACTTGAAATCAGGACAACCACTGGGGGTGGAATAAGTGGATTTGTAGAGGACCTGTAGTGTTTTAGACCTATTCATCTCTGTAGTCGCAGCGTGCTAAGAAGCTGATATAACTGGTAAAGGCAAAGGTCTCAGAGAAGTGCTTTTCATGTGCCCTGTATTTCTAATCAGGACAACATAATTGTGTATTTGATTCACCGTTGCATTTTTTCAACTGCCTGGCAGATATGGCGAAGTTGATGCTTCCTCTATTACACAGTCAGTGAGGCGGCAGCTTCAGCAGCACAGGGGGTTCCTGAACTCAGGGGCACCTAAGCAGCAGCTGAGTTACGGATAAGCTGGGAAAGGCATAGGCCGTAAATCTATAGGTCCTGATGGGATGCACCCAAGAACGCTCTGGGAGCTGGCTCAGTCACCTTTGAAAACCGGAGTCTCCTTCACTGGAGACGTTCAAAACCCACCTGTGTAGCCTGCTCTCAGAAGGGGAGGGTTGGAGTAGATGATGTGCAGAGGTCCCTTCCAACCCCAATGATTCTGTGATTCTTTGAAATAGGATCCTTGATCACATTACGCAGTCCTGCCGTAAATTTGCAAAGGCTGAGCTTAGAAGCCGTTAGGTTTGCTGCTTTGATGGGAAAGCTGGGCGTAGCACCACACTTCTTCCCACATTAGTTCTGGCAGTTCCGTTTCCATGAACAATCTGTGTTTAAAAATACTAGCAGCAGAAGTTAACAAGAAAGAAATCAGGATAAGGAATGAGATGCAATGTAAGTGCTCTATTAAGACAGTTTCTGAATGTACCAACATTTGTTTTGCCATAGCCATCAGTTAAAAGAGAGTCAAATCAAAGTTATGATAGCCAGCTTTATTCTTAAATTCTCTAAGATGACTTTAATTCAATTTAATATCTTTTTATACATTGCTTGCGAGAGTACTATCTTTTCACAGTGAATTTGATGCAGACCAGTAACTCAGTTTTGTATATTTAAGAAACATTGCTAATAACAATTATGCAGCCAATGTGTACTACTCTCAACAAAAAAAGAATTTGTACATCTTCTAAAGTCACAAAAGAAATGTTAAGAAGTCACGGAAGTCCAATAAGCATGTACCACTGGTAGGGCCCATCGGAGGTACTGCTGCAGAGACTGCATAGCACTAGATTCTAAGACTACAAATAAATGCACTCCCGCTAAATATTATTTCCCTCTCCCCCCCCCCCCCCCCCCAAAATAGTGTTTGGAAATTGCAGAGGTTGTCCAGCAACATGCTACATAGTAGGTTTGTTTTAACACTAAGATAATTAGACACAGCCTTATCCTGTGAGCGCACTGTATTTGCCAGGTAATACAAAGTACTGACCTTCTTCACTAACACTAAATCGTATAGTTATGTTCTAATTCATTTAGCGCAGTGAATTAGTATTTTTGGCTTCTCTTGCCCTTTAAATTTGAAGTCAGAGTTCTGAAATTAATTATTATAAGTCTATTCTAAATTAATTTAAAAGGAACCTGAACTGCCTGATCCATAAAAATCTTATTCACCAGCCTCATTATTTTGAAATTAGCTTCCAGCATTATTTTGTTTGCCTTCATAATTTTTATAGCTTTTCTTGTGCATCTCTAATTCTCACACGTCCAAACTAAAGATGTCTACTCCTCTTCTAAGTACTGGAGGAGGTGATTCAAGGTGGAATTCTTGTAAAAGGAAATTTTTTTCCCTTTCTATTTTTTTTTATTATTTTTCCTTTTTAAAAACCCTAGAAGTCTCAAATTATCTGTTATTTTTACAGTTCTTCAAGTTACAGAATCCCATAAAATACTTTTGTTTACCCATTTCCCAAACAGGGCCACTGTAGCAAACGCAAACGTTGAGCCTTTCTGTGACTAAGGCTGGTTACTGCCCACAGACTGCCACAGACTCCTGATCGAGGAAGCATCATTCAGTCAGCCCAAACATTTCTTGAAACATATGCTATCCTGTCCCTGATGGAGCTTATATCTGGATATTTTGCGTATTAAGAAGTCAGTCATTAAGCCTCCATTTTACCTACTAACCCTGGATAGCTGAATGTATCCAAACTCATTACATTGCTAGAGGTTATGCCATCCTAGACACGTAGGCGCATCTGGGAGCCCACAGGTAAGGAAGCACAAAGTCCTTTCGTCTATTTCACTTGATTACAGGCTAACAGACAGGTCTCAAAGTTAGTAACTTCAAGGCTCCTGGTAATATCCCTTCTTCCAAACAACAGCAGAGCCCAAGAGCAAAATAACCATCATCAAGTTTTAAAAAGAAACACAGCCAGCTGTGCACTTCAGGCTGAACTTACACTCAAAGAAACCCAGGAAGACAAATCCTGCTTCTGGACAGAAGCACATGGCATCATTCCCTTTACAGCATAAAAAGTGTTCATGCAGCGCCGGAGTGTCAGAAATTCATCAGAAGGGCAGGTCTCCACTCTGGTGTTCTTGAGCAGCCCTTGAGAAAAATAGTATCATCCTGTCCTAAAGACAAACAACAGCTTAAATGCTTCTAATTTTAAAGCATATTGGAGTCCTGCTTGTTTCTCGGAGTACTTGATCATGTCATGGCATACACAAGCAGAACTCTAGTTGCAAGCAGCTCAAGCTGCAGATGCAAATATTACGACTATATCACACTACAATCCAAAACAGCGATAGGAGTCTCAGCTCATTGTGGTTGGCATTGTAATTTAAGCTACATGTAGTACTAGGAGTTTGTGATTTAATTGAAACAGGCTGCAACAAGTGAGAAGAGCAAAACAGCTACAGAAGATTCAACAGGAAGCATACTAATTAGGAACATAGACTGGGATTACAAATTGTCAGCATCACTCTTCCATTAGGTGTAGGATCTAGGACCTGGGTCATTTGGTGGTAAATCAGGGAGCTGATTGTTTTGGTATTTTTTCTCTGATTTTGACACCTCCAGAGGCAGTACATCAGCCAGATTCAACCCTACCTGTATTTGGTACTAATTACTTGCAATCTAGCCAGACAGGAAGCCTCTGCACAGCATGAAGACTCTGCACCAGCTGCAAGAATCACAGACTATGTGTAAATAAAAGGAAAGACAGAAGCATCTATTCTACTGAACACAGCAAAGCAGAAGGAACTGTGAAACTGCCCAGCTCTCCAGCAAGCAGTTGAAGCTTACCTTCATGCTGTGCTTGTGTTCATCTGACCTTACGGCAAGTACAGGTGGTGGGATCTTCCTGATAATGCCTCCGAAATCACAGATACGATTTTGTTCCACTCAATACTTTGTCTCCATCAGTAAATGCAACCCAAATCTCAATTTTTACGGTTCCTTTAAGCAGTGAATAAGGACATTCTAGTTTTCCCACAGACCACCGAGACGATGCTCCAGCACACCGCAGGACAATTCAGTGCAAAGCCACCTCAGGCCAGGTCAGCACAAAGCTATTATCTAGTGTTTCATTCTACAGTTCCTCATATAGCTTTGTCTTTGACAGTACGAAGACCAAAAATAAAAAAAGGCTGAAGGTCAGAGAAAGACACAAGTCCACAGTATCTGCAGTTCATGCCAAGCACGGAGCGCATTGCGCAATGGGAACATTCAGAAGCTAAAAACTCCTTACAAGTTTTTTCTTCCTTCAATGTCAGGCAGTTTCAGGCCTGGGAAAAGACACATTCCGCCTTCTACTCTTACAAAGATAAGAAATAAATTCCTAAGGGAAAGGGGTCATTGCATGCGGGCTCACAATGACATATTCATGAACACAACCAACCACCTTGAGCGCAGGTAATGAGTGGGTGGCAGTCAGAGGGAACAGGACTAGCCCCTTAATTTTTGACAACCAAACTACATTTCCAGCATAAGCTTAGTCTTCTGGCTTAGCGTGTATAATGTGCATATTTGTCAGGAGGATGGCAATTCATTTCTCTGATTTCAATATTAAAGCTGATGCTTTTCAGCAAAATCATAGGGAAAAGTACCACCTTTAGCTCCTACTTCACGGAGGAATCCTTCTCACCATATTCCTGCGGTCAGGTCAAGATAGAATTGCGACTTAGCAAAGACAAAGAAGCAATGGAGACAAACTAGCACAAAGAGTAACAGCAAAGCCTTTTTCAAAATGAACACCAGAAAAACATCCTCCATGTAGCGAGCTGCTGTTTCTCTCCCATCCCAATTCAGGGAATGAGAAGGCTTCTGAAACGTCGGTCAGAAACAGCTCTGGTGTTTCCCTCCATCCTAGGCTTTTCTTAATTACTGCTCTGCAGATGTCACTTTGTGGTTATACGTAATTATAGAAATCATTATTCAGAAGCAGCTGGGGAAGAGAGCAAATCAGAAATCTAACATTCAGATGTCTTTTGTCTTCATCATGAAGTAGCTGTTTTGTTCACCTGCAGAGAAAAGCTTGAATAGTAGGAATTACTTTGTGGACACAACCACACACAAACTCCAGCAACAGAGAAAGGCTGCACCTTTCTGAGCTTTCACAATCCATAGGCATATTCTACAGCTGGAAAACAAACTTTCCAATAGAATGCACACTATTAGCTGTCCTACTGTGGCTCACATTAAATATTGCTCATGCGTAAGCCAGAATAACAATGCGGCTATGAGCAGTCCGGGCCAGGCTACAGCGGTGGAGAGCCTGCATATCTTCCTTTGCATACAAAGTTCAGAAATATTTCATATGATAAGACGTGCCAAAAAATGGGCTCAGTTGAGGGTTTTTTGTTTTTATTTAGTAAATTAACCACACAGTCTCTTCTCTTTTGCATTCTTAGTTACGTTAAAAACTTGTATATTTAGTATTTAGGGTCAGCCACTAACTTGGCTGAATTGTTTTTCTTTTTCCTACAGATATTTGGTACACATCCAATTCGAACTTCTTTTTTTAGCCTGCCATATTGGCATTTTCTACTAAGTAGATGCATCTTTTTCTGGTTTTGAACTGTGGAGCTCTTTTGTTAATTTCTTCCTCTGAAATAGGATACTTCCCACTTTTTGTTTCCAGCGTTCTCAACAACTAACTCACATGCACCTCCGCTAGAGAAAATCAACAGAAGATACTCCTACTGAGACAGTTTTCCTACAGCTGTTTTTGGGAGGCAGTGGTTGAAGTGCAGCTAAAAACTGTCTTTGATGTTCCAGCTGTCTGCTGTCTCAATCAGACAGTGGGCTGGAGCAGAACCTGCAGGGCATGGCCTCCTCTTGGGAAGGCCCATTTCTGAAAGGATTGCACTTTGATCGGCAGAGAGAAGTAATAATATGCCAAGAATTCCATTATTGCCCAAATAGGGTTCTTGTAGACTACTTTCGCTAACTTTTATGCGTTGTGCTTTAACCCCAGCTGGCAAACTAAGGACCGTGCAGCCACTCCCTCCCTCCCTGCCTTTGCATCCTGCTGGGATGAGGAGAATTGGAAAAAGTAAAACCTGTGGGTTGAGATAAGAACAGTTTGATAACTGAAATGAAGTGAAATCTAATGACAATAGTACTAATGAAAAGAAATAACAATACCGCGAGGAATAAACCCCAGGACAGTCAAGTGATGAACAATACAATTGCTCACCACCGATGCCAGCCTGACCCAAGCAGCATTCGGTCCCTCCCAGGTAACTCCCCACAATTTATACATTGGCGTGACGTGCTGTGGTATGGAATACCATTTTGGCTAGTTTGGGTCAGCTCTTCTGTCTCTGCTCCCTCCTAGCTTCTTGTGTCCCTCCTCACCGGCAGAGCATGAGGGACTGAAAAGTGCTACTGAGCAAGAATTAAAATATTGGTGTGGTTTCAGCATAATAATGCTCAGACTAGAGCCAAAACACAGCACCGTGCCAGCTATTGGGAAGAAAATTAACTCTATCCCAGCCAAAACCAGAAAAGTAATAAAGAGTTTGAGTGTTGTCCTGAGTTCAGCAGTAGCAGTCATTTTTCCCCTTCTTAGTAGCTGGTGCAGTGCTGTGTTTTTGACTTTCAGCCTGAGAACAATGCTGATAACACCAATGGTGGTGTTGCTGCTCAGTAGTGTTTACTCTGACCAAGGATTTGCTGAGTCTCATGCTCTGCCAGGGAGGAGGGGAAGCCAGGAGGAAGCAGAGACAGGACACCTGACCCAAATTAGCCAAAGGGTTATTCCGTATCACAGCACATCATGCCAACTATGTAAACTGGGGGCAGTTACGCAGACGGGTTAGATCACTGCTGAGGTTGGGCTGGGTATCGGTCAGCGGGTGGTGAGCAGTTGTATTCTCTTCCCTTGGTATCTCCCTTATCATTATTATTATTGGTGGTGGCAGCAGTGGTTTGTGTTATACCTTAGTTACTGGACTGTTCTTATCTCAGCTCGTGGGAGTTACATTCTTTCGATTCTCTTCCCCATCCCTCTGGGACCAGGGGGGAAGAAGTGGGAGGGGATTGAGAGAGCGACTGTGTGGTTCTGAGTTACATCAGGGCTTAAACCACAAGAAGTGTTAAAGTAGCAATAAATTTATCCCAACGAATAACATAATCAGGGATGGATTTTAAACAGCACTATTTGTTGTAAATGAGCATTTAGTTCTGGATTCAGGATTAAAACATTCATTTTTTTAAACAATATATTTTTTTTCCTTTAATGCTTAAAATTCCATTTTCTCTTAAATCTTTAGATGTCTTTTTTTTTTTTTTTTTTTTTTTTTTTTTTTCCCCCTAATACAGTGAGACATTTATATCCCTGGTAGCTTCTTTAGTGACAACACCAGGTCCCAGAGTAGCCTGTTTTAGGTCTAACCTAACTTTCTAATGGTGGTGTGCCAGAGTTATGGACCAAAAAGAAATGTCCCGACATCCCTTGGACAATTAGTTGGGTGACCTTGTCAAGAAAGGAAATTAAGTTGCTTAAGTGGGACTTCCCACTCATGAACCCATGTTGGCCAATGACGCCACTGCCTCTCAAGTGCTTTTCACAATTTTCCAGAATAACATTCTCCATAACTTCAACAGTCACTGCAGCGCCTGCATTTAGACTGACAGACCTGTAATTACCAGGGTCTTTCTTCTTACCTCTCAATTGTGACATTTGCCAGGTTCCAGTCAACTGGGACCTCTCCAGACTTTCAAGACCATTGAAAAATAATGGAGAAAGGTCCAGAGATAGCATCAGACAGCTCTTTGAGTACCCTAGGGTGAATCCCATTAGGCCCCATAGATCCATGCACATCCAGCAAGTCTCAAACAGTTTCAGGGTTGGCTGGGAGTTTATCACCCAGTCACAGGGCTCTAGGTTTCCCTGGGCTCTTCAGTGGTGTTAAAGACAGGTGTGAAGAAGGCATTAAAGGTTCCTACTTTGTCGCTTTGCGAGGTGACAGACTTAGTTATCTCTGATCATCCTTTAGCTGTTAACATATTTAAAAGTACACTTTTTGTTGCCTTTCACAATGCTGGCCAGTTTGAATGCTAATCAAGCTTTGGCTCCGCAATTTTTCTCCCTTTAGTGCAAACAGCATTTCTGGTCATCCCAGGCCTGCCTTTGCTTCCAACACCCATACGCTTTCTTTTTCCACCTAAGTTTGAGAAGACCCCTGCTCATTCCAGCTCGCCTCCTGTCCCACTTGCTTGACTTTCGTCACTGCCTGCTCCTGAGATGGCTCCTAAGTGTACAGCTCAAGCAGAGTAAAACAAAATTGCTCTAGAAAACTCTGTTGCTAGTACTCTACAACTGAAATAGCAAGGAGCAGTGATCAGGGTGTTACAGAGAAGCCTACTGATGTCTGCTCTTCAGCAGGGCAAGGAGTCACGTTTTCCACATGCTGAGGGATCAAGAACTAATAAACAAATCTTATATAATTTTTATACACAGTATTTCAGTAAGAGGCACTTCACCAGGCATTCTCTAGGAAGCTCCTGACAAGCAGTGCAGATAAACACCTCACTAAGAGGCTGAGAATGTACAAGGAAATTAAAAACTTGTATCAAGTTTTACAAGATCACAGAGAAAAGCCACATCTGGCCCAGAAGCTGGATCCTGAACTCTTCAGGAGCTGACTTACAAAAAACATCCTCATGTCCACCACTTCTTGCAGGTAAGTAGTGCTCCACAGAAGTAATGCTTATGCAAGAATTTGAAGCCTTAATAACTTCAGAATTTAAAGTCTTTAATAACTAACAAATCCTTATTTCCCTGGTCTCATGTTATCTTTTCCATGGGGGGTAGAGGTGGGGAAGATATAGGTATTTAAACAATTTTAAGATATACCCTTTTAATACCTGCCTGTCAATAGTACCTCTTGTCCTTTTCCTTTTTAGAGGAGAGAAAACTCATGGATTGGTACATCAGATATAATGCACACGCTACTGAACAAATTCCTTACCATAATTCACAGCTTTGCCTGAGGAGAGACCATTTCATGTGCACCTCCTAATAAATCTAGGGTTTTTCTTAAAACAGTCCCAGCAGATAAGAGCCCATATGCTAACCAACTGCACCACCTAGCTTCATGCTAAAGCATCTTCAGAGTCCTATTCTCCTAATACCAGTGCTTATATTCCCGCGAGGTGAATGCTTCTAGTTTCACTCCTACTCATCTGGTGTCTCACAACGGATATCAGAAACAATTCACTAGCTTTGATGTGTTCAGAGTTAAGAAACGCCTCACCTAAAAACATCCAGTATTGGTGTTCATAGGAGTATAACAGAGTGACTTTATTTCCCCTTTTCTTCAGACTTACACAGTGGTGTGACCTTTCAGTCCATGAATGCTTCCTATAACTCTTGTGTCCACATTTACCAAAGCTTGATAGTGTCTGCTGTTGGTTTGATTCATCACTTAGTGGAGCAACATAGATTAAAGCAAAATTCAGTATGTGTGAGCTCTACCACTTACTGACTGTATGTCTAGGAAGGCAAAGGCTACCTTGGTCTCATTTCCAGCAATATTTCCTTTTTTAGGTTTGTTAAAACAGGGTGCCTGTGATCTCTGACTTCAGTCCAAATTGTCCTGACTTACAAATGAGAACTGGTACCTTCTCACCAAGCCTCAATTCTGACAAAAACACATTTTCTGCAGTATTAGAACTTGAGTACTTGGAAACAAAACAGCAGACTCTGTGTACCCCCCTTGGATAAACAAACCATGGAGTGGTTTTTAACTACTTTCTGACCTCATCCTCTTAAAGAGGAACGAAAGCAGAACAAAGGAGCTAAACTATACCTCAATGTCAGACTAAAGAGCAATATAAATATGCCTGCTGCAGTCCTCCAATGTCCAAGCTGGAACACAGTCCTTTGTAACGAATCTGCACAGTGCATCTGAGAACAGAAGACCTGGAGAAATTCACACATTAAATTCACACATGAAATCTACACCACATATACGATACTTTAATAACGTCAATTTAACCAGCATAGGCAACCAGGAAAATAAGCTAGAGCATCAGTTCATGATTCTGTTGGAAGATTCACAGCCTGCTTGCAAGGTGTCAGGGCCCTTTTCTACCTCCTTCTTAGACTGACTTCTAATCAAGCCAGTCTAGTTTGTCAGACCTGTCCTAGAATAAAAGGTAGATCTCTCTTTCACATAAAAGCTGTGGATAGAGCACAGTAGTTTTCTCTACAGTGATGACAATTTTTTTTAGTATCATTTTAGGACTGCTGAAAGCAGCAGCCACTGAACTGTTACCCTTGCCAAGTTGTAAGATAGAGTTCTTCATTACTAACTGTAAATAAAGTAATGCAAAAAGTATGAGTACAAAAAGAGTTAAGCTGAACAAAACCATGAAAACAACCAACAAATGAGGGTTTGTGTCCTTATTTTGACATAATTCACTGCAAGCTTGTCAGCCAAAAGGGGTATTTCCCTTTTCTGTCCAGCTAGCTTTTAAAAAGGTTAAGATGTTTCAGAACAGCAGGAAGTACTAATCTGTTTTACACACATCACACAGTTTCACTCTCAGTTTCCTCATACATAAGCAATTTTGACAATTGTAATTTGTTCCTTCATCTTCTTTGACTGCTGCTAGGCTTCACCAGATATTTGCTATAGACAGAACAAAGTGGTACGTTATTTAAGAGCCTCAGGTTAAAACCTCTGCTCATGCATTAACAGCACCAAGTGCAACATACCCAGTAACGCACACAAAGTTACAAGATCTGGCTGTGAATCATAGAATCATAGAATAGTTCGGGTTGGAAAGGACCTTAAGATCATCTAGCTCCAACCCCCATGCCGTGGGCAGGGACACCTCCCACTAAACCATGCCACCCAAGGCTCTGTCCAATCTAGCCTTGAACACCACCAGCAATGGAGCATTCACAACTTCCCTGGGCAACCCATTCCAGTGCCTCACCACCCTTGCAGGAAAGAATTTCCTCCTCATATCCAATCTAAACTTCCCCTGTTTAAGTTTGAACCCGTTACCCCTTGTCCTCTCACTACAGTTCCTCATGAAGAGTCCCTCCCCAGCATCCCTATAGGCCCCTGTCATGGTTTCAGCAGCAGCAGTCATTTTTCTGCTTCTTGGTAGCTGGTGCAGCACTGTTTTGACTTTTGGTCTGGGAACAGTGCTGATAACACCAGTGTTTCGGTTACTGCTTAGTGATGTTTTGGTCTGGCCAAGGACATTCTGAGTCTCACGCTCTGCCAGGGAGGAGGGGAGGCCGGGAGGAAGCAGAGACAGGACACCTGACCCAAACTGACCAAAGAGGTTATTCCATACCACAGCACGTCATGCCCAGGATGTAAAAGACAGAGAGCAGAGACCCGGAAGGGTGGGGGTGCACTGCATGGTTGAGCTGGGTTTTAGGTGGTGAGCAATTGTATTCTTTCTTTGTATTTGCCTTGTCATTATTATTATTGGTGGTAGCAGTAGTGGTCTTGTGTTATACTTTAGTTACTAAACTGTTCCTATCTCAACCTGTGGGAGTTGCCTTTTTTTCGATTCTCCTTCCCATCCCTCCGGGAGCAGGGGGAAGAAAGAAAGGGGAGTGAGTGAGAGAGTGAAACCGCGTGGCTGACTGGACTTAAACCACGACAGCCCCCTTCAGATACTGGAAGGATGCTATGAGATCTCCACGCAGCCTTCTCTTCTCCAGGCTGAACAGCTCCAACTTTCTCAGCCTATCTTCATACGAGAGGTGCTCCAGTCCCCTGATCATCCTCGTGGTCCTCCTCTCGACTTGTTCCAACAGTTCCATGTCCTTTTTATGTTGAGGACACCAGAACTGCACACAATACTCCAAGTGAGGTCTCACAAGAGCAGAGGGGCAGGATCACCTCCCTTCACCAGCTGGTCACACTCCTTTTGATGCAGCCCAGGATACGGTTGGCTTTCTGGGCTGCACTGCCAGCTCATGTTCATTTTTTCTCAGAGCTGTGCACTATACAACACAGGGCAAAAAATAGCAATTTCACTCCCACATGGTATGAATTCAGCTTTTAAACTCCTTCTAGACTTGACACAAATAAAATACAACCTGCTTTCTGAATTGCCTGATTCAATTATATGCCACACTTTTTTTAGTATCTCCAGGACTAACTTTTTCATTTTCCAATGTGATGCAAGGTATTCCCTCAGTCTGCTTTCTGGACAACTGATTTGTCTTTAAATCCCAGCTTAAACTTTCATTTAAGTGACATCCTTCCAACTTCTACCTAAAGAATTGCAACAAAAAATAAAACTTCTAATCCAGAGCACCAACACCTACTTTCTGCACTGTGGCACCTGCTAGAAGATGCAACAAAGACAGCGGCAATGATGGCTGAAAACAGTTTAGCATAATCTACAGGGAAGAAAACACTGTGAGTCAAACTGCTAATATTATTCAGATAGTAAAAGCCATGACAGAACACACCTCAAAAGTGGCTCTTTCGAAACAATCACTTCAGCTCCCTATGGGGGGGGGGGGGAAAGTAGCTGCAGAAACCACTCTAATTCACTTTAAAGACAAAGCACCTAGAGGTTAACTACAAACTGATCCAACCACAACCTACAGGATAGGCCCACCACGTATTAGCTATGATTTAATTTTGACAACAGTCAGTATCAAGCATTTAAAATGGAAGCTGAAAAAAATTCTAGAGTAGAAATTTAACTGACCATCACTGGGATGATGGAGTGGAAATTACACCAGTTCAACAGTGACAAAAAAATGAAAAAAAAAACAAACCCCAAAAAACAAAAAAACCCCCAAAAAACCCCAAACAAACAAAAAAAACCAACCAACCAACCAAACAAAAAAAAATGCAACCCAAAACCAACCAACCAAAAAAAACAAATATTGGACAAAATAGTTGCAACAAGTAAGAAATTTTAGGCTACGAAGTATTCAACAAAGTACTTAACAAAAATATATATTTAACAAACTTCCTTTAGTTCCTAGAAACTACCAAAAGGTAGTAAGAGCTGGGACCACTTAGAGGTGGGTGCTATGCCTGTGAGGCCAGTACCTATTGGCTGTAAATGGGCTCTGAGTGGACCAGGACTTTTTTTGATTAGTGGGCACCAGTGGGCCATATGGAACAATGTCCACACAGGTCTTCCTCCACCACAGGGGCTACTTTTAAAGCAAGACTGATAATCAGCCTAGTGAAGCCCAGGGACTAGCCAGGGACTAGCCTAGTTAGCTCTCAGTCATCTCAGAGTGGTTCTCTGAATACATGCTAGAGCTGCCTGGAAAACAGTGTCTACACTTCCTGCGAGAAGCTATAGTTGGATCCCAGACTCCAAAGTGAGTTCCCAGGCTTTCCGAAACTCAAATTGTGTCCCCCCTATCATGTAACATATTTGCAAGTCATGTTAAATAATCCACAATAACAGATTTGTAACAGCACCAGCTTAATTTGGGTTGGTCTGTCCTCATGAAAGACCATGCAGAGGCATCTGTCATACCTCAAGTAGCATCATGCTCTGTTTTAACAACCAATCAGATTATTCAAACTTTAGGAGGGGAGGACTCTGACACAGAATTGTCCGAATCTGAATCAGATCAAATATCATCCCAGTCTTCTGGGTCTCTATATAAAGAAATTCCCTTTTCCACAGCTTCCAGATGATTGCCAAGTATTTCCCAAATACTGCTACATGGGGGAACACACATTGCTCTAGTTTCTCCACATTAGCCCAACAGATTTTAACACAGGCAGATGCTAGAGTTTTCTCCCTTACTGCAGCCGTAGTGTCCTGTTGGATGTTGTCCAGTTCTTTTCACAGGTAGCCAACTTGAGCTGCTTTCAAATGCTAATCAGTATCAATAAGGAAATGAACTAATAGATATAAGCAGGCTAATGCTCCCTTTACATTTCTGTCTCTCTGGCTTACTCTCGAAGTAGAATCTGACCCTGCAAGGCTGGGCAAGGTCCTAAAATAACCAATTAAGGCACTCATTATAGGGTCAGGCTTGGTCATGCTGCAGTGTACCATATCTCTCCTCTTACATCAGAGAGTAAGGGCTTAACTATAACTCTGCAACTTATAGGTTTACTATATTGTAACAGACACCAGACCAACAACTTCAGGGATTAACAGTTTATGTCTAAATAACAGTAGAGGCAAACATACAGATCAGCAGTACAATTATTTCCATCCTAAAACAGCAAGTCAAGTAATTCACCAAGACTGGGCTAGACCTAATATCTGGGCTTGCAAAGACTTACCTGAGCATGGCTGTCAGGTAGGCAGCAGAGCATGACCTCTTCTCCAGACAAGTGACCAGGACCAGCCAACAAGCTTGGGGAATGCATATTCCTTGGCTGGACTGTCCTTTTTTACCACTACGCTGTTGAAGCACAGTTTGGACTTTTTAGCAAAACATTATACCCCTCTGTGCCAGCTCAGTCCTCAGTGTGCATGGGGTCTGGGAATCCTGTACAAGTCAATACAACCCAACATTCCTTTGAGGGCAGGAGCTCGGAAGTATTGTATAACACAATACAAGCCTCACAGCTCTGCTGTATGCATCATCTCCAGAAATACTGCATTAGACAATACTCACCTTACAAGGACCCAGCTAGTCTTGCAAAGGCAAAACTGTTTATGTATAGAAGTCACTATACAGGATGGCAGAACTAATGCACAGGGTACTCTGAACTGTGTGAATATTGTTGGTGTGAACATATGCTTAATAAGTTAACGTTTCATTCATTAAAAAGTGAGAGTGTGGGCTCAGAAGCAGAAAAAGCTTTTAGTTTAATCTAATAATGACTACAAACAGTGCTGATGACAAGCGGACTGAATTTTACTGGCCTCATAGTACAGTATATTAATGACTAAGAAGCCAATAATTCAAAATTACTGAAGTATAAAAAAAATAAATAAATTGAAAGAAGAAGTAAAGAAATAAAACATGACGACTATGCTGAAAGATGAATAGAGTTGCACTGGAAGTTAGTGAACTATTAAGACTACCATTTGGCAGCAGGCCTCTGAAAGACTGTTTTCCAGCTTGCCAAAGTATGACTACCTTTAAAAGGTGAAAAATACCTAAAAATGGAAACACTGATAAACCAATGCAGTCTCAGAGGTGTCACGCTCCTTTCATTTATGTATTTAAAATAAAATTTAACATTCTCCTGCTACCTGACTGTTTGCATGAATATATCCTACTCTCTCATACTGTGCATACGGAAGTTCAACCAATACTTATAGAATCTTTCAATATATTTGGAAACATATATTCTCAACTTATTTATTTTAAGCAAACTGCAAGACTGATTAATTCACATTACACTGGTTTTTCTCATAGATTTTATTGTGTTGAGAAAGCTTTAAATGTAAACTGTATATTTAAACTGTCTACTGTGCTATCTTAAACCCACAATTAGCACGTATTCTACTGCTTCAAACTCAGTTTGGAATTTAAACGTGTTTTAAAATATCAATTGCACGCTACTATAAAAAACTAATTCAGTCAAAACCAGGCTGGTGAATAATGTCAGGACATTTGTTAAGACAAGGAAATACTGAAACCAACATAATTCCCCTTATTTTTCCTCTACTAGCTTCACAGCATGACCAACAACTTCAGGAGCTTGTTGTGCCACCTTCTTCCTCATCTTCATACTGCAGGCATGCTACTCATTCTAGTAGTTATATCTGATGTTTCAACCACGACAGCTAAAATAAAAAAAAAATCAAAAGAAGAGAATATTTAGTACTAAGTGTACCTATTTGTCCACATATTACAAAGGATAGACAGTACTGCAATGATACATAGTATACATTATAAAACCAGCAAGTAATACATAAAATAACTACCTCTATCACATTACTTGACATGCTCAATCAGTTGAGTTTTTTCCTGTCAAAGGAATACTGTCCCAAAGCTGTAGCAACTGCTCTCCAACCTGCGGTTCCAGTTCCTACAAATGAGCAAGAAATTACAGAAATTATCTGCACTGCTACTATTAAACATATGAAACTATAACAAAACTGTTAGATGAAGTTACTGGTGATTGCTCTCAGTCTTTTAGAAAGAGCTCCTTCATTTTGCTATCGAAACGCAGATTAGAACTCCTGCATAGGAAAAGTTTTTTTACTAGGGCTTAAAGACAAGACAAGAACTTTCATAAGGTACCCTGGCATTCAGGTTGCTTGAATTTTATTATTCACAGCAAGATGTTAGTTCTTAAGAACAGAATTCCAAGTGAACACACCACCACCATATACAATGCACTGTATGCTTTGTACCTTCCACAAGTCACTTATTAACTAAAGATCATTATTCTCCGTATCTCTTTAAGTTCAATTCCATCAAGTGTGGTATAGAATGTGGAAAGGCAGGTCACTTGCCATTATACAATGGCTCTTGGAGGAATCATACATATTAACAGACTGTTTTTAAGATCATTAAGACTCGTTAGGTCTTAAGAGCCGCTTACAACAGCACTACTAACTCCATTACATACTACCTTCCCTTTCTCTTTCCTACAACTGGAGAGGTTCTGGAGAAGTAGCAAGAACATGATCAGCAAGTTTAGCTCTAAAATCTCTAAGGATATTTTGCGAGTGGACCGGGGAGAATGCAGAAACTGCCAGAGAACTCTTGTGCCAACTCCCTTCCGGCTTTTTGCAGTTGCATTTAGCTTTAACACATTGGAGAACTGTCCTAAGCTTTATTCTACCTCAAATCTCAAGATTCTTTTCAGGCTTTACAGAAAATTCAAAGCTATAATGACGGACAGTTACTTGGGTGTCACAGACTACCTCAGAGAACAAGTCTGAACCAAACAAGGAACAAATCTCTACATCCAAAATTAAAAAACAAAACAAAAAAAACCCCAAACCACCAATCTTTTATTTCTGGAAGTATACAGCTTTTTTTTTTTTTAATGCATATTTAGCAAAAAACTGCTTTGATTCCATTACTTCAACAGTAATGCATTAGCAGAATCACAATGTGCATCAAGGAACTGTGATTCAGATTAACAGCTATATAAGTAGAGTTGAGATAAATGTCAAGGCTAAACAAGCTAACAAATACACCAAGCAAAGAAGACTTTAGAAGAGAACATTACCTGGCCATCCCTGCTTATTTGTACTTTCTTATTGTCATTCCAAGGGTTGAGCAAATGGTGCGCAAACTGAAAAGGAATGCTTTCTTTTCGGATCCACTCCACCTTAAATACACCTCCAAAACCAGCAGATCCCCAGTCTTGACTTTTCTCACACCCTATCTCTGACGCCATTCTAGCAAAACCCTACAGCAAAAATTGAAATACAAAAGGAAAGACACAATTACAGCCTTTATGCTTACATTGGAATTAAACTACTTGACTATATATGAAACTTTCAAATTAGTTTCAAAGTACTCTCCCCCATTAAGCTGGATCTTTTGAAGTGTCGACACCTAGAAAGTTATATGTGATTTCCCACTTCAAATATGCCTTCGAGGGTTTCACTACAGAATGTCTCTCAATTCATCTCTCACAATGACCAAAGTTTTTTTTAGCTTGGTAACAGAAGTGGAAAAGGTGTTGCAAAACCATCTGAATCCTAAGGAACCAAGATGAATGTTCTACTACATAATAGTTCATTAGCTATTCCCTGTTAGTTGTAAGTACTTTTTCAGAAATCCATTCCTTCCTTCTCATGTTCCCTCTATGTTAACAAACTTTCATATGGAATTATGAGAGGATAGCTGTTTTTCAAGGAAAGAGGTCAAAGTTGCTTTTTTATTTCCTTATTTCAACAAAGAGGGAAGAAAAACTCAAATCACCACAAACAAAACAAACCACCACGCACCAAACTTACCAGCTATTCATGAAAATTTATGTCAGTTACAACTTAGGAATCCAAGAGATGCAGTGTACTATGTAAGTTAGCAGCACACACTACTGTTGTAACAAATGCAGTCCTAGACAGCTCAAGCCAGACTTTAATGTAAATTAATAAAAGGAACAGGGGAAAAATAAAAGTGGAAAGTAAAGAGACACTTGGTACAAGAGAACATTCATACTATTAATCCCATGAATGTCCAGCGCATTGTCAAAACTGGAAGGTTTTGCTCCTGACTTCAGCATGCCTTTCTCTCCCAGATTTCTCATCTAGAGCACCAATACAATAGCTCATTTTCACTAACAACTGCTGTGCTGAAAATTACTTTCCAGTATTGCATTTGTATTTGCAAATCATCATACATATATCTCACCACAATCCTTCACTGGTACCACCAAGGCAGCCGTATTTGGTCTAGTTCATTAGATTTCAAGTTTAGTTGATTTTCATTAATAGTTTATACAAAAAGAGCTATGTTGAACTTTCTTCTTCCTGGAACAACTGAGTTTAGCCCACTCCAGAATATAGCCAACCTGCAACTTTGCATTACTTCACTACAGGTCAAGTCTTTAACTTCAAACGGCTACAAATTCATCAACAAGTTGTTGACAAACACTTTGCTAAACTTGAAGTAAAGAAACAGCTCTGGAAGAATCATGGCCATGACCTTCCAGCTCCTGACTTAGAAACTACAGTTCAGACAGAACAGATTTTATTAAATTTTTTAATAAACACATCTATGTATTTATTAAACAACTGGCTTTAGAAAGCTTTGACTTGACTGTAACTGCTTGTTACAATGTTTACTTTGGCAAGTGCAGAAAAGAGTAGCAATCCCTGTTTTGTTTGGATTTATTTGTTTTGTTGTTTTAAAGAATCAATGTAGGGTCTAAACATTATTCTGACTCAAGATGCTCAGAAGCAATTAATTCTTAGCCTTTGAGTAACAAACTGACTTTGCTAAAAAGGTGTATTTCAGAGAAGAATGAAGTATTCTTTTGTCAGCAACCAATTACTTTTGCTTGCTAATCTTTACCTATTAGAGGTCAGAAGCCATAAGCAAAAAACCTCCATACTATACACAGCCATTTGCAGCACTCTCCTAAACCATTAACCAAGGCTAATATTTAGTTAATACTAAAGTTAATACTAAGGACTCACCTGAAAGTGTCCAGACCCTTGAACAGAAAATATTAAGTAAACCATGCTGCTCTCCCAAAAGGCTCTATTTAGCTTTCGTTCATTACTTGGCGTAGTAGACCATATACCCTTCTGTTGAGAAATATCAATGTTTTGCACGTTGCTACTTTTCATTATAAAGTACCAGACTGGCATATTTGGTCTTGGTGAAGGAGATTTGGAATCCTGGAAAAATTAAATAAAATTAAATTAAGCTAAAAAACCCAAAAAAACAAATCAACCAAAAAAAAAATACCAAAAAACAACCAACCACCACACAAACAAAAAAAAAAAAAAAAAAACCACAACCACCAAAAAAACGCAACTAGGCTTTAGTTCTAGAGTTTCAAACACAGGAAAACAGAAATCTCTAGAATGCATTCCTACCCTTTTCAACCAGGTTCTGCAAGAAACACAGAAGCTATCAGCTGGTACTGTCTGAACTGGTTTTAAAATGCATTTTACATTCCTCCAGCACTTTCCAAAATAATAACTCCTTCATCAGGGACAGCAAACAAGATCGGCAGAATAGGCCTAAATAGTCTAGTGATCAATTACAATTCTTTGAAGTCTGACACACTTTCAGATGACACAAAATTAATCACTCCAGACTATAGCCGGAAGCAAACTAATCGCATTTCCAACTTCAGGAAAAATAAGTCTTCTCCCTTTTATACTGGCTGAATTTAAAAACTTGGAAGATTTAAAAGGAACTATTAAATACTTTAATGAGTCTGTGCCTAGAGGAACAATGGGTTTTCCTCTCAGTGATCTCTTCAATATTACTGCAGTTTACTATTCAAGTACACAGGGAGAGTTATACCACTAACCTCATTAAAAACTGTGTGCTTTATTAAAATAACCATCATTTAAAAAGAAAGCAGCCATAATAAGGCAGATAAAACAAAACTCAAGAGAACTGATATCAATGCATGCAATTCCAGAAACAGAGGAAGACAGAACCTAAAAAATTCAAAGTGCATGCACTGTATACAAATTTATTAAAGAAAAATATAAATAATAATACACCTTTACTTGGTATTGTATCAAGTTTCAAAATAAAAACCAAACATGATCTTTTCCAGTTTGGACAGCTTTACCTCAGCAGTCTGCAAAGAGTAAAATCATTAATGTATTAAACTAGTATAACAAGGACATCTAGTCTAGATTTTAAGTTCTAGAAAGACATAAGTATTATGCAGCAATCAAAAATTATTACCTAAGTTGGATTCTTTATTTATCAATACAACACCTGATAGCTGCTGAAAGATACCAGCAAATTTTTTTCTGAAGTTCTATTAATTCTGAAAAGCAGGGTAATTTGTTTATGAGAACTCTACCTTTCCAGAGGTTGGAGAAGAAGGACTAGCACAGGGGCTTGGATAGCTACTGCTGTCTGTAGACCTCACTGATGATTGATCTGATCTGTCATCTGAAGTTCGTTTGGAGTGCAAAATGGCTTTGTCCTTGTACTTCTTTGGCTGGTGAAGTGCAGGAGGTGCAGACTTCATTAAAACTCTAAAAATTAAGGTAGATAGAGGGCATACCAGTGATTTCATAAGCTGGCAGAGAACAATTGATATCTACATATTAGCCTATTGCATGACTAGAGACATTATAGTAATTCCAAAACATATTAAACATCATCTGAAAAAAACCCTTATTGTTTGTTGTATTTGAATCTTAGGGTTAAACCTCTTCTGTGACTTCTTGCCAGAGATCACAATTCATGGACAATATTCCTGATTGCTCTCTCAAAAAGCAGGCACACATATGAAATGCTTCTCAATGAAATTACAACTATTGCACAGCATAGAATCATGGAATAGTTAGGGTTGGAAAGGACCTTAAGATCATCTACTTCCAAGCCCTCTGCCAGGGGCAGGGACACCTCACACTAAACCATGTCACCCAAGGCTATGTCCAATCCAGCCTTGAACACCACCAGCGATGGAGCATTCACAACTTCCCTGGGCAACCCATTCCAGTGCCTCACCACCCTTACAGGAAAGAATTTCTTCCTCATACCCATTCTAAACTTCCCCTGTTTAAGTTTGAACCCTTTATCCCTTGTCCTCTTACTACAGTCCCTCATGAAGAGTGCCTCCCCAGCATCCTTGTAAGCCCCCCTTCAGATACTGGAAGGCTGCTATGAGGTCTCCATGCAGCCTTCTCTTCTCCAGGCTGAACAACTCCAACTTTCTCAGCCTATCTTCATATGGGAGGTGCTCCAGTCCCCTAATCATCCTCGTGGCCCTCCTCTGGACTTGTTCCAACAGTTCCATGTCCTTTTTATGTTGAGGACACCAGAAATGCACACAATACTCCAAGTGAGGTCTCACAAGAGCAGAGTAGAAGTGCAGGATGACCTCCCTTGACCTGCTGGTCACACTCCTTTTGATGCAGCCCTGGATATGGTTGGCTTTCTGGGCTGCAAGCACACACTGCCGGCTCACGTTCATTTTCTCATCGACCAACACCCCCAAGTCCTTCTCTGCAGGGCTGCTCTGAATCTCTTCTCTGCCCAACCTGGAGCTGTGCCTGGGACTGCTCCTACCCAGGTGTTGGACCTTGCACTTGGCATGGTTAAACTTCATAAGGTTAGCATCAGCACACCTCACAAGCATGTCAAGGTCCCTCTGGATGACATTCCTTCCCTCCAGCGTATCAACCAAACCACACAGCTTGGTGTCATCAACCTGCTGAGGGCGCACTCAATCCCATTGTCTATGTAACAAACAAAGATGTTGAACAAGACCGGTCCCAACACCGACCTCTGAGGGACACCACTCGTTACTGATCTCCAGCTGGACATTGAGCCATTGACCACAACTCTTTGCGTGCGGCCATCCAGCCAGTTCTTCATCCACCAAATGGTCCATCTATCAAATTAATGTCTCTCCAATTTACAGACAAAGATGTCATGTAGGACTGTCGTGGTTTAAGCCCAGACGTAACTCAGAACCATGCAGCCGCTCTCTCACTCCGCTCCTTTCCTCCTCCCTGTTCCCAAAGGGACAGGGAGGAGAATCAAAAGAATGTAACTGCCACAGGTTGAGACAAGAACAGCACAGTAATTAAGGTATAACATATAACCACTACTGCTACCACCAATAGTAATAATGATAAGGGAAATAACAAGGGAAGAGAATACAACTGCTCACCACCCGCCGAACGATGCCTCTACCTGAAGTAGGAATAACCCAGAATGTCTTCCCCACCAAATTCTTTATATGCACCACAAGAACTTTATCCCCTTCTACAGTATGTAAAAGTTCTGACTGGGCTAGACCAGCCCTGTTGGCAGATCCTCTGGTGTTGTCCAAGAAGGTGGCTTTTGGTAAATGTGTACCCCAATGTTTGAAAGTCCCACCACCCATTGCTCTCAGTGTAGTTTTTCACAGCCCATTGTACCGTTTGACTTTCCCAGAGGCTGGTGCATGGCAGGGCATGTGATATACCCACTCAGTGCCATGCTCTTTGGCCCAAATGTCTATAAGTCTGTTCCAGAAATGAGTCCCATTGTCTGACTCAGTTCTCTCTGGGGTGCCATGTTGCCACAAAACCTGTTTCTCAAGGACCAGGATAGTATTCCAGGCAGTGGCGTGGGGCACAACGTATGTTTTCAGCCATCTGGTTGCTTCCACCATGGTAAACACATAGCGCTTGCCTTGGCGGGTTGGTCGGAGTGGGATATAGTCAATCTGCCAGGCCTGTCCATATTTATACTTCAGCCATTGTCCTCCACACCAAAGAGGCTTTAACCGTTTAGCTTGCTTAACTGCAGCACATGTTTCACAGTCATGAATAACCTGGGCAATAGTGTCCATTGTTAAGTCCACCCCTCGATCACGAGCCCATCTATATGTTGCATCTGTGCCCTGATGGCCTGACATGTCATGGGCCCACCGGGCCAAAAGTAATTCACCTTTATTTTGCCAATCTAAGTCCATCTGAGCCACTTCAATCTTAGCAGCTTTATCTACTTGTTGGTTGTTCTGGTGTTCCTCAGTGGCCCGACTCTTGGGTACATGAGCATCTACATGGCATACCTTCATCACTAGATTCTGCACCCGGGCAGCAATATCTTGACACAATGCAGCAGCCTAGATGGGTTTACCTCTGCGTTGCCAGTTGCTCTGCTGCCATTGTTGCAACCACCCCCACAGGGCATCTGCCACCATCCATGAGTCAGTATAAAGTACTGGCCACTTTTCTCATTCAGGAATGTCCAAGGCCAGCTGGATGGCTTTCACCTCGGCAAACTGACTTGATTCACTCTTCTGGTGACATTCCAAAATTTTGCCCTCTGGTCAGCCCATGATGACTTCTAGAATTCCTGGACAACTGGGATTTCCTATTTGAGCTCATTGTGTAATTAATGCAGCCCACTTACTCCATGTAGCATTAGCTGCATGATGTGTAGAGGAGACCCTGCCTTTGAACATCCAGCCCAGCATGGGCAACCGGGGTGCTAGGAGGAGCTGTGCTCCAGTGCCAGTCACTTCTGAAGCAGCTCGAACCCCTTCATAGGTTGCCAGTATCTCTTTTTCAGTTGGGGTATAGCTGACCTCAGATCCTCTTTATCCTCGACTCCAAAAGCCGAGGGGGCGACCTCAAGTCTCCCCTGGAGATTTCTGCCAGAGGCTCCAGGAAGGACCATTCTCCCCGGCTGCAGTGTAGAGTACATTTTTAACATCTGGCCCCGTCCGGGCTGGTCCAAGGGCTACTGCATGAAGGATCTCTCGTTTAATTTGCTCAAAGGCTTGTTGTTGCTCAGGGACCCATTTGAAATCATTCTTCTTCCGGGTCACAAGATAGAGAGGGCTTACAATCAAACTGTAATTTGGGATGTGCATTCTCCAGAACCCCACAGCACCCAGGAAAGCTTGTGTTTCTTTCTTATTAGAGACATTGCTGTTATCTTGTTAATCACATCTGTGGGGATCTGGTGACGTCCATCTTGCCATTTTATTCCCAAAAATTGAATCACCTGCACAGGTCCCTTGACCTTACTCCATTTTATGGCAAACCGGCTTTCAGCAGGATTTGGATTATTTTCCTCCCTTTCTCAAAGACTTCTCCCCCTGTATCACCCCACACAATAATGTCATCAATGTATTGCTGGTGTTCCGGAGCTTGCCCCTTTTCCAGTGCAGTCTGGATCAGTCCATGGCAGATGGTAGGGCTGTGTTTCCACCCCTGGGGCAGTCAGTTCCAAGTGTACTGGATGCCTCTCCAAGTAAAAGTGAACTGTGGCATGCAAACCACTGCCAAAGGAACTGAGAAAAATGCATCGGCAATATCAATCGTGGCATACCACTTGGCTGCCTTTGACTCCAGTTCATATTGAAGTTCTAGTATGTCTGGTACGGCAGCACTCAAGGGTGGTGTGACTTTGTTCAGGCCACAATAGTCTACTGTTAGTCTCCACTCTCCGTTAGACTTCCACACTGGCCATATGGGGCTATTAAAGCATGAGTGGGTGCTATTGATCACTCCTTGACTCTTCAGTCTACGGATCAGCTTATGGATGGGAATCAGGGAGTCTTGGTTGATGCAATATTGCTGCCAGTGCACTGCTGTGGTCATGACTGGCACTTGTTCTTCGACCTTCATCAACCCCACAACAGAAGGATCCTCTGAGAGACCAGGCAAGGTGGGCAGCTGCTCAATTCCCTCTGTCTCCAAAGCAGCAATACCAAAAGCCCATTCGTACACTTTTGAGTCTTTGAAGTACTGTCTCCTGAGGTAGTTTATGCCAAGGATGCATGGAGCCTTTGGACCAGTCACAATGGGGTGCTTTTGCCACTTCCTCCCAGTCAGTCTGATTTCAGCCTCCAGTACAGTCAACTCTTGGGATTCTCCTGTCACTCCAGAAATACAAATGGGTTCCACCCCTTGACAGCTTGACAGGGTACACTGTGCACCGGTATCTACTAGAGCCTTATACTTCTGTAGGAATGATGTCCCAGGCCATCTGATGCACACAGTCCAGTAAATCCGATTCTCCCATCCCTTCAACTGGCTGGAGGCAGGGCCCCTCTAATAGCCATCACAACGTTGGACACTTAAGTCTTGTAGAAAGGGATTAGTCTTCTTTATCACAGGAGCTGGAGTAAAATCAGCTCTTCCACTCCATCTGGGAAACTGCTCACCAGGGACCAAAGCAACAGCTTTCATAGGATGAACATCTTTGACCTTTGTTCTTCTCTTCAATTCACGCACCCGTTCCTCCAGAGCTGAGGTAGGTTTTCCATCCCACTTTCTCATGTCTTCTCCCTGATCCCGCAGCTAAAACCATAGGGTGGCCCATCATGTATACCTTCAATATCTTCTCAGAACAGTAGGATGCCTTTTGTTAATAGCTGAGATGTGGGCTGGTACACGTGGGGAGCTGGATAGACAGATTATCTCTCAATTGTCTGAGCTCCTGGGACAGCTTTTCCACAACTGAGATGATGGAAGGGGTGAGATTATCTTCAAACACTCAGAGTTTATGAATCATTTCATCCACTGTTGGTGGTACTATGCCATTCCAGGTTACTGCTGCCAATGAATGGGATAAAAGAACGAGAAAAAGCAGCAGCAGCTAATGAAGATGAAGTGCAAAAAGCAGATGTATCATCTATGGGTCAGAGTGTCATCAACAAGGATGCACTTGGAGCAATAATGCTTGAGGTGAAGAGCATAAAATTCCTATATTTCCACCAGTTCTGCTCCACCTAGAACGAAGAACAGTGTAATGAAACGAAAAAGTGCAGTCACAGGCGGCTGTAAAGGAATGCTGAAGGGAAACAAGCCATCCTGTCTATTTAGGATTATGTCATTTAAGAGCAGGCAGCATAGTTCTATTGGATTCCTTGATGAAACTCTCCATAACTTGGGGTGGGGAGAGGCAGAGAAAGAGGTAATTCTGCTTCTGCGTAATGCAGATGATGTGGGGGGGCTTCAGCTGGTTGCAAGTCTTGGGCATCCGCATCTGCATATTTTATTTGTCCTAAGCCACAGATTTGGAAGACGTATTTTACCTAAACACTGACCTACATATACAGTAGTACAGACATGAATAATCCTTCCTCTAAAATTGCATATAATTGCTATACTGTTTTAATGGCTTATCATTTCAGCATTTACAGCACGCCTCTTTTCCTCTAGAATATGAAAGCAACTTACGAAAGCTTTTCAAGACATGCATCTCTTCTTGCGTGGAGACCTCATAGCAGCCTTCCAAGTATCTGAAGGGAGCCTATAGGGATGCGGGGGAGGGACTCTTTGTTAGGGACTGTAGGGATAGGACAAGGGGCAACAGGTTCAAACTTAAACAGGGGAAGTTTAGATTGGATATGAGGAAGAAATTCTTTACTGTAAGGGTGGCGAGGCACTGGAATGGGGTGCCCAGGGAAGTTGTGAATATTCCATCCCTGGCCAGGTTGGACAGAGCCTTGGGTGACATGGTTTAGTGGGAGGTGTCCCTGCCTATGGCAGGGGGTTTGGAACTAGATGATCTTAAGATCCTTTCTAACCCTAACTGTTCTATGATGCTATATGATGAGGGTGCATTTCATGTAAATTTCCACCACATGGGTCATATACGTTCGACTTCATCTGGATCTATGGGTACACCCACGGCATTTGGCTTGATGCGACAGATCATCTCTACAATGGCTGATTCCCTCAGAGACTGGATGCCTTTCTCTAGAGTAGTCCACTTGGCTGAACGACTCTTAATATCTTCCTCGTATGGAAACCTTTCTTTCACAGGTGCCCAGAGCCACTTCCAAAGGCTGAGGGACATTTTCTCTCTTGAAATTGCTTTGTCAATTCCCCCTTCCCTAGCAAGTGATCCCAGCTGCTTAGCTTCCCTACCTTCTAGTTCGTGACCATCGGCCCCATTGTCCCAGCATTGGAGCAACCAGGTGATGATGTGCTCCCCTGGCTGACGGGTAAAGTCTTTTTGCGTATTCCGTAGCACGGTTGAGATCCGAGGACGAGAGGTCACCTTTTCTTCCTCTGATTCATGTACTAATAACTCCTGGTCAGATGCTGTCTGGGGTGGTGAATACATTGTTTCTTCATCTTGCTTCATCTTTCTTGCCTCTTTTTTGCTTTTCCCCTTGTGTACAGGGGCAACCAATATTGGCACAAATCAGTCCTCTGGTGTAGCTGGTGTACTTGGAGTTGGATTAGCTGTGCTGTCTGTTGCAGTTGAAGTCTGAGTAGCTACCATACTTGTTGCTGGGGCTGGTGTAGCTGCTGTGCTTGGAGCTGGAATAGCTGTGCTGTCTGTTGCTTTGCCATCAGATCCAGAGACATTTTATTCCTTTTGAAGGTGCTGGATAATGTTGAACAGGGCTCTGAAAGCATAGGCCAAGCCCCAGCACATTGCCATGATTTGTCCCTCTCTGGTATGACCAGAATGACAACACACCTCATTTAAGTGTTCTACTAATTTTCCTGGATTTTGCACTTGTTCAGTGGTGGAATTCCAAAGCACTGGAGGGGCTCACTGGCCTAGACACTTGCCCATACTATCCCACACATCCTGCCACATGACTGTCCAGCCTTGGGGAAAACCTCTTGGTCCTCCCATATTGGCGTCTAACCCTAGACAAGGCCCAAACCCGACTCTGCTTAACTCTTGAGATCAGATGAAGTGGTTGTGGGTAAAACATACTCTGTATGTGTGCCAACACAGTGATCCCCATCACAATCAGCAGGCAGGTCTCAAGGGTACCTAAAGGCCATTCAAAACCTTCAGAACTCTCAAATGATACTGTAACCAGTCTGGTGGGGGGGCTGAGAACGTAACGGAATATCTCCCTCATAGGCTGACCACTCGAGGAGGGGAAAAAAGATGTGTAATTGCTATGCACTTCTATTATATACCTCCCAAGATATGGAGGTGGTGACCACACTGGGAATGCAAGCCAGATCAGTTTCATGATCAATGAGTCTCTACTGTATTACAAGTCATTACCATGAAGTACAATGAAACAAGAACCTTAGCCCAAGGGCCCCAGCCGATAAACACTAACACAGCAAATACCGGCTGTAATTAAGGTACGACATGCTGAAACTGTGAGATTAAGAGCAACAACTTTGAGAGCCAATAAATCAGCATTGTGACGAGTGACTATTAATCCGAAACAATGAATGCATACCACAAATACAATTAGACACACTCTGGCCAGATCTGTTGCTATCTCAACGCTTTTTGCCCCATGCTGGTCGTCAGAAAGAACTGTTGTGGTTTAAGCCCAGCTGTAAGTCAGAACCACGCAGCCGCTCTCTTACTCCCCCCTGCTCCCAGAGGAATGGGGAAGAGAATAGAAAGAATGTAACTCCCACGGGTTGAGATAAGAGCACTCCAGTAACTAAGGTACAACTGCTCACCACCCACCAACTGATACCCAGCCTGACCGAGCAGTGATCTCACCCTTCCGGGTAACTGCCCCAGTTTATATACTGGACATGGTGCTGTGGTATGGAATACCTCTCTGGTTAGTTTGGGCCAGGTGTCCTGTCTCTGCTTCCTCCTGGCTTCCCCTCCTTCCCGGCAGAGCATGAGACTCAGAAAGTCCTCGGTCAGACCAAAACATTATTGAGCAGCAACTAAAAACATTGGTGTTATCAGCGCTGTTTCCAGGCCGAAAGTCAAAAACACAGCACTGCACCAGCTACTAAGGAGAAAAAATGACTGCTACTGCTGAACACAGGACAGGGACATATAGGACATATAGCATAGAACAGTATATTCTTTCAATTGTATTTCTATTGCTTCTCACTTTATATTACTAGGAGAAATTAAATTCAACTATGATCTACAGTCTCTAGCAGATATCAGAAGCTTACTTTTCAGCATTACAGGACTCATCAGAGAATTCAGTTTCTGCCAAGCCTTTTCTACTGTTGGTTGACCTCCATGTAGATGTTACAGGAAGTTCTTCGGAAGTCATAGGTCTTGGTCTCTGACCAATTCCTGAAGGCTGCTGCAAACCTGCAGACTGTTCTTCAGTACTTAAAACAGCTACAATTGCTCTTACAGTTGTTTCATCAGCTTGAGACCACGGTTTAGAAGGAGCTCGCATACGACGCAGGAATAAGCTATGCCACTTCTGTCTGAGTTGCAACAGCAAACCAGCAGCCTGTAATGAATTTCAATTCTGTTAAAGACTAATAAGGATTAGATGAGACAGGTAAAGGTATCTTACATCTCTTCTACCTGACAGTATCTGTTATTCTAAAATAAACAGGGTCTGAAGTGAAAGGCAAGACTCAAAGTGCTAAGTAGGGGGAGAAAACCCCACATTTAAACTAAGCTATTATCTTTTCCTTCCTCAGGTCCAAGATAATTTGTAAATGTTTTATTTCTTTTAACTCTGCACCAAACTTAAAATTATATTCTATCAAAAAAAAAAATCTTCTAATGCTTTGTGCCCTTCCTCTCGATTTAGTCTGTATCCTTGCACAACTTGTTCATACTTGAAAAGACCTCCAAAGAACATGTTTTTATTACACAGACTATTGTTCAAATGAGCTGACTTAATTTAGAAGACTATAATCTAATTCTCATGTTACCAGAAATGTTTCAATTGGAAAAAAAATAAAAAATAACACTTTTTAACGCCTGCAGTAGAGACAGTTTTATTATTACATATGAAAAGCCCAAGTATTTCATAACCTCTAAACTACTCTCCTACCACAGTAAGAGCTTCTCAATTACCTTAAGGCTCCGAAGTGTGGGTCTTTTTATTTTCTTTTTTTCTTTTTTCTAAAATGTGACAGTAACTTTTTTTCAGCGACTCCACCTTCAAGAGCTCTAACTTGTCATCCTCTCAGAGAAGGAAATATACAATAGTGACTGTTCACTCAATTCCTGCTCACATTTTGGCTAATACAGCTCACGCTAAAGCTCAATATGTGCTGGGAGTAGTTCCATTATGTCAAAATGAGAGCAACACAGAGGCAGGTTAGGTGGCCAGAAAGAGCTAAAGGCAAGCCACTATCACTTCCAGCTTGCTGTCTCCTGCAGCCATTATCTTCAAATGACAGTTTCATCAGAATCTACTCATTTATGGAAATGGACCAAAGGTCTAAGCTGGAAGTTATGAAATATCAGCTTACCCAAAAAGCTTTTGATGTGGATCCAACAGCAGCTGGACTACTGAGGCTTTTGTGCTTCCCAGTGTGATACATGTAATGCCTGCACCATGATGGAGGAAGGTAGACTAGTCTGGGCAAAAGGCGACTGAGCTACTGTTTGTTTGTTTTATTTCTTAATGAGCTCATGAAATAAAGGCTAAGTCTCAGAGTATGTTATTCCATAAGTCTGAAACCCAAATGGTCTGTGACAGCCACTCTAACAAAAAATTCTTGGTTACCTAGTATTTCAGAATTTTTTTTTAGCAAGATATGATATAAATATTCTTCTAAAAGAAACAAGCATTGAAGTGATACATTACTTACTTCAGGGTCCAGTCTGAAGTGTAGCCATTCATCTAGTTTCAGTAGTGCCAAATTAGCAGTTGTTTTGTCCTCTACTTCACTATCACTGTTATCATTAGATAACCCATCCCCTGAATTAAATACAAAAGGTACATTAACATTTCTGTATTATCTCCAATTACATACAAAAAACTGAACACTACTGTATTATCAGCAATAAACCCATTTTCCTTCTAAATTTTATTTAAAAGTGTAAATATATGTAAAGCCACTTTTTATTTTCTGCAAATACACCTGAGTGAAGTTTTTGCGTCAGTTAGCAGAATTGCAGTATCCAGCCTGTTGAGGTCCCTGCCACGTAAGCACTTGTATTGATAGGATCTAACCACTCAGATACCATCATCAGGATCAACAAGTCATTATCAAAATTCTGTGTGAAGCTCTTTGCAAAACCATGCACTATGCTTTATTTCCTAGTCAAACAGCAGATTTAAAGACCCATAAAGAAAATATAAATTATATACACATATGGCTAATTGTAGGATTGTGATTTTTTTTAAAATGTGTAATTCAATCAGCATAAACATTATTTTAGGGGTAACAGTTTAAGACAGGAAAGCTTCAAAAATAACTTGGGACTCTTACTTTGATTCAAATTACTATTTCTAGATAACTGCAGCAGCATGGATTATTTTTGCTTCTATTCCTACAGCACTCTACTTAAATTTTAACAAAGGAAGTCTTTATATACTCCCTATTACTTCTAGTTAATAGTATAGCTAGTTGACATTAAAAATTACCACTAGAAAATTATCTTTAAAATACATATTTCTGATGGAAGTAATATGAATATTTACCATATTGACAGCTTCCACATTATTATTCAGGTTGAACAATCTGGTTCAAAGTATCAAATAAACTAGTCTGCAGAAAACCCCCATACATACTGCACTTTTCAACATTACTTTTGTCATTAAACATTTTTTTTTCCATTTTTTATTCCACTACAAACTGCGCTGTAATTTCAGAAACTCCACAGCTGTGTAAGTGTAATTTATGAATATGAAATTACAAGGATTCACAAACCTGAGACATCTATTACAGAACTTATAAACTATTCTTGCACAGCTACAGGTACTATAGCTCTGTCATTTTAAGAATTTGGTAATGTATGTATTAAATATTCCTGAAAAATAAGCCTTCCATATGACATGCTAGTATATAACAACTGAAACATTTCAAATCCAAACTCCACTATACCTTGAAAGGACGAAGGCTCCTGCAAAGCATTACTTGGCAATCTAGCTGGTCCACAGAAGAGTGACACAGTGACAGGCGTTACCGCAGAACAGCATCTGATATTTGCTATCCTATGAGCTCTCGTCATTTCATCAAATATAAGCCAGTCTGTAGGGAGTGCCTGAATGGCTGCAGCTTGCCCATTTGCAGGGGGAATCTGTGCAAGAACAAATAAGGTTATATTTTCGTACCACCTGTTTGCAATTAAAATAAAATTTAACATATTTCACATTTTATACATGTAGAAATAAATACAAATTTATATGCATATAATCTTATACAAATAAAAAAAAGCGAGAGAATTCAACCAGACTCACAAATTGCTCTTCCTCCTTGAAACAAAACATCTTGCTTTAAAAAAAGGATCTAAAATAAATCAGTTTCAGAGGAGAACTTATTCCTGCTACTATGAAAAAGGGCTGTTTACATCTTTAAAAGTTTTGCAATTTTTTTTTTTAACTATTCTCTCACTCCAACTAAAACAACAAAATCATTTTTGATGAAATAATACTGGAAAAATAAACCAACTCCAATTCTTTATTTTTCAACTGCCAGGAAGAACAATTTTTAAAAACGTAGTGTTTAATGCACATGTTGCTTTTAAAGTACTGACAATTATGAAGAGACATTTCTAAAATGTTCAATAGAGTACAGTGCTCTTTTTTATGAGCTACAAATTCAAGCTGATTTTACCTTTTTATACTGAGGCTGACTAAGAACAGATGTAGGATGAAATCGCACTTTCTTCTCCTTTGGTCCAGTCAAAACCAGGCTTTCTCTGTCTACATGAACTAGATTGGGATACATCCCAGCCACTAAGGCAGCTTTAACTACAGCCCAGTTTTCAGAGTTAGTATTAACATCTCTGATATCAGCTCCTCCCCTGGCTCTAACAAAACCTGAAGAAAGAAGAGGATAAAAAATTGTCGTATTTGCTTGCATTTAAGATCTGTCTTTTTTGCTTCTCAAAAGGAATTTGACATGAAGAAAATGAAACAAAAAAAAAAAACAAAACCCAAAACCTTACAAATTTGTTGACTTAACAGCACCAAGAAGAAATCATTATACTGAAATCCTTTGTGATAACGGGTTTTACACTAACATAAAATAGAACTACTTTTTACAACACAAACACATTTTTGACGGAAATAATATACTAGAATGTAAAAATCCAAGGAAACATATGTCACACTGAAAGCCAATGGCATGTGGAACAATCAGAGCACTTTCAATTAGATCAGCTGGTCCCCAGGCACGCTTCCTCTCCCTAGCATCTGCATGAATATGTACTGGTCTGTTTAAAATTAAGCAAAGAAAATGACACCGATGAACACTATTCTTATTACAATTTGTATACCCTTGTGCTAGGTATACACTTGACTCCAAAACTATGTTGAATTTTTTTTCAAACCCATTTACCTGAAGCTCTAAGCTGGCCAAGCAAGTGGGTTCTCATTCCTACAATGATTTCCATTGTGGCTTGAGACAAGAAGTTCTTTTCACAGAAGGCTCTCTCCCAGCCATCACTGCGTGCCTTCTGCCATGCCTGTAAAGAATATTTTACATTTGCCTATTAATTTCACCAGCTAAAAAAAAAAATAAAAAAATTTGCATCAATAAAATGAAGACAAACCCAATCAGAAAGAAAGGAAGTTTATCAAACTAAAATTTTTTTTCTGGTTTAGTACTTTGTTATCTTTACTCATTCCTCAAATTAACACAATGTTCATTACGTTATTGTCAGATCATTATATTATTATCAAGATAATTATTTTAAGTTATTAGTCAATATAGCAGGATATAAAGTGGCACCTTGTTGGAACATAAAGATTTTAACCAGGTTGGAAATATAAACAAAAAATCTGATAAAAAAAGTGTTCCCTCACTAAGTTAGGAGTCCAACATACAGGAAAACCACTAGGCAAAAATAGTTTCTTCCCTATGAACTTAATAATAATCAACCATTCTGCATGCAACTTGCCTGGTACATCATCTACATTGATATGTGATCTACTGTGATTAGTACTCTTTCTGAAAATGAAATAATACCTGGAAAGCCCTGAGAAGCGCCATATGGTCACTAAATGTTCCTGCAGTAAAACGTTTTCTACACAGCATGGCTGCACGCTTTTGGGAGGCCAGTGCAGGTAGGACAAAAGGGTCTCGATATGCAAGAGTGCAAGCAATAGTAAGAATAGGATCCAGGCACTTCAAAACAACAGCACATAACACCATTTTACCAAGGTGTGGTTCTACTGGTAATTCAGCGAGATGATAGCCAAGTTCAGTGAGATATTCCCAAGGGTCCATGGCATCTATTGTCTGCATAATTATAAAAAAAGGGGGGTGGGGGTAAGTGGACAAAATTTACAATAAACACAAAGGATGTAGATACTGGACATTAACTAAGAAAGCAAGTCAAACCCTTAACAATTTGAAATGAGATTTTTAAGCACTCTCTTCCCTTAACATGGAGAAACACATCCACATACATAAAATCAAAATAGACAACACAAAGACTCAGAGCATCTTTAAGTGTTTACACAACAGTCTCAGTAAAAATAAAACTTAGTAAGATACACTGCCACACCACAAATATAAAATCAAACACAATTCCCATCAAAACTATTATTCTGCTGACCTTCAGTATTTGCACAGCATTTCTCACAATTAAAGCTGGTGGAGGATCAGGAGCTTTCATAAGAAAGTCAACAACTGGACAATTAATTGGAGCCAAAAGTTTTGTGTGTAAACAAAGCTCCTGCAAGTTAAAAAGCAAAAAAAAAGATTAAGATTGGTTGAGAGAAAAAGAACAACCCAAATCAAACCAAAACCCACATACGCACACAAAAAGGACAAGCACACAAAAAAAGACAAACACTTATTCTACGTTCATAGTATGGTTTGATGATAATACATTTTTAAAGGTATAATCTGTAACTGAACATGCACCTGTAGTGGCACTCTTAGAAGTTCTGGAGTCTGAAATTCCAACATACTCTGAAATCGAAGCCTGCTGAAGAGACGAAAACAGACTCCAGGCTGACAGCGCCCAGCCCTTGAAAATGAAATATAGGAAGTTGCTGAAAATCATACATTCAAAAAAACCACCACACACATCCACAAACTTAGAATGCAAGTGTAGAAGCAGGTCTAAGAAACGGATAATTTTGCCATTAAGTGTAAGTCCCACACAGGAGGTGAGAGCTTTGTAGTACATGGATTATTTTTGATAGTATATTGAAATATATATATATCTCTCCATTAGAATTCTGCCCCAGTACTGAAAGATTTGGAGAAATGAAAGTAAGATCTATATAAAAATACAGTGATGTGGGGTTTTGTTAACCTAAGATTAATCCAAATCTCAACTGCCCTTTGCTATAAGGCATAGAAGTAATAAATTTAATTTCTTCCTCTTCACATGGCCCAAACAGTTTGAAGTTAAACGCATTAGCAGGAAAAATGAAGACCAAACAACTTGGGAGTGAAGGGACTGAGACAGCGAATGCTTCCATTCGCGCTCAAATTCCTGCAGGCTAATGCCAATATAGTATCACCAAATGTAGACATTTGTTGGTACATAGCCCCCCTCAGCCCTCAACACACTCATAGGAAGGAATATGATAAAGGCCTGTTAAATCCTGAAGAGTCTGCAGAAGGTGAATGAGGAATCAGTGCTCAATGTCTCTAACATAGCAATAAAGGGACATCTACGAAATGCTATCAACAGGCAGCCTGTTGCCCACAGGTAAATTGTGAAAAAAATTATTGGACACTGTGGCCGAGAGTGCTACATGCTAGAAAGAGGAAGGAGGACAAGTTCATGAGGTAAAAACAACTTAGATGTAATGTAAACTTTGGGAAATTCTTGAGTGTCACTTTTCTGTAATTTGGAAAATGACTCCAAGGAAACACATGCTGACCCTCACTCTTCTGCAGAAAATTAGTATCAGCCATTACCCAACATAATACTGGACTAGGTTAACATTACACAATTGCTATTACATTGTGTATTTTATTCTTAACATACAGGATGGTGGATATCTGCAAAATAAAACTCAGTATGAAGCATTTATTACCTGCCTTTTCTCTGGATAGCACTGGCCTTTGAAATCCACACCATTTTCAGCATTGTAACACAGCTCAGTGCATCAAAAGACTTCTATAAAAGCAAAGCAAGGAACATAAAACCAAGACTGACTAGGGTACAAGAAATAAATTATCTAGATCATCAATAGAAGCTCTCTAAATAAAAAAATACTAAGAACCATGAGCTTCTGGCACAAAGGTATGTTCTAAAGTAGTTAATTTCAAGTGAATTTATGCTACCTCCTTTGCAGTATCTTTGTAGAAACTGCTACACAGTTTTCTAAATTAAAGATTTCTAGTCAATAGGCAATTGTGAGTCAACAAAAGACATGGGCTGTGTTTTGTGGTATCACAGAGCAAAACCATAGTGTACTAAATAAAGATTTCCTCTTTGTCTGACTTGAAAATTACACCCTTATTTTCCTACATTTGATGCAAAATTACCAAAAAAACCCCTGTATTACCAATGAGAACTTCAGAAATCTGGTTTGAGTGTCTCCTACAAAATCTGGTTTTATTTCCTAACTCACATAGAAGGTCTTAAACTGCCTCACTATGCTACCTCATTTTTCTTGAATAATTAATTAGGGAATAGGTATTCAACATATCAAAAACAATGCTTAAAAACTTAATGGATTAGATTTGGGCTAGATACAGTAACAGGACAAAGGGAAGTCCCAGTGTTCTCCAAGTCTCAGGAAGATGGTAGTCTACACTAATGGACTTGTTACAAAAAAACAATCAAATAGAAATACTATATTCATATATCTATATATAAAAACATGTAGACATATCCACCTGCAATAGCTTTTATAGGGGCTTTAAACAGCTAGCTATTTACAGTATTGGTAATAAAACAAACGGATGTCAAAACCTCAATGAGTTGTGTTATTTGACATGCACTACTTCTCAGCCTACTATGTAGCTCCCCAAAATTTATGTATTATGAACACTAGGATACATACTTCCCAAAACAAGCTTAAGCCAATCATACCTCTTTCACCTTGCCTGAGTCAATAACAAATACAACATCATTGACTGTTATGCTGGTTTCTGCAATATTAGTGGAAAGAATCTGCAATTGAAAAAAAAAAAAGTATAGTAGCTGTAACAGCTGTAAAAAGCAAAGACAAAATAGATCAACATAGTATCTCACGAAGTCCTCAGATACTTGCTATTTTGCGGATGCCAGAAGGTGGACTTTTAAGCACCTTCTTCTGATCCAAAGTCTGCATATTTGAATGAAGCATGAAAACTTGGTATCTAATGCAAGACAAAGAACACATTTTAAGGATTTTAAAATGAAACATTATAAACTCAAGACAACCATAAAATTAGAGGTTCTACCTGTGAGTATTATCAGCAAATCTCTTGTCATCAAAAAGAATACGGTCCCTCAGGCTAACTATCTCATCATATCCAGGAAGAAATATTAAAATCGCTCCTAAAAAAGAAGTTGGTTTGCAGAGTTACTATATGTCAGTACTATGTATACTAGGCACTTGGAAGTTTTTACCTATAGGGAATTACTGAAAAAAAAGCACAATTCATCAGAAGCTGAATCCACAGTGATTTATGGGGAGTGTGCATATATACGTACCAGCATCACAACTACTACAGATGTTATAAAGTAAGTGCATAATCAGGTCCAGATCCACTTTTTCATCATCAAAACTGTGATGATAAGCTTTCAACAGTTCTCTGTCCTCTGCATTCAGGTCACTACCACTTGTTTGGACCAGTGAACTTTCATCCAGATTTCCAGATTCCACTGAAGCACTAAAATACACAAATACATAGGACAGAGTCAAGGTTGTTTGCTTCAGGTTTGCATTCACCATTCAACTCAAACTCAGATCAACAAGACTACTCATCTTGAATTTTAATTTTAGAGTGTAGGAGAACAGCATCTCCACAAAACTATTACCATTCACTGACTTAAGTGTTAACTTAGCAAAGCATGCAACTTCAATTTTTAGCGTTAACTTTATTATACTTTATTGAGACACAACCATAAGCAAATGTGACAGAACTCAAGGTACAAAGACAACAACTGTTTATCTGTTAAGGGATAAGTATTTAAAAGAAATGTATTTTCCAAAAACTTCACTAGCATAACAGTTAAGCAGTTATTACACTAACATAACCATAAACTAGACTAAGAGAAATGATAATAATACAGGGCTCTACACACCGTAACTACTACATCTGTAAATTAATCAAAAAACAGTTCTTGAATGGCCTAGTGTACATGTTACTCATATAAAGTTTCTTTAATATGCTATCATGTTTCAACAGTACACAATAGATTTGTTTCCAGAATAAGCATCTGAAATTAAAATGTTATATGGTATAGAATGGGCATGTCCTCTGTATATTTATTTCAGTTACTACAATCACACCCTGCCTAGATATATAATAATGATAGGAATATCCATATTAAGGTGGTAAGTGCTAATAATATCAAAGAAATTCTACACCACTAGAACTATACTTACCCAAGGAGTTGTGCAAACATAATCACTATGATACTGAATACAAACAAACTTTTTCTTACATAACTATGTTTTCAAAATATTCCTACTCTCAAATAGATCTTGCTCTTTAGGCCAGATTTTAAAGCATAAAAAGATAAAATCTGTTCTGACTGAAAGACGATAAAACCTAATCTAAGAGCATTAAACCTTGTATGTTTTCAGCTGCTTCTGCAAATTAGTTATAGCTTACCTGTAGGACTCTAAAAGGTCAACAACCTCAGTCTGCCCAAAGCGCTTAGCCCAGTCCAAAGCCATCCTGAAAAGAGTTGCATAAAAATCTGTATTAATTTCTCACTTCAAAAGATGCATATGAATAGAATGTTATATGAGGAGACAACTGACCCTGTACTTCTCTGTCAGTTTCTGCACTATGTTTAATCAGTGCTGTTATTGCTGGATCTACAACTTCCCATTTTAAAGTGCATGAACAGGTGTAGTAGCAATAGGATTTCAGGTAGCCACAAAAAGAAAATCTCAGTTTTATATGGAAGTACCTTTAAACATGCAGAAAGAAATGAGGAGGAAGCATGTGCCTTTCCTTCAAAAAAAACACACATCAATGTGTCAGGATGAGCCATGCCTTTTTGCAGTACCCTTTACTAGCTCCTTTAAATCAACCTGAGAAGTCACATCTCCTATCTTTCTCTGAAAAAGGCATGAAAACATTAGGCTTTCTCATGTCTTAAGAGTTGTCCCCCTCACAACATAGTTCACTTTGTTTTCCTTTTAAATTACATTCTTCAGCAAATTTTTCAAATATCTGGAATTCTAATTCTTACGTTCCCATACTACAATTATTTAGTATAGTTCTCTGTTTATATGAAGGCATAAAACTCTGAATTTTTACACATTCACACATAGTTGCTGCATGATACAACATATTTACAGATATAACAAAGATCTTTGCACATGTATTACAGTATTTTTTAATCCAATATAGGTTACTCTCTTAAAATAAAATTGCCAAACATTTTTTGATCTAATTTAAACAATACAGCGAGAAAGATCCTAATTTTTCTTCTAACCAGTGTGTCAAATCAGACTCATTGAAACCAAGAGAGTATATCCCATATTGAGACTGTTTAATTAAGAACTGAATTTAGCATTTATGGAAAATAATGTGATAAATAGAAGTCAGAAATTGTTTAAGACTGTCAAAATATATTAGTGCTTATAACAGTCAGATAAATTAGCAAATTAGCTTAGATGCTATAGAAAGTTGTTTCTCCTTTGTATCTTAACAAATATATCTATCTTCCAGTTTATGTTTTTTTTTTACCAGCCATTGGATGATTTGCAGTGGATACTTGCTCCCATACTTATCAGTTGCTCTACTTGACTCAGAAAGCCTCTCCCTGAGGCAATCATTAGTGCAGTTGCGCTGGTTTCACTGTGCCTATAATCAACTGAGAAGTACAACAAACATCAGCAAACCTAGTACAAACATTATTTTTTCAGCAAAAGCTAGTATAAAAATTACTTTCAAAATCCACCCCGAAGAAAATGTTTCTTCACTTTATCCTACTAGTCAGTTCATGTGAATTTAACACTATTTTAGAAACACAACGGGTCAATACTTCAAAAGAACAAGTATTTACAAATCTCATTAATTTTGCTAACCCTATTAATTTTTTTTCAATACACACCAGAATTCAAGATAACATTTGAAATTGGAGACAGAGTAGCCATAGAAATAAAAGCCATTTTGTGGTGCAGGGTTTTGTTGGGTTTTTTTATGCAATAAGACAAAAAACTTACCACTGACATTTTCAGTTAAAATGAGGTGGAACACCTGAGCAAAGGAATCAACATCTTTATTCAACCAGATATCAGAAAGACAAGAATCCATTTCTTTTACTAGCCAAGGCTCAAGGCAATTCACATCCTTCTCAGCCTGAAGAGAAAAAAATTACATTGAAAGATGAATCCCCTCCAAGAGCGGTCTTTATCCTCATATATTAGACATGAAGAATTTTAACAATGAGTTTTCAAAGTAACAACCAGAAATACAGCATTCAAATATCAGTGAAAGCGTTTATTGTATCATATGCAGTCTAGCCATTTGATCTGAACAAAAGCTATGTACAACCATCATAACTGAAAAGCACACGTTAGCGAGTGTGCTTAAATAAAAAAAAAAAATCTAAAAAATGTTAATACCATTCTAGACATGCTAAGGGAGTAACACCTTTAAAAAACAGTTTTTACATGGGTAGTAATAATACAATGCAGATTTAAACATCTCTTCCAATAAAAGGAAAAACTTACCAGTTGATTAAATACTGTGTCACCACCATCATCCCACAGATTATACTCCTCAGTTGCACGTGGGACAGATCTTTGCCTTTGAGATTCCACTTTGCTATTATTTCCCTGAGCAGAACACCACTCAGTAAGACTGTTTTGCTGTTTCTCCTCTAGAATGCATAAAGTTTTGTTGTTTGTTTTTTGTGGGTTTTTTTTTTTTTTAAGTTTTAGTCATTTTGTTATTCATTGTTTTCAGTTACAAAAACCACTTAAGTCACAAAGTTACCTATTCAATCTCTTTTTATTTAATCTAGAATTCTGTTATCAGTCTAATATTCCATGATTAAGGGCACCTGAAGTGCACCACTGCAAACATCTGCTATAAGAACAGGGCAAAAACCACTATTTGGATGCTTAACCTCCAACTCTCCAGTATTCCAACTTAGTGCATTCAAATGAGCTTCCTAAGTAAGTAACTTCTATGCCATGCTCAGTTCAGATCATTATCCAGAAGTGAAATACCAAAGAGAAGTGACACAGCTCCTGCATAGAACAACTAACTTTTGTGTACAAGTAGAAAAAACAGTAGAAGACATCAGTGCACCTCAACTGAATTTTTCTATACACAGTGATCAGAGTTGAGCACGACGATAAATGTACAGTTAGTACTATCTGGTATAGATTTGGGGTTTGCCCACATTTTTTTTTTTTTTTTGAGTAGACTACAATCATTACTTTCAGTTGTCAGGAAAATGTCTCAAATAATATATATACTTAACTACCTGCTAATCAACTACATTAAATTCACATGTGTTAATGCTTCTGGGGATACATATTGAATACATCTGCATCTCAAGAACTCAATGAAAACATTCCTAATGAGAACCACATCTGTGCAAGATGTACAAAATCATGCCCTCTTTAATGGCTGCACTTCAATTTTCACCCGAAAGTCAGCACATAGTATCTTCTGCTTCTACAGTTTTCATCTGAGCAAAGTCCCAGTTATATGCAATTCAACTGCTTAATAATGAGGAAAAATTTAACATTTATCAACTGAAAGCAAACAAATGTAACCACTGAAAGTGAAACACTTTCTTTTTGAAGTTACATAATCTACTTCAATAATGTAGACACTGGGAACTTAAAGATACTTGCTGTCATCTAACCATGTCTCATTTAATATTTTGACCGTGAAATTTTAACAGAGAATAATTCTATTTATTTGTTCAATCAGTGAGACTCGATGCCAAATCTAATAATTAAGAAGTTCACCAACCTCGCTGCTTCTCTTTTTTGTACTTTACCATCTCTTTGTTTGTATACCCAGTGCTTCGTAAAATGTCCTCCAAAAACATCTCTTTAACTTCAAAAGGTCTTCCTTGTACTGAAAGTATAAATAATATATTCAGTATTAATAAACGTCTTGTAAAAGTATCTTCAATGGAGTTTATTTTCTTAAAATTCTGGGCCACAAAACAAAACAACATTTTAAAAGGGAAACATGAACTGTATTCTTTGTTTATCACTGATCAATTCTATTCTGTGTTACAGCAAGAAATGTTCGTAAGATTGACAGTTATTAATTGAAATTTTATCAAAATGAGAAAAAAAAAATAACCATTTTTGTTTAGGGTTACAGAAAAGAATTCACTGTGTAAAACTGCCACCTGGATTACAAAATCTAACAATAATTAATACAGCTTTAGTGTAAGATCCCACAGGCAGATTGGCACCTTTGTATTAAACTATTTTATTTCATGAGGAGTGTATGAGGAGACGCGACTTCTCTCCGTTTCCTCAATCACCTCAGCCAAATTTGGTGTTCTTGACTAAAGTCTTCCTGATGAATGAAACATGCCAGTGGTCTTTATGTTCTAATAATTCACGTTTACTTCTTTTTCAATATCACTGTTTTCTAGAGCTTAATTATGGACATTAAAGGATTCTTTTTTACAGGATTCTAGGGATTTTAATTCTAGATTGTGATTTGTTGTCTGTTAGCAAACATTTGCCACAGTTGAGTTTAAACCACCCAGGACTTTCTTTCAGAAAGAACAAGCTACAGTTCATGTACATTTAGAAGCTGTCAGAGAGGAAGTCTTCCAACACTGATCACAAACTCAGTGTACCGCAGGAACCTACAACTACAAAATGTTGTTTTCGGTGGTCAGGATTTTGTCAGCTATATTGTTGAAGGAGGATCAAATCTTTTTCATTACATTAACAAAGTATCTAAACACTCTTCTTCTAATTCACAATTCTCAGAATTGGAAAACGGAAAGTATCTTTTCAGTTGTAATTAGTCTCTGAAGACTAGTATGTGATAACAATATAACCACTAAGGTAAACTGGAGGGATTGCCATCAGAATTTCCTAAATAAACATATGAATAAATGAACAGGAAGCTACAAAAAGAGTAAACTGGAAAGCCACACAACAATTATAACTGAGATTTCCCTTCCCCAAAGAAAAAATTTGGAAAACATTGAAATTGTGTAATTTCCAGATTCTTCTCCAACCATCTACAAGCCTTATTTTACTAGGCAGAAATTCAGAACTGGGAACTAGAAGTAAACATTTCAATCTTCAAAAAACCCCACTAGACTTCTTTTTCAGGAACATTCACTAAAGTAAACAGATAGTTTGTAGAGAAGATTCTAAAGAAAGTGATCCTATCCATGTCCTGAGCCTGTTGAACTTCTTGAAAAAGGCTGACATGTAGACAGTCTACTGGACTTCTTTGAAAAGAAAGCATTTCTCTTAAAACCTTCTTCTCAAAACAGTTACACTTTGACATCATTGTTAAAAAAGAAGAGGACTGCAAGGTGCCAGGGGAGGTCAACCATGCAGAAAATTTGTAAGCCGGGAGTGTGAAGAGGAATACAAAAAAGGGAACATAAATCTATGTTCCCTTACTCAGATTGGTTTACTACAGTTTAATAAGATCTTTAAGTCCTAGGGCAGGTATACTCAGATTTAAGAGTTTACATAAATACTTACTGTGTATTACTGGGCAACTTCCAAAATACCTAATAAAGAGATTTGCATCTAGAGCAGCGCTAGAAATAATTAGTTTTAAATTAGCGTGCTTTTGCAACACATCTCTCAGTTTTATTAACAAGAAGTCACTGAACCTATCCCTCTCATGCACTTCATCCTATAACAAAAGGGGAAAATAGAAAACAAGAAACAAATAGCAGGTAAACATCACAGATCCAAAATAATAACTTTTTAGAAAGATGAACTTTTTAAAAAAACTAAAATACGTAATTTGCCAGTACATTATAGATGCATTAAAATGTGTAAGTCTAGTTTAAGGGAGAATTTTTTTAAAAACTACCCAGAAGTAAAAAAATATTTCAAGAGGTTTTATAAAGACACCAGAGCAGACTTCACTGGTAATGCACAAGCCACGCATACCTTGATTTCAGAGGTTAAAGTGAATTTCTGAAACTTTTCTAATTCTTCTATTTTAATTTCATTTTCAAGATAATGATACAAACCCAAATCCTGCACATCTTAGTTTAATAAATTCTCGCTTCATAACTGATAAACAGTTACAGAAATGTATGATACCATATAATCAGAAAAAAGTTAAATTGCTTCCATCCATTAAGTCATGCACAAAGCTTATCATAAATTAAGGCACATGACTAAACATCTTTGCTGGTGTGTTCTGTTTTGGTTTATATTATGAACTTACAAAGCAGGGATACAGGTACAACATTTTAGGCTGAAGCCAATAACGTATTAATCATTCTCATACTTTTTTTCCATTTAGTGTAACAGACAAGCACCTAAAGTTATGAATTTTTCTATCTTCAGCAGTGAAGAACTTGCGGTAAATGTTCCGATTCCACTGATTTATCAAGCCCCACAATAGAAATATTTGCATACATATATGTAAACAAATATACTTACATAATTTGCTCAAAATTAGATGACTCTCTCTTAAAACCATTCGCGCAAACAAACAGACTGCAAACCTGATATTGCTAAAACAAGTGCACGATACAAGAAATTCTGACACACTTACACTGAATCATATATCTAGATTTGCCTCCCTAGGGCTTTTCTGCTTTCTGGCAGACGCAGCTCAGAAAAACAACCTTAAGGGCTCTGTCCTCCAAAACTGCATCATGATTCCAAAATTAATTATTGGGAGGGACTTAAAGGAAGATATTTTTACCCCCCAAAAAAGTTTAAAAAATCCAAAATATACATGCTACAATAAAGATTCAGTAAGGCTCCAATGTTAATTCAGATTCTAACCAAGCAAAAACACCTTATATGCTCAGCAAATTAATAAGGAAAACTAAGATCTCACCTTCCAATTAACAAGTAACACATACCGCAAGAGCTCACATGAAATACAACAGGATTCTTACCACAATAACATGTGTCACAGTTGATAGAGTGCAGTCTCCTGCCATCAGTGTGCGAAGTAGTACACCGTTAGTGCAAAACGTTAACAGCGTCTTTGGAGAAACCCTATCGAACAGTTCAAAAGGATTCTTCAGTTTCCTACACCATTTAAAAGTGGCAAGCTTTCACCACTTACTGAAAATTAAAGGATTTAATAGCTGCTCACCAGAAGTAGAATTACAGTTCTCTCACCAAAGAATCCATGCACACTATTTCTTTTAAACTATCCCTATTCCCAGAGAGTGCCTAAGCAACCCTGGTGCTTATGCTGCAAAACTTCAGACAATGGATTTACTAACAAAGGTAGATTTAAATTTATATAAATAAATAAGCAAGTGAAACAGAACCTTGAGAATCTCTGCATGTTGTTAAATTTACTGGAAAATTCAGTATGGACTGCATTGGAGAAACAGATCCCAGTTCTTCAGCATATGCCAGGATACAGTCTTTTATCTCCTTCTGTGTGGTGGGTTGACCCTGGCTGTACACCAGGAGCCCACCAAAGCTGCTCTATCACTCCCCCTCCTCAACTAGACAGAGGACGGAAAATACCAAGAAAGGCTTGTGGGTCAAGATAAGGACAGGGAGAGATTATTCATCAGTTACCATCTTGGGCAAAACAGACCTTATTTGGGGAAATTAGTTTAATTTATTACCAATCAAATCACAGCATAATGAAAAGTAAAACCAAATATTTCCCCCGCCTCTCCTGTCTTCCTGGGCTTAACTTTACTCCCAGATTCTCTACCTCCTCTCCTGTAGTGGCACAGGGGGACACAGAATGGGGTTTACAGTCAGTTCATCACACATTGTCTTATCCCCCTGAGAGTCCTCCTCAGGGGGAGGACTCTCTCCGGTTTCCAGCTGTGATAGAGTTACTTTTCCTCCTAGTAGCTGGCACAGTGCTGTCTTGTGCCTTCAGTCTGAGAAAAAAGCCAATAACACAACTGATGTTTTAGTTGCTGCCCAGTAGTGTCTACCCGATCAAGGACTCTTCAGTCTCTCATGCTCTGCCAGTGAAGAGGGGCATGTGAAGCCAGGAGGAAGCAGATACAGGACCCCTGACACAAACTAGCCAAAGGGGTACTCCTTACCACAGTACATCATGCCCAGTAGGGAATGATCGCTGCTTGGGTCTGGATGGGTATCGGTCAGTGGGTACTGAGCAGTTGTATTGTGCATCACTGTTCTTTCCTAAATTTGATTCTTAGTCTCTTTCTTTTGTTCCCTATTATTATTAATTATTATATTTACTTTGCTTCAATCAGTAAACAGTTTTTATCTCAACCCTCAGGTTTTACCTTCTCCTGATTCTTCCCCACATCCCACCTGGTGCGGGATCAGTGGAGTGACTGCTTGGTAATTAGTTGGCACCTGGGATTAAACCACAACAACTCCTCACACTCTTCCCTTGCTCCAGCATGGGGTCCCTCCCACGCGAAACAGTTCTCTACGAACTTCTCCAACGTGAGTCCCTCCAAAGTGCTGCAGTTCTTCAGCAACTGCTCCAACATGGGTCCCTGCAGGATCACAAGTCCTGCAGTAAACCTCTCTAGTGCAGGCTCCTCTTTCTGTGGTGCCACAGGTCCCACCAGGACCCTGCTCCAGCAGAGTCTTTCCATGGGATAACAGCCTCCTTCAGGCATCCCCCTGCTCCAGTGTGGGGTCCTCCATGGGCTGTAAGTGGAATCTGCTCCACCATGGACATTCCTGGGCTACAGGGGCACAACCTGCCTCACCATGGGCTGCCGCAGAACCTCTGCTCTGGTGTCCGGAGCACCTCCTCCCCTCCTCCTGCACTGACCTGGGTGTCTGCAGGGCTGTTTCTGCCATGTGTTCTCACTCTCCTCTCCAGCAGCAATTGCACAGTTTGGTTGGCTTTTTTTGTGGTGTGTTTCACCCCCCTCCCTTCTCAAATACATTATCCGAGAAGTCCCACCACTGTCACTGACAGGCTTGTCTTTGGCCAGTGATGGGTCTTCCTTGGAGCCAGCTGGCATTGGTTCTGTTGGACATGGAAGAAACGGAATTCCAGCAGCTTCTCACAGGTAGACAGACCCCTTCTATCAAAACCTTGCCACACAAACCCAATACACTGTACGTGACTGAATCACAGAGAAATTAGCTGATCGTTTTCAAATGCATTAATTTTTCTAGAATTTCAAAATCTTAAAAAATGACTATTCTAGTATCTGTGGCAGTTAGCTGTGCAAGTAAAACCAGCAATTGCCATTATTTTCTCCAGCACTGACCACCTTCAGTACCAACAAGTTGCTCAGTATTGTACTCTACAGTTCTTTCCCTAAAGATGTGAGTTCCCAGTCATTATATGCGTATTTGTTTCCAAGTTTGGAATTCATCCCGCCTTTGCTTTACCCATCTCTACTCTACTCTCGTCTTCCGTAGTCTTCTAGAAATCATCATTGTAAATACCTCCCGCCCACATCTTTTTTGCCCAAAGTTGAAAATATTGCCATCTCTCCTTTTTGATCTTTCCCTTGAGTTTAATCTGTTGATTCTTCTTAAGCATGATTTTCTGCACTGCTTCCAGTAATTCTTCCATTTTAATTTGACCTATACCTTGTTCTGCTTCAGCCAGCATAATACTTCCACATATCACCCATCCACCTTATTTGCAATTAATCTTTACTAGTTCTTTTAATCCCTTAATAGCCTTGTAAGCTTTTGTATGCATGTTCAAATTCCTCTTTAACTTGGTTTTGTTGTTCGAGTGCACTAATTTTCATTAGCTACGCGATATCTTCATCCATACAAGCAACAGCTATACCTTTTGCCATCTTTTCACGCACAGGCCAACTGCTGCTCATTCCTGGAAATCCTGCTACCTTCACAGTTCACAGAATGTAGAAACTGCGCAAAAACCTTCAGACATTTATCAATTCCTGCTCTCCTTTAGGAACAAATTCCTCAGGTGACTTAGAAATCTCTACTTTTGTGTCACTTCATACTTTAAACATCAAAGCTGAAACAGTAAATTTTACCCAAACTATACTGGTAAATAATGCTCAATATTAAAATATTGCTTTTTTCCTTTCTACATCCCCTATGAACTTTCACTACACAGCATTCCTTACAGCACGGCAGTTTTCCTATCTATCGTTAAAGCCTGCAGAACTTCTGGATCAATATCTGTTAAGTTGGCAAAAAAAGAGAGGAAAGCATAGACTTGATCGGAAAACAAGATGAGGAATTCCACACAACACCCAAGAAGAAATCAAGACAAAGCACCTGCAATTCACTTAAAGACAACTGACTACAAGAACTTGCAAAATACATGACAGACACTGTCCTTTTCACTCTTAAATATTCCATGACCTGAAATAACATAACCTACCTATACTTTATTTGCTAGACTGTATCCCAAACAATTGTGGTTTAAATGTACACAAGACTAAAGATACCAACATAAGATCAATTGACTTTAAGAAGTAATACCTGCTTTCTAATCGAATCTGATAACCAACTGTCTGACCAATCTTTTCTCTTCTTTCTGCTGCCACTCTTTCAGCCACAGCAACTGCTGCCAAGCGTCTTGGTTGAGTGCAAAATATACGGCAAGGAGTTCCAGTTTTGTAACAGTCATCAAGAAGGAACTGAGGTATCTGTAAAGAAGTGTTTTAAATTTACTTTTTAGTTTGATAAAGTCAGCTTGTTTACCACAGTGAAAAAATTGAACTGCATCTCAATATTACACGTCGCAAAAGAATTCACTGTAGAATTATCATTGTACATGTACTTGAAAATAAATTTCTGATTTCAAGTTTAATCTGTTAAAAAGTTACAAAAGTTGTACAAAAGCTTTCCTCTCCTGCTTCAGAAAAATCTATAAAAAAAAAGGTTTTAACATAATAATATTCTACTCTAGACATTAAGAGCAGAACAAGCTCTGGAAGGAAAAGGGCTAAGGAAAATCATAGCTACCTTGCCTTCCATATTTTACACTATTTTAATGAAAAACTAGTATCTACCAGAAAATTGTGCAGAACTATTATGCTTTTAGTACACATCTGCTGGCATAGTATTTCAAAAGCAAGAAAATGAATTAGAACACAAGACTTCCAACTATACAGCAAAACTAGGGTAAAGAAATCCCGTATTACAGAAATATTATAAAATTTCCATTAGTTTTGTATAAATACTGTTATCTTTGTTATTTCATTTAAGAAACATACTTGAGTAGTTTTTCCTGATCCAGTCTCTCCTACAATCAAAACAACTTTATTGTCCTTTATTATTTTGACAATTTCTTCCTGTTTTTCAAAAACTGGCAGGGATTGCCTGAAAGAATCAAACTCCGATTCCTCTCTTTTCACTGGAACCTGGGGTATACCATTGTTAAGTCGTCCACTTGTCTTGTTCACTTCTCTGTTTTCTGTAAGATATCAATTTACTTTGATACAAAAGGTCACTAAACCACTTTCAAACAGTACATAAAAATGAATATTCCTGATTTTATTATATGCAACCCTACCGATGAAGTGACAAACGCATAACACATTTAAAAGCCATATTCATAACACCACATTCTGTTACAATGCTTGAAATAAATATTGCTCAAATGAGTTTTTACTTTTATAGATATTTTAAACAAAACCAGACTATCCCAGTGCATTGCTCAAAGTAGAAAAAGGTCATGAAGAGCAAAAATAGGAATAGAAACTAAACCTAAGACAAGCAGCCTGGCATATTTTCCTGAACTTTTATCAAGTTTACATATTCACACCTCCATATTGTGTCTAGGAATATTCACTGTACAGTTAAGCTCCTAAGGTATTCCAAACTGACAAGCACGTCTTCTTAGAAATAGAAAACTTCTTTTTCATATGCCTTCTTTCACATCCTCCCTGGTCTTTTATGACCTCCTTTCAGTCAGTCTTACATAACCTATTGCTCTAGTCCATGAGATTTGCCTTACCATACAAACTGAACCATGCTGTACTTAAACCCCTGAACCCACGCAGCACATTGTCATGTATTAGAAAGCAATGCCTAAATAGCCAAAGCACCTGCATATCTTTGTAGAAGACAACTTCAAATTCAGTACTGCAAATGCTATTCTATAATTCTTCAATAATTATTTTTTCAGAAGAATGAAGAGCTTGTTGTAAATTCAATTATACGTACTTAATGGGATTAACAGATTAATATATTACATTTTAAACACTGTTTTCTCAAGACAGACACAGGCCAGAAGATGAAAGAGGCAGAAACCATTCTGGAGAAGAAAGATAAATTTTACAGTATTCATCACCTCATGCCTTACATCCTAAGGATTCCATACTAAAGAATTGCTTTTATTATAGTCTCGCCTGGTTCATTGAACAACTCTATTAAACAACTGAAACAACTGGAAAAGAAAACTAGCAAAGGAAGTACTTAAAGCATGAAATGTTGTTAGTCAGAAATATCCAATGGAACAAGCCATACTGGTACAAGTGTTTTGTGCGCACTACACTCAGCTTTGTGCACAGAAAGACAACATAACTCTTAAGACTCATAACTGTAAAAGCAACAATCTTGTTAAAAATATTGCTTAAAAAAACCCATGATACATCAGAAGTTTGCCTTCCATTGAATTTTTTCACACTGTAGAAATCAAGAAGTCTATATAGGAATTTCAGGGGGACCAAATCTATTTTAGAAAATTACAAAAAAAATCCCAACTTATTTTGGGAGGCCATTAATTTCTTTAAGAACAGCCAGACTCATTTTCTCTTAAGGGTTTTCTCACAGTCATGGTAACACTTCTTTTTCCCATCTCACCTCATGGAACTTGTAGCACCTCACATTTCAGAATGTACTTCCAAATATATTTGCCTGGAACTGGCGTAAAGATTCAAAAGTAACTTTGCATAGGGGAGACACAGGAGCACGGGTGACATGACCACTTAAGTTCCTCATGACACCACTTTTAAAAGACCCTATATTGACAACTGAAAGTGAAGAAAATTAGTGGGTCTGTGGTGGGGGAGGGTGCCAGTTGGGATGGTAGAGACAGGAAAGAAAGGGGTTTGTTTTGTAGCTGGGTTGTGAGTTGTTGGATTTTTTTTATGCAGTGCTGATTCACAAGTACATATCAGAAGACAAACTGAACATACCAGATTCAATAGCACACGCATTTCCTCGCTCTGTCTTTGGCAGAAGTTCTGTTCGTTCTTTATTTGTTACAGGAAATCTCTGAATTAAATTCCGAATAGCATGTTTTGTACTGGGAGCCAAGACACAAGTCATTATTGCAGGTGCTAGTTCTGATCCATCCTTCTTCTTCACAGTCAGGTATCGATTTGCTCCTTTTCTGGCAGGGGAGGAAAAAAAAAAAAAAAAAAGTATTTTCAGAATATGCAACCTATTTAGATCTATTCAATGATCTTCAACTGTAATTGTTAAGTCCCAAGGACAAATACAAGCTGGGCAGAGAATGGTTTGAGAGCAGTCCTGAGAGGAACTTTGAGATGTTGGCTGACAAGAAGCTAAGGATAAGCCAGCTTTGGTGTGTGCTCACAGCCCAGGAACCAACTGTACGCTGCAGCTGCATGAAACGGAATGCGACCAGCAGGTTGAGGGAGGGAATTCTGCCCCTCTACTCCATTCCCATGAGATCCCACCTGCAGTTCTGCATACAGTTCTGGAGCCCTCAAAACAAGGAGGGTCACGGACCTGCTTGAGTGAGTCCAGAGGAGGCCACGCAGATGCTGCGAAGGCTGGAGCACTTCTGCTATGGAGACCGGCTGAGAGAGCTCAGCTTGCTCAGCCTGGAGAAGAGAAGGCTCTGGAGAGACCTTACAAGAGTCTTTCAGTACCTAAAGGGGCCTATAAGAAATCTGGAGAGGGACTTTTCACAAGGGCATGTAGTGCCAGGACAAGGGGGAATGGCATTAGGCTGACGGAGGGTAGATTTAGATTAGATATAGGGAAGAAATCCTTCACTACGAGGGTGGTGAGACACTGGCAAAGGTTGTGGAGAGAAGCTGTGGATGCCCCGTCCTTGGAAGTGCTCAAGGCTGGGCTTGGATGGGGCTTGGAGCAACCTGGTCTAGAGGAAGGTGTCCCTACCCACAGCAGATGGGTTGAACTAGATGATCTTTAAGGTCCCTTCCAACCCAAACCATTCTATGATTCTTTCAAGACTGCTGCCAAATTATTTTCACATACAATGTTGTACCTAGAAACTTCCAAATAATGCCCTATGTAGCATAACACACACAAAAATAACAGAAGCACCCACAATATCCCCCATAAAAAATACCCTCCACTCACACAAGGTAGTACAGCACAGACACTGCAGACTTCAGATGACTACACCCAGCATAATCCTATGATTAGGCCTTCATAATGTAACATGGTTCTGCTTACCCTTCTGTGAAGGCCTATCACTATGTCTATCAACAAACAGACATAACAAACAGGCAGCCATGCAGTGATATTCCAAGCCTTAATGAAATTCAGTAAAACAAATTAGACTCTCAGGGTGTTAATTATCAAAGATGTACAATGTAATATTAGAGCCAAAGTCCAAACCATAACACTGGACTTGTTCTCAGACTGAATTCAGATACTAAAATGCAAAGTACTGCTGTAAACACATTTAAAACTGAACTATCTTGTGCCTGGGCTACAAGGATATATCAACACTTTGAAAATGACTTCTCAGGGTCACAAGGTCACAGAAGATCACACCAAGAAGCTGTGTCAGGGGAAGTTCAGGCTGGACATCAGGAAAAGGTTCTTCACTGAGAGGGTGGTCTCTGGAACAGACTCCCCAGGGAAGTGGTCACAGCACCAAGCCTGCTAGAGTTCAAGGAGCATACGGATGATGATCTAAGTCATATGGTTTAGTGTTAGGTAGTCCTGAGAGGACCAGGAATTTGGACTCAACCCTTATGGGTCCCTTGCAACTTGGGATAGTCTATGTAAACAATTACCAATAATACTACAGAATCTAATAGGGAACCATTCAGAGACAGCTACAAATTTCTAAAAGAATCAAGATGGATTCATAGAATCATAGAATAGTTAGGGTTGGAAAGGACCTTAAGTTAAGTTAATAGTTAGGGTTAGAAAGGACCATCTAGTTCTAACCCCCCTGACATGGGCAGGGACACCTCCCACTAAACCACACCACCCAAGGCTATGTCCAACCTGGCCTTGAACACCACCAGCGATGGAGCATTCACAGCTTCCCTGGGCAACCCATTCCAGCGCCTCACTACCCTCACAGTAAAGAACTTCTTCCTTATATCCAATCTAAATTTCCCCTGTTTAAGTTTGAACCCATTACCCCTTGTCCTATCACTACAGTCCCTAATGAATAGTCCCTCCCCAGTATCCCTATAGGCCCCCTTCAGATACTGGAAGGCTGCTATGAGGTCTCCATGCAGATTCAAGAAGGGTTTACCTGGTACACCTGTACAGCCTGTAAACACAGGCACTGTACAACCTAAGCATATTTCTGCTAACCATCTGCACATATCTGAGAAGTCTAACACTCCATGTTTCCAAAATATGCTGCAAAGATATGCAAGTTTAGCCAAATTTACTGTCTGAGGCACCTGCATCAAGAATCAGCTATACCACTCGCAGACTGGAACCACACTGGAACAGCACTATACTTGAATAAGGTCTTCTGAAACGAAGCTATACATTCAACATAATCAGTGCTGAATACACTTATTTGTATTTACTGAACATTAAGTATGACCAAAAATGAGCAGCAGCAAATGCTGCTACAGATTTACAAAAGTCTACACAGAAACAAGTTATATGTGACATGCTTGTAACCTTCCCTTTCCTGTTGCTTTGGCACCTGAACTCCCAAGAGAGCCAGATTCTCAGCTTTCAAGCAAGCTCATAAGGTCAATGAACATGGGTTTTACCTTCAAAAGATCAGAGGAGGGTAAGAAAAAGAAATGTTATCATGACTGCATATGAACCCCCTTTCGCACTTCTCAACAGAAAAACTCCTTTGGACGTGCTACTCCAGGTTACACTTTATCTGTCAAGGTATGAGATTCTATGCAAAACTGTTGGGCAAACAATAGTGCATGAAAAACAGAACAGATCTTAGTAAGAAGACTTTTACATGGACCCATGAAATCCACAAAACAAAGGCAAGCTATCTCAAACGAAGCACAATTTTTTTTAGTGGACATAGTAGACATAATGCAAAGCACAAATATCGTTGGGTTTATGTTACTTTTTAAACTTTTTTCTCTAGCACTATTCCCTGCATCAGCACAGGATATGCTAGAAACACAGATATTTTTAACACTAGTCATACATTTGCACCAAAAAATTAAAACAATAAATAAAAATCAGACTCCAACTTACCCTTTACTTTTAGATATCAGCCCAAGTGACTGACAGAGCCGGTGAACAAATGCTCTTTCAGTACTAGTGAAAGAAGAAGGAAACTCCATTTCTGGAAAGGAATCAAAAAAAAAAACAAATTAAATACACAACATGCAGTATCCTTGACATATTATTTCAATGTTAGGAGTTTTTCAATCTCCAAATCTATCATACTCTGCCGTGAACAACAGGACAACGGTATCTTTAAGTATTCTAAGACTCATATCTGCAAGCGAAGTATTCGAGCAGCAAGCGCCTGAGGAGCTGCTTCTGCTGCTGAACCAATATCGAGCCTCCAGGCCTAGATGCCCGTCACCCTGCTGCAGGCCTTACTCGAGGCCAGCCCAGACCAGGAGTCCGCAGCCCCGCCCGCCGCCACGAGCCAGCCCGGGCGCGCACCTGCCCCACGCCGCCCCCTTCCCCTACGGCCGGGCTGCCGCAACGCACCTTTCTCCTCTCCGTACCGGAACCGCTCCAGGGCGAGGTTCACCGCGATCTCCACCTCCTCGTCAACGCGGATATCCTTCAGCCTCTTGCGCCGGCCGCGGCCCGCAGCAGGGCCGGCCGGAGTGGGGGTACCCGAACGCCCACTGGCCTGCCGTGGGGAGACGCTACTGGGCCGCGACATGGCTCCACTACCGGCGCCGACAGCCCGAGGCGGCGCCAGCGGGTGTTGCGGAGACCCTGAGGGGAACGCGAGAGCTCGAAGGAACTGAGCAGCGACAGAGGCGGGCCGCACAGCGTCGTGGCGTCACGCGCTGGGCAGGGTGCGCAAGTAGGAGCCCGCAGGAGACGCTGCGGAAGGCGGGTCCTGCGGCTGTAACCGCCCACCTGCAACGCCCGCAACGCCCGCTTCCCCGCAGCGCCCGCGGCCCCTCAGCTCCCGGCGGCAGCGCCGTAGTCGCTTCAGAGGCCCGCCCGCCCGCTCGACCTCAGTGCCCGCCGGCCGGCGGCTGCCTACGGCTGACCCCTGGACTCCCTTACGTGAGCAACCAAGGTACTTAATGCTACTTCATTATAGCCGTTTTTACGATGTTCAGAGATGGCATGTCAGAGCACATCACATTCATGATAATATGAAAAGTTAAATTATTTAGCTTAACAATGTAAGGATTCCTCTTACCATAGAATCACAGAATGGGTTGGAAGGGACCTTAAGGTCAGCTAGTTCCAACCTCCCTGCCACAGGTAGGGACATCTTCCACTAGACCAGGTCTCTCCGAGCCCTGTCCAACCTGGCCTTGAACACTGCCAGGGATAAGGCAGCCGCAGCTTCTCTGGACCACCTCTGCCAGTGTCTTGCTGCCTTGGAGTAAAGAATTTTCTTCTTTATATCTAAACTGAATCTTCCCTGTTTAAACCCATTAATTATCCCTCATCCTATCACTACAGTTCCTGATGAAGGGCCCCTCTCTGGCATCCTTATGGGCCCCCTTCAGATACTGGAAGGCAGCTATGAGGTCTTCACATAGCTTCTCTTCTCCAGGCTCAACAGTCCTAATTTTCTCAGGCTGTCTTCATACAGAAGGTGCTACAGGCCCCTTGTCATTTCTGTGGACCTCCTCTGGACTTGCTCCAACAGCTCCATGTCCTTCTTAGGCTGAGGATATGAGAACTGCACACAGTTCTCACCAGGGCAGAGCAGAGAGGCAGGATCACCACCCTCAATCTGCTGGTCACATTCCTTTTGATGCAGCCCAGCACACAGTGGTTTCTGAGCTGTAAGCACACATTAAAACCAAGTCATAATCAGTTTCTCATCCATCAATACCCCCAACTCCTTTTCTTCAGGGCTGCTCTGAATCATTTCTCCACCCAACTGGTAGCTGTGCCTGGAATTGCCCCAACCCAGGTGTAGGACCTTGCACTTAGCCTTGTTGAACTTAATGGGGTTGGTATTGGTCCACCTCCCAAGCATGTCCAGGTCCCTCTGGATGGCATCCCTTCCTCCAGTGTGTCAACCGAACCACACAGCTTGGTGTCGTCAACAAATTTGCTAAGGGTGCATCAATCCCACTGCCCATGTCGCTGACAAAGGATGTTGAACAGGATGAGTCCCAACACCAATCTCTGAGGACCATTCATCACTGGTCTCCATATGGACATTGAGCCGTTGACCACAACTCTTTGCGTGCAGCCATCCAGACAATTCTTTATCCATCGGGTGGTCCATTCATGAAATTCATATCTCTCCATCTTCCTTAGTATCAACAGCAATAAATGAAAGATCATAACTTGTTTGAAAGAGTCATGTCAGAAATGTTTAATTACAAGCCCAGTTTTGTTACCAGTTCATGCGTGTCTTAACAGCATCATCTTGCCTTTCTGCAAAAAACCCCCATGTGACTCTGCAAAATTCCTGAGGCCCTATTCTGACCTCAGCTTGTAACCTTGTGTATATAACAGCTCACATGATAAATAGTTGTTAAGTTAGGTCTCATATATATAGTTAAGAGCAGGATGATGCCTGAGTGCGTGCTGCATGACAAATTTCTTAATACATAGCTTGCAGCTTTTATTGCTGTGTTGATTCTCCAGTGTGTGGGGAAAAAAAAAAGTGTAGTCACTCAATAAAAAGACATGACTCAAAGTACTCAGTGGGGATACACATGGAGAAAGAATGAACTATTTTTACATACTCCTGCTGGAAAATAAAGCTGCAGCCTGAATTCACAGCTAATGTAACTCTGTTTATAGCATTACACTAGATGTTAATCTGCCTGCAGGAGTTTAAGACAGGAACTCATAAAATACTAATGAAATAAAGGGAAGCCTGACTCAGTAAATGAATAGTGTTTGAATTTAACACACTGTGAAGATGAGCGAGTACTGGCACACTGAGCATGATTTTTACTATCTGCTTGTTTTGGGTTTTGGGGTTTTTTTTTCTATCTGTTTGGTTTTCACTATAAATATACCTGAAAAACCATTTCAAACAACCAATAAATTATTCTTCCCAAACTGCTGATACAGATTACAGAAGTCAGCATTTGGGCAACAAAATCTGCTGAGCACAGAGTAGTTCCATGCTCCAGTGAAGAAGGAGTAAGATTTTCTTAAGAAGTCATTGCCTGGGTACTGCATGCTGCAGTGAGTGCGATCTGCACTGAGTGTATGAAAAGAAACGAGTGAGGGCAGAATAGTGCCCTAAGCCCACTTCTTGGGGCAGCTGTGCAAACTGGTCTTCTGTTTTGGTGAATTTACTTCCAAAAATACTAAGTGTGATTCTGCACCACCTTTGAGGTTGCCCTCCAGCTGACTGGCCTGTGGAAGGAGGAGCAGCAACATCCTCTCTGGAGCCCATGGAATCCAAACATGCCCATACCAGTGTGGCATAGAGCGTGCCTCATGGTGTAGTAACACAGACTGAGCTTCCCATTAGTTATGTCTTCTCTCAGGCTTTTGAGAAAAGACCTTTACATAGAGGTCTGTGACAGCCAGCAAAGGAAGAGTTCTTTTGCATTCTGCCAGGTCTTCACCTAGTGTAACATTTTCTCTTTGATAAAAACAGCAGAAATCTCAGTATCTTTGTTCTCTTGTCATAACTTTCTGGACACGGTACGCCCTTCCTGCCAGGGATAGTGGAAATGCACTTCAGGAAAGATTGTACCTTCTACGGCACAGTTTGTTCTCTGTTTCTAACTTGGTTGGTTGGTTTGTTGGGTTTTGTTGTTTTGTTTTGGTTTTGCCATCTGAAATTCACATTTATGGTTGCAGGAGTGAACTGCCACATAATTCATAGCAGACACCATGATCTGGGGAACTACAGCTTAGAGCAGTGTGATAAAACTTTTTAAAAGTTAGATGTGGATCATGGTACAGACCAGCAAACTCAGCTGGTTTTACTGTCTTGGATGCCGTACCACAGCTAGGATATCTGCTGTTCATACCAGCTAGGAGGAACTGGTGCAAGTGAAAATCAGAAAATCAAAGTCTGAAACTACTGCACTAGGTTTTCTTGAGACTTGCCTTGAAGGCGCAAAAATTAACTACCACTGATCTCCCAGAAGGGGAAAAGCTAGCAGGAAGAACTCGGGTGCAAAGAGAATATAAGGAATGGATAAATTCCTGATCCACAAAGAAAGCTACTGCATGAAGCATGCAGACGTGATGAGAACAGAAGATAAAAGTGCTGATTCGGAGAAAACTCCAGGAACTTGCCAAGAAAGTTTCAAGTTGACAAGCAGCTATTCTTTATTGTGGTGCCAGGAGACATGGGGGATAGCTTCTCCAAGAGTGTCTCTCTCAAGCATCAACCAAGCTGTGATTATATTGTCCTTAAACATACATATTCATTAGATTACATACATTACATCATACTTTTAGAGAATGCCTCCCATATGCACACAAAAATGTGGTAGTGGGCTTTCAGACCCCTGGTGGTTATTTCCTTACCACTTCGTTTTAGGATCATTGTCATATCAGTAACCACCAGGTGGTTCTGGCAAAGCTTATCTTAGTAATTTCCTTTTCTCTATAGTTGCTAACAAAGCCTAACATCCTAGAGGTTACTCATTTACAACCCTATTCTTCAATCAACCCCATTCTTCAGTGCCAACTAGGAAATTTAGCTAGATTAGAGAAGATGTGGGAGATTAGTTTAAAAAAAGAAAAACATAAGAACTGAGTGGCTGTGAGGCTTGGCAGATTGCATCAGGATGGAGGGAGGTCATTCTTGGAAATTCTCATTACTGTGGTTTGAATCCAATCTTGTTACGTTGGTATTGGTGGCTTTGCCAGGAAATGCTGTTTTAGGACTCTGTATGGTTAAAAATTTTAATTCTTCATAAGAAGTGTGTGCTGCATTTGCACAGTGTGTGCAAGAATTTCTGTATGTGGTGTTGAGCAGCTAGTCTATGGGATCTGGCTGAAGAAAATGGTCTTGTGACTGCCCAGTTCATCCAACCTTTATGTAAACAAACAGCTGCAGTAAACACCTCTCTGACACATGAGCAACATCCTATACAGGGCTGAGAAAAGGCACTTGCTAAGACTGAGAGTGAGACTATTGTAGGTCAAAAGATAGAATATGGCGTAAACCTTCAAGGATTACACAATGTAGTCTGAAAGAAGGATACTTGTAATATTCTCGCCTTTCATTATCTTGAAAGTGTTTGGAAGTGTGTTGGCTTCATACCTCAGTGCTCTGGTCATCCAGCAAGAACCAGCATGAACAACCTGATTTGGAAAACTGCAGAGACTGAGAGTATGAGTGTGAGTGTACGCATGCTTCCACTTGCAATTAATTTTAGTTCATAAAACACCATAGAGACTCTTTGTCTTGTAATGACTTACTTACGATATGATAAATAGTAAGTTAGAATTACTGCCATCTGTGATTATACCTGAAAGGGACTGTGCAACAATACATGTGATAATTCTGCTTACTTTACATATTCATGAGCAATTGTCAGTAACAAGGAAGATCAAGTTGTTATGTGGGAAGAGGCTGTCTTCAAAGACTGAAGTAATAGGGGAAGGATAATATCTGATACTATGAGAGAAATGCATGCCCATAATAACAAGGGTTTTTTTTTCTATATACATAAATAGGCTAGGAAAAACTTGGCTGACCTTATTAATCACGGGATGATGGAGTAAGAACTGTAATGCTACTATCAAACAGGCAAATGCTGTTCTAGGCCTCCTCAAAATAGGTATTTCCAGTAGAAAGAAAAGATGCTGCCAGTGATGCTGTTAGTGTATCAGTTCTTTTCACATGAAAAAGGAAAAGAAACAGATTAAAACTTAATTAGGTGTTGAAAAGGGTGACAAGGATATGAAAGGAAATGACGTTTTTTCATCTGACAACATTAAGACTGCAAAGCAAATTACTTTTCTCTAAATGCAAAGGAGACAGAAGGGGATAGGTGTGAGTCAAGAGAAAGTTTAGAGCACTATCTGATGGTCAACTGCTGGAGCAGAAAGCTGAATTATATGCTTTTGAGGTGAAATTTGATCAGTGGAAAGGAACTGCATGTCAGGGGGACTGGTGCCCCGTAATGCTCCTACCATGACTGCACTCATGGGCCAACTGAAGATGTTGGGGGTTGCTGTGATTTGCCTAGAATTGGCTTCCACAGGCTACCTCAAGTCAAACAGGCATCCTGAGACAGAGAGCCGGACCTGTCCCAGTACAGAAGGAGAGATACCCGGATCACCGAACTGACTGAGGTTTGCCCGGCATTTGGTGCCTGGACTCCAGTACCCTAATGATGAGGGCAGCTGCCCCAGACGTAGGCAAGCCACTCTCTCATAGTACCGCCGTGGCTTCTGGCAGCAGTAGGGAGGATGGCGGGAAGGGGGGCCAAGGGGGAGGCACGATGGCGGCGTCCGACGGAGGAGAGCGGGTAGCGATCACGGCGCTTATCCGCCGTGCCGAGGCGCTCAGTGGTAGTAGCGTGGCCCCTGGGGGTCCCGCCGCGGCGGGAGGCGGAGCTCCATCGCTCCCGGCCCAGCCTCTCCGGCCCCCCGCCTGTCCCGTGTTTGCGGACGGGGTCCGCGCGGGTGGGTTCAGCGTCCGGCTTTGTGCTGGCGAGTTGGGACCGAGAATCTCGGGCGCCTAGAGCAGTCTCGCTTCCCACGCCGTCCCCTCTGGAGCTGCTGGGGCGCATGATGGCGGCGGCCGCTGTCGCGGAGGTGAGCAGCGCCAGCAGTAGCAGCAGCGATACCTCTAGTACGGGCGAGGAGGAGAGGATGAGGCGCCTCTTCCAGACCTGCGACGGTGATGGGGATGGCTTCATCAGCAGGTAGCCACAGCGGGAGGAGGTTCTTTGCGGCACTTCGTACAGAGCCGTCGCGTCCTTCCCCCTCCCTGCGCCTCCCTTCCTGACCGCCCTTGAAGCCGCTTTTCAACTTGTGGGCGAGTTTGGGCAGTTTGCGGGGCGCAGATTCCGCCGGCCGGTGGCTCCCCAAGCGAGGGGCTGAGAGCAGGGCTCCGGCGGTGCTTCCGCACCGAGAGCTGTGGAGGCGCGGAGGTGAGGGAGGACAGGCACCCCCGGGAGCACTTCAGCGGGTCTGGAGAATCACGACTTCTAACCTTGGCGGTGTGCCTCACTTCATGCATTAGGCAGGTGTTTTTTGCAAGAAAACAAATAAAGCTGGTCACAGGTAATCTAGGAGAAAACTCGTACTGATTTCCCAAATCGTATGTTTCTTTAATATGTTTTCATCAATATCCTTGTTACACAATCCATTTTAAATTCCTCTGCTGGTCCCCATTTAGTTTTGGTGTTGTGACCCGGGCTGACAGGTTTTGAAGGGGGAAGTGGTGAGCTTGTAATTTGCCATAGTAGTTGGAAATAAGCTGTAATGAAGTGTTCATGTGTCTGGAAGTACTGGCAGTGTGTTTTTGTCAGGACTAGGTTTTGTTGGAAGGTTATTTCTGGAGGTAGTCTGGTGCTCTCACACCACATCTTAAAAATACTGAACTAAAGGTGAGATTTGTCACATGTGGTGGGAATTTGCATTTTCAAAATGAAATGTATGCTAGTTACATTGGTAAGTACCTCTAGAGAGCAAAGTCAGGGAATTTCTGAGGCTGTCATCTAACCTAAAACCTATGAATATGACCCTGCTAGAAGGCTAAGTGAACTTCAGTCACCACTGGCATCTCTTTGGAGCCAGAAAGTTGTTGAAAATCTGTATCAGCTGGCAGTCACTTTAAAAAATTGCAGGCCATGATATTTCTTATCTAAACAGCTCCCCAAACTTTTCCCCTAGTCTAGTGACTATTTTGGCAGTGTATTTCAGAAATGTAAGCTTTGAAAATGCATGCTTTCTATTTGTTTACTGTCTTCGTGGAAATTACTCTGATGTATGAATACAGGATGTTCACTGAAAGCATACAGGGCCTCTTCAGGCACACTTGCTTGTTTGTATTGTGATGCTTTTCTACAGTGTAAACTCAATAGACTTCTGGATATTTATAATTTAAAGATCTTGCTGAGGGAATGCTAATGTTTTAGTGCTTGAGAGATGCCGCCATGACACATGCCACTCATTTCTGATTGACTTCTCTTTTTTTGCCTAAGTTTTGCTCCCAATTTGTATTCTGTGTATTTCAAAATGCGTGTTTCTGAATGTTGGTTGAACAGCACTGTTGAAAGTTTTGAAAGCTCCAGGGCATCTCTGAAGAGGGACATTAGATTCAACTGGCTGAAAGTCCCTTCAAGAGGTGGTTCATTGTTGAAGGTTCTGATAATTTCCTTCAGAAAGGACATGTGCCTTCAAGGCATGGCATTGCATGGCAAATCATGATCAAGCTGGCATGGGCTTGATCAGAGAAGGTAGTGTTACTGCCTTCCCTTAGATTTCCATATTTGTGGGAAAGTAGTGAGTGAATATTTAACACAACAGGGAGTAATTTACTTTTTTTGACTTCATTAGTTGGCTTAGGTAGTCAGTCTTGCAAATGAAATGCGTTCCTTGCTTTATGTAGTGTCTCAGCTTCCCTCATGATCTGTTTTATGGCAATGGCTTATGCAGGAGCAGGCTTGCCGGTGCTTTTTCGTATATTTGCAGTATGTACCACTGTTGTCTTACAGACAGCTCTTTCTGTTTCATGAAAACACAGCATCTATTAGAAGTATAGCAACTGGAATTTTGTTGCTTACAGTCTTAGTGTTTAGGTAATTGCATTTTGTAAATAATGACAAAAAGTTCTATTTGCTTTCATACTGAACTTAATCATGGCATTCTGTGCATACTGTTTGTCTTGCTTCTGCTTTTTATTTCTTCATACAGGCCAGTTGCTGGTTTTGCTGTTCCCTCCTGCCCTGCTTCCTTGTACTTTCCTTTGCTCATCCTTCACAGACAGCAGCAATTTCTTTGTTGCCTTCCTTGTAGCTGCAGTGGAGATGACCGGCTGACTTCTGCACATTACTGCACCTTTTACAGGAGGTTAATCATTGCAATAAATGCCTGAGGAGCTATAACGAGCTGTATAAATAGTTGAAAGCAGAGAAGCCAACGCTGTAAAATCCTCTGCTTCCTTGTGGACTAGAGCCTTTTGTTAGGTTGAGCCTCTTTTTCAGAACTCACTTATTTTCAACATAATGGGATTGAAATTTGCAGTTTTGCAGCTGTTACTCAGCATAAGTTTTTGTATCTTTACAAATGGGTATCCTTTCTCTTCTGCCTGCAGGGCTGAAGTTAGTAATTTATTTGCCTAGCACATGTAGCAGTTTGCTTATAAGATTTCTGTCTTTCCAATTCCGGAGATGGTATGGAAGAGAAGATCTTTATTCTTGCAGCAAAGGCAGGGATTTTATATGCGTGTTTATTTAGTTCATATTGCATGGGGAGGCGAGCTATTTGCATTCCTAACGAGGTAATATGGTGTCTCAGCTGTGGAAATGCTTTGTTGTGCATCAGACTGTAAAACTCTTCAAATAATAGCATGGAAGTAAAGGCACAGATGGAGAGGAGGAGCAAGTCCTGAGATACTGATTTATTTTCAGGCTCTAAATAGCTAGGATGATATTAAAATGATAAAGTGCAATTGGGTACCATTGATGGTTATAACCCAGAAGCAGCTGAATGATGGGGTATGAAGTGTTAAGCCTGTGTCTCTGAGCATCATGTTTGACATGTGCACATGGACATTTTACAACATCTAGCTAGACAAAAGTATTTAGAAAACATAAAAGTTTTAGCTTGCCAGTTTGTACTTTAATGGCTTTTGCTTCTTTGGGATTACTATTAGTTAGCTATTTTAACATCTTGCAGGTGCTTGGCATTCTTCTGATACTTCAACAGTGAGAGGTAGCTTTACAACCATAAACCAAAACAAAAACCCAAACAAGTGCAAAGCAGTCTACTATTAAGGACGGATTCTGGATACTTGGGATAAACAGGATCAGCCTTGCTAGAAGCAAAAGCAACCTTAAACTCTGCTTACAGCAGGACTTTGCTTTTGCAGCTGAAGGTGGATTGTGTTGTTTTATCAAAAAGCTGTTAACTGAAAAAACACTCATTGAATTCATTTGTTTTGCTTTTTATTCTGTTTGCTTTGAAAAGCTTCAGAATCTGATCTTCCAGTTAAAAATACATTCAGTTTCAGAGGGTGTGTACATTGGGAGGGCACACGCTGTGTGGTGTTTTGTGTGGTGTTTGTTTGTTTTTTAAGGTCAAAATAGGTGGGCTTAGTTTATGTCTGTGAGGAAAGTGAGAGCATGCTCTTTTTTTTACGGGTGATGGGCTAGATTAATGTCTTCTTTGGGAACTTAATTGCCTTGTAGCTTTATAATGTGTGGATTGTACTGAAGTTCCATTTAGCACATCAAGAATTTAATCTTTACTGCAGAAGTCACTAAATAGCTTTCCAGATTACTCTAACACTTGAAGGTCCAAATAAGGTAACTATGAATTTAAAGGAAACACTTTGGTTTAAAAAAAAAAAAAAAAAGAAGGTATGAGCTATGGAGGTCATGGGTGAATGAAATATTGATTTTGTTATTAAGTTACAAATATGCCAGTTTTCTGATTTTAACTTTAAAACATGGGTAAGTAATTTCGAGAGTCATGAAGTAAAAAGGTAAAGCTAGTGTTTAATTCAGAGGGAGAATTGTTATCATAGTAATAATAATGGAATGATGGTTTGTTTGAAAATACTTTCTTCTGTGTACACAGATTTTTTTACACTGGGGTCAATGTCTTACAGAAAATCTCTGGTAAAAGTAGAGTAAGATGTTTAAAAATCCTGAAGTTTACTGATTTTGTACTGAGCTTATACAACCTGTTGGAAGGACATGAAAGACTGCATCCTTTAATAACCTTTCTCAGAAGCAGTTAAGAGGAACTTGTTGGATTTGATCTGTTATCTATGTGGTTTTAAGTGGTCCATAGCCTTGGGAACTTGAAACCTTTGCAAGGATGAGCTGATACTTCCCTTGTTATAAGACTGCAGTAGTAGGGTGTTCCCAGCATTCTTGCTGAGCATATTTGGGCATGGTATGTGCATCGTAGCAGGTTAGTGATTGAGGATGACATCCAGTTACAATTTTTGGTTTATAATTAAATAAGCGGAGGTTTTTAGCAGGTGGAAGAAACTGTGAAAGTGTTTATTACTATAGTTCAAGTTGCAAACTAGTGTTCATGTAAATTCGTTCATTGACTTGGTCTTACTAGATCAATATGTTCTGCATATTTATTTTTTTTTTCTTGCCATTTTCTGCACTGAAAGTAAGAACTGCTTAGAAATCTAAGTGCCAAAACTGACTGTCTTGGAATCTTCTCATGTAAATGGTTAGGGAGTGGCCTTATAACTGGAATGTTCTGGAATAAAAATAATCTTTTAGTTACTTAAAATATATGGTCATTACCTAAAATATGAGATATTTTACTCTTTGTTGTCTGAATGTGGGACAGACTTTTAATTAAGAGTCGTACAGAATTTGTCTTCTTGATTTCTTCTGTGAGTCTTCAGGAGAAAACATATATGAAAGAGAACTATGAAATAACAAAAGCATCCATAATTTTTGTATTTAAAAAGTAATATAAAAATTCATTTTTCCTAAAATAATCTTTTGCTATTCATTTTTTATGCTTTTATGTTCTAAGATTCATATATAAATTGGCAGTAGTGATCTGAGTGTCTGTCATGGTTTAAGAGAAAATAAGCAAATCGTGAGCTCAGAACTGCATTGCACATTGATGCGTGTGGGGGTGAAACCACGAAGAAGCTACTGGTGTCAGATAAATTGTGATGAAATTGTGAAAGGTCCTGTAAATCAAATAGGTAAATGAAAGAAGTATGTAGCATTTAACATACGTATTTAGTGAGAACTAAATGGATAGATACCAAGTTCCAAATTCATCAGTAGGGCAACTGTTACGCTTCTACTAGGATTAAAAAAGACAGAGGTTTGGCCTTGTGCAGTTGCCAGCCTATCTCTTCGCTACTTTTCAGTGTGCAGAGGGGTGCTGTGTTAATGTTGAGTTGGGACATGCGTTGTTGCAAAGGGAGCTGATTGCAATATGTCAAGGTCTTCAACAGTGTAAAGAATATACTTCAGGGCTGTGAGATTCTCGGATTCCTCCTTTCTGCTGTGTATTTTCATGTTTAGCAATTAATAATTTCCCAGTGTTGGCAGGAGTTGTCAAGCAGAGTGCAGACCATTCTGTTGACAAGAGGAAAAGGCCTTCTCCACAGGGCTGCTCTGAATCTCTTCTCTGACCAACCTGTAGCTGTGCCTGGGATTGCTGCAACCCAGGTGTAGGACCTTGCACTTCGCATGGTTAAACTGCATCAGGTTGGCATCAGCCCACCTCACAAGCGTGTCAAGGTCCCTCTGGATGGCATTCCTTCCCTCCAGCTTATCAACCAAACCACACAGCTTGGTGTCATTGGCAAACTTGCTGAGGGCACACTCAATCCCACTGTCCATGTCACCGACAAAGATGTTGAACAAGACCAGTCCCAACACCGATCCCTGAAGGACACCACTCGTTACTGGTTTCCAGCTGGACATTGAGCCATTGAGCACAACTCTTTGTGTGCGGCCATCCAGCCAGTTCTTTATCCACCGAGTGGTCCACCTATCAAATTGATGTCTCTCCAACTTAGAGACAAGGATGTCATGTGGGACAGTGTCAAACGCTTTGCACAAGTCCAGGTAGATGACATCAACTGCTCTACCCCTGTCCATCAGTTCCGTAGCCCCATCATAGAAGGCCACCAGATTGGTCTGGCAGGATTGCCCCTTAGTGAAGCCATGCTGGCTGTCACCAACCACCTGGTTGTTTTTCATGTGCCTTCCAGGAGAATCCACTCCAAGATTTTGCCAGGCACAGAGGTGAGACTGACTGGTCTGTAGTTCCCCGGCTCATCCATTTTGCCCTTCTTGAAAATGGGGGTTATATTTCCCTTTTTCCAGTCATCGGGAACTTCACCTGACTGCCATGATTTTTCAACTATGATGGACAGTGGCTTAGCAACTTCATTTGCCAGCTCCTTCAGGACCTGCGGATGGATTTCATCAGGTCCCATGGACTTGTATACGTTCAGGTTACTAAGATGGTCTCGAACCAGATCCTCTCCTACAGTGGGCCCAGGGTCTTCATTCTCGCTGTCCCTACGTCTGCCTTCCAAGACTTGGGTGGTATGGTCAGAGCATTTGCGGGTGAAGACTGAGGCAAAGAAGTCATTAAGAACCTCACCCTTCTCCAAATCCAGGGTAGCCAGTTCTCCCGATAGCTTCTGGAGAGGGCCCACGTTGTCCCTAGCCTGCCTTTTATTTGCAGTGTGCCTATAGAATCCCTTCCTGTTATCCTTAACATCCCTAGCCAAGTCTAATTCTAAGTGGGCCTTAGATTTCCTAACCTGATCCCTAGCTTCCCAGACAACATTCCTGTATTCTTCCCAGGCCGCCTGTCCTTGTTTCCATCTTTTATATGCCTCTTTTTTCCTTTGAATTTTCCTCAGCAGCTCCTTATCCATCCAAGGAGGTCTCCTGGCCCTCCTGCAGCACTTCCTTCTAGTAGGGATGTATCGCTCCTGAGCTTGCAGCAGGTGATCCTTGAATATCAAGCAACAGTCTTGGGCCCCCCTGCCCTCTAGGGCTATATCCCATGGAACCTTACTGAGCAGGTTCCTGAAGAGGCCAAAGTCTGCTCTCTTGAAGTCCAGGCCAGTGAGCTTGCTGCACGCTCTTCTCACCGTCCTGATGATCTCAAATTCGACCATCTCATAATCGCTGCAACTATTGCTGCCCTTCCCTGTTGGTGAGGACGAGGTCAAGCATGGCACCTCTCCCTGTTGGCTCCTCTATTACTTGCAGAAGGAAGTTGTCTTCCACACAATCGAGGAGCTTCCTGGATTGCTTGTGCCGGGCTGTACCATCCTTCCAGCAGATATCAGGGTGGTTGAAGTCCCCCACGAGAACAAGGGTCTGCGAGCGTGAGGCTGTTCCTATCTGTCTATAGAGTGCTTCATCCTCAGTTTACATGTTTAACATATTCTAGGTGAGGGAAAAGGTAGTAAGTAAATAAGGAAAGCCATTTATTTACCAAACCCCTGCAGCTACTGTATTACCCCAGTGCAGAATGTTACCAAATAAGAATTGTGGCATTCCACAGAGGTGTAAATGATTAATTACTCACGGGACACAGTGTACGGAAGACTGCGCAGCATAAAGAGAAAGAACTTTTTTATGTTGAGGGTGGCAGAGCACTGGAACAGGGTGCCTAGGGGGGGTTGTGGAGTCTCCTCTGGAGACATTCAAAACCCTGGACATGTTCCTGTGTACGCTGCTCCAGGTAGCCCTGCCTTAGCAGGGGGGTTGCACTAGGTGATCTCCAGAGGTCCCTTCCAACTCTAATGATTCTGTGAAGTAGAAGCTGCTGTGAGTGATCAGGTATCAGCAGACTAGGGAGTGACACAACCATATATTCTGCAAGGAAGAGGTTTAAAAATACATCAACTCTGTAACATAGAACAAGTGAAAATAAACTGCCTTTGAAGACTTGTGAGCGAATATTACTCTGCTAGTTTTGCAGGTACGGAGGTTTCAGATTTCACATGCAGTTTGGTCCCAGTTCTGTGCAGTCCTAAGTCTGGCCTCAATCCTGCTATTTATCAAGGGAACATCATTTATAAGCATTCTTCAAAATGTCACCAAGATGGGATCAAGGCCTTGCTAAGTCCTTGAGTTCACTCTGGCTTTTCATTTTGCTGTGCTGTGTTTACCATGGAATTGGAAAAGTTATTAGACCTTAGTACAAGATTTTATTCTCCCTTAAGGTCTTGATTATTTGTTCTGTGCTTTCTTTAACTATGTGAAAGCTTGGCGCAACTCAGTTTTACAAATTCCAATGAAAAATACCTGAACCTTGGTAAATGATATTGTCCTTGCAGTAGTTTTTGAGTGTCAGCTCTCAGGTTCTGTTCCTAGACTTAATTTTATTTTCATCCATCTCCATTAGGAACCGGTCACAGGGTCTGTGATCCATGTAATTGAAGGAGTACTTTTATAAGTATACTTACTGTACACCAAATAAGGTGGTGAGTTGAAGTGCTGTACTGTTGTACATGATTATACTTTGTTTTCTCTGTTTCTCTTGGGTCTTGCATTAATCAATGGTTCCACAGTTGCAGAGAGTTTTGTGGGACTTTAGTCTTTATCCTCCATAGGTCCTTTCATCATAACCATAACCATCATAAGCATCATAATGAAAAAAGGAGCAAGTTATGGGGAAAGACAGATGGAAGAATTTAGATGAAAAGCCAGGAAGATGCCCGGAAATGCTTAGTTCGGCATGCAGAAAAAGATACCTGTCTGTTAAACATTGTGTCTAGAAAATATATACCCAAGAATCAGCATTCATTAAAGGCTTATGTATTTCAAAGTCTATATTTGTTACCAGTAGTACACAATCAGGAATATATTCAAACTTGGATTTTCTGAACCTTTCATATTTTTTACTTAGTTAGCTATCCTGTTCTTAAGGTAGACATCAGACTTGTGAATAATACAGTATTAATAGCTGGAGCTGTCATTTTGAATTTAGTGGTTAGTTGGTGTGTTTTATGCAGGTTATAGCATTTTTCTTTCCTTATTGGTATTAATAATCTGGAAAAAATTACTTTTATCTCGGTCTTGTTGCTACATGTTATTGAATTCTTTTTCTTAGGAGCTTGATGTCCAGATAGATTGTAGTGTAGAAAAAATAAACCGTGAGTCACTTGGGAATACAGTTGTCAAACTTTTGATCCCTTTGAAAATTACCAAAATTACCATCCAGTTAACTTGTAAGTGCTGAAGTTGTTTCTTATCTTTATTTATTTTTATTGAATTTTATTAATTTTTAGGGGGGGTGTTGCTAATACATGTTACTTGGGTTATGACTGTAAGAGAATTGAACCTCTCTTTAAAGCCTGTAATTGCCCTTTCGTGGCCCTGGATGGGCCACAAAAAAAAAAAAAAGTGTTAAACTTTTTTTTTGTGTATTTTTGGTTTGTTGTTCCCCTGGTACGTTTTCTTGGGTTTCTTGGTGGCAATTCTGAAAGATTATAATCAGTGATATAACTGATATACACTGATATCATTGATATACCCTATTACTCTCCCCCCAAGAGCGATGGGGAGCAGGGAACCTCACAAGATGCTTTGGTACCTGGCCTTTCTCGAAAATCCGTAGCCCTAGGTTTGTAACACAGAAACCGCTGCTGGCTGTTCTAGCAGTATGACTGGGACAACAATAGGTATTTGAATTTGTCTCAGTCATGTGCGATTGCATCTTCTGCTTATGGCAGACTAGGCAGTTAACATCCTACATAACCATTATTGGTTACCTCATGTTTCCAAGGAGCAACTGTCTAGATTTGCTCAGAATTAATTTGCTAAAACCTGTAGTTTGATATTAATGCATGGGTTGACTGTTTTGGAAGGCACTTGGATGAAAGAAGAATTCCACAAGTGGAACTAACTTAGGTTAACTCCTTTATTTTCTTTGTCTCCCATTGTTTGTCCAGTTTGAGAATGCTATTGTGGGTGAATTCTAAAACAATTTTTAAAAAATCCTCCGTCATAGATTGAGTGGGGTAGGGTGGTTAGTGTCTGAAACTGGTTCAAGCAGCAGCTCATGCCTGTTTTGATGGGGAGCAAGGAGCCTCACAAGAGGCTTGGACACCTGGCCTTTTCTTGCAAATGTACAGCCCTAAATTAGGTGCCTATATGCCTTATGAAATGAACTAGGAAAACTAGAGGTTTCATGGTTTTCTTCGAAGTCAACCTGTGCTGCTTAATGAGTTGTTCCCTGTGTGCAGTCCTGAAGTTTTGCTCTGTTTGCATGACAATTTGTTCAGCCACGTAACTCCCTTGGCCAAAAACTAGCTCAGTAAGAAATATTTATTTCCAGCATGGTCAGTTCTTGGTTCTGGCTTCTGATGTTTAATATTAGCACAAGATGGGGTAAGAAACTTGAGCTTGGGTTTTAATTGTGATCCCTCTGGTTATGTCTGCTTGATTTTTAAACATTCACTCCAAGTGCTCCAAGCTTTAAAAGTTAATTCATTGCCATAAAAATTGCATTGTTTTAAGAGGTGTAAAACTACAGCAGAGGTTTTATTTAGACTTTTGGTATCTCAGCTGGAAAATAAAAGAGAATAGCAAGGCTAGTGTTGTGTCTAATTGTGTGTTCTCCAAAGGATGGGCTTTAGATGTCATCTGACAAAAAATAGCTATGCTATAGATACATGGCTTTGCAAATTCACCTTGCTTTTACTGTGAATGTTCATATGCATCTTTTAGAATAAATAATACTAATGTTGAAGTCATCCTAACATAGTGACTGTTTTCATGCATGAAGTTGTGTGTAATTAACATAGCTGTAATGAGCTGTGAATAATTGTAATCAGCATGCTGAATATCTCTTCTGAGAGTTTTTCTGCAGCATACTTTCTTATATTTAATAGAACAAAACAGTATTTGTGTAGTATTAGCAGGTATTCTATATAATCCTCTATATAATTTTTAAGGGTAAGTTAGGTAACAATGACCAGACTACCTCTGAACATAAACTATGTTCCTGATAGTTCCTACCACTTGGTAGAGTCTGTAGGTTGAATTGATACTGTGTTTGAGCAAAATTTGAAACTAGTAAGCAGCACAAAAGAAATCACAGAATATCTGAGGTCCTGTTCACAAACTCTGCTTCTCTGTTGATAAAAGGATGTTTGTTTGCAATAGCTTTGTCTCCAGAGATGACAGCCTTAGCCAAAAACGGACACACTGTTCTCACAGGTCATGAGACACAGTTTGTGTCAACAGTTTGATGTAGATGCTTGGAGTACACCATTTAAGTTATTTCTAATGCATAGAATGTGCATTTGTTATGCCATCTATAAAACACACATTTCTGTTCTGGAATTTCCTGTGACAGGCTGGCAGTCTTGTCCATCTCTGGTATGAAATAGGGGGAACCAGACACAGTGTGGTGGAAGGTGTTGACTGCCAAAGGGAACCTTCCTCCTGCTTTCCCAGGAGTGGCGGTATAGGTGGCATGCCTGCAATAATAGTACTGTGAGAGGTAGCCTAGCTGGGACAGAGCAGTGAAGTAAAAGCTTAGCTAGTTGAATTATTAATACAAGTGTACAGGGCTTGGGGGCTGCTTGATTGTTAACTCTGTATTTTTCCTGCTGTTGCTCAGTGTAGCAGAACAGGGTCAGGTGCAAGTAATTGTGAACTGACAGAACAGGCATTGCAACATGCAAGGCAGAAGATGAAACTAGCGAAGAGTTCAAAGTGTAATAAAAAAAAAAAATCTCAGAATATGGTAACAGTAACAGGAAAACCAGAGAAAGATTACCCAAGAGATGGAGCCAGTCAGCTGTTCATGGCTGATGCTGGGAAGTATAAAATGTTCTCTTCTGTATAGTTTGCAACACTGAAAACATCAATGGAGTGAGATGGTTCCTGCAAGTAGGACCGGTAACAAATACCTTGGAAGGATGAAGAAGGAAAAGTTACAGAGTAGTTGGAGTTGTTTCAGTTGTACTTTAAAATGTTGATGTAAGATTCATAAGCGCTGGACTATTTTGCAGTTGTTGGTTGGTTGGTTGGTTGGTTTTGGTTTTGTTTTTTTCCCATGGGTTTTCCAAAAGATAGGATTAACAGATAAATGGATAAAGAAAATATGCTTCTTTTCTTCAAAATTGTGACATGGGGATCCATCTGCAGACAGTCTATAACTGGCTGAATATGGATTTATTAAGAAAAAGTTGTGTCAAACCCATTTGATCTTCTCAGTTCTAGTAAGAATAGTTAGTGGTGGAAGTGAAGCAATAGATGCTTTCTGGCTTGCCTTTGTTAAGGCTTTTGATGTTGTTTTATGACACTTATAAGTGAGCCAGAGAAGCAGGGTAAGAGAAAGAGTTTGGTTTGGGTTTGTTTTCAAGCTTAATTTAGAGGTCATTAGATATCAGTAGTTTGTTTTACAAGTAAAAGACTGTACAAACTGAAATTGGAAGCATGGCCTGGGCCAGATCAGTACATTTAATGATTTATGATCTAGGTGACCTGATGAGTAAGCTTTCTTAAATCTGAAATTACACCAAGCTGAGGAAGATTGGAGACATGCTGGAGGATAAGACTGGAGTAAGAATTGGTGTTGATGAATTCAAGATATGGCCTGAAAAAAATCAGTTGAGATAAAGTATGGATAAGTACTTGATAGTATATTTGGTGTTAAAAATACAGGATGTGTGATTGAAGAAAATCCTCTGAGGTCTGAAGTTAAACTAGAATTAACACTATCGTGCTATTGTAAGATACCCTTTTCCATGTATGTTTTAATGTGGTGTTTAGTTTTGCATGCCATTACCCATCAGGATGGTGGATCAATTTTAACAGTCAAGCGCAGCTCACTGAAGGTAATCAGAGATGCAGAAATTTGAGTTCTTGGAAGAAGGTGGGACATCTGTTGTGTTTTAAATAGGTAATGACTTTTTTTCTCATTCACTGTGACTGCGGAAACAGACTGTTAACTTTCTTTCGTATGTAATGTTCTGAATTACAGCTGGGATGTTTTAAATTGGGGAACTTGCAGGAAGGAACACTGAAGCGGTAGGGCAGATCAGCAATGGAGGTCATGGCAGCCTTAAAAAGAGCTTAGACACCCATCCATCAACGATTACATCAGTACATTTTTCCCTGTCATTTGGTACAGTGTTGGATAATCTTCCTTTGCAGTCTTATTATGTGCTTATTATGTGCATGGTCTTACTATGTGCTGCTGTGTGGTGACATTTTAATGGCATAAAGCTCTTTCAGTTGACATACAGAATTCTGAGAATGGAGTTCTGCAGTACTCCTCTTCAGGTTTCAAACACGACTAAAACTCCTTGCTTTCCTTCACCTTTTCATTCTGTTTTCCAAAACAGACTCCTGCCAGCTTCCTTTACTCTGAGCTATTATTTCTCCTTTTTTATTCCTGAAGCTTGTCTGACTCTTAATTTCCCTTGATCCATAACAGCAGCTGTGTACCCTGGTTCTTTTCATGATGCCATGTTGGGAATTGTAGAATCATAGGATGGTTTGGATATGAAAGGACCTTAAGATCATCTAGTTCCAACCCCCTGCTATGGGCAGGGATGCCTCACACTAGACCATGTCACCAAGAAAATAGATGATGTTTGAGAATGTAGGAGAACAGTTCAAAGCAATATTGTTTTTCTAGTGCAGAGGTTAATTTCTATACTCTAAAAATGCTGGCACCGTGATGTGGTTGGTGTTATGCTCCTCTGTTTTTTCTCCTTCCTCGTATGGGCTAATTTCTTGCTGGGATCATGGCCATCTTGTTAACTTCTGCAGTACTTTTCTTGTCTTTTTTTTTTTTTTTTTTTGAGTCAGATGTGTGTTCTTACTGTTTGAACTTCATTGCCTGTCTTATGCTGTTTAAGAGGTTATTTGCTGTGGTTTGCAATTTGTCTCTTGTGGTTGTATGATAATCAAGCAAATGTGCAAGACCCCATATAGATTCCAGATATGCAGAACCCAGTATTTGTGGAAAAAATATTCTTTGTGGAACTTTGGCCTGGTTTAGTGACCTTTTTTCTTCCTCACTTGCTTTCAACTTTGTTTACAGTTTGCCTTCATTCCTTTGTATCTGGGGAAAAAAAAATTAAATCCCCAAAATCTTGTAACTAGCAAACGTCAACCAATGTTCTTATGTCTTACCAAGTTTTCATGTCTCATGACAAAACATCTGCATGAATTCCCTTCCTGATCACAGTGAGGTGTTAAAACTCAAGCCTCAGTGTGAGTTTTCAAAACCCAGTTATCAGCTTATTGCTGCTCGGCATTTTAACAAGTGTGTCTAGCCACTGTGCCTGTTCTGCATCCCATCCTGCCTGCTGTTATTTATGACTTGCCAAAAATATCAGCTTAGTTGCAGATGTCTCCCTTGACACTTTTGCCTTGTGCTGACAATATACACACAAAGAAAAACAAACAAAATTAATTTTGTTAAATAATCTACAGACTGTTCCATATATGTGTGAAATTAATTGTTTACACATCAATTTATCAGTCTTTCTACAAAGTGAAAAGAGTGAATGCACTTTATTAAAATGAGAATGAGGGCCTTCTTCCTCAACAGCAGCTGTCTGGCAGGTGTATTGTTGTAGTAAGTTCATTGTTTGTCCTTTCTTTGTAGTGTCCTGGTAGTAGTAGGTGGAAAGTTCCAGCTGTTCTGAAGTTGTACTAATTACTACTTCAGAAGCTGTAACTTTAGTCTTGCTTTACCTCTTCCTTTTAAAGGTAACAAGGAAATGCTGAATAAGTCTATCAGGATGACCTGCACTCTGATAGTAATAGCTTCTGTATTGTTAAACCATCAAAATCAGTTGAGGGAATTGGAGAATCAAAAAAATACCTGTTGAAGTATTCATATGTGAAATGGTCTGTGCAAACTGGTAACTGTTGAGATTGTGATAAAGGTAATGAAATCTGATGTTTCTGAGTATAAATTGATAAGAGGAACAGAAATTTCTTTATTGTGGTTATTGCTAGTTCTGTTAATTGGTTCTTCAGAAAAGCTTACTGAGTAAAAACTTATGTGAATGATTGTCTCCTTTACTAGTCTTCTAGTCTGGTAACCTTTAAAAGTGATCTCTGTCTTTGAGTGCATACCTCTAGGTGCTTTGTTTGCCAAAGACTATAGTGTAATACAGAGGGCTTCTGTAACTTTCATTTTCTGTTGCTTCTGCATTCTGGGTATATGAGATAGCTTTGGAGTTTAATGATTACTCCTGTTGGTACAGATTGAGAAATAAGCATTTTTTACAACCTCTTTCATATGCTTAGGGCATATTATCTAGCCATTTCTTTCCCAATCTAAAATTCTGATGAAGGTTTTATGCTCTGAGCAAAAGGAAAAGCCTCTGGGAGCCTTCTGGAAGTTCTGACTGAAGATTGAGCTCTGTGGAAGCATGCCTGTAATTTGTTTTGCAGTTGTTGCTGGATGTTTTCTCAACTTTCCTCCCTGAACCTTACATAAAGTCTTTGTGTAATGATACAGTTTATCAGCCGTCCATTTGTACGTACCTCAAGTTGTAAAAATGAGATGATGAGCTTTTACCTGAAGGTTTTTTCATTGATGGTCAGTAAGACAAGTGAGCTGGAGAACAGCTCATTTCATAAGTTTTGTTGATGGAAGAATTCATGTGAAGTTTGACTATTGGTCAATGTGATGGAATTGCTCTGACAGTTGAAGGTCTCCAAATGTAAGTCACCACAGGTCTTGTGTCACAAAGGTGAAGATACAATTTTTTGTCCTGGTAGGACAGTGGGTTGTGGGAAGTAAAGAAAATGAGCAGGCTGTCTAATAATACAAGTAAACAGGAGGTTAGTTTGTCTCTGGAGGGAATTGTGCCGTTATTGGCCTAGTGCTAGCTGTTCTTCCTCTTCGGTGAACCGATGTGTGGAGCTTAGTAAACAAAAACTCTTCGCTTTATTATGGTCAGTTTTGTGCTGGTTTAACTGCCTGCTGAGACAGCCTTAGTGGAAGAAAATGTGGAGAGACAGGTGGGAAAGTGGCATCATTGCTTTTGACAGCAAGCTGACCTACTGTATCCCAGGTTCTTGCTTGTTATTGTGGAGAAGTAGAAAACAGAGCAAACAGAGAAAATAGAGTTTACGAAAAAAATGCCGAGATCGTTGCCTAAATTGTTTGCATGTAGCTGCTTATGGGAAAGTCAAAGCTTAGGAACCGGTATTATTCTATGATTTAACTGTGAGGGGCTTGACTCGCTGTGAAAATCAGAGCCAATGGAGTGTGAGGCCTGGAAATAGCGGCACAGCAGCTGGGTAAGTGGCCATCTGTGGGCGCAGTGGAGATCTGTGGCTACACCAAGGAACTAAATTAAACACTTTCCTACCAAGGATAAAAGTGATCCAACTCCAGTGATTCCAGTATATATTTTATATTGGCAACTTCCTATTGCTTCATTTCCTGTAGATCCTACAGAGTGCTTTATTAGACAGGCATTTCCAGGTTAGTCCATTTTTAATTAATAAATCACTGTTTATCTGCAGTATTGGTCTAGAAGTGACTCACAACTGCATTAAACAGGTTTTCTTACACTGTTTTTTTTTACTCGCTTCTAGGGAAGTTGGGTGCATCCTTAATTTTGATTTTTCTTCCTCAAACGTGTACATGCTTTTAGACTGCAAGTTGTACAAGCAAAGATTAAATGCTTACCTTTTTAGTAGCTGAAAATTTAAACAGCTTTGAGTTCCAGTAGTTCTAGTTCTATTGCGGGGTTGGAAGTAAATCTTTAAAGTCCCTTCCAACAGAAACCATCCTATGATTCTATAAATATATACTTGCCAATGATATTACACAGTGGCTGTAGAACTATCCTTACCAGACTTCCTTTCTAAATTTTGTAGAACATAAGGTGGCAGAAGAATGAGAAAATTACTCCACTCATTCTTTATTTTACCAGATTCAAAGCTATGAGCAAAACTGACCAAAATTTTAGCTGCAAGTATCAATCTCTTATATTTGGCCTATGGAATGTAACTGAATTCTCTTATAATATTGTTATTTCTTGTTATAAGTAGAGATTTTATTCAGTTTTATTCTTTACTAAAGTACATGGTCCTGATGTAATTATTATTACAGTCCAATTTTACTGTTAACATCCCTGCTAAGAATCTGTTGAGGCAGCTCTGGAATTCCTGGAAGAAAAGAGGATAAAAGGAAGGTCTTTTTTTCTCTGCCTTTTTTCGGTGGCTAAGTCTCCTGAGTTGCAGCAGATTAAGGCAGGCCTAAGTCTATCAACATTGTTTCCTGCTGTGTGTGAAACCTTGAGCATCTGGAGAGGAGCAGAGGTGCTTTTTCTGTAAGCTCAGGAAGATTATTTGGTCTGGATTTACTATTGCAGAGTTATGTTTGCCTTAGAACAGCAAGGGTTTTTTTAGTGATTTAAGTCTAAAAAAAGGCAGTATGACAGTATCTTCAGAAAAACCGTCTGTTTTTTGTGAGGTTGATTTAGTCTCTGGTGAAGGAAATGATTGAGGAATTTCACTGAGCTGTGCATCTGCCACTGTTAGAGACTATCAGGTGTTCGCCTAATAGCCCACTTCCATTATATTCAGTTAACATGCCATACCTTCTTTCCTGTTGTTTGTTGGGTAGGCTTGTTAATGGTTATTCACCTTTGTTTAGTTATCAACTTCTGATTAATATTTTTTTTTTTACCAACTACTACTGTTGAGAATTCCTTAAAAATACTGAATCTTAGCTCAGTTTTGAAAAAGAAGCAAGACTGTGGCGGGGAACAAACCCCTCAGAATATTTTCTCCTAAGACTGCTGTTATACCTCACATTAAGCCTATGGTATGTTCTTGAGGTTCTAGTTTTCACGTGAAATAGAAAGTGGCACTGGTCATAGTGTTGCTGACTGGGTTGTTTATTTGTTGGTTTTTTTTTTTTTTTTTCTGTAAGTGTGTTCCATGCTGATTTGGTTGCAGCTGTGTTTTGGCCGCTGGCAGTGTTTCCATTGCACTGCCCTCCTGCCCCTTTTGTGAGTTTCATTAAACAACTGGACCAAGCTAGCTTGTTCAGGGGGGTTTGTAATCAGAATGTTTGGAGACAAGCTTAAAGCCAGTTAATCAAAATAGTATTTCTTTGCTGCTGCTCTCTTTGTCATTTTTATGTTTTTCTTCTTTAGCTGTTCAGTGCCAAAAGAAATTTCCGTGGCCTGTCCCAAAAAAACCAGAAATCTTAACTAGCCATTAATCTAGTCGGAAAATAATTATTTAAATTCTTATTGTCACCTTTTCAGAAGGTACTGTGAAGATGGACAGCAGGATTCAGCTCTCCATTGTGTCTGTCTTTGCTAACAGAACTGTTAGTAATGTAACCAAAATAGAGATTAACACTTAATGAAAAATGTTCTCTTGTTTTACATAGCCTTTCTGTGTTGTAATTTGTTGCCAATCTCCCCAGTTACTTTGTTTGGTTAACAAAAACAATAGTTGGCTTATTAGATGTCTGTGCATTAATGTGTTTCCAGTTTAGACAGGATTAGTATTCCTTCTGAACTAAATTGTTGTTTCTTTCTTCTCTGTTCCCACTTTTCCAATCTTCCTTCCACTTCCATCTTCCCCTTCCCTCCTTTTCCCTCCAAAAAATATCCTTAGGAATGACTTGCTGATGGTGTGCCGCCAGCTGAATATGGAGGAGTCTGTCACTGAGATCATGCACCAGCTGGGAGCAGATGAAAACGGGAAAATTTCCTTCCAGGATTTTAGTCAATGCCGCATGGAACTGGTACAAGAAATCAGGAAGGAGGAAGTGGAGCTCTCTGTGAAGTCAAATGACTCTTGTAAAAAGAAAAAGTTAAGGGATGAGATAGCTTCCTGGCCTACTAGCAGCAATAACAGTTTAGGTAGGTATGACTTTTAAATGTCCTGTTGGTGTAATTTAACGAAAGATAAGCTCTGGGGGTTTTGTTACCAATTTTACTGGCATCAAGTTTTCCCCTGAAGGGCTTTATGAATATGCCTTGGCATAATTTTGTCATATGTTAGAGTGCTGTTGTAACTGGTGCAGTCTGGTCATCAATATGCAGACTCGACTGTGCAGAACATCCTTTTCTAAAAACCCTAGTTGCACAAGACAACAATCTTTCTTGAAAGGACAAGAGCCACAGAGCTCAGGTGATAGCTGAAGATCCAGTCTTCTCTGTAAAGCCCAGACAGGTAGGTAGCTAGAAATATCAAAAATGAGGAAAGGAATAATCTTAGTCTTTTCTCTTTCACATGTAATATACTATAGGAATGTGGATGTTTCTTGGATGCTTCAAAAATCATTCCAGTTGGAGATCTGAGTGCTGAAATGCCTTCTGATTTAGAGAATACAAAAATTCACATTTCCTTTTTCCCTTCTTTCACCTGGGGTGGGGGAGTGAGGAGATGGAAGAGAAAACTCCCTTGTTTTGCTGTCTGCAGGAATATGGGATGTTTATCCTTCTTTTATGTATGTTCTTGAATTGCGAGACGATTGACTCCATAGTTTCTATGCCAATTTCACCATCTCTGTCTGTACTGAATCTTCATAATCCTGGCTTAGTTGCATTTTCAGCCCGTGAATCTCTTTGAAGAGCTGTATCAGGTAACAGTTCAAGACCAAGATCATGCCTAATATCTTTTTATTTTTTAGCTGAATTAAAGATGGTGTGTGTTCCCTAGTTCTGCTTCTGTTGACTGTTTTGTCAGTGCTGCCACTTCTGTATTTTACTGCAAACCAGAAACTACTTCTGCCTCAGACAGCTGTATGACTGTTATACAAAGTTTCTTTGTTTGCTGGCCAGATTTCTGGCAAGTTGAGTTTTAAAATCTTTTTTTGTAGACAGACCAGCCTAATAATTATGGTTTGTAATAATCAAAAGTAAACAATAGGTCCCAAGCTTTAGTGGAGAAAGGTCTGCATTACAGTCTAAAAATGTATTTCGCAAAGAAATCTTATTAATTGCTACCAAAAATAGTCATATATGAAAACTCAGATTCTTTAACATATGCAAGTCAATCACTACTCTTTTTCCTGTTAATTTAATGTGTTTTTAAAGAGTTGGTGAAAGAATTAATTTTTTTTTTTTTCTTTTTTGATATTCACCCAGTTAAGTCCAGAACACCTTTGAATTTTCTGCCTTGGTATATTCCACTCTGTGCTGATGAAGCCTGACTGTTTTACTCTAGTGTGTTTTTAAACCTATAAGGAAGTCATGGCTTTTTTACTTGTCCCACCTTGACTCTTGCAGATTCTGTAAGGCTTTTTAATAATTAGAGAACATATGGAGATGCTCCCACATGTAAGCAAAAAACAGAATGGGAGAAAGTAATAATGGACATTTAGAATGCAAATGGTTTTTATTTGGTTGTGAAAGAAAACCACTGTGGCAGCACTGTTCAGGATGCTCTACAGATCTTTTTTAAAGAGGCAAAAAAACACCACTATGATGTATTTCTGTGGTATAAACATTGCACAGAGTATGAACATAATGACAGCTGAGCAACTATACTTGTAGTCAAGCTTGGATTATGATCTGCATTTGTTTCCATGCCTTTCATGTCTTTGAGGGTTCGCGTATATACTCATTAGTGATCAAAGAGGTGATTGCATTATATTGACTATTTGCTATTGCTTTCTAAAGACTATTTAGCACAGGAGACATCATCATGTGCCAATCCAAACATATAAACTTGGGGCATATTCTTTTTTTGTGTATTTTTGGACAAAGACACTTTTTTTAATAGATACCATTTTCAAAGGTAGCTTACAGGGCTCTTGTCAAGACTAATTTCTATGTAATGTTAGGCTGCTGGTAATCCTTTAAAGCTGTTATTGTTTTTATATGTGGGGTGAATGAATCAAAAATTTCAAAATTGATTTGACTGTCACTGAATAGCAGGGGTCCTGGTGCTCTAAAGCAAAGGGATTAAGCCTCTGGACATTTTTGTAAGTAATTGCGCAGAGGTTATCGGTCACACAGCATTTTGTGCAGACTTTTCTTGCAGCTGTTTGCAATTTCTTAACAATGAGTGCAAAAATGTATGCATGTATCTAAGTAAAATGTTATCTTTGCTACCTGTAATTTTTACATTTCATTATGAAGGAAATAAATGGGGAAAAAGGTCCTAAGAAATAATTGCATATAAATGGCTATTAAACTTTGTCTTACCAATCATTTTTTATCACTTAAAAGGCTATTCTAATAATTTTGCTCAGCTTTGTCCAACAAATGTTTCTAGGGCTGTGTTTCCAAGTGGGATATAGAAGTAAAGGAAACTGGTTGACTGTTTTAGTCAAGGTACTGGACTCAGTATTTATTAACACTCAGTCGTGTACTTGCTTGGTAAACTAAACCTGTATCCACATCTACCGTCTTGGCAATCACATAAGTATACACTCATTTCAGTTTACTTTACTCAGTATACACTCATTTCAAAATGTTTCAAAGTTTAATCTTTTATTCAAATGCATGAAAAATTGCCATTTCCAAGTTATTAGGATGATGCTTTTTGCTGCTTGGATATCAGCAACTGAAAGCTTATTATAATGTAGTTCTTACCATGCACTATTAATGTCAATAATTTGCAAGTAATAATCAGTAGTTTTTCTGTAAGTGAAATGGAATGCCAACTCTGTTCTTCTGACATTGTTTAAAATACAATAAAAAAATAATAAAATAGCTTTTGAAAGTGCTACTGGAGTCAAACTGTGACTGTAGGCTACCTGACTCTTTAGTATATTGTAGTATATCATTCTGTAGGAAATACAGGAAGAATGTCAGCTACTGATAGGATCTGGGAGTCCTATTTCCAGTAGCAAAGACTGAAAGCTGTGGTGGGTACAATAAACCTGTGTGAATCATCTAGCGAGTGACAGAAGTGGATTGCTTTGCAAATGAGAGCTTGTAATACAGCAGAACTACACCTCTAATGATTTAAGGCAGGAAATTCCTTAAACAGTTGTGGCTTTTGTCAGGTTTTTCAGTATAGTCTTATATGTCTTATATAGAAGCTGAAATTGCTCCGTCCCTGGCGGTGTTCAAGGCCAGGTTGGACAGAGCCTTGGGTGGCATGGTTTAGTGGGAGGTGTCCCTGCCCATGGCAGGGGGGTTGGAACTAGATGATCTTAAGATCCTTTCCAACCCTAACTATTCTATGATTCTATGATTCTATTAGAATTACTTGTATAATGTTGTATATATTAGTCTAGCTCCTTGCAGGTAATTAGCAAATTTCTGTTTTCTTCCCATGATAAAGAATTGTCTATATCTAGTACTCATTGTTTTTAAGGTTGAATAAGAAATAGTACTGCTCTTTAGTAATTTTGGTAGTGCTCGAGAAACTGTAAGCTCTTTCTTTAGATAGGTGAATGGTTTCCTGTCCCACTGAAGGCTGACTCTTTTTTGAAAATAAATCTCTTGAAATTTTGGTATGTGTCTCCATAACTCCAGTGTTCTGTCTAACACTCCAGAGTTTCCGTAAAGGGCTGAGACTTGAAAGGTACATTACTCATGAGGACAGCATCTTAGCATCCAGGTTTGGATTCTGAGAGGAAAATAGTGTGGAAATTTAGAGATTAGTGTTAAATCCAAAATAAAATACTGGAAATGCCTTCCTTTGAAACAGTCATCTCTCCTTGTGTTTTTAGTATGTATGCAGCATATGTATGTATGTAGTATTTAGTGTGTATGCATGTATGTTCAAGAGTTGAACTGCTAAGAAAACCTGGGTCAAAAATACAGAATACGGTCAAAAAAAGAATCTTTCCTGGATCCATCCACAACTGACAGGTGACTTTGGAGCCAGCTGAGTGTTGTGCGTGCTTCCAATCTGATAGCAGATGGTACAATCTATGAAGGCCACTTGAGTCTTCAGCAAAACTGCTGTTGCTAATTGAATGAACGTGAAAAGCTCCTGCAGAATGATGTTGTTTTAATAACAGAAATTCACTGCAGATACTTCATTGAGGTATGTGCCATATTTAGCTCTGTAAAAAGGGGAGGATCTATATAACTCTCTTAATTCTGTGTCTATACTTGTGCGGAAAGAGCTGTTTCCCATGTTATTGTCAAGTGTGGTAGATGGCAGAGCTGATCTGATCCCATCTCCCTCATGCTCCTGAGGCACTTCTGCTGCTTCAGCTCTGTGCGCTGCTGCTTTTTTTGCTGTATGTTGTACTGTAGCCACGAGGTGGCAGTGATACCTTATGTTGTGCATAGTCAGTACTCTGCGCAGTGTGAAATACTGCTGGTAGCAGTACCTTAGTGTATGTTGTAGTGCTTATGTCTGTTGTAGCACTTGCAGCATGTAGATTAAGTATGGTGGTGCATGCTCTTGCTGTAAAAGTAATTGAATTAATCTTTAATTGTTACCTATACCTGTAATTATGGTATTAGTTTAAAATGTAATTGTTTTTTGTTTTGTGTTATCTTCTTATTACGTGTTTAAAGACTGACATATTCTCATTACAATAAAGCAGCAAAACTGCCTCCAACTTTCGTAAGTCAGTTTGTCATAGAATCATAGATTGGTTAGGGTTGGAAAGGACCTTAAGATCATCTAGTTCCAGCCCCCTTCCATGGGCAGGGATGACTCACACTAGATCATGTTGCCGAAGAGCTATGTCCAACCTGACACTGAACACTGCCAGGGATGGAGCATTTACCACTTCTTTTGTCAACCTGTTCCACTGCCTCACCACCCTCACAGTAAAGAACTTCTTCCTTATAACTAACCTGAACTTCTGTCTGAAGTTCACTGCCAAGATAAAAAGTGATTAACTGTACAGCTTAATGATTATTTTGTTGGTGTTCAGTAAACAAAAAGAGGTGAATTATGGTTCTCCTTTTTTGTTCTTTGATCAGTGCTGCTTTTCAGCCTGACGTAGTAACTGACCTCATTCAGTGGTCCTTAGCTGTTTTGAAACCATTATCCCTTTTCCTATCACTACAGTCCCTGATGAAGAGTCCCTCTCTGACATCCCTGTAGGTCCCCTTCAGATACTGAAAGACTACTATGAGGTTTCCACGCAGCTTCTCTTCTGCAGGTTGAGCAGCCCAAACTTTCTCAGATTGTTTTCATACGGGAGGTGCTCCAGCCCCCTTATCACCCTTGAGGCCTCCTCTGGACTTGCTCCAGCACCTCCATGTCTGTCTTATATTGAGGACCCTAGAACTGCCCTCAGTACTCCAAGTGGGGTCTCCCCAAAGCAGAGCAGAGGGGCAGGATCACCTCCTTCGCCGTGCTAGTCATGCTCCTTTTGATGCAGCTCAGCGCGCAGTTTGTTTCTGGACTGTGAGGGCACACTGAAGCCTAGTCACGTTCAGTTCGTCATCAACCAGCATTACCAAGTCCTTCTCTGCTGGGCTGTGCTGAATCTCTTCTCCACCCAACCTGTAACTGTGTGTGTTAGGATAACCGTTTTACAAGAACAAAGCCATAGCTTAGTTGCTGTGTTGCTTGCCTTCTGACTGGTTTTCTGTTTGCACTTTTGCAGCGTCAACTTTCTTGGTAATGGAGAGGCATTCTCCTAATAGTTCATTATATAATTTATTGTTTATCCCTGGCATTGTACTGAATAAGTAATAATAACTGATTAGTAAACACTCACTTTAAATGCTAATTAATATTTCAGAGAGGGAACTAGCTTATAAAAAGGAAAAGCTTTCAAGCTAATAGGATGGCATTACAGACCATTACTTAAGGTTTGATGAAAATGTGGTGGATTGAGATTCGTGCTCTAGTCTGTAGCTCTGGATTTTCTTCTGACTTTTCTATTAACTTAGAATGTGTGCTTGGACAAGTCACTTAATAGTTTTTAATCTTCATTATGCTTCATATGAAATTTTACAGCACTGCCCAGGGTTTTTAAATAATCTAGTATCTACCGTGGAATGTTTTGCCATGGGAAATTGTTGAGCCCAGAATATAACAAGATTTTAAAAGGAGTGGTGGGACAGTTGTGTGGGAAGTAGAAGCACCTAGGGATGAAATGGTTACTGATAAAAAAAAAATAATTCTGTTAAATATGCTTTAGGGATTAAGCCTGTCTCTGGCAGTAGGGAATTGGAAGGATTGTATATGGAGAAATAGCAACCTTACAGCTTCATGATACAGAAAATTTCCCTGAAGTATTTATTGTTGTTACTAGCTACATAATCATATTCTTGCATTGATTTGTAATGATACACCTTGTGATTGATGTGTTATTGAAACTTGGAAATTGTTATTGAAAATTGGAAAATGTTATTGAAAATTGGAAAAACCAATTATAAGAAAGGCACTGCTAAGACAAAAAGTGATTAACTATACAGCTTAATGATTATTTTGTTGGTATTCAGTAAGCAAAAAGAGGTGAATCATGGTTCTCCTTTTTTATTCTTTGATCAGTGCTGCTTTTCAGTCTGACATAGCAACTGACCTCATTCAGTGGTCCTTAGCTATTTTAAATTGCACTCCTTTTTGCTCTATAGTAAATAATGGATGCATTCTTTTATTTTTCCTTGTGGACCTTGTAATTAAGTAAATGATCTGTGTATTGAAAATGTTTGTATTTCTGTGTGGTTTTTGTTTTATTTTTCTGGTATCATCAGCATGTACAAGATAGGGAGCAATGGAAGTGGAACTGATTGGTTTTTTTTTTTTTTTTTTTCTGGAAAGACAAGCAAGCATGTTCATGTGTTAGCTGTGTGCCCTGGCAGCCATAAGGGCCAATTGTGTCCTGGAGTGCATCAAGCACAGCATAGTGAGCCCATTAAGGAAGGTAGGCGTCCCTCTCTGCACTGCACTTGTGTGACCCCACCTCGAGTCCCATGTGCAGTTTTGGCTCAATAGAAGGAGGACATCAAAGTATGTGAGTGTGTCCGGAGGGGGCTGACCATGATGGTGAAAGGTCTCACGGGCAAGAGTTAGGAGGAGCGGCTGAGGCCACTTGGTTTATTCAACCTGGAGAAGAGAAGGCTGAGGGTGACCTCATGGCAGTCTACAGTTTCCTCACGGAGGACAGTGAAGGAGAAAGCACTTCTCTGTCTGGTGACCAGTGACAGGACATGAGGGAATGGAATGAAGCTGAGCCAGGGGAAGTTCAGAAGAACCTAGGAAAAGGTTCTTCACAGATAAGGTGGTCACTCAGTGGAGCAGGCTCCCTGGTGAAGTGGTTAGAGCACCAAGCCAGCCAGAGTTCAAGGACTGTCTGGACAATGCTTTTAGCCATATGGTTTAGTGTTAGGTAGTCCTGCTAGGAGCAAGGAGTTGGACTCTGATCGTTATAGATTACTTCCAATTTGAGATGTTCTATTATTCTGTGATTTTCCTGATACACAGTCCATAGTAGACTGTTTTTCCATTTCTGCATTTTAGGTGCCTTATCAGGAGCCAGAGAAAGCTGGGAGTATGATTCAGGAGCAAGAGATCTTCAGAGTCCGGACCTCCAGAGTCATTTTACAGTACAAAAGGTGCTGGAATATGGTGGAAGCAGTGAAACCCAACAGGCTTCTCTGCAAAGACTTCTAAATCAGGCCTCGAAATTTAGCAGCTCTGTTGGAGGAAGTTACTTAGAACTTGCCAACACTGTAAGTTCATTTTGCTTCCGCTTTTGAGTTTTTGTAGAAGATTTTTGTTGTTTGTGGGTTTTCTTCAGTGTTTTGGTTTGTGTGGTTTTGTTTGTTCATTTTCTGAAAGCAGCATATCAAGTCCAGGCTTAGAGCCTTTGAGCCTTCATGGAAGCAATGCTACACTGCTGCTGCTGCCTTTAATTTACCAGAAAACTCATGTGATTTTAGCAGTTGGAAGGCGTGTAGTATTTTCAAAGCTTGTATAACTGAGTTTCATTGAAAAGGGTTGGAGTCTATGAGGTCCCAAACTGAAGTTCTTAATGTATACAATATAACAGAAGATTTTTTTTATGTGGCACTTATGGACATGGTTTAGTGGTGGTCTTAGCAGTGCTAGTATAGTGTTTGGACTCAATGGTCTTAAAGGCCTTTCATTTTGCCTAAATGATTCTGTGATCCTAAGATTCATGCCTGAAAACCTCTTACAGATTAATTTTTTTTTTTAAGTATGGTGTCACATTGCTCGGAAGTGTTGTGCAGAAAAATTCTTTGTATGTTATTTCATTACTTAATTATTTGATAATCTTTTTAAACCCTTGGTGTGCTAGTGCTGTGCTTTTTTATTTCTACGGGCAACAACTATTCTCCACTGTAAAAAAATCTGTAACTGTTGTGCATTCCTCCATCACAGTATTGCTATCAAGTTTGTGTTTTAATTTTAAACCAGGTGTGTTATAAAAGACCACCTATTTTGTAGCATGTTTTTGATTTATGCTGCACAGGAATTTAAGTGGAGAAGTAAAAGATGCTAACATGAAAATGAAAAGTTTCTGATTTTAAAAATGACTGTTTATTTGCATGCTTGACTTTGAAATAGTCTCCTAGTTCATGGTATTACAGGATAATTCAAGCTGTAAGAGAACATCAGAAGGCCATCTAGTCCAACATCCAGCTTAAGACTTAATGTCTAATGGAGGTGGTGTCTGGCAACAGAGGAAAATCAATTCTTTAACTGCTTTAAGTTCTTTAAGCAGCATTACTTGAAATGAAAATAATGAAAAATATTCTGGAAGTGTTTTCGAAGGCCTTCTAAGTTTTATTTAAGTTCCTGAATATGAGCTAATGTATGACCTAAAATTTCCATATTCAGAGTAAAAATATGTAGATATTAAAACTTATTTAAACGAGAAAAAGTTCAAGGAAGTTGACAGTCCTTTAAAGGAATTGTGTCCTCAGTTTTCCTAAGAATGATAGTAAGGGATGAAGTGTGATTAATCATAAACTCTTTGATCTTCAAAACTGGACAGAGGCTTATGAAAACTGGAAAGAGCAGAAAAAAGAGCAGGCCCACATCTATTATAGAGAGGATAAAATGGAGCACCTGGGAAATTATAGGTCAGTTAGCAGCTTTAATTATACATTCCAGCAGTTTTCTGGAAATATGAACAAATTTAAGTTACCAAGAGACAACATGTGGATTTGTAAAAGAACAATCATATCCATCTAATCTAATATCTCCATTAACAATTGGAGTACTTCCTCACACTGAAAACTGCTCTCACAATAATCCACTAAAAAGATGCAAGTCTAGGTCTAAGGAGGATAATGGGTGAATGAATGGGTATTCAGTTACACGTGTTCTTTAGCATTGGTTGACTTGCTTAAAAATTAGTGTTTTGAAAAGACATGAGCTGTTGAACATCTGATTAGTTTACAGGATGTACAATGCACTTTGACAGAGGTTTAAGTAGAGCTGCATAAGAGAAATATAGCTGGTAAAAAGAATGGCTTGCATACTTTTTCTGGATTAGGAAATGTGAGTTGCTGTGTCCTCTTTGGATCTGGAATTCATTCAGCTTTGTATGCGCCTTGTATGTCCTCTGTCTATGCTCCAGGCTGATGATGATTCAGAAATCATGGGCTGTGGTAACTTCCTGTACATTTGCAAATACAAAGACACAGGTGTGTAGTGTTTCTAGAATGCGCAGTGTGAAGGCTGCTGCAGTCCTATGACATGTAGAAATCTTAAAAGTAAAATACTGAAGGCTTATATGAAATAAAGGTCTTACATTTTTCTGTAAGTTTGTTCCCATCCCTAAATTCCTTCTATACTTAATGTTAGCAAAGATGCCTGATCTTTGTTTTAACAAGCATCTGTTATACTTAATGCTTTTAAATAGTATGTGTTCTTTCAAACCATAGAAAAATCAGCAGTCTTTCCCTTTTATGTAGATAAATGCAATACCATCTCCATTTGACTCCTGTTGAGCATTGGTCATATGTAAGTTTTTCCTTTGGCTTTATTAAAATGGAGAGAGAAAGGAATGGGAGAAAACTAAGATAATTGTTTCCTTTTTTTTTCATTGTTTACATTTATTGCCTTTACACAGTTTTTAATACTGAAGGGCACACTTACTGCAGTCTAAATTTAACCTCTTTACATGTAGTCTTCATAGAGTGGTAATTTAATATGGGTACTTGTGTCTCTTTCTCAGATTGTTTTACCTAACTGCATTAGCCATAATGACAACCTCAGCTGCTCCCTTGCGTTTATTCTCAGAATGCATTTATCTCAGCTTGCATATTTCTGTGGGTTGAATCCTGAGAACTCTTCCAGTTGTACACAAGTAGCTGGGCATATTCGTTTGTACTCAGTGCAAAGTATTTATAGTAGTTATAATATTTATAGTACTTTTTAAATTTATTTATAGTATTTCCAGTATATTATATACAAAGTATATTATATACAAAGTACTACAGAGTATTCCGGAGTAGTACTGTGGCCAGTATTACCTCAAAAAAAACCCAGATGGATATTAAGTAACGGCATTTCTTCCCTTTGTGAGTTGTTTCTGTTTGTCAAGCTGTATAATAGAAGGACAAAGAATTAAGAAACTGACTCTGCATGGACATTTCTCTCTGGAACTCTCAATGCTCCTAAAGTTAACCAGAGAGATTTATCTTGTTAAGAACACTTACAAAAGAGCAGAGCAGGGCTTTTTGTGTCGCTCTTCTTTCAAATACACAGTTCTTGGCAGCTTCTCCCAGATGCATCTAAACAGGCCATATGAACACACTCTTGTAAGCAGTGGTTTTTTACATTTTTTGATAGATGTTTTGGCCTTAAACTCAGAGGTCTAACAAAGTAATTGTTGTATGGATGAACATATATCAGTGCTTTTGCTTAGAAATCATATGATTGTTTTTCCCTCCACTCCTTGAAGTGATTTTCCCTTCTCTTTTGGAGTGTCAATTCTTGTTACTTAATTTCTCTTTTTTCTTTCTGACAGTGTTTTGATTTTAAACTGTGCAGTCAGGATAAAGACATCCCTGTGGTGATTATGTACTTCTGTAGCAGAGATTATACTCCTCAGTCAATATAGAAGGCCTCTACGTTGCCGCCAACATTTAAGTTCTACAGAGATTTGCAAAATTTAAATGAATGTCATGCCATTACAATCTTACTTATTTTTATAAAGTGAAATTTTTAATGCAGTTTTGAAATTCTATGAACATACAGCTCTACAAAGCTTTATAAAAACATAAGGACTCCTCTGAAGATTTTTGTTCATTCACAGAAGCCCTGACTGGTTAAAAACCTGACCCAGGGAGTGCAAGCAACCAGGAGCGTGGCAAGCAGTGCAGGCAAATGGCAGGTTCGAGGCAGTTCGTGCAGCAGTTCACGCGGACAGACGAGCGGGATGGTGAGCACTCGCCGTATGACCAGGCTCTGGTCTGGGAGCTCTGCCCTGGTTGTGGCCAGTGTAGGCACTCAGACAGAGCTGATGAGAGGGGAGGCTGCAGTGCAGAGCTCGAGGTGTAGAGAGCGCCTGCACTGCTCTCCTGAGAGGAGGGTGCGCAATGGGCAGGGCTGCACTCAGTGCTCCCTGATGTAGGTCTCCTGCAGCAGGTGGCTGAACTGCGGGACACTGTTGCTAGGCTGAAAGGTGTCAAAGAAGCTGAGAAGAAGGAGGACTGCTTGCTCCAGGCCCAAACTGTGCAGGGGCCTCAAGCATCCATTGTAGCTCATGAAGGATAGAAGGAGGCCGCAAACCCAGGAAGCTGGGAAACAGTAACAAAAACAAAAAAAGGAGGAAGAGGACAATTAAAAGCAAGGGGCTTCCTCCTAAATCTGTTGTCCCCACCCAGAACCGCTTTGCTGTCCTGCCAGGGGGCTGATGAGGAACCACAATCCCACCAGGAACAACCGGCTGATGCACTGGTAAAGAAGATCACTACTGGTACTGCCAGGAAAAAGCGGCGGGCTGTAGTAGTAGGGGACTCTACTCTGAAAGGAAGAGAGGCACCCATCTGTCGGCCTGACCCAGGCTCAGGGGAGGTGTGTTGCTTACCAGGGGCTGGGATCAGCGATGTTGCAGAGAGGCTGCCTGCTCTAGTCAGTCCCAATGAATATTACCCACTTCTAGTGATCCATGTGGGTGCTACTTATATAGATAGCAGTAGCCCGGAGAACATAAGGACGGAATACAGAGTCCTGGGAGAAGTGGTTAGGGGATCTGGAGCTCAGATTCTCTTCTCGTCAATTCTCCAGGATACAGGGCAGGACCTCAAAAAGGCTAGGAGGATTGGCCAGGTTAATAAATGGTTAGAAGGGTGGTGCTATAGTCAGGGGTTTGGGTACCTTGAACATGGGACTCAATTTAGGAGGCCACGTCTACTGGGGGCTGATGGAGCTGGTCTGACAAAGAAAGGGAAGAGTGGATTTGGTAGGAAGCTTCCCAGACTGGTCAAGGATGCTTTAAACTAGATGTGTTGGGGGAGGGGGATATCATTCCACCCCAACACACCCAGTCACTTGCCAGCACCTATAATAAACATTACGAGCAATGTAGAGATATTGCAGCTACTCCAGCCAATGAGCCCGCTTCAACTGGAGCTCGGCTCAGATGTCTCTATACAAATGCCCATAGCATGGGGAGCAAACAAGAGGAATTAGAAATGCATGCACGTCTACAGGGATATGATATCATAGGCATCACAGAAACATGGTGGGATGGCTCCTATGACTGGTGTCTTGGAATGGAAGGTTACAGGCTCTTTAGGAAAGACAGGCCTGGTAGACAGGGAGAGGGAGTTGCTATTTATGTTAGGGATAGGCTGGAGTGTATGGAACTGTGCCTGGGGACAGGTGAGCAGTCGACAGAGTTTGTGGGTCAGGGTTAAAAGGAGAACAGCAATGGGAGACATCATTGTGGGGATCTGTTACAGACTGCCTGACCAAGAGGACTCGGTGGATGAAGCGCTCTATAGACAGATAGGAACAGCCTCACGCTCGCAGACCCTTGTTCTCGTGGGGGACTTCAACCACCCTGATATCTGTTGGAGGGATGGTACGGCCCGGCATAAGCAATCCAGGAAGTTCCTCAATTGTGTGGAAGACAGCTTCCTTCTGCAAGTAGTAGAAGAGCCGACAAGGAGAGGTGCCATGCTTGACCTCATCCTCACCAACAGGGAAGGTCTGGTTGGAAATGTGATGCTCCAGGGCAGCCTTGATTGCAGCGGTCATGAGATGATCAAATTCGAGATCCTCAGGACAGTGAGAAGAGCGTGCAGCAAGCTCACTGGCCTGGACTTCAAGAGAGCAGACTTTGGCCTCTTCAGGAACCTGCTCAGAAAGGTTCCATGGGATATAGCCCTAGAGGGCAGGGGGGCCCAAGACTGTTGCTTGATATTCAAGGATCACCTGCTGCAAGCTCAGGAGCGATACATCCCTACTAGAAGGAAGTGCTGCAGGAGGGCCAGGAGACCTCCTTGGATGGATAAGGAGCTGCTGAGGAAAATTCAAAGGAAAAAAGAGGCGTATAAAAGATGGAAACAAGGACAGGCGGCCTGGGAAGAATACAGGGATGTTGTCTGGGAAGCTAGGGATCAGGTTAGGAAATCTAAGGCCCACTTAGAATTAGACTTGGCTAGGGATGTTAAGGATAACAGGAAGGGATTCTATAGGTACATTGCAAATGAAAGGCAGGCTAGGGACAACGTGGGCCCTCTCCAGAAGCTATCGGGAGAGCTGGCTACCCTGGATTTGGAGAAGGGTGAGGTTCTTAATGACTTCTTTGCCTCAGTCTTCACCCGCAAATGCTCTGACCATACCACCCAAGTCTTGGAAGCAGACTCAGGGACAGTGAGAATGAAGACCCTGGGCCCACTGTAAGAGAGGATCTGGTTCGAGACCATCTTAAGAATGTGAACGTATCCAAGTCCATGGGACCTGATGAAATCCATCTGCGGGTCCTGAAGGAGCTGGCAAATGAAGTTGCTAAGCCACTGTCCATCATAGTTGAAAAATCATGGCAGTCAGGTGAAGTTCCCGATGACTGGAAAAAGGGAATATAACCCCCATTTTCAAGAAGGAGAAAATGGATGAGCCGGGGAACTACAGAGCAGTCAGCCTCACCTCTGTGCCAGGCAAAATCTTGGAGCAGATTCTCCTGGAAGGCATGCTGAGGCACATGAAAAACAACCAGGTGGTTGGTGACAGCCAGCATGGCTTCAGTAAGGGGAAATCCTGCCAGACCAATCTGATGGCCTTCTATGATGGGGCTACAGAACTGATGGACAGGGGTAGAGCAGTTGATGTCATCTACCTGGACTTCTGCAAAGCATTTGACACTGTCTCAGATGACATCCTTGTCTCTAAGTTGGAGAGACATCAATTTGATAGGTGGACCACTCGGTGGATAAAGAACTGGCTGGATGGCTGCACACGAAGAGTTGTGCTCAATGGCTCAGTGTCCAGCTGGAGACCAGTAACAAGTGGTGTCCTTCAGCGATTGGTGTTGGCACCGATCTTGTTCAACATCTTTGTCGGTGACATGGACAATGGGATTGAGTGTGCCCTCAGCAAGTTTGCCGATGACACCAAGCTGTGTGGTTTGGTTGATAAGCTGGAGGGAAGGAATGCCATCCAGAGGGACCTTGACACGCTTGTGAGGTGGGCTGATGCCAACCTGATGAAGTTTAACCATGCCAAGTGCAAGGTCCTACACCTGGTTTGGAGCAATCCCAGGCACAGCTACAGGTTGGTCAGAGGAGAGATTCAGAGCAGCCCTGCAGAGAAGGCCTTGGGGGTGTTGATTGATGAAAAAATGAACATGAGCCGGCAGTGTGCACTTGCAGCCCAGAAAGCCAACTGTATCGTGAGCTGCATCAAGAGGAGTGTGAGCAGCAGTTTGAGGGTGGTGATCCTGCCCCTCTACTCTGCTCTTGTGTGACCTCACTTGGAGTATTGTGTGCAGTTCTGGTGTCCTCAACATAAAAAGGACATGGAAGTGTTGGAACAAGTCCAAAGGAGGGCCACGAGGATGACCAGGGGACTGGAGCACCTCCTGTATGAAGATAGGATGAGAAAGTTGGGGCTGTTGAGCCTGGAGAAGAGAAGGCTGTGTGGAGACCTCATAGCAGCCTTCCAGTATCTGAAGGGGGCCTATAGGGATGGTGGGGAGGAACTCTTCATTAGGGACTGTAGTGATAGGACAAGGGGTAATGGGTTCAAACTTAAACAGGGGAAGTTTAGATTGGATATGAGGAAGAAATTCTTTCCTGTAAGGATGGTGAGGCACTGGAATGGGTTGCCCGGGGAAGTTGTGAATGCTCCATTGCTGGCGGTGTTCAAGGCCGGGTTGGACATAGCCTTGGGTGGCATGGTTTAGTGTGTGGTGTCCCTGTCCATGGCATGGGGGTTGGAGCTAGATGATCTTAAGGTCCTTTCCAAACCTAACTATTCTATGATTCTTTGATTCTATGATTCTGTGATTTCCCTTTTCATATTCTCTTTGCAAGTGGTTGAAATAGACTAGGTTAATTTTTTTTTTTCATTCATTTTAGAATGTGTGCCTTAGTTCAGTGTTTTTGTAAGATTAATGTTTTTGTCATTGGTAGATAAGTTTAGATAAGTAGAACCAATTAAAATTTTTTCATTTGCCATTATAATATGATCTCCTACTTCTGTTCTTTCAGCTGTAAATAACTCTGGTGGTCTGAGAACGTCTCTGCGGGAAGATCTTATATTTTTTTAAATGTGAGTGACCCCAAGTATGTTGATATATGGTGGTTTTTTTGGCTGTTTAGTCCCTGGACTGGTATGATCCAGCATCCTTTCATCTCTTGATTTTTTTTCCCTCCAAAGATACTCCAGCTGCATTGGCATTTCTTTGATTGCACCTTCCCTGCTAGGGCTATTTTGGTTAAAAACATTTAGAAAGATTTGGCGAGGATGTGGTTGACTTTGAGAGGGGAAGAATACAGATGTGGTTTTGAGAATAGAGCATGGTAGGATTTCTTCATGACCACTTGCTTGTAGAAGCCTCTGGTTTACTTCCTCCTCAAAGCAGCCATGTGAGTGCCACAGGTGTGGTTTTCTTACTACCTGAGAGGGAAGGGCATATTTACAGAGTTGCCAGCATTGCTTCCTGCAGCATCCTGTGGTTCTGGCCAGCAACCAGGCAGGCATAATCCTGCTTTATTTTGTGCAGTTATCAATGCAAGATGGTTTTTTCTGGCTAGGAGAACATTGGCACAGATTGCTCCACCTGCCAAATCTGCACTTCTCACTCTAATCAGGGCTGGTTTTGCAATGTCTCCATCAAGAACAAAGTAGAAAGCTAGTGCTACAAGATTCTTAATGCATATTCTCTGAACTATACTGCTTTTCCTCAGCTATTCCTGCCAAATTTGCATGTATATTTACCTCATTTGGAGGTGCTAAAAACCTTCTTGAGCTTGGGAATGGATCATTTTAGTCATGCATCTGTGTGACAGGTTATGCTTTCTGTACAGAAGAATTAAGGTGACTAAACCAAATTTAGTTCTGACTGTGGACTCTTTGTGCCAAGTGTAGATATAATCTCTGATGGGTACACAGCCCAAAAATTTATAAAGTACAAAGCCTTACTGGATATATCCATAGCAAAGCAGTATGTCCTTGTATTAGCACTAGTTTTTTCAGCATGATCACTAGCAGGTGAGAACTTACTGTCTTTGTTTTAGGAAGTATCATGTTCTCTGAAAATAGATATTCTCACTCTGATACTTCTTTGTTAATCAGATTTGGTGAATGCTTGCATTGCTGATTTTTTCCTCCTTCAGAGCATTGAGCTGCAAGTTATGACAGACAGAACCATTGTTTTGAGAAGGTTATTCTTTTTAATTGACATAATTTATACTGAATAATAATATTCCAGAAGTCGCTATTACATTTTTCAGGGACACATGGCTTTTTGTTTCCCACCTAGATAATCTGCTCTGTATTCAGGCAAACCTACCTTGCTGTTGTTGACTATTTATGTATATTTTGGGTATGAAAGAGCACACTTAAGATTATAATTTTGTTTACATGTATGTCAGATTGTGACTGTAGTTCAGCTGGTTCTGGATAACTGCTTGAAACAGCATTGATGGTCTGTTTTATCCTGAATCACAATAACCATATGCATGCTCTGAGATACATACAGATCTAAACTAGGTGATTTGCTTGTAAATTCGGTGCTGCCATCATGTTATGGAGCATATAGCGATTTGTTACAATGCCTTGGGTTTGAACTGTATGATCTTAAGGTCCTTTCGAACCCTAACTTCTATGATTCTGTGATTCTATACTTGTTTGTATAAGTATGCACAGTATATACACAGGTGTCACACACATTACATATACCCAACTGTGTGTATATGTAGAATCATGGAATGGTGAGGGTTGGAAAGGACACCAAGATCATCTTGTTCCAGCCCCCATGCCATGGACAGGGACACCACGCACTAAACCATGCCACCCAAGGCTCTGTCCAGCCTGGCCTTGAACACCGCCAGCAATGGAGCATTCACAACTTCCCTGGGCAACCCATTCCAGTGCCTCACCACCCTTACAGGAAAGAATTTCTTCCTCATATCCAGTCTAAACTTCCCCTGTTTAAGTTTGAACCCATTACCCCTTGTCCTATCACTACAGTCCCTCATGAAGAGTCCCTCCCCAGCATCCCTATAGGCCCCCTTCAGATACTGGAAGGCTGCTATGAGGTCTCCACGCAGCCTTCTCTTCTCCAGGCTCAACAGCCCCAACTTTCTCATCCTGTCTTCATACAGGAGGTGCTCCAGTCCCCTAATCATCCTCGTGGCCCTCCTTTGGACTTGTTCCCTCAGTTCCATGTCCTTTTTATGTTGAGGACACCAGAACTGCACACAATACTCCAAGTGAGGTCACACAAGAGCAGAATAGAGGAGTGTGTATATATATATGTATATATATATATACACACACATATACACATATACATGTGGTCATAAAAATTTCAGTTCATCTGTTAAATATTCAGAAGAGATCCAGACCACAGATGGTGAAATGGGATGCTTGGCTTGGTGGGGTGCGATGCCTCTAAGTAGAACTTTGATTTAAACCAGGGGGTCGGATGCCTGCCCCTTCTTTGTGTCGCTGTGTGCACTTAAGTGGTCTCTGATCCAGGTCAAGGAGTTGAGTGTTCAGTATGCCATTAGTAATGGAAGTCAGAGTGGAGAGAAATCTTCTAATTAGGGAAAATGATTAGGGACTGACCACAAAGAGACATCTTGGAAGAGTTCAAAAGTAAAAGAATTGGGCAGCTGATGAATTGGGTTGATGAATGTTTGAAGAGACAAAATCGTGCCTGTGGAGTGGGGTCTGGAGCTGGAAATGAGAGTGGATGATCGACAAGATATAAACCCAAGAGCGTTTAGGAGTAAGGAGAGAATGTAAGTGAGGAAATGTAACTATCAGGGAGTGGGAAAAATAGGAGAGACCTAGCAGGGGACAATTCAGAGTCAAATCTTTCTGATGCAGATGATCATTTTTGAAAGGGTTTCAGCTGGTAAACATGAGGGAATGCAAGTTGGCTACCAAGACTGAAGGGAATGGAAGTGAAATGACTTTATTCACCTTGTTGTAAATAACTGGAGGAATGCATGACTGAACTGAGGGAATGCAGGACAATGAAGGGAAGTTGAGCAGAAGTGTAATGGCAAGAATTGCGTTTTACAGAATGGCCTTTTTTGTGTTTTTAAGAAAGGAACAAATGAGCAGCTATGATAATTAGGTGGCTGCAATATGAAAGGAGCATACACCAATTGTTACTGTCTCCCCTTTTGTTGTCACAGACAAGTCTCTAAAGTGAGTAACAGGCACATACTGACTCCCTGGTCATTCTCCTGTCGTGACCTGATGCTAAGACTCTGTGGGGTCAGAGGGAACCAAATGCATGTAATGGGTTTGAATAAAATGACAGGAAGTGGAAGTGGCTGTTTGACAGGTTTGTGAATGGCTTCATGGTGTGAAATACTGGAGGGTGGAAAAAGAGATCAAATGTGAGCTCCCAATGAGACTGATCAGGTCAAGGATGTGACTTTTTAAGTGGATTAAGTATTTGAGGAAGGGTGAACAGGTGAGAGTAGCTGATTGAAGTGCTATTTGGAAATTACATTATTCTAGGCATGTTATCTGTTTTAGATGGTGTGATTGCAGGAAAGAAGTTTGCTTGTGTTTTCTTCAGAGTGCTTGATTCTTCAGTATAAGGATACCTGCAATTGTTTCAAATGAGTTGGATATTTTTTTCTCTCAAGCTAGGTGCGTAATCTTCACTTGCATTAATGACAACAGTTTGCATCAAGAAGAATCTACCATCCCTTTCAGACTCTCTCTTCTAAATGATTGTGCATTAGTGCTATTGAATACAGATTTTCTGGAAGCATTATCCAGCTACTGTATTGAATTTCTACTTCCAAGTTTTGTCTTCTTGCTACCCTTTTCTCCATGGAAATTTAAACTTTGTAATTACACCAGTATATTCTGTGCCACAGTGAAAACAAAACCATGTCGCATTCAAATTGTGTGTAGTCGATTTACAGTATTTGTAGGTGTAATTTATTGTGTGTGGGATTGTGCAGTGTGCTGCTCTAACTGTGGAGGTGATACTGAAACTAATGCAAACAAACTAAATGCTCAGCGGATGTGAGTTAGTTGCATTTCAATTACAGTGCTAATTAAACAGAAGCAACCCAGAAGGCCTTACCTCATACGTTTGGAACTGGTTATAAGATAAATGTGCATACTGTATGTGGAGTGAAATTGCTCCTCAGAAAGAGGTACACTCTATGCTGAGGAATATGTGATACGTATGTACTTAATAGATAATTGCTTTTTTGTTGTATTTTTCACTCCACAGCTGTCAAAACAAGGAAGTAACATTCATGCGTGGCAATTGTCAGACCCGCTGCAATGACTGTTAAGAAATAGAGTATTGTAATTACTCAGACATACTATGATGGAGAAACCTTGTAAAATAACTACAGTGCTAATTTCTTCCATTTTCTGTAGCAGTTTCAGAAGTCAGAGGTGAGGAGGGCAAGAGAATTGCATCTTGTCCAAAAAGAATCCTTTTACAACAGATGATCTAGTAAATCTTGGTAAATGACTACTCACCTAAAAGGTAGACTCCTCAGTGAATCCTGAGTGCATATTGATGTTTCTTTTACTACATTTTCATAAAAGTAAAAAAATGGAATAGAGTGGTCGTTGGGCCATTAGATCCACAGTCAGCAAACTGGCCACCCTAATGGTTGCTACTGGAGAATTCTGAAACTACCTTGGGAAGAATCCGTTAGTGCAAATGCATTTATCTACAAGCAGCATGCATCATGAGTGCTTTAGAGGCATAAAATGCAGTCATTGATCAGAATGCACTGAGATTGAGTGGAAGCCCAGCTTACTTTTGTTTGCATCATAGTACACACTGAGGTGTCTGCTGAGACCGTGTCCTGTTGGACTAAGAAATCTAGGATAAGAGATTTCTTTTCCCATCCCCATGCCATGCCAACCCCCTCCTTAATTGTAGAGGATAAAAAAGAGATAGGCATAAGGCTGGGGGAAAGGGAGCATCACTTTTCTGGGTGAGGAACTGGGTCAGGGAGAGCAAGAATGAACAGTCAGCTGCCAAACAGAAAAAGAAGAGGGACTGTGTCCAACCAGCACCTCTCTCTTGCTGGATCACAGGGTACTCTGTTCTGTTCCTGGCAGTGCAAAATTGGCATACCTGAAATTTTCCTTTGTTTTCTTTGAAGCCTAACTTTGGCACAAGTCAATGGGAAAATACACTTCAGCTTCAACAAAGTTCTTTAGATCTTGTTACTGTATTAGATCCCTTACATATATTTGAAAATGGTGGAACTGCCTGGAGACAATTGTTCAGGTATTTCTGGAAATTTTGTGATGCAATGTTTTCATTCGATCAGTAAAATATGACTATTTTAGAAGAATGATTACATTTAGTCTTGGCTAGCCCTCCACAGTAAATAAATGCCCTCAGAGTTTACAAGGACATTGAAACAAGCAGTGCCAGTACTTACGGGTTGGTTAAGAGTTGGTTAAGAGTTGGTGCTTTCTGAGAAATGTGTAATCCTATAGCACTCTGTGCAGAGATTGGAATGGGAGTCAACTTGGGTTAAAGTAATTTTTTTTTTCACTGTAATTTGGTTTAACTGTCTCTTTTTTGTTGTTTGGGTTTTTTTTTTATGTGTTACAATTATTTTTAAGTTATAAATAAACTCTGTTCTGAAAGTATCTGCATGTATCTCCTATGTTTTTGTGCACATCTGAAGCTATGAATTCTGCTATTGTTTTCAGTCAGGATCTGCCTCTTTCCACCATATACTGTATGGAGTAACATAAAGAGTTACTGAAGGAGGCAGAAAAAAACCTTGTGCAGCATCTGGGTATATGACCAGATGTATCTGGGCATAGATCTTGAGCGTCCTGCACCACTGTGTTTGGGGTGCCTCCGTAGCATCATGTGGTTTGTCGGATGGCTAATCTGCCAGGAATGGACAAGAATGGTGAGTGGGGAAAGCAAATAAAGACTTTTAATTTCTGAATGCCTGTTTATGGTCATCTGGGAAGTATTTGGCAACGTAGGGATATAGTATAGGAAATGCAGGATATTGAGGCCATAATTAATATGGCATTTATTTTAGAAAAGGAAAACCATAGAAATTTATTCTTAACTAATTCTGAGACTCATCCCTGTGTTGGTGAACCTGTGATACGTGTGACAGAATTGGACAAAGATAAGATTCTAAACAGGTTATATGAAGGAATATAAAAGTTCATAAGGGTAGTGACGCAAAATACAAAATCTTTTATCACCCTCCCATTTGTGAAAGCATAACTTGGTAAAACATTTTTAAACGTACTGTGTCAGCTGCCAGAGTTCTTGAACTGAAGTTGCTTTTTTAATCATGTGTGAAATATGAGGTAAGTCATTATACAGTACCTATGTTCCTGGGTATAAAACACTGTCGATCAAACTGTTGTGGATATGCTGTTCCATACTGCAGTCTGTGTCTGCCTGGCTTCCTGGCTCCTGGAGAGGGGAAGCAAGCAGCTCGTCCCAGCGTAGCAGTGTTATATGCTGTGTTTGAGAGAGCACCCATCTGCCAGCAGAGGGCAGTGCAGCCCGCTGCCGGTCCGTGAGGGGCGATAAACGGAAACGTATGTCGGGAACAAAGCGAATGAGTCAGGAAAACACACAGAGAAGCACTAAACGCAGCGACAGAACTGAATTGTAAAGATGAGGCAGAGAGGTTTCTCTCAAGGAGGAAAATAATGAAGAATGGAGGCAATGCAAGGAGGGCATGAAAAGAGGAAGGGAACCCCAAAAATACAGACTACTAGAAAGCAAATTGGAGAGCAGGAAAAAAAAACAAAAGAGAAAGGAAAGGCTGGAAAATGGACATGGAGCATGAAAGTAAAAAGTCTTCTGAAGAGATTGTGTAATTCCCCTTTCCTCCTGTGCCAGAGGAGAGTTCCTGATGGTGGGCATGAAGGAAGAACAGGGACCCAGAAAGTGCTACAGCTTTTTAGTATGATAGAGCAATAGATAGGTATTTATCTTGGTTCTTGTTCTTAATGCACTTTTTGTATTGTCATTTGGATGAATTATCCCTGTGTCTGCATACTGATGTTAATATGTAATTAACAGGAGAAAAAAAAATACTACAAAGTGATTTTCAAAATGCTGGTCTTGGAGAGCATTGTTTCCCACCCTAATGGTTTTTTTTTCCCAGTAGAGTTGTGCCGCAGCTTGCATAGTATTTATTCCTGTTTCTCATAGTTTGTTTTTTTTTTTTTTAACTCACTAGGCATTTTAATAATACATTGTATTAAGATGATCAGGTAAATTTTAGCTGCAGAGTATGGTATTTTCTACATCTAACTCCAAAAGTACCTCATAATCCGGCGTCATGAAGTGCAGGGCTGTCACTGTTTTAGAGGATAAAAAGAAGGGGAAAGGAGGTTGTCTGTGCTTGCAGTGGGTGCACCAAGTCCACAAAGCCAGCTTGTTAAGGATTTTTCTAGATCATTAGTTGAATACTGAAAGTGAATGTGTTTTTTTCTCCCCTTTCTCCTGTAGCATCTCCCCAAAGTCTTTGTAAAATATCTGTGTGTTGTGTAGAGCCTGCAGCTTTCTAATTGTGCTTTTGTGCTTACTGTGACCTTTTGAAATTGTTACAGCCCCCATCCCCATGAGTCCCCCAACTTTCCTTGCTTAATTGCACTTGGGAATAGGAATCCAGTTTATTGTTATCCAGGTGGCATTTCCTTTACTTAGCTTTATAGTGTTGTGTATAGTAGTTAGTATGCAGAAAGCTGGAAAGATGCCTGTAACTCCAAAACGAACTCTCTGTAGCTGCCTCCCTCCCACTTACGCTCTCCTTTAGTACCGCCCCTTCTATGCACCCTTTAGCCAGCAGCAAGACAGCTGTGTTTGATCACAAACCACTTAAACTCCAGGCTCACTGGAAGGGGAAACTTTAGCGTGAAGTGCAGCTTTGGTTCATCTCGAATAGAGAAGCTTTTCTCTCTTTTCCTTTCTCCTTCCTTGAAGACAGCACTTTCCTTTTTATTTCTCCGTGAACTTGCATGAAGCTCATCAAATTTTTCTGAGTGCGTTAGTGGCATTGGGAAATGCCCTTAAACAGAGCTGTGGAAAAGAGCAGCACAGAACAAGCAGCAGAGATGAAGCACACCTTGGAGATGGACTAAGACAGCCTTGGGATCCTGGCAAGCAGTTCCTTCCTTGCATTTTCTGAGCACTTCACAATATTAGCAAGTCTCTTGCAGCAATGGATTGTCTGTGAAGTCCAAATCAGTTTGGCTCTTTTAGTAGATTTTGCATCATTAATTTTAACTGTCAGTGTGGATTAAAAATGGCTGTCTAGAGCAAAATGTGTCAGACATAAAATTTTGGAAAAGAAAGTATTGAATCATTTGAACAAAGCTTTGAAGCTTTAAAATCTGCAGAAGTCATCAAGCCCTGAGAAGTCTAATCATGAATTCTGGAGTTGCTATGAAATATGGAAATGACTCCCCTGCAGAGCTGAGTGAGGTAAGCAGTTTCAGTGCCCTTCCTTATGCTTTAGAAAGAAACACTCCCCTTCGGGGCTTTTCAGTATGCAAGCAATGCAATTAAAAATTAATAGAATGTGTATTTTGCTATAACTTGCTATGCCAGTCAGGAAATGACTGAACTTTTTTGCTGTTTTGCTCTGAATAGATTGTGAAATCCCAATTATTGTAACCACGTAGAGACATTTTTCCTATTACCCTGCAGTAGAGCTTGCCTTGCCTCCGAAGAGCTGTCTTTATACCCAACATTAATTTTGCAGTAGGTGAAATACAGAGATCTCAGCTGAGATTAAGCAGATGGTGACTAATTTAGGAGAGTGGGGTGAACTGAAGATGACCAATATTTATTGGTAAGACAGCAATGTAGGCAGAAATTGTGTTTGCTTGTATTTAACCATAGTGATGATGTGTCTTTAGGTTAGGTGAATTAAGTTACTTTTCTTCTTTGCCTAAGAGAAAACAAGCCATGCGAAACTGTATGCTTTTCCACTGGTAGTAAGCTGTTATGTCTTACAGTTGTGGGTATGTCTGCTTTTTGTATAACGAATCTGTGTGTGTGTTTTTAATAAATCTAAAGTTATAGCCATATAGATGTTATGCAAATGCTTAATAAATATTTTAGAAGTGGCGTATTTTGTCAATTACCAAAATGTCTTAGGTATGTCATCCTTTACAGGCTTTACTGAGAACTGCTCTTTTAGTTATGCTGCAAAATCCAAAGCATTTGATCAAAGTTACTTTGTAGAAAATTGAATCCTCTGTTGTCCCAGTTTAACTGAAATGCTTCTCTTTCCCTTTTGCCAATGTCTCTGATACAGCTTTAACATATCGTTTGTTTATATGTTTGAATATTAGGTAGGATGTGCTTGGCAGAATGAGAGAGTTGACGTTTTCTGTCATTCGTTGTACAGAGAAAGGAGACACTGGGGTATAGAATGGAAAATAAATCAGTAGGCTAGGGAGGGCGACAAAGCGTAGGGGGAGGCAGAGCGTATGTGCGAGAGCTAAGCAAATACAGTACGCTGCTGTGCAAGAGGAGCAACACATTTGTGACTGGGCAGTTCTTGTGAAAGACATTTGATGTGTTCCTCCTTTAAGTACAAAAGAGTTCAATTTGATTAACTCTCTGTTACTTTTTTAAATTATGCGTGTATGCGTCTAGCAGTGCAGCATAAATGGGAGTCATAAACTTAGCATAAAAGCTCAGGTTACTTTTGCTAGGAGTCTGCCACGGTCTTTCTGGCTACAGTTGTATTGATGGCCTGCTGATTACTGCTTTCTGTCCCCTCAACATTTAATTTCCAAGACTCTGCAGGATCACATAAAACATGGAGTGACACAAAAATTTGATGCTTGGGTTGTTATCTGAAGCAAGGTAGCACTGCTGCCTTGAAATACTACCTATGAGAGTTTACTTCACACATCCACAACGTAAGACTTTTGTTATAAGAAATACCTTTTTCTTCTGACGTTTTAACATGGGAAATATTGAAAGAACTGTGTAACTATGCGCTGTGCAGCATTTTTGTTGGGGGGGGGTTTGTTTGTTTTTTCCAACAAATTTGCTATTTAATTCACATTTGTCCTCTGGCACTGCAGGCGAGTTAGAAATAGGGCCCTTTCTGACTGGAGATATACTAGGGAAGATCTTGCACTCCTAACTTTCTCTAGCTACTAATCATAATTGCTTTGCTGCTAGTCTTCATCTTTGGGATTTTTGCTGCTTGTAAGGATGCGCTTTTAGACTGAATCATGCCAAGGGCCAGGTCAGCTTCTGACTGGTCTTAGATAAAACTATGTGTTTTCAATGAAATGTCGAGGCCTTACAGCATCATCATATTCCATCTCCCATAGAGGAAAAAATGTGTGAGCACTCTGAGACAGTTAGTTGCTCACCTCTAACCATTATTCTGTTACTCAGCCAACTCCCTGTGGTTTGTATGCTCATGTTAAGCCTTTTCCTGTTGTTGACGGGTGCTGTTTTGCTTCCTGTAGCTCAAGATGGAAAATACTAGCTCAAGGCTGTACCTATGGTTTGTGTCTCTATGTTTCTCACCTGTATGTCATGCTCTCCTCCTTTTCCTTCCTTTCTGGCTGTATCTTCAGTATGCTGTGCTTTGTTTTTGATCAGTGGAAGACAGTAGTGTTGTGTCTATTTAAACATGGAAAAACTGGCTACAATAAGAATTGATTAAATGATTTCTCTCTTAGCATGTTTTCAACTGCACCTCTATCTCTACAGTCAGCTCAAAGTTTCACATTACAGTGGGTTGGTACCAGTATATATATCTGAATGGCAAATATATGATAACAGACCAATTCAGGTGGTGCACAGTGGGTTTTGGTGTAGGTGCCTTGATCTTTTTATCGCAGTACATGGAGATTTTGGCATGAAACTGCTGTTATTTGAAATAATCAAGAAAAAATACAAAGCCCTGAAGATATGGTAAATTCTTGAATGAACACTTTAGAAAAAGTAGAAAATAAAATTATTGGAACTCATTCCATTTGTATTGAAACTTTGTACTGGAGATTTGCATCTTTTTGGGCAGTGAGCAAAAATTCAGGAATATATTTTTTTCAAGACATGGTGTGATTGTAGAAACTTGTGTTTGGTTGATATTTGCTGTCCTTGAACTCTTACCCCAGTAAACAGAGATCTTGATGGTCTTATTTACTCACCTGCCCCCATCCAAAGGTCATGCAGAAAGCAAAAAAAACCCCTAGCCCTCTGATTTCTGTCATAGGTCAATCAGACATCTACAGAACTTACGTTTTATGGTCTCTTAGCTCCAGAGTTCAAGCTCTTGTTTATTCATACATATATTGGTATGTTACCCCATTTCTTCTGCTTTTTCTCCCCCTCAACCTTTTCTTTCTTCTGTCCAAAGAAAGATTAACCAATGTTCTGTTTGCATAGTAGATACAGTGTGTTATAAGTACATAGAGGTATAGAAGTAGCAGTATTGTTTTTACATAGCAAGGTTTGTTTGGTGGAGCTATTAGATTTGGGAGGTTTTAAACATGTTTCATTAAAAGAAGCAAATCTAGAAACTCTAGAATTTGCAAATGGCTGTTGCTATACTCCATGAGAGTGTACAACAGTCTTTGATACTTTTGTAAGTAATTAACAGTGTCCAACTAAGCTTGGTCTGTCCTACGATTACGGGTTTTGACAGGGTTTTCACCTGTCAAAATTATGGTTTAGCATGATTCATGGAGTTTGCTTTTTAAGGATTAAGCAAGGAAGGATGTAATTTGTATGCAATACATGCCTCCCAAATTAGGTAAGTACTGTTTGGATCCATTCAATGTTTTAGTCATACAATACTGTGAGTATTTAATGTAATCACAAAGTACATTTTTAAAGCCAACATTGTGAACATTACTGAAAACACGTACAGGTAAACGGTTTGGTGCATAGAAACTGCAATTATAGATGGATTTTTCATAGCTGAAAATTAAACATTTTATCAGAATTTATATTTTTTGTATATACTCAGTGTTTCTGAAGAAAGAGGTGTTCATCTCGAAGATATAATCAATATCTTCTTCCTGTCCTGGGTTCAGCAGTAGCAGTCATTTTTCTCCTTCTTAGTAGCTAGTGCAGTACTGTGTTTTTGACTTTCAGCCTGGGAGCAATGCTGATAACACCAATGTTTCTAGTTACTGCTCAATAATGTTTACTCTGACCAAGGACTTTCTGAGTCTCATGCTCTGCCACAGAGGAGGGGAGGCTGGGAAGAAGCAGAGACAGGACACCTGACCCAGACTGACCAAAGAGGTATTCCATATCACAGCACGTCATGCCCACTATATGAGCTGGGGACAGTTACCCAGACAGGTTAGATCGCTGCTCAGGTAGGGCTGGGTATCGGTCAGCGAGTGGTGAACGGCTGTATTCCATTCCCTTGTTATTTCTCTTATCATTATTATTATTGATGGCAGGAGTAGTGGTTTTGTGTTATACCTTAGTTACTGGACTGTTCTTATGTCAACCCGTGGGAGTTACACTCTTTTGATTCTCCTCACCATCCCTCCGGGAGTGGGGAGAGGAAGAGGGGGAGTGAGCTAACTACTGTGTAGCTGATTTACGGCTGGGCTTAAACCACGACAGTTCTTTTTGGCACCCAACGTGGGGCATGAAGGGTTGAGATAACGACAGATCTGACCAGAGTGTGTCTAATCGTATTTGTGGTAAGCATTCATTGCTTTGCATTAATAGTTACTCGTCACAATGCTGATTTATTTTCTCTCAAAGTTGTTGCTCTTGATCTCAGAGTTTCAGCATGTCATACCTTACTTGCAGCCGGTATTTGCTGTGTTAGCGTTTATTGGATGGGGGGCTTGGGCTAAGGTTTTTGTTTCATTGTATTTTATGGTAATGACTTGTAATACAATAGACTCATTGATTATGAAACTGATATGGCTTGCATTCCCAATGTGGTCACCACCTCTGTACTTTGGGAGGTATATAATAGAAGTGTATAGAAATTACAGATCTTTTTTCACCTCTTCGGGTGATCAGCCTATGAGGGAGACATTCCCACACACCCTATTGACAAGTACAGCAGCTATTCAAACTCTGACTACAACAGATAATGCAGCTACTCCAACACCAAGCACAGCAGCTACACCAACCCCAGTGACAAGTACAGCAGCTACTCAAACTCCAGCCGCAGCAGACAGCGCAGCTACTCAAGCTCCAAGCACAACAGCTACAGCAGCCCCAGTGACAAGTACAGCAGTGTCATTTGAGAGTTCTGAAGGTTTTGAATGGCCTTTAGGTACCCTTGAGACCTGCCTGCTGATTGTGATTGGGATCAGCTTGTTGGCACACATGCAGAGTGTGTTTTATCCATGACCATTTCGTCTGATCTCAGAAGTTAAGCAGAGTTGGGTTTGGGTCTTGTCCAGGATCAGATGACAATATAGGAGGACCAAGAGGTTTTCCCCGAGGCTGGACAGTCATGAGTGGCAGGATGTGTGGGATAGTATGGGTGAGTATCTAGTCCACTGGGTCCCTCCAGTGCTTTGGAAGCATCGAAGATGAAAGGCAGCTGTATGGAGTCCCCAGCGACAAGCTGCAGAAACTGCTGAAGGGGAGGGTGAATTATTTTGAGCCTGGTGGGCCCATGACACTTCAGGCCATCAGGGCAGATGCAACATATAGATGGACTCATGATCAAGAGGTGGACTTAGCAATGAACTCTATTGCCCAGATTATTCACAAGTGTGAACACTGCACACAGCCTCTCCTGCTCTGAAAGACTGTTACAACAGATGGAGCCCAATGTCATGGACTCAGCAGCTTTATAGGGATTGATTGGCCAATGCACTAAGGAATGATCTCTCTTTCTCTCTCTCTCTCTCTCTGTGGATGTATATACATATATATGTATATATATGAAATAAGAGTGATGATATATTGGAAATGTGGGATCTGAGCATGACTTGTATGGTATGGAATAAGGGGTGGATGCCATCCTGGGTTCAACAGTAGCAGTCATTTTTTTCCTTCTTAGTAGCTGGTTCAGTTTCGGCCTGGGAACAGCACTGGTAACACCGGTGTTTATACTTATTGCTCAATAATGTTTACTCTGACGAAGGACTTTCTGAGTCTCATGCTCTGCCAGGGAGGAGGGGAAGCCGGGAAGAACCAGGGACAGGACAACTGACCCGAACTAGCTAAAGAGGTATTCCATACCACAGCACGTCATGCCCACTCTATGAACTGGGGAGAGTTACCTAGAAGGGTTACATCACTGCTCGGTCGGTCTGGGTATCGGTCAGCAGGTGGTGAGCGATTGTATTCTCTCCCCTTCTTATTTCCCTTATCATTATTATTATTGGTGGTAGCAGTAGTGGTTTGTGTTATACCTTAGTTACTGGACTGTTCTTATCTCAACCTGTGGGAGTTACATGCTTTCCCTTCTCTTCCCCATCCCTCCGGGAGTGGGGGGACAAAGAGGGGGAGTGAGCTAATGACTGCGTGGCTGATTTACAGCTGGGCTTAAACCACGACACTTCCAAATTCAAAGATACTACCTGGGTTTAAGCTCCAGCATTCTGTGGAGATATCACTACATGCTAGCTTTGTTCTTGTATGTTCACCTGGCCATCCACTGTTGAGATGGTGCATTGAGTTAGGGAGACCTGTGGTTTGACCTATTGGCCTAAATGTGGTCAGTAGTTATGGCCTTGCTTAATTCTGGGACAGTTTAATAGCGTAGGAACATAAAGAATATACAAGTACTGATGTTAATGTTGTTTTTCTTGGTTGAATACTCAAGAGCTAAATGATTTTTTTCTGTGCAGGAAAATTAGTGGATACCATGGTGCTTTAAGTGCATAATTTAAACTTTCTGCTTTGTTCTTTAGGCTTGGAAGTCAAGTGTTTAGAATGTGACTGTTGTGGCTTGCAGCATTAGGAACAGCTGCATATTCATTAAACCTTTATATTGACTGGCATAAACAGATGGGCTATTTGTCTTGGAAAAAATAGTGACTTACTCATTTGTTTATTTTAACAATGCAGTATTTGAAATACTGGGAAGGGAAGATAGGGTTTAAGGTTTGTGTTTGTGTAGGAAGCAGAATAGTGAGTTCGTAAGAAGCAAATTCCTTTATGTAATACCAGGTGTGAAGAAGTAAAGAAAGAGCCAAGTTTCAAATGCTTTAATTGTGACTTTTTTTATAGTATTACAATAGGACAACATTGCACTTTAAGATTTGTGTTCCACTGCTGCTATACTTAGAAATCACAATTTGAGGAAAAAAATCATATAGAAGAAAGAAAGAAAAAGGGCTGCATGGCTTCAAGTTGTGTATCTGAGGTGAGTGACGAAGTCTGAGGAGAGGTGTGGGGTGAGGTGGGTAACCAGCAGAAGAACGGGTTATTGAGCCAAACCCCACTATAAGGGGAAAGTTCAACAGTGGCAATCCCTACCCTGGGGTATTTTTCCATGTGTGCCTGTGTTCTTTTAGAGCAAGCATCAGCTTGTGCTTATGCTGTACATATGTATGAGGAAATAACACTGATGGAATGGGAAACAGGTTTTGTATGCTTTCACAGCTAGGTTTAAATCTCAAACACTTGTTTTTTCTTTCTGGGTTTGATAGTCTTCTCTTTAAGAAAGTCAGAGAATAAATGTCACCCCAGTATTGCATCTGCTTTCTGAATGGTGTCTGGCCGTGCAATAAGCATGTCAGTATACTTCCAGTACTACTACAGAGCAGGTAAATACCATTTCATACTACAATTCCACCTCTGTTTCTGGACCTGGTGTGGCTATGTGTCAAGTTGTTTGCAACTTGTAACATTGAAGAGTGTACTGCATCTTGCAGCAAGAGAGGGTATATATTTTCCCCAGCCAGAAGACATTTTGGGAAATGTGATAAATCCTTATTGTTAATCCTTTAAAATATTGCAACTTTGCAATAAAACAGAGTGGTGTGTGGTTATCAAATACAAAGCGTGGCATATTTTTAAACTATTTTAACCTTAAAAAGGCTGCATAACTGATTTCTTTGCCAACAGTAGACAAAACAAAAAGGTGAACAGTGTTTTTGAACTGCTAAATCCTTAGAAAAGTGAGCACAGCATGCTTAGATGGAATTATCTGAAGGAGAAGAAATGGATTGTAGTGGAGAACTGGGTAAAACTTTCATGTGGTGGCAGCAATAACTCTTGTAACCTTATAACAGTTTTCTCAGCTTTGTTGTTTCAGAGATGCTGAGGTAGAGTTTGTAGATCTGTACTGTATTGTTGCCTTGAGGGGTGTTGGGACAGTAAGTGTGACATATAACTGCAACATTTAAGGAGTCCAGTGGGAAACTTCAGTGGACATGCTCCTGGATAGTGACCATTCACTTTGCTCTATTTCACTGATCCACTGTGAAATATCCACAGATTATTTATCTCTTTGAAAAATCTGATTTATTTTTATACTTTATTTTTAAAATTTTACATTAAATTGTGTAGGTGAAAGCATCCTTTGAAATGGGAAGATCAGCATTTCTGGAGTCATTTGAACATCTGCAGTTTTTTAAGAGACAGGGTTGATGATATGTTTTCAGTAAGCTGAGCTGGTGATTTTAGGAGCATGGTTCGGAACATGAATATGAATCCATAGTCATGCAGAGGAGGCTTTGGCATGACGAACCTGTGTAGTTTATAGTGTAACTGATGCAGGCTATTTTCAGTGTAAAAAAGCATAGTGACTTCAGAGAATTTTTTTTTTTTTTTTTTCTTAATTTTTGCAAGCTGCTTATTAGGCTCAGTGTGTTCCGGGCTTGGATGTTATTAAATTGGAGCACTATAAAAAGATTAGTCAGAATTCCCAGACACTGTCAGCACAGATAGTGCTCTTCTGCAGCCTCCTAATAAACACGAGAAAAAAAAAAAAAAAAAAGGGACATAGGTTATGTAATGTATCTGCCTGATATTTTAATATTCCTTTTTCATAAAAAATCATGTTTGAAAATGCCTTATGGCCTAAAATATTAGCTAGGACATATGTATGCTGTGAAAGTAACATTGTTTTTGAAAAGGAAATGTGTTCCTGGCACATCTGTGTTTCTTTCCCTATGTTTAAGTTCTGTTATGACATTGTATAATATTTCTGGGTGCAGATGTTACTTGTACTGGGAATTCCTGCTTCCTAGAAAGCACGGAAGAGCCCATTTGAGCTTTTCTGTGACATGTAGTAATAATATATCAACTTACATACTCTGTAAGGAAATGTGATGATCTCTGAATTCAAAGATTTGCTGTGATGAAATGATGGAGGTTTGGTGTAGAGATCTCGTGCTGCTAAAGATACTGTTCTGCCACTGGTGGTAGCTTGCATTAGTCAGTCCCGTGTAAGAATTTGCCATATAAATTAATCTTCTGCATGTATGATTTGGTTTTTTTATTTGCACTTTTCAAAGGCAATCCCAAGCACAAATGCAGGCTGGGCAGAGAACAGTTTGAGAGCAGCTTTGAGGAAGAAGGCCTGGGGGGGTGTTACTTGCCTGCTCACCATGTGCTGGCAGCGTATACTTGCACCCAGAAAGCCAACTATCTGCTGAGCTGCATCAGAAAGATCTTGAAGGTCAAAGAAGGTGAACCTGCCCCTCTACTCTGTTCTCGTGAGACCCCACCTGCAGTCACTGTGTCCAGCTCTGGGGCCCCAGCACAAGAAGGATGTGGAGCTGCTTGTGTGAGTACAGATGAGGCCATGAAGATGCTCAGAGGGCTGAAGCACCTCTCCTATTAAGACAGGCCAAGAAATATGGGCTTGTTCAGCCTGAAGAAGAGAAGGCTTTGGGGAAACATTCTAGAAGTCTTCCAGTACCTAAAGGAGTCCAACAAGAAATCTGGAGAAGGACTTTTCAGAAAAAATATAGTGACAGAACAAAGGGGAATGGCTTTAAACTGACAAAGGAGAGATCTAGATTAGATATTAGGAAGAAATTCTTTCCTATGAGGGTAGGGAGACATTGGAACAGGCTACCAAGAGAAGCTGTAGCTGCCCCATCCATGGCAATGTTCAAGGACAGATTGGATGGACCTTGAGCAGCCTGGTCTAGTGGAAGTGTCCCTGCCTGAGGCAGGGCAGGTTGGAACTAAATGATCTTTAAGGACCTGTCTAACGCAAAACATTCTAGATTCTATGATATTTTTAAGATTTGAATTGCTACCATCTCTAATAAGGCTCTACAGAAAAGACAGGCCTGGCAGACAGGGAGGGGGAGTTGCTATTTATGTTAGGGATAGGCTGGAGAGTATGGAACTCTGTCTGGGACAGGTGAGCCGCCAACAGGAGTTTGTGGGTTTGGGTTAAAGGGAGAACAGTGATGGGAGACATTATTGTGGGGATCTGTTACAGACCGCCTGACCAAGAGGACTCTGTGGATGAAATGCTCTATAGACAGATAGGAACAGCCTCACGCTCGCAGACCCTTGTTCTCATGAGGGACTTCAACCACCCTGATATCTGTTGGAGGGATGGTACGGCCCGGCATAAGCAATCCAGGAAGTTCCTCAAGTGTGTGGAAGACAGCTTCCTTCTGCAAGTAATAGAGGAGCTGACAAGGAGAGGTGCCATGCTTGACCTCCTCCTCACCAACAGGGAAGGAGTGTTGTGTCCCAACTAGAAGGAAGTGCAGCAGGAGGGCCAGGAAACCTCCTTGGATGGATAAGGACCTGCTGAGGAAACTTCAAAGAAAAAAAGAATTTTATAAAAGGTGGAAGCAAGTCAGGCGGCCTGGGAAGAATACAGGGATGTTGTCCGGGAAGCTAGGGACCAGGTTAGGAAAGCTAAGGCCCACTTAGAATTCAACTTGGCTAGGGATGTTAAGGATAAGAGGAAGGGATTCTACAGGTACATTGCAAATAAAAGACAGGCTAGGGACAATGTGTGCCCCCTCTGGAAGCTATCTGGAGAACTGGCTACCTTGGATTTGGAGAAGGGTGAGATTCTTAATGACTTCTTTGCCTCAGTCTTCACCGGCAAATGCTCTGACCATACCACCCAAGTCTTGGAAGCAGACGCAGGGACAGTGAGAATGAAGACCTTGGGCCCACTGTAGGAGAGGATCTGGTTCAAGACCATCTTAGTAACCTGAACGTATACAAGTCCATGGGACCTGATGAAATCCATCCGTGGGTCCTGAAGGAGCTGGCAAATGAAGTTGCTAAGCCACTGTCCATCATAGTTGAAAAATCATGGCAGTCAGATGAAGTTCCTGATGACTGGAAAAAGGGGAATATAACCCCCATTTTCAAGAAGGGGAAAATGGATGAGCCGGGGAACTACAGAGCAGTCAGTCTCACCTCTGTGCCTGGCAAAATCTTGGAGTGGATTCTCCTGGAAGGCATGCTAAGGCACATGAAAAACAACCAGGTGGTTGGTGACAGCCAGCATGGCTTCACTAAGGGGAAATCCTCCCTGACCAATCTGATGGCCTCCTGTGATGGGGCTACGGAACTGATGGATAGGGGTAGAGCAGTTGATGTCATCTACCTGGACTTCTGCAAAGCGTTTGACGCTATCCCATCTGACATCCTTGTCTCTAGGTTGGAGAGACATCAATTTGATAGGTGGACCACTCGGTGGATAAAGAACTGGCTGGATGGCCACATGCAAAGAGTTGTGGTTAATGGCTCAATGTCCAGCTGGAGACCAGTAACGAGTGGTGTCCTTCAGCGATTGGTGTTGGGACCGATCTTGTTCACCATCTTTGTCAGTGATATGGACAGTAGGATTGAGTGTGCCCTCAGCAAGTTTGCCGATGACACCAAGCTGTGTAGTTTGGTTGATACACTGGAGGCAAGGAATGCCATCCAGAGCGACCTTGACATGCTTGTGAGGTGGGCTGATGCCAACCTGACGAAGTTTAACCATGCCAAGTGCAAGGTCCTACAGCTGGGTGGGAGCAATCTCAGGCACAGCTACAGGTTGGGCAGAGAAGAGATTCAGAGCAGCCCTGTGGAGAAAGCCTTGGGGGTGTTGGTCGATGAGAAAATGAACATGAGCCGGCTTCAGTGTGCGCTTGCAGCCCAGAAAGCCAACCGTATCCTGGGCTGCATCAAAAAGAGCGTGACCAGCTGGTCAAGGGAGGTGATCCTGCCCCTCTACTCTTCTCTTATGAGACCTCACTTGGAGTATTGTGTGCAGTTCTGGTGTCCTCAACATAAAAAGGACATGGAACTGTTGGAACAAGTCGAGAGGAGGGCCATAAGGATGATCAGGGGACTGGAGCACCTCCTGTATGAAGACAGGCTGAGAAAGTTGGGGCTGTTGAGCCTGGAGAAGAGAAGGCTGCGTGGAGACCTCATAGCAGCCTTCCAGTATCTGAAGGGGGCCTATAGGGATGGTGGGGAGGAACTCTTCATGAGGGACTGTAGTGATAGGAGAAGGGGTAATGGGCTCAAACTCAAACAGGGGAAATTTAGATTGGATATAAGGAAGAAGTTCTTTCCTGTAAGGGTGGTGAGGCACTGGAATGGGTTTCCCAGGGAAATTGTGAATGCTCCATTGCTGGCAGTGTTCCAGGCCAGGTTGGATTGAGCCTTGGGTGACATGTTTTAGTGTTAGGTGTCCCTGCCCATGGCAGGGCATTTGGAACTATATGGTCTTAAGGTCCTTTCCAACCCTAACTGTTCTATGATTCTAGTCTATGATTCTATGATTGCGTGATTCTGTAAACAGAAATATTCCTTGAAATTCTGGAAATTGGCTTACATATTGTCAGTCTAGTGTGGTAGTTATGTGTGAAAATTTGACATTGAAATTAAAATACTAACATAAATATTTTCAGATTGTCAAATTTAAATAAGTATTTTTTCAGTATGCTTAGGTGTATTCGTCTTGTTTGTAAATTTTTTGTCCTAGATTGTATTGTCTGTCTTTTTTTTTTTTTTTTTTTTTTTTAATTTTGAAGTGGAAGCTTTGGAAAGCATGTAGTTGGTGTCTGAATTCTAGAGAAAAAGTATGAATCAGTTTTATTTCACCTGCGTTCTTTAGTATTGTTATTTGTGAGGGCAATTTTTTTTTGTCAGGCAAGACATTAAACCAGCATCTTGTTTGAAGAGGGGCGTTGGTGGTAGAATAGAGAGAGCACCAGAGCTATATGGGACTTGGGCTGTGCTGACTCTGAGGATTATTAATTTCTTAAGAGATAGGTTAAGCTGTGGTGCGAACCCTAAAAATAACTTAAAAGATACTTATAATGAAAAGTCAGATGTCAGCAAAGAGTTGTGGGAAAATTCACAATCTGGCATTACATATAAATTGTGTGAGCTGGAAGCAATCATGGTAACAGGTAACAGTTTCCACTGTGGACTTCTCCATTTCATGGTCTGAAATTCTTTTTGGAGTGCTCCTCCACACTGCTGTTGAACTGCTGGCTTGATAGGCACATTGAAAAAGCTACTTCTCAGTGCAAGTCCTGCATTATACAAAATATTTTAAACCAATATGTACATAAATATTTAGCTTTAGGAGGTGAACCTGAAATTGAAGCAGAAAAACTTGTGGTGCTTGAATTTGTGTTTTTAAACGTAACTTTGTTCAAATGTTTCTTTCTGCAATATCCAAATGCCTCTGTTTCAAATTTAAATATTTCTAAATGCAGATTAAAATGTAAGCAGTGTGCATGAGTGAAAAATTACCGTCATTCCTTACTATCTTAAGATCTTTTTACTTTGTAATGGGATTGGACATCATTGCTTGTTTGTGCTTGTGTATTTCCACTATTTTCAGCTAAACAAGGTGTTGTAAAGAACAGCTAATTACAAAAAGGCTGTTACTGTAATTACAAACATATTTTTTGCTATTAAGGTATAGAACATTGAACAAAATAAAGTGGAAATAGTTTACTGTTGTTAAAACACTAGGTTTGTCATTGTGTATTAAATATATATAGTAATTAGGAAATTCAAGCCATTTTGTTGGCCTTGCTTTTATAATAAAGCTTTAAAAAAGATTTTGTATTGTAATGCAATGACAGCGTTAATATTTTTAGGTGGAAGTGATACTGACATCTATTAATGTTGCCTCCTGACATATACACCTGTTGCATTATGCCTTTGCAAGCCTTTTAATCATTGAAATTGCTGTCTTTCATAAGCTGGATTTCTTGGGAAAATTATCAGACAAAATGTTACATTTGTTTCCACAAATGAAGCTAGTGAAACAGACAAAACTTCCATGTGTTAAAAATACAAGAACATCTGGTGATTCTTTCTGCTGCCGCATAGCTTTGCAGTACAAATTGGAATTTGCCAGGTTATTAGCATTTATGTATTTTTCTATTAGCTGATCTCATGAAGTTGTTCAGGGAAGGAGGCAAAAATGTCTGCAAGTGCTCAGTACTAGATTTGTCTATAACACTTCAATTTCAGATTGAAGATTTCAATAGGTTTGCTTATCTCAGAGATTACTGGCAGTGTTCCACAGTCATTCCTTGGATTTTTGGGTTAGGCTACAGTCATTATGATAAGGTGTGAAGATGTCTAGGCCCAGACAATTCCCAGCGTAACCCATCCAGTCCAGCCTTGTCAGTTTCTGAAGATCATGCTTTCTGATTAAAAGTTGTAAAGGACAAGAGCTGGACTTGAAAACTGAGAAGAGACACAAAGGAGGTAGAGCCTTGCTGACAGGTACAAAGGGGGCTGAACCTTTGCTGGAAGGAGAACCCAGGGCTTGAAGTCAAGAGGTGGCACAGAAGGACATGGTCTCAGAGGTCACTAGGAGCACCTGTTCGGCAGGAAGCTGTGTGTGTTAAAGGTGTCTGTGCTGGGAGATAAGGATGGGGACCTGTGAGTTTGAGAGAGGGCAGCTGAGAAAGGGAATGGGTGAGACATGGCTGTGGGCCATGGAACAGCAAGTTGGGGAAAAAAGGGGAATGGAAAAGAAGCCCAGAAAAGAGAGACTACATGTGAATAGATGTTGGTATAGGAAATACATGCATGCTTCCCATCTGTGCAGGGATAAAGCATGCAGTTGTTGTTTTAATGCATTAGTGCAAAGGCTTTGAATTATGTTTGTATTAACATTGTAAATCCAGCATGTCTGAGTTTTGCATTCTGGGCTTTATTACTGGTTGCAGTATTATTGATTGCATTCTAAATTTTGGAAATGCTTCAGCAGGTGGTTGCTGGATTTTGTTGCAGATCATGAGGATATATCACGAAGTAAGAATCTGCATCAGGCTTATGGCAGTCTGCTGATAACTGAAATGAGATACTGTTTTAAAAATTTATACATTTTAAAATGTGTGGATATTTCAGTGTTTGCTAGAGTAAGAACAGCACCTCTGGTTTCTGATATGCCAGAGCAAGTTTTGGAAATGTTTCTAGGAGACTAAATTAATTTTGTTGCAGTTGTGGATTTACAATTGTCAACACACAACTATGATAGATGGCTCTAATGACAGAGAAATATAGGATTACTACTGTGCTTTGTGATAAATTCAGAATTATTTGACAGCTTTGTGCCTTTGTGAACCATGCTTGCTGAAATTTGGATGAAGCCGGTGTTCCCACAAAACAGCACAGGTGCCTGTCTTGCAGTGTCTATCCTTTGCAGACTGCAAACCCAAATATATCATTTACTTTCAACAACATTGTTATCTGACCTTCATCTACGAGAAGCTGAGATAACCGTACCCCAAACTGTTCTCATTTGCTATTAAGAATTACCCTTCAGGAGGCTGAATGCATCCTATTTGATAATCTTTTGCACTTTTCATCCTGTTTAAGTTGCACAGGTTGCTTACTCTTAACCTGTTGACATATATTAAGTAGTAGAATCTAGCTTATTAACGCTTGTTGGGGTTGGTACTATCATTCTTCAAGTGGCATGTCAACTACATCATCCTTCCTTGGACTGCCACTTCTTTCAAGTGTAGTTGACATGGGTTTTGCAGCCACCTACACAAACCAGAGTAGTCATCTGCAGAGTAGACTGGGTACCTACCTAAGAATGGTGTGCTGGGGACTGTCCTTTTCTGTTGCTAAACCTGCATGAAATAAGTTCATTTTTCTCCCCTTTCATCTCTTTTTCCCTTTTGCTTGCACAGCATAATTTTTGCAAGTTACTCATGCTGCTGTTGTTTGATTTACTTACCTAAGTGGATTTTTTAATGCGAACTCATTTGCAAACATACTTGATTCTTATTTAAGCTCGTGGTGGTCTAAGAGTTCTCTGTTCATAGCTTCTTCTTTCTTTATATATCTGGTAATTGATTCCTGTAGGAACAACTGATTCTGTCATGATGCTTAGTATACCAGTGTTCTGCCAGGTATAACTTGGTGGAAGGTCTGGCCCCTGCTAAATAATCATGTAGTTTCATTCAGTGAAATCAGTAAATAAATTAAATCTTTCAGGGAAAACTTTCCTCTGCCTGTAGCATGATGTGTCAGTTAACTGCCTTGAACTGTGCTGCTATGGTAGCAATATTGAGGTGACTGCTACACATGAAGAAAAAAAAATTGTTAAAATATTTACAATTACGCTTTTTTTCTGACTTCAGAGGTGCTGCCTTTAAGAATAGATGGAATCTCTCTACTTCTCCTCCTCTGCTGGTGGCTGTCTTATCTGTTGTGCAAAGTAGAAAAAAGTATATTGATTTGTAACAGTCCAGCTGTGATCGCGTGGAGGTTTGTATTAATTCAGTTGCTCTATGAGAGATCTCTGCAAAGCCCAGAACCTTTTCTTTCTTTTCCTTTTTTTTTTTTTTTTTTTTTCCCTCAGGCTTTTTAGAACTTACGGATTCTGTCTCACATCCTGCCGGGCTGAATACCTGTGAGCACCCACAATTATCTTTCTTTGTGAAACTTCATATAGTTGAATTTTGATACGTACCTGTTCATCAATGGAAATAAATACTCTAATTGCTTTTCTTGAAGGTAGAGTCTATCCTTTACTGTCAGAATTTCTTTAACTTCCTATGTTTCTGAATTGTGTGTTATGCTGAATCTCTTTGTCTGATTTAACCAGTTTCAAACCTAGTAATTGGTGCCAGTGAGGTATGGGCAAGAATGTTACATGGCCATATTCTTCAATAATGAGATACCAGTTTCCGTTACAGAATCACAGAAAGGTTAAGGCTGGCAGGGACCTTTGGGGCTGATCTGGTCCAAACCTCTGCTCAAGCAGGGTCATGTAGAACCAGCTGCCCAGGACCATGTCCAGGCAGGTTTTGAGTAAGTCCAAGGATGAAGACTCTGCTACGTGGGCAGCCTGTGCCAGTACTCAGTCGCCATCACAGTCAAAGTATCTCCTGATGTCCAGAGGAAACCTCCTGTGTTTCAGTGTGTACTTATTGCCTCTGGTCCTGTCACTGGGCACCACTTAAAAAAATGCCTGGCTCCATCCTCTTTGTATTTTCCCTTCATGTATCTATATGCATTGGTGAAATCTCCCTTGAGCCTTCTCTTCTCCAGGCTGAACAGTCTCAGCACTCTTGGCATTTCCTCCTAGAAGAGATGCTCCAGTCTGTTGGTGGCCCTTGGCTGGACTCTCTCCATTGGGTCCATATCTGTCTTGTACTGGGGAGCCCAGAACTGGAGCAAGCACTTCAGGGGTGGCCTCACCAGTGCTAAGTAGGAACGGAAAGATAATCTTCCTCAGTCTGCTGGCAATACTTTGTCGCATGCATCCCAGGATACCAAACACGTTCTTTGAAGGAAGGGCACATTGCTGGCCTATGTTTAACTTGATGTCCACCAGGATCCACAGAGCCTTTTCTGCCAATCTGCTTTCTAGCTGGGCAGATCCCAGCATGTTCTGGTGCCTGGGGCTGTCCCCCGCTCTGAGCTGCAGGACTTTGTACTTCCCCTTGTTGAACTGCATGAGGTTCCTGTGAGCCCCTTTCTCCAGCCTGTCCAGGTCCCTCTGGATGGCAGCACAACCCTCTGGGGTGTCAGTCCCTCTTTCCGGTTTGGTGTCATCTGCAGACTTGTTGAGGGTGCACTCTGCCCACTGTCGAGATCATTAATGAAGATATGAAACAGTATTTGTACCCAGTAATGACCTCTAGGGTAACTGCCAATTCCTGTCCTCCAACCAGACTTTGTCCTGCTGATAACCATTCTCTAGGTATGGCCGTTCAGCTGGTTTTCAGTCCACTTCACTGTTTGCTTACCCAGCCGGCACATCAGCGGCTTCTCTAAGTGGATCGCATGACATATGCTGTCAGAGGCATTCTTGAAGTCCAGGTAGACAATATGCACTGCTGTTCTCTCATCTACTATGCCACTGTTGGAAGTGATTAGTCAAGAATGACTTGCTTTAGGTGAAGCTGTGCTGATGACTGCTGGTGATTTTCTTGTCCTTCATATGCTTGGAAATTATTTTAAGGATTAGCTGCTCCACCACTTCCCCAGGAATTGAAGACTACCCTGTAGTTTCCCATGTGCTTCTTCTTGCCCTTAAAGATATGAGTGACATTTGCTTTCCTTTTGTTTTGAGTCCTTCTCCTGGTCTCCATGATCAGTCGAAGGTTTTCAAAAGTGATCAGCCTCACAATGACATCTGCCAGCTCCCTCAACGCTTGTGGTTGCATCCATCAGGTTATGCTCTTACATGTGTCCAGTTTGCTTAACTCTTTCCTGACCTTATCTTCTTCCACTTAAGGTACGTCTTCTTTGCTCCAGCATTTCTCCCTGGTTTGTGGGGCCTGGGATTCCTGAAAGCCAGTCTTGCTAGTCAAGGCTGAGGTAAAGAAGGCATTCTTCCATATTCTGTGTCACCAGGTCCTTTGCATCATTCAGCAGTGGGCCCACATTTTTTGTAGCTTTCTGTTTGTCACCTGTCTACTTAAGGAAGCCCTTGTTGTCTTTGTCATCCTTGGACAGATTCAGTTCCTTTTGGTCTTTGGCTTTCTTAACTTCATCCCTAGATGCTCAGACAACATCTCTATATTCCTCCCTCATTACCTGCCTGTGCTTCTTTTTTCTGTTTGAGTTTTGCTAGGAGTTCACCCATGCAGGCCTCCTGGCATTTTTGCCTGACTTCTACTTGCTTGAGTGGACTTATCTTGAGTTTGGAGGAGGTGATCCTTGAATATTAACTAGACTTCTTAGGCCACTTTCACTCCAGGACCTTATGCATTCCTTACAAGAAATATATATCAGAAATCATCAGTTTATTTAAATGTTTCATTTCATTCTGCAGAGTGATACAGTTAGGATTCAATAGATTTTGGATGGTTTTGCTTTAAAGAAAAAACACAAAATAAATGGCAAACTACTGCAAAGGACTACCAACACTGCTTAATAAAAAAAAAAAAAAAAAAGAGGAAAACCTTCCCACTGTTCTTCTTTGTGGCCTTGCTGCTCATTTTTGGAGGAAATTGTAGTGGCTTTTCATAGAAGTTTTCATTCCAAGAGAAAAAAGGAAGAATTTTGCAGTTTTACTTCTCACCGGATGTTGACATTATGTGTGTTCTATCGCATGTATTGCTACGTTCATAAGGATCTGAAATAGTGGTGCTACTGAAATCCCAGTGTGAAAGTTTAAGTTTAGATTTTGGTTTTGAAATGCAGTAATGTGGGACTTTCTAGTGATAATGAGTTTGCTGTTAATGCAGAATCCAGCTCCGTTGTTCACCTAAATCAACTTTGTAATTAAACTTCCATTTCAAAGACATATTCATAGTAAATTCAATCTAAGAAGAATGTGAATAATTTGTGATGTGGGTATAGATATCCTGGTTGCTTAGTACTGCATAATTCCAAGTTCCCTGGAAATGACAGACATGTCTGGCATGTATGTGTGTTACTGTCAGTAACTAATGGGATGGCATTTCTGAGAAGCATAAAATTCTACAGTGGTAAGAATCCATACATACCCTCGTTAATTCAGTTTTTAAGCACATCTCCTAATGGATTAAAACAGAGTTAAAAATTAGTAATTCCCTTCTCTTTTCGCATGGAAGGAACCATCTCTTAACGCCACTCGTCTGTTACAGCTATGTGAACACTCAGTTTGATACTTGGTGCAACTAGGCTGGAAGTACCCTTCAGTGTAAGAAAAGCAGAGAATAGGAGTTAGCATCCATTTGAGGGGTGCAAAGGGGGGGGGGGAGGGGAGGAAGAAGAGGAAATGAACCTTGGACGTATCATGAGAAGTTAAATAAGTTTTTCATTTGCAAACACTTGCCATTATTGCTGATTCTTGACTTCAGAGGGATTTCAGGGCATCATTCTGACAACTGAGTTAGTGTTAATTTTTAAAATCTAACAGTAAAGACCTTTTTTTCCTACCTGTTGTCTGCATAAACTCAATCTATGTTCTTATATTCATGTGGTCTCTTTCTTTTTCATGTGTCGTTACCAGAGCTTAATGACTTGTAGTTTGAAAAGAATTGCAAATGCACAAATAAGCAATATTAAGTTGCTGCAGAACAACACAGTATCTGTGGCAAAACATGCTTTATGTATGTGAAGTTATAAAAATGTTAAGTATTTAGATTTTCTTTAAAAAGAGGGAAAGAATACTCCCTATAAGAAATGTAGATAAAGACATAAGAGGACACTCAAGAATTCTAGAACTATTTTTGAAAGTTTGTGGGGGTTTTTGTTTGGTTTTTTTTTCAATTTTGTACTACATGTGGATTTCTCCTTCATTTCTTCTAAGGCTGAAAATATATGATCTAAACAGGTTTGCCATTGGGTTACTGGGATATTAGAATGACTAATTTATGTAGTCTTCCAGAGACAATGAAGTAATATGCTGTCTATTTATAGTTCTGTTTTCCAGATTTTTCCCATGCAATTGGGCTATATTTAAAGCTGTATTTCTTATTTAGTTGAATGGAAAATGGCAAACAGTTGGTAACCTTATACTGGAATGGTTGAAGGACCAAGTTGTCAAGATTTAGTGAGCATTTTTTAGGCCAAGATGTAATACCCAGTCTTTTGCACAGAAAATATAAATAGAACAACTGATAGAGTAAGTTTTGTGTTAAATTTGAAATGCAGGTAACATACAGTACCATTACAATGACAGTGATCCTTTATACTTTCTAATGCATTTCATTTGAGAGCTGAAATATACCATTACTGATGAAATTCTATCATTGTAGTGTATGAGAACTTTCAATTTGCTAATTACATTACATGCTTTATCAGAAATTTTGTTAGTCAAACTGATAATTCCAGGTACCTGGCTTAGTCTTGAGGAGTGTGTCTCATTAGAGCATGGATATGAAATTAAACTTGAAAAAACACTTTCTGGATAAGGTTTTTAGAGGATTTTAATGATAGGCTAAGTTGGAACAGTTTTACTTGTTAAGAACGACAGTGTTGCAGCTTTTAAGCAGATTTGATGGCATTGTTTGAAGAGACGGACAGTAGTTTTGAGAGAATAGATTAAAATAAAGGTGGCCATAACACATAGAAACTTTTAGACCATGGTGTCTCCTATTTAAATATTTAGAGATAATTGCTAGCAAAACTGTTGACAGTCCTTTTCATCCTACATCATAATAATTGTATTTAGAGCCCAGATGCTCAATCAGCAGATGTTTATTGAATTTTATAGTTTGCCTCTGGGTAGGTTTTTCTGCTTCTCAGTTTTCTGTGCCTGCAGCTCATTGGCTTCTGTCTTTCTTAGAGCTTTACATAATGCCGTGTGTGTTCTCAGTTTTCATTAGCCCTTTCTTTCAGCCCTCTTGCAATTGCTAACTTACTGTTTCTGCCCTTAATCCCTTTGCTTTTTCCATGTGCCCATCTCTTTCTTCTCTGTCTCTTTTTTTTTATTTATGTTACACTCTGAGATTGGCACCGTCTTCTGGAATTCTCACTGATAGTCTTCCATGAAGGAAGAAAGAATCCTGGCTCTTGCAGGGTTGACTGTAGGAGGCTGCAACTGTGTGGAGAAAGGGGGCAATTCTGTACGTAAAATGGCATGTTTCTGCCATGTGGTTAATTAGCGTGGTGTTGCAGCAAATGAATAGTCACAATTAAACCAGTGTAATAACTAAATACAACGAGCAGTTGTGCTTAGGCTAGCAAAGACATGGGCAGGGTCATCCAAGGTGGTGTTGGTCCAGCCATAACACAGTACTTTTGACTCAAAACCATTCCTAGTTGTGTATCCTTAAAGTTCTTGAGGATTGCACAGTACTTAAAAACCTAACAATAAAAGTACGACTTCTGGAGAATTTATGGTTAAGTGTTTTGTCTTACAAGTTACTTCTTTGCTGCAGAGTATACTGAAAAGTCAAGCTTCTTTGCTAGGTTTTGTCACTATGGGGAGTGGTTTTCATGGAGAACTCACAAGTGCTGGTGGCTAGGTTGAGTTTTGCTGGAATTCCAGTGTGTTAGGTTACTATTTTGCACATAGCTGTTTCTTCAGATTTTATGTTGAATTACCAATCTGCTAATTATAAGTGACAATAAATTGTTTGAGGATACCTTTACCTTTTCTCTGTGAGCCCTCCTACAATCTCCTGAAATATCCTTCTGTTCAGTAACTTTTTCCTGATGTAGCATTTGAGAGCTGTCTGAATGTAGTTAGTTCTGGTCATTCTAAGCTTGATTCCCAGTAGTAGTTTGCAAATGTCGTATGTCTAGTAGTTCCCTAGCCCCAGTGCTGCTGCTGTTTCTCCTCCTTGCCTACAGTCAGAGTCTTATGGCAGCTTGGAAGGGAAAACAAAACATTTAAAGCAGAGAATGAAACACAACTGAATGTTTAGAGGTTACTCTACCTAATGCCTGTTTCCTCATAAGAGAATAAATGGCTTTGAAGTTTAACTTAGTTCTATTCAGTCTGGTGGTCTACTAACTTCGCTTTGGCATTTTAAAAGAAATTACAAAAAAAACAGTTGTTCTAGACAAAACTGATGCCTTTGGTGACCAGAGTGAAATCATGGACATTTTTGCATTGCCGTACCTCATAAATGGTACTAACCCAAGTGTTTTGGTTTCAGTACTGCTCCGCTTCATGCATAAATTTTTATAAGCAGAAAAATAAAGGCATTGCAACCTACTAATTAGCAAATCTAGTAAGTGGTACACAATTTATGGTTATGTGTCAAGTACACTGGTTATGATTTTATGAAGTCATTGCAATGTAGTAGTATAATTTGTCAATATAAATAAAAATCTTACTAATTTAGTGAAAATATTTATATGCTACATGAAAACATTGCTTCTCATTGGCTGAAAGAAATTGAACACTGATGTGAAAAGATATGTCATATTCCAAGAAATACATTTTCAAGCCTGGCAGGATGTTCAAATTTTAATTGAAACATATCAATTTATAATTTGGCAAATGTAAAATAGTATCCTTTTGTTCACTTTTTTTTGGTCTCATTTTGCTCCTAAAAAAAATGCAGTCCTAGAGCATCTGAAAGTGGCAGTTTCTATAGTACTGCCAAGAGGGCTGTATTTGATTTTTCTATCTGAAACTGGGTGACATGAAAAAGGTAATTAATTGATGTTGTTGCTTGATCGATAGTTGCTGACAAAAAATACTGTCTTAGTAGTAGACTAATAAAGATCACATGATTTTGTTAGTTGATGAAGTGAGGACTTAAAATCATTTTTTCTTGGAACAATTTTATCTTTCCTCCTTTATTTCTCACTTTCTTTGAGTTCTTAAGTTTTTCCTGGATTCATGTTGTTATGTTTGAAAGGGAAGTTATTTCTTGTGTATCAGAGCCTTACACTTAAACATGCTGTAAGGGGTTGGTTTTTTTTTCTTTTTTTTTAGTTTGTGTGAGGGCTTTTTTTAATGCAGCAAGGCAGTGCTGATACCAGTGTTTTTTAAGCTCTCTGTCATACTAATATAACTTAAAAAGTAATTTAGCAGAGCCACCAGAACAATAGGGCTCGCAATGTTTGCTGATAAATACCATGCACTTAAAAGGCTGTCTTTGCAATTAAGAACTCTAATAGGCAGTGGCCAAATTTTATTACTGCAGTGCACATTTGGTTGGGTTCTAGAGTGTAGTTCAGCTCTTGTAAATTTAACTTCAGGAGCCCTGTAGAATGTAGAGGGGAGAGAAAGGGAGAGAGAAGGAGAAAGAGAGGAAAAGGGAGAAGGAAGCAGAAGGAAAAAATTGTACTTGTTTGCAGTTGTTCAAAATACCAACATGTTCATTTTTTAACAGCGTGGTTTGTACTAGATCAGGTATTGCCTGAACTACCTTACTTTTATGTCTTATTATCGTTTTCTGTGCTCCAGTAGTCAGTATAAAGATAAAAGCTGGTATAAATGTTATCATTCCTTCTGGATTATTTGTTGGAAATAGAGAAATGATCTTACCTAGTCAGATAGAATTTGTTCTTCTAGGGGTCTGGTGTTGAGAAATTGTTTTAATAATTGTGGTACCACAGTCTTAAGCAGTAACTTTCAGACATCCATGAAGTGCAGATAGGAAGTGGCATAGGAATATTTGAGCTCAGTACTTTGCTTACAGTGTTGTGCTGCTATGTGGGCAAAGAATGGATGGAAATGAAAGGAGAAGCTTTTCTGAAATGTAATCTGGAAAATGTTCACTATTTTCACAGAAGACTGGAGGATAGAGCTAGATGCAGAAGACAAGCTTCCAGGAGAAGTAATGACAAAAGGCAGTAATTTGTTACATGTAAGGATTCACATCTTAATGCCGTAAAGCATAAGAACACAGTAACAACTTGAAGCACGAATCTTGAAAATGATTGGTGTTTACTGAGGTAGGTCTACACATATTCTTAGTGAGTTTTCATATGAACGCTGATGTTGCCAGTAGGAAATTAATTCCTATTTTTATTAGAAAGCTCAGTGCAGATTTTCTGGAAGTTCTTTGGTTGAATGAGAGCTAGACTAGTGTCATGTGATTCTGTTGACTAGTTTTTAAGAGTGTTGGGAAACATTGTACAGGTTTTTTAACTGTTCAGAAAATAACCGATTGGGATGGGTGGTTTCCATATACAGGAAAAAAACCCAAACCCAAACCCTTAGGAAAAGGCAAATTAGTATATTGAAGCTGAACACAAGTGAAAGATTAAATACTTTCTTTTTGGGTCCTAAATGGCAATGTGTATGTTCTATTTAAGAGCTTTACGCTGGGGTAGCTGCAGTACATGAGCAAAGACACATGGGAATTTCATATCCTGAAGCCTTCTAAAGCTGCAGCCCAGTTGACTATTGTTTGTGGCATGCAGCTTTCAGGAATTACAGCAGGATTATTTGGGCTTCTTTTAATGTGTAAGATTCTTGGCATGAATTCCAGTCGAGGTGGAACAGAAATCCGTTAGAGACGGCAGAGGTTCCAAATGGCTAATTGTTTTAAAAGGAAGAGCAGTAAGTGCATATAGTGTATTTGTCCCTGGGTCAGGGGAACTTGGTGATTCCTCCCTTCCCATGCTTAATTTAATCAGAAAAACCATACTCTTATTTATATCTATTTATCTACCTTTACAGGGTTGTTCTGAGCGTTAGTCAGTATTTGTCAATGTCTTAAAACCAGAAAATACTGTGTATCTACCTCTATATTACTTACCCCTTTAGAACATCACTTGTATTGGAAAAAAGATGGCTGTTTGTTATTTATGTTTATGCAGATGGAAAGAAACAGTCATTGGAATTTTTTTTTTTTTTTTTTTAGCTAAATTGTTTGCAGAATCAGGTTTTGGGAAATGTATCTGGATTTCATTTTTTCCTTCTTTGCACAATTGATTTGAGCTTCCAGAGTTCCGGCCATTTGTTTCTCATAAACTATTGTTCAGTAATATTCTAGCTTTGTCCGCACTTTGTTGTAGTTTAAATGCACTGCTGTTGTATCTTTTTTTGGCTTTTGGAATATTTTATTTTAGGGCTTTATCAGCCTTTCCAAAATGTTTCTCCTGCCTCCAGTTTTGAATATATGAGAAATCCAGATTTTTTGAGCAACGCCATGAGCTTTTTCTGTTGTTGTTGTACTGATAGGGTCTTCTTTTTTAACAGCGTGATATTGTGTTTTTCCCGTGGTTTTCTTCATGTTTTCCTATTCCTTTGAGCTCTGCTTTCTCTGGCAGTGTTCCAGAGAAGAGAACATTGTTTCCCTAAAGGATTACTTGAATTATATATATAATTTAAAACCTGACAATTTCAAGGTCTGTTTCCTTATATCAGAATACTGGTCTTTGTTACAGTGAGTGCACTACAGAACATGTCTGAGAAGCATGACTGAAATCTTACAGCCACAGTGGAAGCAGGCAGGATTAGTTTTTTTAAAAAGGTCCCTTTTTGCTCTCTACCAGTTCTCATCCTGATTAGTTTTGGTTCTTTTTGAAGACTAATCATTTGACCTATTAAATGAATATGCTGGTTTACAGTGGTAGTAAAAATAATCTAAAAGCAATTACTTGGGCAGCTGTTCGAAAGGGTCTGGTATTTTAAAAGCCTTTTCTGCTATGAATCATGGAGCAGACTTGGCTGTTACTGAAAATCCAGACTGCTTAGCGTTTCAAAGTAATGTTCTGTCGGACATCTTCTGAACAGGGCACAGCTATCAACCAAGCAAGAGATATGGCAGTAATTTGACCAAGTCCTTATCTCTGCTCTGATTTGTAGCTACCAATAAAGGATATGGGAAACATATTAATGCTTCCAGTTATGCAGTGTGACTTTAAAGCAGGTGGCAGAACAAGAGAATTTTCACTCTCAGCAGATTTTAAATACTCTTTTTAAAGAATTAGCTCTCAGTGTTTCTATGTTTCTCTCTAATTTAAATTATGTTTAGTAAGTGTACTTCCGTAGGTTCTGAGGTTCTGAGGATGAGTGTCTTTATCTCCAGGGCATATGGTCTGGCAACTCTCTTTGGCACTTGGTTTTCTTGAAAAGTTTGTTATATTGATGACCTGTTTAATCTCAAATCAATTGAGGATTTATTTTGCATTGAATTTTGTTCATATTTTATTTGTGCCTTATGGTTACATCATGCTTCTTGACTACAGCAAGTTCAGGATCCTGATGTAGTGAAGATTTAAGAGAGCTAGTTGCCCTTGCTGACTCAGCTCTTGAAGAATACTGAAAGGACTTGGTTGACACAGGATTAAATTATTCTTTAACAGACAGTGATTGGTCTTGATGGAGATGAAAACTGTAGATGAAATAAAACAAGAATGTCAACTTCCATTTCATAAAAGCTATCCTGGTATCAGCATGGCTTTCAGGGGTCAGAGGTCTGTGCAAATCATGAGGAGTCGTAACTTCCACAAACCATGTCTTTTTAGTCCTATTGACTGTGTCTTTTAAGAGCCACACTTATGCAATGCAGTTAATCATAAAGGGAGTTTGGGTTTATGGTATATATTCAAAGTAAGCTTCTTTTTTTAATTAGTGGAGCTTTGTCTTGTATGCTTTGAGTGAGTGCAGTAATTAGTGCTTAATTTAAAGGGATGCTGTCAACCTAAACATATGCCTTTTATTTTTATATTTTATATTTCATTTTTTTAGTTAAGAGGAGGATAAGAGACCATGCCAGCTCTCTTGCCAGCATTGTGATTTCATGGGCATGCTGCTTATCACTTTCCAGCAGACAATAAGAAAATTGATTAGTATTTCATAAATATGCAAAGTTTATAAAATATGCGGAATTTAAAATACATAGTAACTACTTTCCCCAAGTAATAATTAATCTTAAAAGAGCTGGGGGTGGTGTTGAGCGGGTGGGGGTGGTGTTTGGGTTGTTTGGGATTTTTGGACTTTTTTTCCTTTTTTTTTTTTTTTTTTTTAGTTCAAGGAAGTTCTCTACCTTCTCAGCATTCAGATTCTTAATTCTCTTGTTATACCATATTCACTAGTTAGCTAAAAATGTTTCAAATGTACTACATTAAGGAGCTGACAGACAAGCTCCTGCACATCTTAACTGTGGCAGCCTGAGAAGCTGCTGTTTGCCTGCTGTCTGTGCTACCTCTGTTGGAGGTTGCTGTTCCACTAGACTGCTCTGATTTAACTCTACCTAGCTCCGTTTATTTTAAATCCCTCTTCATTAGAAGTATTGCTCTCCGTTTAGAACCAGTGAAGGACAGGCAGGACATCCAGGCTCATAACTGCTGAAAGTGCTTGTGCTGCCTTTGATGTCTGAGACATTATGTTCCCTTGATGCCCCATCGATAATATGATTTCAGTTCTTGCTTATACACAGCCTAGCTGGTCTATCATGAGCTTCCAGCTGAATCTTAGACTCTTCATTTTTTCTGAAATGATCCTCAGGTTCCATTTCATCCATGCTCTTCCTTCGAATAGTCTGTCAGTTTACAATGCATGCTTCTGCTCTCCTTTGCTTTCCTTCTTTACAGAACAGTATGCATTCTCCAGTATCTGTTCAAGTAATTGTTATCTTAATAGTGCTTTTTAGCTGTATATGCTGTGGAAACATGCATGTATAGACTAGCCAGTTGTTCCCATTGATGTCTTCCAAGTCCTAGCTGTGTTCTGCAGACACAGCTTAGCTGCTGTGAGCTCTTGCCACGCTGCATAATGCTTTTTTGAGTTTGAAAAGTGTGGTCATTGACAGGTAAGTTAATGGCTGCTTGGGGTCAGAGGCTGTTCTGTGCTTTAAATAATGGCATTCTGCTACTGACTGCATTGAAACCGGAAGCAAACTTTCCTTGCAGGATGGAACAAACCTTCAGTTGCATTCTCTGAATATCAAAATAGCAGCTGATATTGATACCATGACAAAACGAAACAGAAGAAAACTAATCTTTAAAAATACATATGTTATGTTACAGTTTTCAGTACCTGAAAATACTTTAAATGTATCATTAAAAGAAATAAATAAATCATAGAATCATAGAATGGTTTGGGTTAGAAAGGAACTTCAGGTCATCTAGTTCCAACCCCCTGCCATGGACAGGGACACCTCACACTAGACCATGTCACCCATGGCTCTTTCCAACCTGGCCTGGAACACTGCCAGGGATGGAGCATTTACCACTTTTTTGGACAGCCTGTTCCAGTGCTTCACCACTCTCACAGGAAGGAACTTCTTTGTATATCTGACCTGAACTTCCCTCTTGTCCTATGGCTACAGTCCCTGATCAAGAGTCCCTCTCTCTGGCATCCTTGTAGGCCCTGTTTGGACACTGGAAGGCTGCTATGAGGTCTCCATGCAGCCTTCTCTTCTCCAGGCTGAACAGCCCCAATTTTCTTAGCTTGTCTTGATATGGGAGGTGCTCCAGCCCCCTTATCACCCTTGTGGCCATTCTCTGGGCTTGCTCTAACAGTTCCATGTCCTTCTTATGTTGAAGACCCCAGAACTGCATACTGTTACTCCAGGTGGGGTGTCATGACAGCAGAGTAAAGGGCAAGATCACCTCCCTCGACGTGCTGGTCATACTGCTGATGCATCCCAGCACAAAGTTGGTTTCTGGGCTGTGAGTGCACACTGAAGCCGAGTCATATTCAGTTTCTCATCAACCAAAACCCCAGTCCTCATGTTATTAAATTAAAATATAGATAATAGAGTCTGCAAAATTCTTGTAGAGAAGTAATTTCTGGAAGTTATAAAACCATTTGCATCTGCTGTAAGCTGTTTCCTAGGCAGAATAACTTTATTATACCAACATTTAAGAAATAATGTTGTTGGGTGCGAATTTTTGTTTGGTTTGGATTTTTTGTTTTGTTTTTTTGTTTTAAACACAGCAATGGCTTTAGGGTTTTTTATATTCTATTCCAATAGAATAAGTTAAGTCTGTAATTTCTATCTATTTGCTTTTTACAGTTCAGACATTCCCTTGACAAGTATGCAGCATTCCTGAAAGTAAGATCTTCTAAGACTCCAGTGGACTTATTTCAGACTATTCTGATGTGGTTATAACATCTGCTAGTCAGAAGCAGGATGTTTATTGCAATAAGCTAATTCCTGTCTACAGCAGATTCCTGAGGTTTAGAAATTAACGGCATGAATAACTTAATTCTGTTCAGAGTAGTGTTAATATTTTCAGTTTCTGAAGGTAGCACAAAGGTTAAGTAACTCATTCCATTGATACATTACTTTGAGAGTTTCTTCTGAGTAACAGCCTACTCAATTAATGATATTCTGTAGTTTGCTTTTTTAAAAAAAAAAATATTTGGAGAAAAATCACTGGGACTGTTTTTTCCCCTTACATGCTTTGCCATAAACTCATCTTGAAGGTTGTGAGATGTTCTGAAGGTTTCCATTCATCTTGGAAATACCCTCATGGGATTTCAATACTCTGCTCCTTGTACATGTTGAGTATCCTGTCCAATAAAAAAAGTCTGAAGGTCACATAGTTTTTGGCACTTCTGGATAACTTTGTCCTTAAGTTAACTTTTCAACATTTCCGTTTTATTATGGAGACTCTAATATATATGTAATTTTTTATTCTTGAATACAAGTTTCCACCTGTTCTGTTTATTGAAAAACACATTTCAGTAAAAAGATCACTTAAAAGGTTACACTTAGCAGTTGCTGTCATGAGCTGAGGGATCATACAATGGAATGCGCAGAGGGACTGCATCTTCATTTTCCTCTGTCTTAACGAGTTCATAACATAATAAACCAAAAATGTACAACAGAACCACATGATTAAAATAATACTGTCAACTCATTTACCCATTTGGAATTTTAATTTTAAACAAATTAATTTGTTTTAATTTAAAAGCTAATTTCAGGAATTATTGCCTGGCTTACGATGGGTTTAAAGTTGCACATTTATATCCCTAAAATGGCTTCTTTAAGCTTAGAATGGAACTAATTTATCTGAGTAAAAATAATATTGTATATTCAGCATAAAATCTATTTTTGCAACTATGAATATGTATTTAATTTTTAGATAAACGCTGAGGAGTTACCTATTTTTAAAATAGTAGCTCTGCAGAAACTGAGCTGTAATATGTCAATTATGAAAATGATCCTACGAAAATGATTCTACTCTTCCAATTGTTGCTACTCTGAAGTGAAACACTGTTGTCAGTGATGTGCCATTGCCTAGTTCTCACCACAGCTTGACATGGATTCTGTAAATAGTTTTAGGCAAATTGCTTAATTTCTGCTTCTGAATTCCCTGTTTTTTTCATAGACACAGTATTTTTTAAAGTCTATGTTTTTTGGAGATACTTTTCTGTTTAAATGCAAGTGTCCAGATGTAATTTTTTTTTTTTTTTTTGTGAACTAACTTTGCTTAGAAAAGCGAGGGAGGGGCACAGATTGAAAGCAGTAGTGTAGAATCAATATTAAAACTACTCCCTTAAATTAAGGTCAGGGTTTTCTCTCTCTCTTTTTTTTTTTTTTCCATTTTATTTGTGTTTTTGCTGCTAGTAAAATACTACTGAATATGTAAAGTGGGTACAGGAGAAAACACCATGAGCTCCTGTCTATGACCACATGAAGCTTACAAGAAAGCTTTCGGATTTCTGACACACATTTTTCTCACCTATTGTGTAGGGACCAGGCATCAGATATGGTTTAATCAAAACTAAAGGGAAAAAATGAAGGAAGCACAGGAGAGGTGCAAGGGAAATTTTATCCTTTTTATCTCACTTCTACTTCAGAATTGTGTGCAGTCTGTACAGCTGAATTTCAAATACTTTTGTTCAAGCTACCATTCGTGCAGTAAAGTATGCCAGGCCTTAAACCAAAACCTACCAAAACAGGCCAATGTGATACTAATCTGTACCTGCAGGTAACACGATTATTTGTGTGTTAACCAGGACTCTGATTTGCAGTGCATCAAGAGCAGCAGTAAGAGGTGCAGCACTTACAAGGAAAAAGAATTCACAATTGGGAGCAGAAGGAAATGCAACTACAGTATACATGAATACACTGACATGGTCTAAATGGGATTAATTGTTAACAATGTGCCTGAGCCTTCAGCTGGTGCAGCAGCAATAGAATAGGAAAGACGTATAAGTACCTATCTATCTTGTTAGAGTCAAATCCATTTAGTTCACAGAAAAGAGTCCCAACACAATTCAGAATGAAAACATACTTCATGTTTGCAAAATAGACTTGTAACAAACATGGGAAAAAAGCATACCCATTAGAATTATGCTCACAGAAGGACCTAAGCTGATGAAACTGTAGTGCCTTGTCTGCAGACTGTATAATTGCATTCGTTATTTCTATATATCATCCTCTTACTTGGCTTTGGAGAAGTGGTATACTGAGTATCAGGTTTTCTTACTTCAAATGTGTAGTTCTCTTACCCTGCTCTTGTGGATTTCAGTTATAAAGTTACACACTCCCACACCCTATTACAGCTTACCTCCCCATGCACCGCTAAAGGAGTCCCAAACTTCACATCAGTGAGCTGATTTGCTCCTGTGAACTTCAGGTATTTAAATCATTAATTGTGCATCCCATGGAGGTACCTGTGCCACCTCTGTCAAGTGTGATTCATATGTTGAGAAGCGCTAGCAGAGGTCTTCCAGACAGCAATCTCTGGATGCTGTAGCAGTCACTATTGTAATTTGAAATGCTTCTGGTAGTCTTGTACAGATGAGGTTTTTTAGATTTGTTATAAACTAAATACCTAAATCCCAGAGAAATCAGTTTGTACGCTGAAATTGTTAGACTCCGTGGAAAACTCCAGTTTGTATTTTTGAAGGCAGATTCCAAGATTGTCTCTCCAAATCTGTGCAAGACTATAATGCTGTTTCAAATGATCTTTCTTCACCTGTATCTTTTAAGATCAGAAAAATGTCATAAGATTACTCTTGACATTTAAGGGAGGTGCAATCTAATATTAGCCTCTATATATAAACAAACATGTACTGTACTTCATGTAGCAATCTATAGCTACTAGTATATAAATAGCCATGGTGCTAATTGGGTGCTTGGTGACTTAAAAGTTAGATGGCTAAATACACTTTTAATGTATATGTCTAATAAACACATGAAAAGCAGTAAATAAAGTCAGCTTCTTTCCTTTTCTTTAATGTATTTCTTCAAAAAGCAGCCTATCCTAACAGTTACCAGGAGAGATGGTTCTTCTGTATTCTTTCAGGCATTCCTCAGTCCTCCCAAATCTGGTTTTTTTTTTTTTTTTTTTTTTTTTTTTTTGATTGTCCACATAAAAGATACTTTAACTTTGAGCCATTAGATGGTTCAAAATTATACTGTATCACATCTAACATGGCCATCCTTATACTGGTCCACATTTTTACCTTTTTCCAGTAGTGGTGGTTGTAAACAAGTGTTTGAATTTCTTTGTAATTTTTAAAAATTTACATGGATTCCCTCAATATCATGTTTCAGACAATGATCAAAGAGGTAAAGTAATACAGTGTACCTTTGCTTGGTCTTGTAGAATCCTTTAATTATTTTTTTGAAGTCCAGGTCAAACATTTTGACCTCAAAGCTTTGCTGACCATGGTCTGCTGATTTAAAAAATAAACACTGAAGTCTTGTTTTTCCATAGTCTCCTCTGTGTGTGTCACATTAGCTGTTTACAGGTTGCCCATTGTGTGCCAGCCTGGGATGCCTGAAGCTGGGAATGTTCCAGGACAGTAGCAGCCACATCAGCAGTTTTAGTTGTGGTTAGTGCTCAGTCACTTCTTTTAGTGATCCTTCCAGATGACGCAGTATTTCCATGTAAGACACATAGCCCTTAGCTAAAGGGAGAGCTGTTATACTGTGGGGCTGTTAAAGGTGGTAATTTTTCTAAGAATAGAATCCTGTCTGATTTAAGGGTGAGATTTAATGTTTGTGGAATAAAAGGCATGTTTTATCATCTGGAGTGTTGTAATTAATTAACATCTTTGTGATGAAAGAAAGTAGAGTTGTTCCCATATTATATGTGAAAAATATGTATGTGAGAAACATATATGTGAGAAAACAGTAAAGGCTTGTCTTTGCAGGGCTGTTTTGCAGTTGTTCTGTTAGCTACTGCACTGCTGTATTTAAACAGCTTTAATTATACGCAGGGGGGTTGGAACTAGATGATCTTGAGGTCCTTTCCAGCCCTAACTATTGTATGATTCTATGATTCTGTACTGGTAAGAATTCCCTGAGTGAGACTCTCCTCTGAGTAGAAACACACGGGTTTCTGGTTTGGGGTGTACTGCTTTGGAAGCAATTTGAACTGAGCCAAATAAAGGAAAACCAGCCCCAATCTTTTGGCTAAGTACAAAATAAGGCCAAATACACAGTAACTTACACGCTGTAACTGTGGTGTTTTAAACATTTCCCTCATACTATATATCTTTCTTGGCTAAACAAACCTTGAATAGGTTAGTAATGTGCTTGTGTCACTGTTCCTTCTGCTTATTAATACTGTATTACTGTTTCTCTGTGTCCTCTGTCTTCTCCCTATAACATTTCTACGTACACTGTAGATCTTTTGCTTGGCATAGAGGGTTTCTTTTGCAGAAGAGTTCATACATGCAGTAGTAGTACAAAAGCAATTCTAAGGGCAGTATTCTGACCAGTATCACTTCTGTTACAGGATAGACAATATTTATTTTTATTAATGTTAAATGTTAAATACAGTTCTGTTAACATGTAGCTGAAATGAGAAATATCTATGCGGCAAATGTAACTCCAAGTCTAACCTTTTAGAAGCTAAAAAGTCTAGTGCAGAACCGGGGAAGAAAGTAGAAAAGGAAAAGACCGTAAATGCAACAGGAATTGTGTCTTAATCTATTTTTCTGTATTCGTTTGGGTATTTTGGTCATATAGCTAGGTTAAGTCACTTCAGATATTATTCTTTGCAGCCTGGTACAGCTGGTATTTTAGCTTTTTCTTTTTTAGAAAATGCAAATAATTTCTGCATGGTTTATTAATGACCTTGGAAAATATGTCAGCTGGAAAACTATACAAGTTGTAGATGGAAAGATCCATAAAATCATCTATTCCACATCTCTGCCAGTGTAAGAGTGCTTCCTAATGTATATTTTGTTTCCCAAGTCATGGAGTCTCTAGCATTACCTCGGAAGGTCATCATACATATCTGAATGTTGTTGTCAGGAACCCCTTTTTTAAACTTTGTCTAAACACTCTTTAGTTTACTCCATCACTCTTCCATCTACCTTTTTTGTTTTTAAATTCCGCATTTCTGTGTTGTTTTTTTTTTAATTGTGATGCTAATGCGAGTCCACTAGCCAAATTTTCAAGTTGAAACCTTGAAAATTCAGCTGCAAAGTAGCTCCTCTTGGACAGTCATTCTTGCTCACTCTTAAAATTATTTTTGCTTATTTACTATTTTCTTCTCTCCACTGTTTTGGTTAATGTTGCTTACATGGGTGCCTGTACCTTGTAACACCTCGTAATAGTAAATCAGTGGTAAGCCAAATACTATTCAGTGAAGTTAACTTTGTCTCTCAAAATCATATTTATTTTTTTGCATTTCAGTGAGATTTTCTACTGTTTATAAATGCTCATGGACATATTTTTCTTGATCTGCGTGTTGGTTCATATTAGTGCCACTTCATTAATGAATTTAACAAGCCCCTCTCTTAATAGGAAAAAGAGCAAAGTGGTTTCTTCTCCCAGTAAAGTGATGAAATCGCAAGGTTTTTTTTCAACTATTCATAAGACCTTTTTTCACAAGAAATAGTCTTGCAGTCACACTGTAGGAAGATAAGAGAAGGCATTACACCAGAAGTCTTTCTTAGGAAGAGCACTTATAACACTTGAATTACACCCAGTGTAATTTTACGCTGTGGAAGTTTTTCCAGTGTATTAGCCAGAGAATATCCCATGTTTTGCTATATGTTCTATATATTTGAGGGGTAGCAATTGATATAAACTCTTATTATGACAGTTTCAAGGTGGCAGTATTTTTCCCTGTGGGTACTGGTAGGCTTAAGGAGAGAGGACAGAAAACTATATGAGGAGGAAGTCTACTTGTTAACTTGACATTACAAGAGCCAAGGTTTTTCTTGGGTTTTTTTTCTTGATTTTTTTTTTTTTTTTTTCTTTTTTAGAAATGATGCAATAAAATCTATGTTAGCATACAGATGTGTGTGCTGTGTGTCAGCAGTTGTCTTGTTACTTATTTCATCAGCTTCTTGACTTGTGTTTCTGACCTGTTGGTGAAGTTTTCTGACCTAGGGCTGCAAAGAGACGCTGAATATATTTGGTCCTTTGAAGAAATACCCTTGGTTAGCCAATAGTGCAGACAAAAGAGAAAAGGTGCCAAAATTGTTTGTTGGAGAATTACATAAGCAAGCAGTTCTCATTGGAAGTACAGCATTTGGGAATCTTCCCATCTCACTATACCAGTTACACCCTGTAATCCTATCCTGACCTATATGGAACTTTCAGACTAAAGACTAGGGCAGCAGAATTAGCTGGTTAGTTGCACTTCAGTCAGCGTTTATGTGATCATCCAATTAGGTGAAAGTGCAGGCCTTTAATTTTTTAATCTCTGGTTAGTGTTGTTTTGAAAAGATGCTTGTTTAAAGGGTAGAAAAACGGGTGATAACTGATGCATTAATTTTGTGAATCAAACTACAACAAACTACAATTTCTTTCCTTTTTTTTTTTTTTTTTTTGTCCCCTGAGAGCAGTGCTGGGAGCCATTTTTGACATATTTACACTGTTTGAAGGATAAAATTGTCTTATGACATCTTGAATTGACCAATATGATTGTGATTAGTTTTCACATTTTAGCATTAAAATACTTTGTGTTGTGTTACAAAGCATGAAGTGTTGGGAGAAGAGAAGGAATGTTCAGTTTCAAGCATTTAACAAGCCTAAAATTAGATTTTACCTATGATGAGCAATTGTGCATCTCATTGGTTTCATAGAATAGTTCAGGTTGGAAAAGACCCTTAAGATTATCGAGTCCAACTGTAAACCTAACACTACCAAGTCCACCACTAAACTATGTCACTAAGTGCCTATATGACTCTTAAATACCTTCAGGGGCCCAAAACTGACAACAGTAGTTGAGGTCCTATCAAATTGATGTCTCTCCAGTTTAGAGACAAAGATGTCATGTGGGCTGGTGTTGAATGCTTTGCACAAGTCCAGGTAGATAGACATCAACTGCTCTACCCCTGTCCATCAGCTCTGAAGCCCCATCATAGAAAGCCACCAGACCTCTTAGTGAAGGCATGCTGGCTGTCACCAACCACCTGGTTGTTTTTCATGTGCCTCAGCATGCCTTCCAGGAGAATCCGCTCCAAGATTTTGCCAGGCACAGAGGTGAGGCTGACTGCTCTGTAGTTCCCCAGCTCATCCATTTTCCCCTTCTTGAAAATGGGGGTTATATTTCCGTTTTTCCAGTCGTCGGGAACTTCACCTGACTGCCATGATTTTTCAACTATGATGGACAGTGGCTTAGCAACTTCATTTGCCAGCTCCTTCAGGACCCATGGATGGATTTCATCAGGTCCCATGGACTTGTGTACATTCAGGTTCTTAAGATGGTCTCGAACCAGATCCTCTCCTACAGTGGGCCCAAGGACTTCATTTTCACAGCCCCTGCATCTTCCTTCCAAGACTTGGGTGGTGTGGTCAGAGCATTTGCCGGTGAAGACTGAGGCAAAGAAGTCATTAAGAACCTCACCCTTCTCCAAATCCAGGGTAGCCAGGTCTCCTGATAGCTTCCAGAGGGGGCTCACGTTGTCCCTAGTCTGCCTTTTATTTGCAATGTACTTATAGAATCCCTTCCTGTTATCCTTAGCGTCCCTAGCCAAGTTGAATTCTAAGTGGGCCTTAGCTTTCCTAACCTGATCCCTAGCTTCCCAGACAACATTCCTGTATTCTTCCCAGGCTGCCTGTCCTTGCTTCCACCTTTTACAAGCCTCTTTTTTCCTTCCAATTTTCCTCAGCAGCTCCTTATCCATCCAAGGAGGTCTCCTGGTCCTCCTGCTGCACTTCCTTCTAGTAGGTATGTATCGCTCCTGAGCTTGCAGCAGGTGATCCTTGAATACCAACCAACAGTCTTGGGCCCTCCTGCCCTCCAGGCTATATCCCATGGAACCTTACTGAGCAGGTTCCTGAAGAGGCCGAAGTCTGCTCTCTTGAAGTCCAGTGGTGATCAATGCTCAACCTAATTTAAGAAAAGCATTTGTCACTTACTGGGCAGCTGTTCAACGAAACATTATCTTTTGCAAAACAGAAAGTTCTTTATCATCATGAACAGCTGAACTGAACATGAGAAACAGTTTTAGATCGTTATATTTGCATAAATAGATTTTTTTAAACATCTCCAACATTTATGGACTGCCAGAGTAAGATTTACTGTTCCCACCATGTACTATTTGTAAAACAATTACGAATTATTTTTGTAAGATATTATCTTGCAGAAAGAGCTGCCTTCTACTCAGGAAAGCCAGAACAAAAAGAAAGGAAAGAGTAGAGTCATTGTCAGAGCAAACTGTTCCCTGGATCACTGGAAAGGAACATAAACTAATTTTAAGGTCTATATATATGACTGCATTAAGATTATTTTACTGAAGACTATGATCTCAAAATAGGAGATTAGAGGCTGAATAAAATGGTATAGATTCAGACCTGTCATTGAGACAAAGCAACTACTATAATATACATACGAACAGAGCCACTAAAGAGCAGCATGTGATTTCAGAAAACCATTTCTCATACTGATTTCTTCCCTTTTCCATGAAGTATACCGTTTTAGGAAAGTTAAACAAAAGGTATAGATGCAACCACAAAAAGAGTGGCACATGCCACATTTGTCCTAAGGGGGATAAAGAAAATCCTGAAAAATTCTTGAGACTGTTACATGGAATGGAAATCTTAATGCGGTTGCCCTGCATCCTGTATCTGAATTAAACCCTTCAGCAACAGCAACAAAGCAAAATAAACTAGGAAAATAAATTTTTCAGTATTTCCTGTTCTTCCTTTCAACTACCATCAGTGCTAAACTGCTTTTAGCTACACTACTATTACAAGTCAAGAAATAAGATTTTTGCTCAAAGTACTGCATGGGATTACCATGAGTCAAGGCAACACGTGTGTGTACACCATGAGCAGTGAGATCATAAAATACAAATAAAAATTCAGTATATAGGTAACACCATATTCTATTATCCATCTAGAAGTTTAGATTAGATATAAGGAAGAAGTTCTTTACTGCGAGGGTGGTGAGGCACTGGAATGGGCTGCTCAAGGAATCTGTGAATGCTCCACCCCTGACAGTATGCAAGGGCAGGCTGGACAGAGCCTTGGGTGATATGGTTTAGTGCGAGGTGTCCTTGCCCCTGGCAGGGGGGTTGGAACTAGATAGTCTTAAGGTCTTTTCCAACCCCAACTATTCTATGATTGTATGATTTTACATTTTAACAATGACAAAAATAAATAAAAATGTTCCTCAAATAAACGTAGCTCACCCATAGGCATTAGCAGCTTTTTATAGTCTCAGTCCAGAAAGCTTTCCTCAGAATGACAATTTCTTAAGCTTCAGTGTAAAGACTCTCTACCAGGTTTGGGATTTATTCTTGGTTGGTTGGTTGTTTTTAAGCAGCAGTAAGCACATTGAAGATTAAAATTTAACTCTGCTTTTGCATATCTTTTGATAATTTGCTGCAACGATGATGAAAGATCCAACTTCCTATAGCAAGTCAGAACTTGGACCACAGGGCAAAAATAATTAAATATGCTTACTTTTGAAAGATGGAATTAGCATCTATGAAGACAGACAAGCATGGGTTTATCAAAGGCAGGTTCTGCTTGACTAACCTGGTCTCCTTCAATGACAAGGTAACCCACTTAGTGGATGATGGAAAGGCTATGGATATTGTTTACTCAAGGTTCAGTAAAGCCTTAGACACCGTTTCCCACAGTGTTTTCCTGGAGAAACTGTCTGGTCATGGCTTAAACAGGCACAATCTTCACTGGATAAAAAAACTGTCTGGATGGCAGAGCCCAAAGAGTTGTGGTGAATGTAGTTAAATCCAGTTGGCAGCTGATCACAAGTGTTGTTCCCCAGGGCTCAGTACTGGGGCCAGTTCTGTTTAATACCTTCATCAATTATGTGGAAGAAGGGTAATATAACCCCCATTTTCAAGAAGGGGAAAATGAATGACCCATGGAACTACAGATCAGTCAGCCTCACCTCTGTGCGTGGCAAAATCTTGGAGCGGATTCTCCTGGAAGGCATGCTGAGGCACATGAAAAACAACCAGCTGGTTGGTGACAGCCGGCATGGCTTCAGTAAGGGAAAATCCTGCCTGACCAATCTGGTGGCTTTCTATGACGGGGCTACGGAACTGATGGACAGGGGTAGAGCAGTTGATGTCATCTACCTGGACTTCTGCAAAGTGTTAGACACTGTCCCACAAGGCATCCTTGTCTCTAAGTTGGAGAGACATCAATTTGATAGGTGGACCACTCGGTGGATAAATAACTGGCTGGATGGCTGCACACAAAGAGTTGTGCTCAATGGCTCCATGTGCAGCTGGAGACCAGTAATGAGTGGTGTGCCTCAGGTATCAGTATTGGGACTGGTCTTGTTCACCATCTTTTTCAGTGACGTGGACAGTAGGATTGAGTGCGCCCTCAGCAAGTTTCCTGATGACACCAAGCTGTGTGGTTTGGTTGATAAGCTGGAGGGAAGGAATGCCATCCAGAGGGACCTTGACATGCTTGTGAGGTGGGCTGATGCCAACCTGACGAAGTTTAACCATGCCAAGTGCAAGGTCCTACAGCTGGGTCGGAGTAATCCCAGGCACAGCTCCAGGTTGGTCAGAGAGAGATTCAGAGCAGCCCTGCGGAGAAGAACTTGGAGGTGGTGGTCAATGAGAAGAAAATGAACATGAGCCAGCAGTGTGCGCTTGCAGCCCAGAAAGCCAACCATATCCTGTGCTGCATCAAAAGGAGTGTGACCAGCAGGTCGAGGGAGGTGATCCTGCCCCTCTACTCTGCTCCTGTGAGATCTGACTTGGAGTATTGTGTGCAGCTCTGGTGTCCTCAACATAAAAAGGACATGGAACTGTTGGAACAAGTCCAGAGGAGGGCCATGAGGATGATCAGGGGACTGGAGCACCTCCTGTATGAAGATAGGATGAGAAAGTTGGGGCTGTTCAGCGTGGAGAAGGCTGCATGGAGACCTCCTAGCATCCTTCCAGTGTCTGAAGGGGCCTACAGCGATGCTGGGGAGGGACTCTTCATGAGGGACTGTAGTGAGAGGACAAGGGGTAATGGGTTCAAACTTAAACAGGGGAAGTTCAGATTGGATATGAGGAAGAAATTCTTTCCTGTAAGCATGGTGAGGCACTGGAATGGGTTGCCCAGAGAAGTTGTGAATGCTCCATCGCTGGTGGTGGTCAAGGCTGGATTGGACATAGCCTTGGATGGCATGGTTTAGTGGGAGGTGTCCCTGCCCCTGGCAGGGGGTTGGAACTAGATGATCTTAAGGTCCTTTCCAACCCGAACTGGTCTATGATTCTATGATAGTAGGTAAGATCTGTAGTATGGAGAGAAGCTGCACAGAAAGGGAGCTTCTGGGGACTTGATTTACTGCTGTGGTTTCACTGTGACCTGTGTAACTGTCTGCTGCAATCTGTACAACTGTAGCAAATAACCAACGATTCAACAGTGCCTCTGTATGGGAGCTGGACTAAAGGTAATTTGGGACATTAGATTCCCGGCCTGGCTTTCAGGATGCATTCAGATTTGTGACTGCTGTATTCTCAACCATGGCTTCCATGAGGGCTCATATGAATGTTGTGAATCCAGCCTGAGGTGAGGCCAAAAGTAGTTTATGCTTATCCCATACTTCCAAGCAAGACAGAATATGAAGTAAATAGTTATCCTGTTCAAACTCTTCTGTGCCACTGAGGTTTCTGATTACTTGCTTGAACAATGAAGAGATGAATGGTTATAGATACAGGCTAATCTTTCAATTAGTGTTTTAATACTGACCCTGTGATAGCTGGTGGGTTGTTTCTGAATTCTGCCAGGTTCTGTTTCATGGAGCAGAAGTCAAGTATCAGAATTATAAAGCTGGGAGGGGACTTCAGTACATCTCTAAACCAACTGACTGCTCATGGCAGAGTGAATTAAAACCAGGCAGCTTAAGACTTAATTCAGTTAGAACTAGAAATCTCTAGGTAGATTTCCTCTTTGAGTATCTCTTGGAAACAGCTTCTGCTTGGCTGTCCTCACAGGGAAAAGTTTATTCCATCTATCAGGAGCCTCCTCTCTTTCAAATTATTTCCATTCTCTTTTGTCCTTCCACTGTGCACCTCAGTAGAAAGTGTGGCTATATCCTCTTGATAACCTCTTCGTAGGTACACGCTAGCAGCTTGAGGTTCCCCAAAGCTGCATTATGTGAAGTCTGAACAAGCCAAGTTCTCACAGCATTTCCTCAAGTGCTCCAGTCCCCAACCATCCTGTTGACCCTTAGCTAGACTTGTTCAAGTTCATTAATTTTTTACAGGTACTGAGAGGCCCAAAACAAATATTTCTGATGTGGTCTAAAGAGTGCAGAGTGAATAGGAGTATTCACCTAGCTTAATCTCCTGTCTGCATTCATGTTGGTTCAATCCAGGATGCTGTTAGTCTTCACTGCTGCCATTGTATACTGCTGGCTTGTTTAGCTGTTGTGTCCACCAGGACTCTCAGACCCTTTTCAGCAGAGCAGTTACCAAGTTAGTCAGTTTCCTGCATGCCCTGTTGCAGAGTTTAGTTCATCCTGTCTGCCAGACATTGCATTTGTCCTCATTGAATTTAATGAGATTGCTGCTGGCTCACTCCTCCAGCCTATTTATGTCCTTCGCAGTGGCAGCCCTGCCTTTGAGTGTATCGTTGAAATGGAGGCTGACAAAGATCATTACTGATGATGACCACAGTTCCAATCAAAGAAAGAACGAAAGATACCATAATCCTTGTATGATACCTTCCCCATTAACATATAGCCATTTTCAGGCATAGTGCTGCAATGCACAATGCAGCTATGAATGGTAAAGTGGAGGAAAGTGAATATACCTGTTTTCTCTAAGAAAGAATATGTGATTATGTTGATGTACATTGATACTTATCCATTATTACATAGCTTCTGTGTCAGCACTGAACATACTTTGCTCTGGGCCTCTGCCAGTTACTGGTTTTATTTTCAACCATCAATTAATACATGTAAAGTATACTGCTATGTAGGAGAAATTGAATGTGTGTTCCTACATTATTCTTTATGGAATGGGCTGGAAGAGAAGCCTGATTTTTAACTCCCAGTGTGATATGCATTTATGTGTGTATGTGTCATCAAAGCCTGCCTGTCTGAAATAGGAAGTTACAAAATATAATGACAAGTAGAAAGAATGAAGAAATCTTTGGTGGGCTACATAAAGCTTCCAGGAAATGTCCCATGTTTGTACCAATAAATAATAAACTATATGTCAGAAATACATGACTTACTTAACAAGTGCTGCAAGTGTATTTTCAGGACATTTGTCTAGAGTCGGAGATCTGATAAACTTTTGTAGGTAATGGGAAATATTTCTTGAAATACTTCTACTAAAGAGGAACTGCATGTGCCAGTGGGAACCTGAAACTTAAACAAACAAATAAAACCCCAAGCATTTAAGAAGCAGGTTTCTTTTATGCATTGTAAGTTCTCATTTTGACATCTTACTGTAGCATTACTTGGTTGTTATGGTATGCAGCCTTGGTTAATTAGTATGCAAATGGCTTGCTTACCTCTTATTTTAGTTTGCCCGCTAACAGAAATTAATTTCCCAGTTTTAAACACTATGTAAGTTGTAAATGTTGTGTAGTTGGTTATTGTTAATAAATAGTAAAGAATGTCTTATTTAAATAGGAAGGGTATCTTCTGATTTGAGGAATTTCCGGTGTAATAGAAAACTGCTTTTTCTAGAAATTCTCTCATAACTTTCTTGGTCTTCAGTGAACACTCTGGATTGTTTCTGGTAAGGTACTGATTTTCCAGATGCTATCGAAATTAAAATATCCAGACAACTATAGGTTTTAAAGCTACTTAAAATGAATGAAGGATTGCCCTCTTTAAATTACAAATTTGAACAGGCTTTGCAAAACCTAGTGCAAATTAATCAATAGTTTATCAAACAAGAGACTGGATATTAGCACAAATAAAGTTGACATCTGGTGTAGTTAGATTTAGTTATGATATTTTAAGATACGCTGACCACGTTAGATAATCTCAAAGCAAATTTAGAACATATACTAAGAACATATACTACAAACATAAGAGCATATACTACAAACCTGCCTGATTGCTGATTTAACTCCACATATAAATCACAACCTGTCAAGCATTCCTTTCAGAGTTACTGACAAGTTGGCAAGGATAGACTGTAGTACACTGTCTAAATTTTCACAGCTGTCAAGAAAATCTGCATGAATTTTAGGATTTTCTTCTGGAAATCACACTAACAAGGAAGTAACAAGAGTGGTTAAATGATGTTTCATAACTTGGATGCACAGAAGGACTGTAACAGGTAAAAGGTCATATCCTGTAAATGAAGCTCTAATTTCTCACTTGCCAGAAGTTAATGAATTGTAACCAGATAGTGTGCAGTGTGGTTGAATGTGGAATTTTAAGAGAAGATTTTAGTGGATTAATTGAATTCTGTAATGCTTAGCTTATACAAAATTATTTAGAAGTCTTGGAGTAGAATATGGAGGCATGAAGACTTTCATCTCTTATGATTTGAAAAATAGTCCTGGTGTTAATTATGCCACTTATTTTGAGCGTTAACATGGGCAGGTCAGATACTTTTTTGCTTCTTACAACAAATAAGGCCATATACAGGCAAATATTAGCATGACCCGGAAGACACTAACGGAAGGCACTAGAGCAATCTAGGATATCTTCTGTGTTTCTGAGGTAATGGAAATCTTGTTCTCAACAGCAGTGCTGCAGTGTTGACACAATCAAGTGAATTTAGTCTGTATGAACAGCTGTGGCTTTTTTTCTCTGAACCTTCTGTATAACAGAATCCCTTAATAAGGAGTGGAACTGCTTGGTGAAAAAGTAAGACAAATTCACCCACTCACTCCTCAAACCCTCCCCTTTAGGACCCAGTAGAAAGATACAGGAGGTAAGAGCGTGGTGGTGGTGTTTGATGCTTTGAGTAAGACATGTTTTGCTGTCTCTCTCTTTTGGGTGCACAAAACATACTGGTTTTATCAATATTACTTGAAGAAAAAAAAATTAAATCTTGAGCATATTGTTTCAGAGAACAATATTTGTTTGTTTTGACAAGGTAAATCCAGTGATTTTCCCTTCACTCCTTTTTCACTAAAAAAGAAATTTCAGAGATCTCATATATGGATAGAAAAATTCTAACCCAGTTGGAAGCTGGGTTAGAAGTTAAATTAGTTAATTTAGCATTATTTAGAATAAAGTTCATTCATAATCAAAATTTACAGAGTAAATACTATACTGTTAGACATTTTCATTTCCTGAGTACTTCAGATGGATGCATCTAATACAAATTTTCACAGAGTGGGCAATAAACCTTTTGATTTTGTAACTCCTTCTTGCTGTTAATCTGTTTATTTACTCCTAGCTGTTGGAGCAAAGGAAGATTTCTTCTCTCATAACATAGTTTCATAATGGACCTCTGTGGCATTTAGTTCTGTTTGTGCCACTGCAGACAAATGGCATGGGCAAGTAGAAAAAAGTCAACCTGCTTAATTGTCAGTTCCCCATGGTCTCTGAGAGCACAACCAGGTTGAATGTTTAAAGCCTTTCACAGGAAGAAGACACAGATGAGCCATTGTCTCCCAGGAGGGAAGAGATGACTGGCTGTACTGATGTTTGCAAGTGCTAGCAGCTATTAGGCTGATGTCTTTTCTGGGCTGGGGATTTTAGGAGGTTGCTGGATAGACTAGGGTTTTTGTGAACTGAAGTCTGTTTGACTATAAAACTGGGTAAAATATAAGGTGTACTAAAACACATATCAGCTGTCTCCAAGGGAATCATGGTTTATGAAGGAAAAATAGGTCTTTGGATTGAAAACAGGTTTTATGTTTTTCCAAGAATCCTTCTGTTGTCACAATATTTTTGTAGCTTTTATACATCTTGTTTCTGTTACCATTGTTTTTTTCCGTTTTTGGCTCTTGCAAGAAGATTGATTCCCAAATTTTTTAAAATTGAGTAGGACTCTGCAGACCAGAATCAAAACAAGCTAAGTCTTGCCACTCTTGAGGGCAAGATCTTCAGTACACTCACTAGAACAGTATTGCTAATCAGTATCACAAGGTGAGAATAAAATATAGGTATACTTCTAAATGAGACTCTCAGAAGTTTGTCTAAATTAAACTTTGTGAAAAGAGAAACATCTCAAGCAGTATGAGTGTGTGTGTGTATTCCTCTGGGTCCCCTTAGGCTCTCTCCATCTCACTGAAACTTAAAATAATACTGTGCTCTGTTGCATGAAAAAAAATGGATTCCTGCCCCTTTCAAACAGAGAATAAAAGTTAAAGTTGGTATCTGATGCTGCTTGCTTTCTGCTGCCAAGGTCAGTTGCCACTTGCAGTGTGGCAGAAAGACTGCTGATCTATCCGCTAGTCAAATGAGCAGTGCAGGAGTTAGATATTCACACTCTACAATCACTAGTATCGCTAGTATCTAAGCTCCTTCCTGTCAGAGATCAGTTGTTCGTATATTTCAGGACTCATCAGATGCCAGATGTGTCTCTGCGTCAGTTACACTGCCATCACATTTTACAGTTTTCACTGTGATAATAACAGCTGAAGACCAGTTAGCTAGTCTGACGAAGAAAGGGAAGAGTGGATTTGGTAGGAGGCTTGCCAGGCTGGTCAAGAATGCTTTAAACTAGATGTGTTGGGGGAGGGGGGTGTCATTCCACCCCAACACACCCAGTCACTTGCCAGCATCTATTGTAAATGTCCAGAGCAATGTGGAGATATTCCAGCTGCTCCAGCCAATGAGCTGGCTTCAATTGGAGCTCATCTCAGATGCCTCTATACAAATGCCCGTAGCATGGGGAACAAGCAAAAGGAATTAGAGATATGTACACTTCTACGGGGGTATGATATCATAGGCATCACAGAAACATGGTGGGATAGCTCCTATGACTGGTGTCTTGGAATGGAAGGTTACAGGCTCTTTAGGAAAGACAGACCCAGTAGGCAGGGAGGGGGAGTTGCTATTTATGTTAGGGATAGGCTGGAGAGTATGGAACTCTGTCTGGCTTCAGGTGAGCAGTCAATAGAGAGTTTGTGGGTCAGGGTTAAAGGGAGAACAGCAATGGGAGACATCATTGTGGGGATCTGTTACAGACTGCCTGACCAAGAGGATTCTGTGGATGAAGCGCTCTATAGCCAGATAGGAACAGCCTCACGCTCGCCGGCCCTTGTTCTCATGGGAGACTTCAACCACCCTGATATCTGTTGGAGGGATGGTACGGCCCGGCACAAGCAATCCAGGAAGTTCCTCGATTGTGTGGAAGACAACTTCCTTCTGCAAGTAATAGAGGAGCCGACAAGGAGAGGTGCCATGCTTGACCTCGTCCTCACCAACAGGGAAGGTCTGGTTGGAAATGTGATGCTCCAGGGCAGGCTTGATTGCAGTGATCATGAGATGGTCAAGTTTGCCCTAGAGTGCAGGGGGGCCCAAGACTGTTGGTTGATATTCAAGGATCACCTGCTGCAAGCTCAGGAGCGATACATACCTACTAGAAGGAAGTGCAGCAGGAGGGCCAGGAGACTTCCTTGGATGGATAAGGAGCTGCTGAGGAAAATTGGAAGGAAAAAAGGGGCTTATAAAAGGTGGAAGCAAGGACAGGCAGCCTGGGAAGAATACAGGAATGTTGTCTGGAAAGCTAGGGATCAGGTTAGGAAAGCTAAGGCCCACTTAGAATTAACTTGGCTAGGGATGTTAAGGATAACAGGAAGGGATTCTATAAGTACATTGCAAATAAAAGGCAGACTAGGGACAACGTGAGCCCCCTCCGGAAGCTATCAGGAGACCTGGCTACCCTGGATTTGGAGAAGGGTGAGGTTCTTAATGACTTCTTTGCCTCAGTCTTCACCGGCAAATGCTCTGACCACACCACCCAAGTCTTGGAAGGAAGATGCAGGGACAGCGAGAATGAAGACCCTGGGCCCACTGTAGGAGAGGATCTGGTTCGAGACCATCTTAGGAACCTGAACGTATACACGTCCGTGGGACCTGATGAAATCCATCCGCGGGTCCTGAAGGAGCTGGCAAATGAAGTTGATAAGCCACTGTCCATCATATCTGAAAAATCATGGCAGTCAGGTGAAGTTCCGGACGACTGGAAAAAGGGAAATATAACCCCCATTTTCAAGAAGGGGAAAATGGATGAGCCGGGGAGCTACAGAGCAGTCAGCCTCACCTCTGTGCCTGGCAAAATCTTGGAGCAGATTCTCCTGGAAGGCATGCTGAGGCACATGAAAAACAACCAGGTGGTTGGTGACAGCCAGCATGGCTTCACTAAGGGAAAATCCTGCCTGACCAATCTGGTGGCCTTCTAGGATGGGGCTACGGAACTGATGGACAGGGGTAGAGCAGTTGATGTCATCTACCTGGACTTGTGCAGAGCGTTTGACGCTGTCCCACAAGACATCCTTGTCTCTAAGTTGGAGAGACATCAATTTGATAGGTGGACCACTCGGTGGATAAAGAACTGGCTGGATGGCTGCACGCAAAGAGTTGTGGTCAATGGCTCAATGTCCAGCTGGAGACCAGTAATGAGTGGTGTGCCTCAGGTATCAGTATTGGGACTGGTCTTGTTCAACATCTTTGTCGGTGACATGGACAATGGGATTGAGTGCGCCCTCAGCAAGTTTGCCAATGACACCCAGCTGTGTGTTTTGGTTGATAAGCTGGAGGGAAGGAATGCCATCCAGAGGGACCTTGACATGCTTGTGAGGTGGGCTGATGCCAACCTGATGAAGTTTAACCATGCCAAGTGCAAGGTCCTACAGCTGGGTCGGAGTAATCCCAGGCACAGCTACAGGTTGGGCAGAGAAGAGATTCAGAGCAGCCCTGTGGAGAAGGACTTGGAGGTGTTGGTCGGTGAAAAAATGAACATAAGCCGTCATCAGTGTGCGCTTGCAGCCCAGAAAGCCAATTGTATCCTGTGCTGCATCAAAAGGAGTGTGACCAGCAGTTTGAGGGAGGTGATCCTGCCCCTCTACTCTGCTCTTATGAGATCTGACTTGGAGTATTGTGTGCAGTTCTGGTGTCCTCAACATAAAAAGGACATGGAAGTGTTGGAACAAGTCGAGAGGAGGGCCACTAGGATGATCAGGGGACTGGAGCACCTCTGTATGAAGATAGGATGAGAAAGCTGGGGCTGTTGAGCCTGGAGAAGAGAAGGCTGCATGGAGACCTCATAGCAGCCTTCCAGTATCTGAAGGGGCCTATAGGGATGGTGGGGAAGGACTCTTCGTTAAGGACTGTAGTGATAGGACAAGGGGTAACGGGTTCAAACTTAAACAGGGGAAGTTTAGATTGGATATGAGGAAGAAATTCTTTCCTGTAAGGGTGGTGAGGCACTGGAATGGGTTGCCCAGGGAAGTTGTGAATGCTCCATTGCTGGCGCTGTTCAAGAACAGGTTGAACAGAGCCTTGGGTGGCATGGTTTAGTGTGAGGTGTCCCTGCTCATGGCGGGGGGGTTGGAACTAGATGATCTTAAGGTCCTTTCCAAACCTAACTAGTCTATGATTCTATGAGAGAAAGCAGCTTTGCAGAGGAGCTGGTGTCATGTTGGAGCTCACCATCCTGGTTTCTGAGTGTTAATTCTTCTTTGCAGGAATGATGTCTTGAAGTTGTGTTTTATGGATAGAGGTTGAGTACGAGATCAAAGTCCCTAAGATAGTAGGTCTTTTTCTGATCCTCCCATTCTGTTAGAATTGTAATTTAGGCATTACTGTAGTTTATTGGTTATTGGTGAAGGAGTCAAACTGTCATCTAGTGCACTAGAAAACCAGTAAAGGCTAAGGTACAGTGGAGTACGAACTGTCATGAGTATGCCATGATTCTGTTGTAACAGAAGTGCTTCCTATTGTCCACTGTGAACCTCCCCTGGCTCAGCTTTGAGCCCATTCCTCGTGTCCTGTCACTGAATCCCAGGAGTCAGAGCTCAACACCTCTCTCTCTGCTTCCTCTCCTCAGGAAGCTGTAGAGAGCAGTGAGGTTGCCCCTCAGCCTCCTTCTCTTCAAACTAGATAAACCCAGAGCTCCTCACAGGACATACCTTACATCCCCTCCACCACCTTTGTTGCCTTGGCTGGACACATTCAAGGACTCCGCATCCTTCTTCAGTTGTAAGTACAGTTTAGTGCCATCATTCTGCCAAGGATCCTAAGAGAATACATCTGTCCCCTCAGTGTTGGGTGACAACACATAGTATTTCAGACGCAAAATGCTTTTGAACTGTTAGTTATATTAAGGCTCATGAAAAATTATGTCTGTGATTCTGAGTTATCACATGAGACCATCAGCAAAAACCTCTGAGCTAGCTTTGGTTTTCCCTTGAGCTTTACAAACGATTGTTACAGAAGAGTATTTCCTTCTGATACAGACTTAATTCTGTTTCTGCTTGAAAGCATTCATTGCCAAGAAAGGGTTCTGCGAGCATGTCTGGTTCAATCCTCCTTCAGATTTTGAAAGTTTCTGTATAAATGTTGGTAGCATGTTGGGGGTTTGGGTCATTTTGAGACATTGTCTGTTGCTTTTTTTTGGGAAGAGATGTGCAGAGAGAAATTGATGAGTAGATAAAGATATTAAAATTCCTGATATCTCATGCTACTAGCCATTGATTAAAGGATCCTTCCTCTTCAGTGCTGTTGTTTAGTGTTCGTGAATCATTAGTGCTGTCATTGAGTGGAAACTTTTAATGACACAGTGCTCATGTGATGTGTAATGTTCTGATGTGCTGCTGCAAACATGAAGAAGGTTTTACTTTTTTTTTTCCTTTTTGGTAGGTGTAATTTGTCTAGGTTTTGTTTAATAAACTAGAGATTCAGCTTTGAATTAAGCCACTTTGGGCTGAATTTTGACTGGGGTGTAAATTGTAGGGCTTCACAGTGCTGTTACATAGCTTGCCTGTCCATGCTAATCAAGTCTTACATTTCAACTGCAATCCTTTCTTCCAGGAGTACTTCTAACAGTACTAATGTTATCAGGGCATGATGTAAGTTAAGAACAACCAAAATGTTCCTGAAGGTAGAAGTTCCTGGGGACCTGGTGCATTAACTAGGAGTAAATGGCATTCCACCCCTATTCACTGTTCTTCATGCCTGTGTCTGTGCTGCTAAGCTGCTCTGGAGAAAGCTCCATGCAGAATTTGTCCTTCACGTCTTCAGGTTCTTTCTTGCACTCCTGGTTTCTCTGTCAGTGGAAAGAAACAGTACCATTCTTAGCATACCAGTGAACATGTTCCTTGTGTAGGCACAAACTTCTGTCTCCTGTCATGTTCACTGGATGGTTTTATATGATGCCATTGCTGAAGTGGTAGCTGTGACTGCAGCTGGGTGGAATTACCTCTGCTGTGTCCTCTCTTTGCTCTCACAATATTTTCTACACTCTCTCAAACACAGGTTGTTTAAATCCATACTGTCCTTTCTTTCTACACACACTGCATTCTTGGCTGATTCAATGTATGAAACCTAAATGATGATATAATTCCAGCTTAAAGGATTTTAAACTCCTCAGAAATCATAATCTTGTTCTGTGTGTTTTGCAGTCTCTGTTAACCACTCTGTGTTGCATATCCCAAAGGAAATGCCTCCTTTTAAAATTACTTTTTCTCTATTCCCTTAGTGTTTACTTAGGTGCTGTGTAGCAACCTGAATCCCAAAGGTAAAACCTCAGTTCATATGCCTGCAGTGCTCACTTGCTGCTTCTGCTGTTCTGCACTTCCTCAGCTTCAGTTTCCTAAAGAACTTCTCTCCATCTGTTTTCCTTGTTTTCATCTTACTCTTTGTGCTCTTCCAGATTCTTTTCCTTTTCAGCTGGTATCTCCTGGAGTTTGCTGATGTTAGTTGATGTTGAAAACAAGCAACACTGAATTTGAGGGGAAGTGAGGTAAGAGAAATTGTTCTTACCAGTCCAGGCAGCAGCCAAATAAGGTGACATACAAGCCAAATGATTTGGCATGGGTGAGGAGGTGGAATGCTCTGGGCAGACTTCCCTGTGCAGAGAGGAATCCTGAGAGGAAAATGTCTGTTTCACTGGTGGCTGCTCTGCTTCTGAAGCTTATATTCCCACCTGCAAGTCAGCACATCCTACTTGGGCTGAAATCAACTGGCCACACACACTGTGAGGGTCTGGAAACAAACTTGGGAGAGTAGGACCAAACTGCACCATGTTGAAATGAAAAATCTTTAATAAGGAAAACAAGCTTTTAGAAATTGTAAAATTTAAATTGATAAATAAGAAGATAATTTCTTAAGCTATATGTAAGACCTAAGCCCATACAGTATCAGACCAGAAATCCAACTACCCCATGGTCTGGCTTCAGGTGGTGGCTGAAATGGTTGTTCAGAATAAGATGGTGAGGTACTGCTGTGCCCTGCCAACTGTGTTCAGCAGAGGACTTTCTGAGCTAGAGCTGTTTTGGGAGCAGGCCATTCTGCTTAATGGGTTTTGAAGAATTTTTCTTACATTAATGGGAATACTAGTTCTTTGCATCCATGTAAATTAAAAATACCATGTGCCAGGGCAGTGGTCCCAAAGCCTAGTGGCACACTGTGTGAACATACCTTTTTTTTTTTTGTATTGAACCTGGTATCTGATTGTTTCCAGTGTCAAAATTTTATTTTTTTATTATGAGACAATAGTCTTTCCTTGATTTTCTTTTCCTTAACAGCCAGGATTTCCTTAACAGCTGGTTCTTTTATAGTCTTAACTACTTTTCTTGTATTCTTGGCTTGTCTTTGCCATTCATCTGTGTTTTATTTTTAGCTCACTAATGTCTTTGCATACCTGAATTAGTTATCATTTAATAGCCTCACCCTCAGATTAGAACATTGGTTTTTGTGTTTGTTCAGTCCTTTACCCAGAAACATTTTTAAAACATATTTTCTTAACATTTCCTCTTATTTTATTTTACAGTTGCAGGTATTTTTTCTTGTCTTAGCATGTGATTTGTCTGCATTAATTTTTCATTGCTGTGCAGGGCCTAGCTGGTATGAAGTTAATTTTCTTCATAGCAGCTTGTATGGTGTTTTAGATTTTTAACCAAAGCAGTGCAGATAACACACTAATGTTGTAGCTGTTGCTGAACAGTTGCTTGCACAGGGCAAGGGATTTTCTGGTTCTCACTCTGCCTGCCCCAGCGGATACATTGAGGGGGTGTGAAAGGGGTTGGGAGGGGACACAACCAGGCAAGTAACCTGAATTAACCAAAGAGATTTTCCATGCCATACCATTATTAGCCATAATAAGGAAGAAAAGAGGATTTGAAGGGGTTAGCCATCCTCTTGCTCAGTAACTGGCGGGACATGGGTCTACCGTGGGAGGTGGTGAGCAAAAATGCCACTGATTCACTTATTTAATTGGGTTTTTTCTTTTCTTTCTCTCTTCTATTGCTTCTCCTTCACTTATTAAACCCTTTTATTTTGACCCACAAGTTTCCTTGCTTTTATTCTTCACCCTGTCCTATGAGTGAGACCTGTCCAGTGCTTAGCTGCCTACCGTGGTTAATCAACAACTCTGTAGATATTGTCATGTTTAATAAAATGTGTTTAGTTCCACCTTCTTGTTGAGTATGTTCTGACTCTATTGATGAAGGCCTAAAAAGGGGTTATGGGATGGACTTCCAAATGTTTCACTGTCACTTTCATTTAAACAGAACAAAAAACATTGTTTTTAACTATAAAGATTTTAAAAGATAAAAAGTTGTTTGCTGCATCTGCTGTAATATATGGTGATGGATGAAAGCCTCTAACTAGAACAAGTTATTGGCATTTGAGTTTTTAATGTTAATTCCTTGATTTTTAGTAAGGTATGATATTTTACTCAGATACAGCTTTGTGATATTGCATGTCTGTAGTTCATTAGAGATCATACTGCATCATCTCAGCATTATTCCTAACAGCTTTAGTACACACTGAAACACAGGAGGTTCCTCCTGAACATGAGGAAACACTTTTTCCTTGTGCATCGGGTTTCTGTGACAAAGTTCTGGTAGCAGTGGGTGCTGCAGAGTTGTCTTCTGTGAGAAGATGCTGGAAGCAGCACATGTCCAGCAGAACCAGTGCCAGCTTGCAACAAGACATACCTGCCACTGGCCAAGGATGAGCCCATCAGTGACTGTGGTGACACCTCTGGGATAATGTTGTTTAGAAGGGGAGGAAAAACTGCTGTGCAGCAGCAGCTGGGAGAGAGGAGTGAGAATATGTGAGAGAAGCAGCCCTGCAGGCACCGGTGTCAGTGCAGAAGGAGAGGAGGAGGTGTTCCAGGCGCCAGAGCAGAGGCTCCCTGCAGCCCGTGGTGAGGCAGCTGTGCCCCTGCAGCCCAGAGAGCTCCATGGTGGTGCAGATTTTACCTGCAGCCCATGGAGGTCCGTGGTGGAGCAGATTCCACCTGCAGCCTGTGAAGAACCCCACACCAGAGCAGAGGAATGCCTAAAGGAGGCTGTGATCCTTTGGGAAGCTCACTCTGGAGCAGGTTTGCTGCAGGACTTGTGACCCCTCAGGGACCCGTGGTGGAGCAGCCTGTTCTTGTTTCCCTGCTGGAGCAGGGAAAGAGCATGAAGGAGGAAAAAGCAGCAGAGACAATATGTGATGAACTGACTACAATCCTCATTCCCCACCCTCCTAAACATTTTGGCAATGGAAGGAGATGGAGAAGCCAGGAGTGAAGCTGAGCCCTGGAAGTGGGAGGAGGATGCTTTTTAGATTTTTCATTATCCTACTCTATCTTGTGATTGGCAGTAATTGATTTCACCAAACCACATCTGTTTTGCCCATGACAGTAACTGGTGAGTTGCCTCTGTCTTGACCCACGAGCCTTTTGTCATATTTTTCTCCCACTGCCCAGCTGAGGAGTGGTAGTATGGCTTAGTATTCAGCCAGGATACCAGGGTGACCAGGCACTGACACAGATTGCCCAGAATGATTGTGGAGTCTCCATACTTGATGATGTTCAGAAGCTCTCTATACATGTGTCCTGGTCAGCCAGGTCCAGGTGACTCCACTTGAGCAGGCAGTTGGACCAGATGAACTCCAGGGGTCCCCTTCGTCCTCAACCATTCTGTCATTCTGTGATTGTTCTTGTTTTTTTGTTTTGGTATTTTTTAAGGGCTAATGTTATGATGAGATACTACCTTCAATAAAGATTTTACCAGAGCTGCTAGGAATGTTGTAAATGAGAACTGCCTAGCAATGAAAGAAAAGAGCAACAGGGGTTAATTTTCTCAAAATCTTTAGAAAAGTAATTTACTTTCCAAACTCAAAACATAAGGTTGTTCAGGTGAAAGATAGTTAGGGGGAGAGAGCCACAATTCTATAAGCAATTTTTTATTAAGATATTTTGAAGTAAGATTAATATGTCTGCTGACTGGAGGAAATGTATTCAGGAGCCAGGGTGCATCTGAGTGTTAAAGGTAGTGTACCTGCAGACAAATCAGTTTTACATGGATGGAAGTATTGAAATAATTCTGGGAAAGTCTTGGAGACAACATAAGAGGAAAATCAGCGGGGAGATCTCTGTAACAGTAATTGTACTCATGCAACAATGTAAAAGGGGTAATTCTTTGACACCAGTGAGAAATTTACTCTAAAATGGGGCTATTTGTAATGGGAAAATATTTTTGCACTAATAGGTTTGGATGACAAACAAATTACTTTGATTGAGGCTTCGATTTACCTGTGTGCTGCGTTAGGGAATATAGTCCTTAAGCAAATAAGAGACGTGGTCTTATGGGCCAACAGGCAATATGGCTTAAGGGAGAGTTTTCCAGTATAATGCTGTCATCACAGGTCACTATTTAATTGTAGAAAGTTATCCAAGTATTATTCCAGCTTCTAATTTTTTTAATCCTGTTAAGTTTTACTTATTCCATAGTTTCATGATAGCACACAATTTTCCACAGTTCCGATGGGGGAATAGTTTTAAATAAATGCATTGTTGAAAAAGCAAGGTTGTGGGGATGTTAATATTACCATCTTAACCAAGATGTGCTTTGGTGTTTAGAAAACAAGTAATTTTATGCAGGAGTGCTATTTTGTATTGTATTATATTTTTGTATATATGTTGTACTATAAAGACAACACAGCACTTGTCTGTATTTCATACCCTTGTAATTAGTATATGTTTATCAGTTGACCATGTGTCTAATACATGCTGAAAGCATTCTCCAGACAGTTATGATGTAACATTCTTCAGAAAGTTATGGTGGACTGAGTAAGATGTTGAACAGAGATAGGCAGAAGTGTCTCCAGAATACAGAGACCTCAAATACTGTGTACTTCCATCGTGATGGGTGTCAGATTGGAAGTTGCCAAAAACACATGGCAACTTTATGCATCCGTAAAACAAAAAAGCCCTTGTATTTTGTTGAAGATTTTATCTTTGCACTTTTGTATCTGTATTAAACATGTAGATAGTATGTGTAACTCAAAAAGGTGACCTAGAATGTAAAAGGCAGATGGTGGTTTTGTTCATGTCTTGCAGAAACACTTCTGCTTTTAGAACTTGACTGGTGGTTTTGTTAGTGATAAATGAAGCAGAATGTAATATTTAGCGTATGCACTAGTTTATACAGGAATGGGGGGGGAGGGGAAGGCAGAAAACCCTCTTTTCTTTAGCAGTACACTTAAGCTGTTATTACCTGAAGAGGCAGAAGGAGAAGGTACACTGAGTTGAACGGTACAGTTACAGCACTGTGTTTTTTCTAACTCTAACAGCGCTTCAGCTGTTTGTTTTGCCGCCACATTACAACCTATTCATAGTGCTGCAGCTCTTCCAAAATGTTCTTGTTGTGTGAAATGACTAGGGAGATATGTACAGTGTGCAAAATGCTTGATCTACTGATTACTACTGCACCTGAAAGGGCAGGAGGGATAATTAGCTTGAACATAGATTTCTAAGGTAGACCACTTCAGTTATTTTCTTTTGTTTTGCCTCATGATGAGTACTGAAAGAGCAGATTATAAGTAGAGAGTGTGTAGGTTGCAGTCAGAAAGCAAATGTTTTTCTGGGAGAGTTTTCTCAGTATCTGAATGCCTATAAGGAATGCATTAAATTCAGGGGGATGAAGGGGAGGGGAGGAGCTTTCTTTTAAAATCTTGTAGATTTGTGAAATACACCAATTAAAATAAATTCATTAAAAAATCCTGTGTTCTAAAGAAAGCAAGAGTTTAAAACTTAATTTTAAATATATTTGTATATGGGCTCAGGCTATCAAACAAATAGATTGCAATAATCATATATAAGATTAAGTGTGTATAAAGCCTAATTTAATGATAAATATGATAAAGTGAAATAACATCATCTTGTCAATCTGATTGATTTTGTCTGTGTGACACAAAAATGTCTTTGTATTTACAAAACATATCTGTGATGTAAATCTTACTATGATGTTTGTATTGAAAGAGTAGGTGTCTATTAATGTATCTGAATAATTTCTTTGACAATGCCAAAACCAATTAGAATTATAGAATCATCGACTGGTTTGGGTTGGAAGGAACCTTGAAGCTTATTCAGTTCCAGCCCCCTGCCATGGTGAAGGACACCTTCCACTAGACCAGGTTGCTCAAAACCCTGTCCAACCTGGCCTTGAACACTGCCGGGGATGGGGCAGCCACAACTTCTCTGGGCAAGCTCTTGGGTTGAAATTTACAGGTTGAATAAATGTTTTGTTCAGGTTGTTTCACTGAGGCTTTACGGGATACCTTGTTCTCACAAGGCTTGTGGAAGCCCACTGAAGTCAGGCAAGAGAACTTCCTGGGTAATCCCCAGGCATTCGTCCTAAAGCAGGGCGCGAGTCCTTGAGCTAAAACAGTGAAGGCTTTCCCTGCTGTCTGGACTGTTGCAATTGTCGTTGCTAATGCCTGGGTGTTGCATCCAGTGCATGTGCTCCATGGGGCACTAGGCAGACAATTGCGCTGCTGAGCAATTCTGTGAGCTAATTCATCTGCTTTGTTCATGCTGGCAAGGTACTGCTCTGTCAGCACAGCCATGGGCTGGTGATGTGGGGCAGTAATCTCTGGATCAAGAAGATGACATCCTTCCATCTTCTGGGAAGCATGTTTGAGAGGTGCAAAATCTGGCTGATGCAGCATGCTTCAAATTAGAAGTGTAGGTGAATGTTTCAAAATGGATCTGGCAAACCCAGTGCTGGTGAGTTAGCATATCAAACTTGTCACAGAGGCAGGTTAATTGCTAGGTGGGGTTATACAATCTGTGTTATGCAGGTCAGATTAGATCATCACTTGTTTCTTCTGATTTTAAATTCTGTGACTGTAATGCAACCAGCTGTTCCATGCAATCATTGTCTATACTTGTTTATCACCAACACACCCAAATCAGCTTGCATCCATATGTGGCTCACACTGTTATAGAGCTGCCTGTCTTCCACCTGAAGAGCTTTCCCATAGGTCAGTGTGGTAAGCAAAACGGAACTTTAAAAATTACACATTTGTGTGACAGAGTTAATTGAGGGGGAGAGAGGGGAATTGAAAATTACGGAATATTGAATTAGAAATTCAGGTATTCTTGACTAACTTAAGCTAAATCGGTCGAACCTGTTTAAACTGAGCAGCACTTCACTCAGGTTTAGAAAGAGGGAGTAAGAAAAACACACAGTGCAGAATTCTGTTATGCAGAATTATGTTATTGTTATGTATTGTGTATATTATTATATATTGCATATGTTATATTCTTAATGCAGAGTTAAGGACAAAGATGGGTCAGTTTGCAGTAAACTGCTGTTGCTTAGAAGCCTTCTCTATGACTTTGATTGGGATGAAATGAACACTTAGTCTGTTTCTGTCACTGGGATTTCAGAGTACAGGTCAGGATTGGACAAAAGATTGGTTCGATCAGATGTATTTGGTATACTTGAAAATAATGACTTTTTGCAGCTCAGATATGTATAAGCAGCCCTATAACTGTTCTGGTAAATCTTTATCTCTCCCTTTATTTTTACAATTGCTGGTTGCAGGCATGAATTTACCTGTGCATGCAGTTTCAGGCCAAATCTGAAGGCCAGAGGAACAAAAGTTTTACACTGTTTGCATGACAATTCCTGAGAGAATAGAAAGGCTAGGTTTTCAGGCAGAGTTTGTATGCATGAAATATGTAAAAGCTGTTACATGAATGCACATACATAAAAGTACCAAAGAGGAAAATAATTGTTGAAAAATGGGATGCATGTCAAAGCACTGCTCCCATTTTAATCAGGTTTCAGGCAGCACCACTCTATGCACTTACTGCTCTGCCCCAATTTATCTGTATATGGTATAGTTGCTATGGGTGGAGTGATCGTCATGTAATATTAATTAGTTTGCTGGTATCTGTGGATTTCCCTCCTATCTGGTGGGGTCTGGGATAGGATGATGAGTCTGTTGAGTGTTTTCCTCAGTCAAACAACTGCATTTGAGATATATAAATTTTACTTAACAAAGCTCATTAAAAATTACTGTGGCTTATTTTTGATAGAAAGATTAATAAATACTGCAGTCACTGTTATCTTTGATATGTTCCAAACATTTTTTAAATATCTTTCCAACGGATGGTCTTCATAGCTCTTCTTTGGAATCAGCTGTGCCCATTAAAAGAGGGAACATAAATAGGTCAGATGAAGCTGCTAACTGTTCTACTGTAATTCAGGAGCACTGCCCATAACAGGCTTTTGGTACAGCAGCACATCTTTCTGATTATTGTCTGACAAATGTGTTACAGCCTATCCAAAGGAAATCTTTGTATAGAGCTCTTGCTTTTATTTTTCTCTGACACCCCTTGCTGGTTTTGTTTATATGGTTTAGCTGAATATTTGAGGTGGCTGGCTGGATATGAATTTAGTTTCTCTGAAACAAAAACACAGATTTAAAAAGTAACAATTATAAAAATCTTTAAAATCCAGTTTGCCTTTAGAAGAGTAGGAAGAAGGTTTAAAGTAAAAATATTTGCTGTTTTACAATAGAGAGGCTATTTTTGAGGTTACCATTTCTGCAAAGTGCCCAGGGATTATTCTGGTATCATTATTTACTTATTTGTTAGCTGTAAATGGCTTTATTTTGGATAAATGGGGAGGTGGTTGTAGCTCCTTACAGCCCATTGGCAGGATGCCTGTCTGTGTTTCATGTCAAATATCTACCAAACGTGAGTGCTTCAGAGGCTGGTGTGCTATAACCCACGTGCTTGCATGCTCATTGGCTTTGGCCATTTCGTTGAACTATAAATGTGAGTTTTTCTGATTTTCCTTCAGAAGTTCCTTCTGAAGTATGAGAATTGGTTGTTCCTGGTGACATAAACCATTATGAGGAGCACCAACCTCTTTCTTGTCTGATGCTTTAGAAACACTTTATTATTAAAGTGCTTTGATGATGTCAACGTGCCAGTCAGAACCTTGTGTCTTTGAGGATACATTTAAATGAAGATATCGGAGAGAGTTTTTTCACTTTAGTTACTAGGAAGCAGTTTAAGCAATTTTATTCAGCTGATTGCAGTTAGTTTATTATTTATTTATCGCACAAAAGGGATTAAAAAGAACAGAAGGAAGCTTTTGAACACACGTGTCTGAAACTGATAAATCCTGAGAAGCTGCATATCAATTAAACCACCTTTAAAATTCCACAGTTTGATGATGAATCCAGAAGAGCTCCTTAGGGCTACAGAGACATGCTGGTATCAGTTATGAGGAAGGAAATTGAAAGCATCACAGATGCGCAACTCAATGGTAGTATAGTACTGCGGGCAGGGCATAGTCAGAAAAGGCTTTGCAACAGAGAATTACAAAGAAATTGTGAAAAATTAACTGGGGATACCTGTGCTTTTAATGCAGGTGTAATAGAACAGTGGGACTACATGAATAACATGTTTGGTTTAGTTTTAAATCATGTAATGGTAAAAGCGTGCAAGGCAGGACAGTTGTAGAATGTATAGGGAAACAATGACTTGGGAGAGATAAAGCTAGAATGACTACTATGCCATTCATATACTGCTGGGTGAGGTTAGGAACTCCAAAAATTATCTGTCCAAGGGTGCTCCATAACACTCAAGACGGCTGACAGCCATTCTTTAATGTAATTATCATCAAATAATTCAGTTTTGTTTAAATATATTTCTAATCTTGAAATAATGAACAAAAATCACTTTTCTTTATGGTATTCAATCAAACCTCCAAATTACTGCTTATAATAGGAACATGTGTCTATACAAAAGTATTCATGCATTCCAGTGTTTAACTCTTATGGAAAAGTGTATGTATTTAGGGAATTCAGTTTTCAGTAAAATATCTCAAAACTTAAATTTATCATCAATATTCAAGCCAAACTTGTGAGTGCCAATTAATGCAGATTTTTTTGTGATGATTTGTGCAAACTAAGTGGCTTCCTTCCACATGAAACCACTTCATAGTATTTTTTTTCTTGTAGGGACATTAGTCTGACCACTATTTAGTTGCCTTTCTAGGCAAAGGTTTGCAAGCAGCAGTGACAAATAATGTGCATTTTCAAATATAAAGGATCAAACATGAATAGTAGCATGACAGTCTACATTGCAATATACTGAAGTTGTCTGCGTTGTTAGGATCTGCAATCCAGAACTGTTTGGAATGGATTTTAGCATGATGACATCTGTAAGCTGAGTATTGGCAATGATACATGTTCATTTTATTGGTCTTCTGCTGAGTGTTAGAATAATCTTGTATATGTCATGTTTTCACGCTTTCTTATTTTTTCATTAATGATAATTACAACTATAGATTTAGGCTTAAGAACTCTATTACTTCACAGAAGAGTATCTTTTTGTATGCTTTTACACTTCTTATAGTATGGTCTGGATGCCCCTTAAATGGAAAAGTCATGTGTTTTAATTTGTAGTGCTGTTTTATCAAATCGATATTTAGCACTGCAAAAACATGCATGTCTTTTGATTAAAATAGTTGTTTCCCTTTCTCCTCTGTTTCTAACCTGTGACTTCTAAACTTTTTGAACTGTGGAGTGTATTGTTCTCTGTTTTATGTGCATGTTTATTATTGTAGGTTTGTGACTTGGAAATGTACTACAAATTTGCTACAAATGTAAGCACCTGAAAATAAATCTTCTGCTAATCTGGAAATATGATATGCAAAGGGAATGCTCTCCAGCCTCCAGATAAGGTACCACTGAGATATAAAGCAGTCTGTGATTTGGGTCATCCTGAAAGCTGTTATTGATACGAGTCTCAATAGAGAAGTCCTGCTGTCACATGTTCATCATACACCAGTTTGAGGACAGGGAGATCTGCTCATAGAGAAGGCTGAAGCTGAGGTATTTCCTATGCTTCGGAGGCTGAGGGTGCGAAAGGAGCTAATGATTCATTAAGCTGGACTGAGTAGAAAACTGCAAAGTTTGTTAGATGTAAGATGCTCTGCTCACTCCTAATGGGACAAGTAAGCAGTTTATTAAGGTAAGGGCATTATTAAGCAGATATAAGAACCTTTGTTTCTTGTGCACATGGGGGGTTTTTAAGTGCAGTTTGCTGCTTTGTATTGGGGAAAAAAATATGGCTGCTCTCTGAAATAGCATTGTCGGAGAAACAACTGGAATGCAGAAATGCCTTTGAACTCAGGATGGACTTGTTTTTGCTTCCCATGCAGTCAGCAGGAGTGTTTTTTTACAAAAGGGAGGAGAGTGATTGCCATAATATTTCCTGTTCATGTGGAGCTTTCATAAAGAAACAGGAAAACAGAAATTCTCATAAGTAGTGAGTATTCTGTGAAATTTTGTGGTGTTCTGTACGAATTGCAAATGAAGCAGAAATAAGTATCTGCAGAAGTATGGAGGGCTGCACAAAAGGTAGTGAGAGAAAGCAATGGCCAAAAAAGTAGAATTATGCGAAGTGCCTCTCCAGTATTAGACTTTGATAGTTGAAGGTACTTGGTGAGAGAAGTGTTGATGGGTATTCATGCTTTTACCTACAGGGAATACAGAATAGTCTGTGGTTTGTAGATGAAGAAAGAGGCAAGGGGATAGAGCGGGAGGAGTTTTTTCTCCAGTTTGAAGAAAGTAAATTTACTGCCGGTCAGGGAGCTTGCCACTTACAGCGTACTTGAAGGTCTAGTTGCCAGACTGGCCACTTCTCTGAGAGAGGGCATTAGGCTCTCGCCCCTTTCCTCTCCGCAGTATGTATACACGTATGTGCACAAGAAGGGCTTTCCAGAGGAAGTGCACAATCGCTGAAACAACTTGTGGCTGTGTGTAGGGCTCTGGGAGGCTTTGGGGGCGAACTCCATCCTTTTCGTGCGGGGACAGCACGAAACCCGCAGCCGGAAATACAGCTCGGGGTGAAAAACCAAACCGTTTGTGTCCTAGGTGAGTTTATTAGGTTTGTTTGTCTGCTAAAAGAAAGATAGGACTATTACCGCGTCCTGTTGCAGCTGTGTGGGCATGAGGATAGAGTACTAAGGCATCTTTATGTACACCGGCCTGCCTTCCTCCCTGTCGTATTCGCATTAACTTCATTTGCCTGTAACCGCTGTGCTGCAGACAGACTGCGGCCGCGCTGTGCGTTTTTCCGGACCAGCAGCTTTTCCTTTGTGGCCGTGGTGCGCTCGGCCGGGATGGGGGCGGGGAGGGAGGAGGAGTTAGCCGAGTAAAGCCAGGAGGGCTGCTCCGGACAGCTTGCTTTTGTGCCCAGGGTGGTGTTCTCGACAGCCTTTCGTGCTGGCTGTGTGTACTCGTTGCAGGGCTGAGGATGAAACCCCCAGGTAAGGCAGCAAGGGAGCGGATGGTCGGCAGTGGGGTGAGCTTTTTTTATGGCTTCCCCCAACTTCCCATTGTTTGCAACTAAAGCTCTTTTTTCCTGCTTTATAACGGGACGAGTATCTAGGGCAACCTCAGACAGGTGCCAGCCTGTGTGAACACGATCTTTTTTAACCAAAGTTTTAACATGAATGTTGGGCTTTGGATCGTAAATGTTCCCATCCTGCTTGTTTAACCTCTGCATGATCTTAACTGGGAGAAGCAGCAACTTTGAACATGATTCTGGTAATTTTTTTTTTCTGTATTGTAAGTACCTTTTGTTTTGTGTAAACTGAAAGTAGTTGGCTCACTGAGTGTCTCAGATTTGAGTCTTAAAACTCAAAAATTCTCAGTCTCAGTTGCATGCAGAGGTTGCTATCTTGTGTTTTGGAGGTAGACGTAGGTTATGTGGAGAGGAAGAACTGGTGGCACTGGGTAGTAGTTATGCAGCCTGGATATGAAGTTTTCAGACATGAGCTAATGGGAATGAGAGCTCCAGTGGAAGAATGAAAGGTTTCATGTATTGGACACACAGGGGAGATGAATGACTTGACTGAGCTGACCATTGAAACTTTAAAAATGAGAAGGAATTTTTACTTACTAGGGAGGCTAAATCAGTGAAAGATCTAGAGAGTTACAGGGAAATGTTGAATTCTTAAAAATGAACCACGACAAAACCTTTGTGTCAGAACAAATCTGTGTTTTTCTTCGATGTGGAAACTTCTCCCTAGCTTCTAATGACTTCCATCCCCACAACTAATACAAAAGAAACAATAACAAGCTTATTTTATATAAAGTGCTAAGAAAAATTTTACAGTGGTTATGTAGTGCAAATAAATACAGCATTTTGAACTTCTTAACAAAAAATGTCTTATTTTTTTAAACTATTTAACAAGTTCTCCCTGCACTTGTGTTAAAGTGCTGATTGCAGAGGATATGGTGTTGACATAATTTTAAAATGGCTTTTTTGCCAAATTTTACCTGAGTATAAAGAATTTATGCCATTATATTTTGATTGTCATTCTACTGGCATCACCAACTGGAAACATGGCGGAGCTCAGCTGTAAGAATAGACCCATTTTCAGCTATCAATTACCTTAATTCACGTTAGTACATTTGTTGTAATGCCAGATACAGTTTGGTTGTAACTGGTGTTTTGATGTGACCCTGCCTGGCAGTACAGAAGACCTAGGCACAAATAAAAAATACAAGATAATAGTTAATTAAAATAGTCATTAGCATTAGACCACACATCTGAATGTATTGTAGTTGAGGGAAACTTAATTTCTGTGCATTCTTACCTAGAGCATAAACTGTCTTGGACCGACTGAATAGAGATAATAGTCATAAAGTTTGCTGATACAAAACTTTTTTATTTTTTTAATAAGCGTTTACCCTTTAACCTCAATCCTTATATAACAGCTGTTATTACAGCCTTAACCTTGTTCCACATTTTTGCATAAATTAGGTTCTATTACCAGGAAACAAAGTAAACCTCACCTGACAGCTCTTGTGCCTGCTCTTAGAGGTGAACCCCAGCAGCCTGTAATGTATTTTGGGTTTTTTCCATCTTATGAGAAAGGGTGCAAAGGGCCATGGTGAAGCCTCTAGTGCTGCTGTGACAGCCACAGAGCTCATGAGAAATTGGAGCAGGTGTAGGAATGGGAGGAATTGTACATGATTTGCTCAAACAGTAGAAGTTCTTGCTACCAAGTCCACAATAAAAGATGTAGAATGGGGCAGTCCATTTCACTCTTTCCTTCCATCTGTCTGTTAGAGTAATAAATGTGCCTGTGCTACATCCAGGATTGCTTCTAAACCTGTTTTCACTTTTGAGTTGATCAGTGCTTTTCAGAAGAGTACTGCAAACACTACCTCTGCTTTGTTAAATAGTTGTTATGCTTGAGAGACTGAGACAAGGCAGGAAAGATTTATAACACAGGATCCTCTTCTCCATTTACTTCCCTGTGGCTTAGCTACTTTCCTGTTATTGAGGAATTTGGGAGTGAGCTCTGTTACAAAACTCACTCTTGGGAAATGCAGAGACTTTTTTATTTCCCCACCTTTGTTCTAAAGTTTGAAGGCTTTTTAGGAGTTATGATAAGAGAAACATGTATAGCAGCTGTCCCTTTCGCTGTATGTTTTTTTGGCATCATCTAAATAACACTATAAACTTTGCCTTTTTTTTTTTTTTTTTTTAATGCATGGCTTACTGTTTTGTTGCTGCAGGCCTTTCGAAGTGTCTGACCTTGTTTTATTTTCTTTCATTTCCTTTTGGAGGTGCTTGGGCTGATTTACATTAGCACTGTAGCCATTCTGTATGAATTGGTATACACCAAAACTTCGCAAATAGAGAAGAAGCCACCACCTATCTTTTTGCTGTGTTACTTTTCCTCCTCACCTTGGAAAGGAGGGTCTTTCCAGACTTTGTGTAAGAATGGGAGGTACAGTGGATGCCGTGCCCTTTGTCATTCTGGCCTTAGAGTAAGTCACATTCACTGTTTACCACTCTATTACTAAGTCAGTTCTCTACCTGGTGTCAGCAGTGACATAAGTTCAGACCATTTATTCACTTCCTTCATTGCTATCATAAGGGCATCTGTTGCATAGACATGATTCAGGTGTTTTTATTTTTACCAGTATGTTGTGTAATCCTGCTTAGTATTAAAAGATGGTGTGGTCCACATTACCTCAGCCCAAATACAGTGGAGAATAAGAATTTTAATCTTCTAGGCAGAACATTTAATTAACAACATAAATTTTATTGTCCTTGTTTCCTCTGAAATGCAGGGCTTTAATCAAAACTGAGGAGAGCACCTCAGATAGGATACTTTTCTGATCTAGTGTGGGAAACCCTCTATTTCCAGATGAAATATACATGTTGCTGTTCGTGTTGGAGATCTTCATTCCCATCCTATTGTCATTGTGTAACACTATAGCAAAGTAAACAATGAGGGCTAGTATATGCAGTCTACACACTCGGCTGTGTCCACAGGCCTTCCTCTTGTGCATTCTTCCTCTTCCTTGTCTGAGCTCATTGCATGCTTCACCGATCTCACTGGGAGACTGCTCTGTGCCTGGAGAGGCAGGCCTGGCATGTCTTGACACTCTTCCTTGCTCATATGCTCTCTCTATCTTCTATAAACATCCCCAACCCAGTTGTTCACAGTCTGAGAGGGGATAAATTCTACCTCCCTATTTCCAGAATGCTCTGGGAAGCATCAGCAAGCATCTAGAAACTGAGAGATCACAGCCCAGTAGCAGACTTGCTCATCTCTCACCAGGATTGCCATTTTGCTTTTCAGAATTTGAGTAAATCTGTCACAATCCTGCTTACCTGTCAGCTTTTGTTCCTCCTTTACAGGATGGATGAAAACTAATTTAAGAATAACATCAAAACCAGGCAAAAGTGAGCCTTTCCCCACGAAACTCTATAGAATGAAATGCCTGTGAGGGCAAGGTCAAAAAAATTGCCACAGAGACAGCAGAAATATTTTGAGGGGGGATGTAGGCTAGGATGTGAAGACAACAGCATTTTTCAAAGCCATTTTAGGTATCTTGAGAGAATTATAGGACCAACTGACCGAAGCACAAAGCAGGCCTTTAATGATAGAGGAAGGCACTGGAGAGGAAGAAATTGCAAACTTCAGGAAGAATCTCACCGTGAATCAACCAGTTAGCCCTTCTCTCTTACGGATGAGTATTGCCGAAAGGATGATACTAGCTTTCCCACTCCAAGTGACATGGAAATTGGGCAAAGAAAGAGATTGTTGATACATCCTTCATTATGTGGACAGAAGGTGCAGGTAAACAGTACATTGTGTGACTGGCTCTAGACAGAATGCAGGTAGGAACTAACAGCATAGATCTGCAGGAGTGTATGAAGATGCATGTACACATGGAAGAGATAGAGTGTTAAAGCTTAAGCTGTGACCTACTGAGTTTATTAGTGAATCGTGAAGAATGGTCATGAGGACTGAGAAAATAGGTATTTCCGTGAAGTATCTCAGCTGAGTGAGTCTTGTTTTCTTCTGGAGAAGCCTTTCAGGACAAAGAGATGCTGTTCTCTGACGATGGAGACAGCATTTGTTCCCTTGATCTTTACACTGGTACTTGTTTTCAGTGCTGTGGGCTGAGTCCATGCTCTTGACTAAGGACCAATGTTTGTGGTCATAGAATCTCTGGGGCTTGCTTCATAAGCAGAGTTTGCCTGGCTTCCTCTATTTGACAGTTTGCTATCATTTTTGTCCATTTTTTTTTTTTCATTCCATTAGAGCTTCCATTAAAAAAAACAGAGGTTTAATTGTAAAGAATCTGGAAGAAGCTTTATGGCCATGGACTTTTGTCAGTTCTCACTCCAAGAGAAAGAACCTTTTGGCTGTAGTAAAACTCACTTCAGATGTGTTCTGAAAAGCTACAGTGCACGTGACCGCCATGTGCTATTCCTGTAACTCCTTTTGTGTTCTGGCTGTTACAGAATAAAGAACAGATTGATATTTGATGATTGCTTCTCTCTGAAATTAGTTGTGCATTAGGCAGACCTGCAGAGGCAAGCCTCTTTCTTGCTGAATTGGATTACAGCCAGCATGAAAGCAGCAAAGTCAGAATTGCTCCTTTGGAAGTGAATTTCCTCATTTTTTGAAAGTTATTTTTAGGCACTTGTTGAAGTCTCCTTCTCTGACACAGAGTATTGTCTCTGTGTTTCAGTGAATTATATAACATCTCACTTAGGTTTTGGAAAGTTCATTTTAACAGGCTATATTAGTACATCTTTACAGTTCTCAAATTTAGGTAGTTTTGAAAAAAAAACCCCAAAATATTGCTAGACTGAGTTAGTTACTTACCACTCCTACTTACTCCTTTGTTCTCTCTGTTGTCATTGTTGTAATCACGTACTGAGACGAAATTATCTTTAGAGTATATTTGGAAGAAGGGAAAGGATCAAGGTGCTGTGATACATATTCTCTCACCAGGGAGTATGCTGGGTCACTCAGTGTGTGGGACCACTGTGGTGGGTTGACCCCTCTGACAGCCAGGCTTTGGGCTGTTCACTCACTCACCGCCCCACAGCAGGGATGAAATGCAAGATAAGAAGAATGCCAATCAAAACTGCAAGAAGCTATCCAGTTGATAGATTTTCATGCTTTCCAGCAGTGTTGCTCATTTATGACAAGTGTGACTCTTCTAAAGAATTCAGACATGATTCTTTATTCTTACCAGAAATGTGTTTTGAGAAAAGCTCTTATCTTATGCAGAAGAGGTACCAATACAGTAATAAAGATCTGTTGGTAAAAATCTAGTTGTGCTGCTAAGTTTTGTTTTGTTTCTTTCTAAATGTAAGTTGTATTTTTTAAGGCTTTTGGGCAAGAATGATTCTCTACTTTGGTTTTTTCCCCGTTTTGTTGGAGTTTGGTTTTTTGTTTTTTGTTTTTACATACACTTTTATGTTCTAAATACGAGATTAAGAGGACTAAATGCAAGGATGGTTCTTAAAAGTGTCATAGAATACTAGCTGTGGCAAAGGCCTTAGAGGTTATTTGCTTGACTGTTGCAGTTAATGCAGGATTTTTCTCTGTTCTGTTCTTAACACTAGTGTTCAGTGTACCTTGTGTATACTTTTGTCTGCTACTGCTATGTAGTATTTTGGAACCTTTTCCAGCTCTTCAACATGTTTAAATAGAAATTCAAAAATGTCTCTTAGGAGATTGTTTGAATTTTTTTGTGAAATTTTACAGTCAGAAAAAAAATCATAATCCCTTTCTTATTCTTCTCTGTCTGAATTTTTGTGGGCCAAAAATGCATTTGCTCATTGGCTTTGTACCCTGGAATTAACTGCTGATGCTCCTTGCCATTTACCTGGATTTTGCACCTCAGCTTCATGTGCCTCACAGGTGTGTGAAAGTGTTGTGATGAAGATGGCAGTTGACAGTAGGTAAATGGACACACAAAGCAATGAGGTTAGTGGCCTTATATGGTTTTGGATTGGGGTGTTTTTTTTTCCCCCCTCTTAATTTCTCTCAGTACCTCAGTCTCTACTTGGTGTTCAGTTTCTCAGGACTCATGGATTATTCCAGATGGCTTCTTACTGAGCTGCATACGTAAGAGCTGTCATCATCTTGACTCCCTAAAAAGAATCCTTCCATAAAGACACAGTTCTTTCTCTTTCCCTGCTTCACTTTCCCTCTGTGCCTCCCTCAGGTCCTCCTATGTGTTAACTCCCCCTTAGCATAATATCACCTCATCTAGTTTTAACCTGGCCTTCTTCCAAATTGCTTAAATTTCCAAACCATCTTTGTACGTCCATTGTATTGTTTCTCAGTCTTCACTGGTGTTTCTGGCACCACCCTGTATACTCTGATTTGCAGATATCATTAGTACATTTCTAGTTCCCTTTTACAGCTACTGAAGAAGTTAGATAAGATGGGACTCCCCAGTTTATACCTTTGCACAGCTTACCACCTTGTTTACTGTATTGTGGTATTATGTCTAAGTACAAGTAAGTTAATTAAATTTGAAATTAAGTGTTTGTGAGATACTTGGTGTTTCTACTTGAGTGTATTCAGTGAATGCAATATCTAGGGCTTTTTTGTTTGGATGTTTCATTTTCGTTTTTTTTGTGGGCTTGTTTTTTTGTGTGTGTGTTTTGGGGGTGGTTTTGGTTGGTTGGTTTGTTTATTTGTTTGTTTTTTTAGCAAAGTTGTAGTGTGTCATGGTTTAAGCCCAGCTGGCTACCCAGAACCATGCAGCCACTCACTCACTCCCCTCCTCCTCCTTCCCCTGTTCCTGGAGGGATGGGCACAAGAATCGAAAGAATGTAACTCCTACAGGTTGACATAAGAACAGTCCAGTAACTAAGGTATAACACAAAACCACTACTCCTGCCATCAGTAATAATAATGATAAGGGAAATAACAAGGGAAGAGAATATAACCGCTCACCACCCGCCGACCAACACCCAGCCTGACCCAAACAGTGAGCTAGCCCTTCTGGGTAACTGCCCCCAGTTTATATAGTGGACATGACGTGCTGTGGTATGGAATACCTCTTTGGTTAGTTTGGGTCAGGTGTCCTGTCTCTGCTTCCTCCCAGCTTCCCCTCCTCCCTGGCAGAGCATGAGACTCAGAAAGTCTTTGGTCAGAGTAAACATTACTTAGCAACAACTAAAACCATCAGTGTTATCAGCGTTGTTCCCAGGCTGAAAGTCAAAAACACAGCACTGCACCAACTACTAAGAAGGAGGAAAATGACTGCTACTGATGAACCCAGGTCACAGTGGCAGAAGCTACTTCTCTGCTGTAGCCTCACTGCATTTCTGTAAGGATCTTTGGGAAGACTTCTTCATTATTTCTGCCAGTTATTTTTTGTACCTCATAGCAGCTGAGTATCATTGGTGAAGCTCTTTAACTAACAAATAACAGTCATGTTTGTTTTTAAGTCTATTTTTAAAACCACTGTATGTGTATTATGCCTGTGCATGTGGTTTGGGGCCTTACAGTCCCATAAAGACGAGTGAGTCCAGTGGAGGGCTACCAAGATGGTCAGGGACACTTTCTGTGGGAAGAGAGGTTGAGGGATGTGGGCTTGTTGAGGCTTCAGGTTGATGTGACAGAAGCCCCCTGTGTCTGCCTGGTTGTTATCATAGAGGGGGTGTCAGGCTCTTGCTGAGTTGCACGGTGGGAGGGTGCATAGACAATATGCATAAATTGAAATGAGAGTTAATTGAATATATGGGGAAAAATTTTCCCTATGAGAACAGTCAAGCAAGATAACTGGTTACAAAAGAAAGGTTGTGCAGATTCCATGCATGAAAGTTTTCAAGACCCAGCTGTGCACTAAGTCCTGAGCAATCTTGACTCTGCTGTGAGCAGGAGATTGGGCTGGAGACTTGCTATGCAGTGTGAATCGTTCTATAGTCTGGTACCATTCATCAGACCTATATCACTACCCATCTTTCAGACTGGTCATGGCACAGAGTTTGCTTCCCTGTCTAAGTAGCAGCACGTACATTGGATTAGCTCTGATTTTACAGGTCTTTTAAAATTCAGGTTGCATTTTCAAACATACCTCTTAAATACGGTTACAGGTGTATTTTTATCTATTGATAGGTGGTTTGTCAAGAACTAATTTGGTCATCATTTAAAATGAAGGTAAGAACTCTGTTTGTCAGCTGGTCCTGTATTTCCATGATATCTGACGACAGAACACTGTGATTAATTTATAAAAGAGGGCATTTTGAAATGACTGCAGGGCTTCCAGGAAATGTAAAGAAGTTGGAACTAACATAAACTATAGCTATTATTTGAATTCCCATTTGAGGTCCTGCTTTCTTAACTCTAAATAATGTACAGCCACTTTAACACACTCTGTTTGGACACTAGTGCTGAATGTAGCTTGTGTATATCTTTGTTCCTTTTTAGCTTCCTTTTTCCCCCTGCGTCATAGTTGTTGCATTAATATAGTTTAAGGTATATATGGGGATCTATAAAGTCTTTTTTGTTTGTTTCTGATACAGAGAGGCTGCATAAACCTTTCTTATTTTTCTGTTCAGCCAAGGCAGATTGATATATCTTGACTTTAATATCTACTACAGAATTTCCAAAACAGTATTACCAAATTTTAGTATCTACAGTGGAAAAAAAATATCATTTCCGTATTCACTGCAGTACAACAATAAAAGCTTTTCTTTCATTCTCTCCATGTTCTTGCTTCAGACAGATAAAATCAGTGGTGCATTTGTGGTTTTATGTGAATGAAATGTCTCTTCTCAGTTACTATTTCAGAAGAAGCTTGCCAATTCCCATTGTCCTAACCTAAAAAAAAAAAAAATCCATTATTTAGGACCAAAAACCTGTCAATGTCACCTCACTTTTAATTAAAAAAAATAAAAGAGTATTGACCTCAGAGTTTTATTAGTTTCTAAGAACTAACCAGTTTTATATCAGTACTGTAGCATATATTTCATGCACAGTAGAATAAAATAGTAAGCAGTGTTAACACTGTGTTGTGCCTGCCAATATGGTTGAATGATTAGAGCGCTGGTCTGGGAAATGAAACACCTGGCTTCCAGTGCCAGGTCTGCCATTCCCGCCATGTGTGATGTTTGCAGAAGAAAAACAATCTCATTTATTCTTGTCTATGGAAAGAAGTAGCATTACCCATTTCTGCAAAGTGTTTATATGGTAGTTCTCATTTAAAGATTTTTAAGTATTATTAATTTTACTTTTTGACTCAGCTGAGGAAATCCCTAGGATTCTTAACTAGTAGCATGTGGTATTTGCAGGCTTTACTTCAGAAGAGTTGACCATGATGAGCCTCCCAACTCTGTCTTTAAATCATATAATGGTTTGGGTTGGAAGGGACTTTAAAGATCATCTAGTTTCCCTATGCAATGTTATTGTCAGTTTTACTTGGAAGGTCAGACTAAATGACTTGGGCTCCAAGAATATGAAATTATCTGGAGCTTTTTGTCATTGTTCTTCCGGGGAGATGTTGTAGGATGTTGTTTGGCTTGTTGCTGGGTTTTCTTTCAGTTTTACATGTAAATTGCATCAATTACATGCTACAAGGCTGGTTGCTTTTACCTAGTTGAGAAACTTAAGTGAAGTGAATTGAGGACTTTTTCTTAAATCTCTGCCCATGTAATTTTTTTTTTAACTCTTTGAAAGCTAATAGTATTATTTTTGTCACACTGGGCGTGAAAGAGTGTCCAGTCTTCTCATAGTCTATGGAGAATGTGGAGGAGGATGTAATAGTTTCGAAGTGGATGATTGAGACTTGTGGGAGAAATAGCTACTTTATGTGTGTAAGGATTAGAGCCCCAAAACCAGTTCAGATAGAAATTAAGTTACAATATGTAAGGTCTGCTGAGACTTCAGAGGGCTGGGTTGTTTGTTTGAAAGATCTGGATTGTTCTCAAGTCAGAAGAGGCTGAAGTTGAAGGAGCAAGTTAAAGTGATATAAAAAATGGTGGATCTGTTGGAAAACAAGTCAATGTAGATGAGCTTACACCTTGTCTGTGACACTTTATCCAGCACTAGAATGTGAGTCACTTTAATGATAAATGCGGGTGATTGACGAGGTTCATTCTTGGGATGAGTTTTCCACTCGTGTCTTTCACGGGGGACGAATGGTATGCCTGTCATCTGGGCAGTGGTCCTTGCAAATTGGAAAGGAGCAGAGGGAAGGGGTTTTGGCATCCTGAGATTTACAAGGGTTCAGTATCTGCACTGAACATCACTGTTCTTCTCCTTTCTTTTTCTCCAGTTGTGTTGGGCAGAAGGGGAGATATAAAAACATTGGTCTGTTTCCTCTTTCTGCCAATTTGCCTTACTTAAATTATATTGAGAATAATTGTAAGGAGGGTAGGAATGTTAAATTCAGGTTACTGAAGTGGGACCAAATCCTGCTCGGTATGGACATGGAAGCCTCCCTTCTCTCATAATGGTGTATTAACACCAAATTTTTAAATTTTAATTTTTTTTTTTTTTTACTTAAAGGCTGCGGTTGCAGACAATGTGTTCAGACTAAGTTGAAATGAAGACAATATTTTGTCCTAAGCATGGTCTCCTCACCACCCCATTTCCATCTTCTGCGTTACTGTTTGCCCTCTCACTGCGAGTGGAAGTGACAATAGGTTCCTTCTTTGGAGACCAAAACCAAGGTTGAGCATTCATACATGGTGCAAAGCCAGGTAAGAGACTATTGGTGTGGACACGTGGGCTGGCCTGCACTGTGGCAGTTAGGGTTCTTAAGAATCCTGAAAGAGCAGGCTTTGCAAAATGTAGCTGTTCTATGCAATCTGCAGATTCAGATGTTTGTCTCCTATAGTTACTTTTAAGTTTCCTTTTTAGGGTTTTTTTCTCATGTCACCTGAAATTTTCTTTTCCATGAAGGTGTAAAACATCTGTTGTAACAGAGCTAGAGCAGTTAGGCTGTCCTACTAGAGCTGTCAGGCGCACTCAGAAATACAAATTAGCAGTACGCTCTATTTACCAAGTGTGAATTGTCAGATTAGTTTTTGAAAGGAATCTCTTTTCCATTATTACATATTATTTTTTCTTTTAATACATTCTAAAACTGATCCTACTCACTGCAATAGCATTAGATTACTTGTTTATCAAACATTTTTTTACTACAATTAAGGTGGAAGTTTTTTGGTTCTTTTGTTTTAAGAAGTGGTTTGAAATATTCACAGTGCCTGCAAATGTTAATTTCTAGTTTAAGAAAAAAATCTGTTGAAATTGTGCATAAATAATGCAAGCAAATTGAATACATCTGCTGATTTTTCAGATTAAAACAAAGTATGTCTTGCAAACACTTGGTCTTTGTTTTTCTAGAACTTGGATGGCTCCATCCTGGCTTGCATTTGCACATTATTTGTTTAGTATTTCACAAGCATATGAAGTAACTCTAATGTCTAATATGACAACATGTGCTTCAGCGGCATAGTCACACAATGTCCATTTTGGGTGTTACTAAAACTTTGTATGCTTTGTATTGGCACATAACAGTTGCTTTAAGGATATAGTTTCAGGGCATGTTGGTGGGCATATCCAGCAATTCAGTGATACTGCTTTTCCAGTCATTCTGACTTTGTCTTAGGTAATTACTTAAAGGGCTGTTGACTGTAGTATTTCAGGTCTGTGCTCTAGAGATCATACAGCTGAAATTGTCTAGGGAATATTGAGCTGTCCTCTCACTGCTTCTGGGAGATGGTTGTTCTTTTAAGTTTTTGTACTCCATCACGTCAATATGCTCACAGGAGTGGACTTTGGTAACATTAATTGTATCTCTTTGACCTTAAAAATCTACCTTTCATGGAGTGTGGCTGGGAAGGGTGATATGAAAGTTGTGTATGACTGAGAAGGAAAATGGTTGAGAGTAGCTACACATTTATGTAATGATTGCTTTGATTAAGTATTATTTATTAGTGAAAAATAATGCTGATCTGTGCTCCTGGTAAAATGTAAACTCGACAATGCGTTTGAGTTACTATGTACAGCCCATGTCTGTAACACAAACTTTATATCTTTAACTTCTTTCTTAAAAAGTTCTTTTAAACAGATTCCTGAAGTTAAAATGTAGGCAAGTTTTTTATTGTTCTGTGTTTTAAAATGTGGTTTTCATTATGAATTTACATTACCAACCTTTTTATTTCCTTGACAGCATTATAGACAGAAAATAAAATCTATAGGTTTTGCCCTTTCTGCAGTTTCAGCTGAGATTCTGACTGTATTTTCTGTCCTGTCCTCCACTTCTCCTGTCCCTATTTTAACAAAGCTGCTTGGGCATTCAAATCCAGTGTAGTGTCTGGTGTCATTTGAAAACAAAAAAAAAAAGGGGGGAGATTTTCAGAGTGAGGCAGCATTCTGGATTTCAGGTATTTTTGTGTATACTGCCTGTCATTGAAGGGAGTAGCAGCAGTACGCAGAAAACGTCTGTGTTGTGGGCTATTTGCACTAAATCGTGCAAAAGGGAAACAAAAGAGAAGAGAGGATGTCAGCGCCCAATATTCTCTGACCAGTTTCCTTCATGAAAATGGAAACGCCATGCTGGAGGGTGTCGTATTTAACATCAGATTTACTTACTAGAAGGTAGTTGATGATGCATGGGATTTCTCATTTAGCAGTGATACAAAACATACCAAGAACACAATACAAATGTAAGTTACCCATAGCAGAATATAGCAATTGCAATGCATAGTTCAATCATGATACCAGTGTGATTCCCATAGTAATTTATGTAAAACATGGTCACTATGGCAATAATGGGTGTCCTCAGTCTTGGTAGGAAGGATATCTGTGGGTTGAAGCTAGCTCAGGCCCACTGCTCTCTGAACTTATTTTGCTAGTTTTCTGGGTTTTATATGCTATGTTGTGCTGAGTCATATCTACACTTTCCCCTTGTTGGCCTGACATTCGCACTTTTCTAAGGAACAGGGGGAGAAGCCTTTACACCACCAGGTGATCCACTCAAGCTGTTGATAGGTGGTTACCTAAACCAAAGGCCACCCTCAGGTTCCCTTGGTGTTGAGATCAAGACAGCTTCTTTGCAACAGCTGTGATAGTAAAACTGTATTATCCCCGGGTTTTCACAGGCATATTGCCCTGGTCCATCTCCTCTGAGTTCTCTTCCATGGTGTAGGGGTTTACTGGTCAGTCACAGAGGACATGCACAGTACAAATAAATTGGTCTTTTGGTGTTTGGCTGCTTTGTGTTGATGTATGGGCTGGTATCTCGTTATCATGATCTTGATCCTTTTACAGCTTCCTTGAAGTCAGAGGTTACATTTCTGACCATCTATGTATTCTGAAACTGATGTGCAGCAGTACTGTACCTGAGGAAGGCAGGAAATAAGGAAAAAGATTAGATTAGGTCTTTAATTTCACAGAGAAGTATACTCTTACGTCCCTGTTATGATTATTGTGTTGAAAATAGTAAACATATGCAGTGAGTACAACTGGTTTTAGCAATATGGTTTAATTAGTCGGGTTCCAGGCTGATGGAAAGAAAAATGTGGAAAACTTAGTCATGAGGGTCACAGTTTACATGAGGGTCACAGTTTACAATGACAGGGAATAAATGCTGAGTACAAGAGTAATTTACAGCTTTGCAGTGTTTTAACCTAAATTTACCAGGTTTTTGGCAACTGCCTTCATTGCCCTCTGCATCTTTCTTTTGTTCATGTCCTCAGAACACTTCCAGCAGTACGTGCTACAGACAAGTAGGCCCCTGCTTCATTGGCGTTCAGTTCACATTACTATCCCATCCGCTTTTGTATTCTTTTCCCCACAAAATTCTTGAGAAACCTGACTGCTAGCAAACATTGCAACATTTTTTAAACATTTTTATTTGTATCCGCACAGAATATTTCACCCAGCGCCAAAATGATTGTTTAAAGCACTGTGCAAAATATACATTATTTAATCGTGTATACAGTATTGTATGAGAAGTTTGTAGAAGCAAGTATATTGGGGAAGAGACTGCATTCATAAACGAGGCTGGAAGGGAGGTCAGGAGGTTGCTTTTCCTAGGTTGGTGCTTGTAATTTTTTTTTATATTACTGTATCTTTCAAAAATTAGCTGTACAGGGGTTTGCATTTTAAAGATACCATGCAATGCACAATTTGGGGGTTTTATTAATAATTGTTATTATATATTTAGTATATTAAAAACTGGCAGGAAAGTATTTGGTATAAAATGGGTATATATGCAGCCTCCTATTCTTGCAGAAAGTATCACAAAAATTATAGTTTCCAAGTTAAGATAGGTGATGGAGTTTTATTAATACTATGCATCTGATTTCCATCGCTGGCAGTGTTCAAGGCTGGATTGGACATAGCCTTGGGTGGCATGGTTTAGTGGGAGGTGTCCCTGCCCATGGCAGGGGGGTTGGAACTAGATGATCTTAAGGTCATTTCCAACCCTAACTATTCTATGATTCTATGATTTCTTTTATGAAAGAATTCTTATTTCCTTGGATTACGATAGAGAAGTAAGTTGGTTGCTTTGTAAGTTGGTTACTTTGTCTGATCCTTTTTCCATCATTGCTCTCACTTTTGTTGACCTTGCCTGTCCTGTTGGACAATTTGGGTGCATCAGCATTACTGTGTGGTGGAATTCAATAGTAGCTGTATTGGACCTGTATGAAGTTTATGTTCAGTACAGGCTTTGTCAATTAACTGTTTTCTCTGAAGTAATTCTCCATGGGAGATGTTGCTTAGAGGTTCTGACCAATATGTTATACAAACAAATCTTTGCAGTGTCTGCATTAATTTTTACAAAGTACAGAGATTATGATCTGTTTCACAATTTTGTATCATTAAGAGGCAGCCCACTTTGATCTATTAATGTCTGTTATGAGTGTTAGTGATACTGTCTGTCTTGTCTATCGCTGTTTGCTAAGGGGAGGAAAAAAGCAGTATGCCAAATAGCTACACATTCTTCTTTCCTTCAGTTGTCATATCCCATAGTGATACAGTTCTGCCGAGTTACAGTCATGACCTACTGCCTTCCAGCTGAGATTTTTAGATGGAATCTGTCCAACTTTAAAAGCTCACTTTAAATGTGAGCTTTTTTGCCTGGAATGACTTTTTTGTTGACTGTAGCTCTTTGTTCAGATGTTGACTTGCTTGTGTTACAGCAGCGTCCAAAGATCCTATTGTACTTCCCACCCTGCTGTGTGCAATACAGAAACACTGGGAAGCATGGTCTGTGGGAACACTCACACCTTAAGGGAAGATGAAGCAATATTTTGTAACACCTTTTTTAAAGGAGTTAGAATTGCTTGACTCTGCAAAGAATGCAAAGCTATAGTAGCTGCGCCCACCTTATTGTGTATTGCAGTAGTAGCTATAGAGGCACCTGTTCCAGGTTCATAGGATTCCCATGTACAAAGACTGGACACCAAACAGTCAAATGCTCTGGTCTATTTATTGAGTTATTTGTGCAAAGCAAATATATGTATATTAGTTGGTAACAAGTCTCCAGGTGACATGGAGGAAAAGCAAAGCAAAGTGGTGATGTCCAGGCTCCATAAACAAGGTTTCACCAATGCATTGGTCAGGTATACTGGGAGTCTTGAGAACCTGGAGATAGATGCTGTTACTTCCAAAGACACATTCCTTGGCTGTCCTTATCCCCTTCTCTGCTTAAGGAATCTTAAATCACACAAGAGCAGCTTCTTGGCATTAGCCTTTGAGAATAGAAGATTCGAGTACGATATTTATTATATTATTATTACTTATAATAGTTACTTATGCTCATGATGAAACCTGCTTTAGATGACCCTGCTTGAGCGGGGGCTTTAGGCTAGATCATCTCTTGTGCCAACCACAGGCTGCTTGGCCTGCCCTTCCCTCTTACAGCAGAAGAGGCCATCCCTCACATCAAGATCTGGCATGGCATGTGTCCTCACCACTCAACGCCTGCTGGGTTGCAGCCAACAGTGAAGCTAAAGGTTCTTGGTGGCAAACACAGAGGCCAACCCAGTCTTGCCCTTGACTATGGTAGGAGGCATTTGGCCAGCCCCAGTCCCTGCACCTTGTTGTCAGTGCGGAGTTTCACCTGCCTCATCCAGTAACGAGTTGCTGCTATGGCAAAACACACACAGATTTACATTAGCAGTGTAACTACTACAGGATGCAGCAGCGTGTTGAAGATGCTGGTGGCAGTGGGGGACTAACCAAAGAAAATTTCCCACCAGTGGGGTTCTCCCACCCTCTTAATTTGTTCCATTACCTGCTTTATAACACTACCATCGTATTAGAATCTTTCTAGCTTCTGCCTCAGCATTTTCTAGCAGCTGCTGTAAATTTGCATGCTCTAACATCTGTTTTAAAAGTGGCAGATCCATACAATACAAGGTGTAGTTTCTTATTAGCAACTGGCTAGTAAATACAGGTGGTTTATACACAAAATCACAGCTTCTAGTAATAGCTACTTTGCAAGTGCACATACTCAAGTTGTTAGTTTTCAGCTGCCCCCAAGTGATGTTTTGCAAATCTTTCCTTTTTCTCTTCCTCTGTCTCGTTCCACTCGGCGTCTTCAAGGTCAGCTCCTGCAGCTGAGGCATCAGGTTCTTCAACTTGTCTATCCAACACATGGTATGGCTTGACAAACTTTGCAGGTGGCCATCACGGACCTGTGGGTAAGAGGACACAAGCATGCCCCCTCCCTCAGGTTATCAGTTCCACTAGCCCTTCCCATTTCTGTGGGCCCAAAGGATCACGATACCGTGTTCACGTTTAAGCCATGAGGATTTACACACATGGCAAATGAGGACTGAGCTGTTGACTGACAGTCAGGGCAATACCTGACAATTTGCTTTGCTTGAGAAGAAGACAGGTTAAAGTGTTTCTTTAAAACAGAGTCATTCTGATGGAAAAAAAAGGAATGTGAAGCAGCTGCAAAAGTAAACTGCACACTGTTAACAGTCAAGGAGTCAGCTATGTCATTACCCACAGCTAAAGGGCCAGGCAGGTTGCAATGCAACCTAATATGACCGATAAGACCAGAATAATTAATGCAGCAGCCAACACAGAAGCCCTCCGAGCCTCTGCTCTGGCATCCTGGCATACCCCAAGCAACTCGGCAATGTCCGTAAATTTTCCTCTGGCTGGGGCTAGCACAGCCCCGCAATCCCCACCTGCACCCTCATATGCTACCCGAAATAAAAGTGTATGAGCAGCCCTGTGACCATCAATCTGCCTTTGCATAGCATTGTCCAATTGGTCTATAAAAGACACATAGGGTTCCTGAGACCCCCGGTGAGCACCCGCAAAAGAAGTAGTCTTCCCACCAGTCCAGGCGCTCACCTCCAGGCCCGAACAGCAACATGGGTGGCCCGCTGGAACACCAGAGGGTTTAGATCTGGGCTATGAAGCCAAACAGAAACCACATCAATAGCAGTGACTGTCTTCAGTCACTATAAATTCCATTCTGTAAACAATCACTCCTCAGGCTGTTTCCCAGCCTAACCTTGCACCCGTGCACACAAACACTCCCTAGCCTGCTCCAGACCCAGGTGCACTATCGGCAATTCTTCTTCTTTAATTATCCACATAGCGGGCACAGGACAGCTTGCAGTTTTTTGTATCTCTTCCTTTCCTACTCTTCCCCTGGTCCTGAGCCTCTTTGTCTGAGCCCAGCCCTGGTAAATCCCCTAATCAGCTTAGCTTTTCAATCACATGTTCAGTGGGGTTTCCTTGTTCTGATAGTAGTATGGGTATGAGATATGCCTTCCATGCTGGTGGACATCCCTCTAAAAGTGTGTTCTGTGTTCTGGGAATTAAGGGCTGTTGCATATAAAGCTCAGGAGAGCCCACTAAGACAGCTAGTTTCATGCTTTCAGGCTTGCCACAGAGTGGCCCACTCTTTAGTTACTGGTGGCCAGGCACCATCGTTAGTATATCGATCTGGCATTCAAACAACTGCAATCACGGTGACACATTGGTCCCCTATGCAATGTAAGGTGGATTGTACATACGGATCAGAGGTGGGTCCCATGAGTTTTTTCACATCTACCCTGTCTAGTAATACAATATTGGCTCCTTCCTCCATGAGGCGAACCAACCAGTTCTGGGGTTTCTCTCCTGGTCTCTGCTAGTATTTATCTAATAAATTATTAATCTCCTCAGGACTATAGTCTGTCAATTCATCTGTTCTTTCTTGTCCGTTTGCCCTGGTAATCATCTTACATTTAAACAGAGGAGCTGCATGGGCTCCTTCCTTTTTCACGTCTGCCTTGTTTTTGGTATTTGATTCTGACTCACTGGTACCCCACATATCTCCATTCCAAGTCTCCAGCTCCCAGTCGGGATCAGGCGCAAGGGCACGGACCTGTGGCCTCACTGCCTTTAGATCTTTTTTATTGCTCCTTTTTTTAGCAACATGAACAGCATATTTTTCTGCTAGGTTGGCACATTTTTCCCCAAGTCACTCACCCTGCTCTGCAGCAGCTACAAATGCTTGCCTCTGCAACAGCACTTCTGTTTTAACCCTTTCTAGCTTGGAATGTAAATCTGCTACTTGTTGCTCCAACTCTGTGTTCTTATCTACCATGCCTTTGTAGGCAAGCAGCAAGCAGACTGTCACGCGTCCAGCATGACTCTGTCACTCCTTCGAGCAGGTATGGGGGGTTTATACAAACTCACCCCAATACTTTAACACTCCTGTGGAGTCCTTAGCTCCCCACAGTTCAGGTCCTACATTAGTGCAGGTCTCTATTGTATCACACAGCATGCTCCACGGTTCCTGCGTCCACCCCAGTCGCTCCACAAGAGGAGCCACAGCCCAAGGCTCTTTCCTATGAGATGCAGCGATAGTATGTTACACAACAACCTTAAAGCGACCCTAACAGCTCTCACACAGACCAAGCGCTGCTTTCGCACGCTCAGAACAGAGCCTCTTGGTGCAGCTACGCACCCTGCTGACTAATTCCTCTTCTCGGTCTACAGTGTTTGTACTACAAGAATCCCATCCTCATTGCCAGTTATGTTCCAGGTTTGTAGGATTCACGTTTGCAAAGACTGGACACCAAACACAATGTAAACAATCAAATGCTCTAGTCTGTTTATTGAGTTATTCGTGCAAAGCATATATATATATATGTTAATGCAAAGCAGATTACATACATATCCCTGGTTGCATGGGATACCACTGAGCATGAGGCGGAGATGGAACATGTTGCCTGGTCGGAGGGGTGGTAGGCAGCGCATCATCAGGGTGTCCCCCAAATCAAGATACGCATCTGGCCTTCTCACCCGTCCATCTCTGAACAGGTCCTTATAACCCCCCTCTGGTTGGAGTGTAAGATTACAAGTTGCAACATCAGCGCATGTGTGGCCAGCATGTGAACTGATGTTTACTGGTATAAGACTCCCTTTTGCTCACAGTGGTGTTAACTCCCCTGTTTTCAAGGTTATGTTCCCATAACCCGTGCCAAACAGTACTTTTCTATTTTTGTGTGTTTCACCATGGACCATTATCTATGGTCACTGACACAGCACCGCTTGTGTATGCCATACTGCTCAGTGGACTGGATGCATACATGAAACCGAAGAGTACACCAGGCAGCCCTCCTCTGTGTGTTACAACTTCCTGTACTTCCTGTTGTCTAGTCTTCCCTTTCAGTAAGTTGTTTGTTTAGGTCTTTTTATTGTTTTACTAATACTCAGAAACTGGACTGATCCACGTAATGAAAGGAAAGGATAATTCTGGACTGTAAAAGATGCAACAAACTTTCCTTGTAATGAATAAAGATATATTTTGGTTACTTGCAGAAAAGAGACCCTGTATTGAGCAGGGAGGCTGATGTAATTCACTCATTGGATACCCTTATTTGGCAGGAGTTGCCAGGCCAGGCAGCAGTGTTACTATAAAACTAGACATAATTAGTGCTGTTTATTACTCAGTTTGGGGTGTGCTGGGAGATGTGAAGAAGAGTTGAGCTGCCTGCAGTGTGGGAATAGGACAAAGAAATCCGTAGGAAGTCTGCCATGTTAGTTGCAATGTTCAGAGAACAAGTTGTTTTTCACTGAGATTTTTAAATTAACAGTGTCCTCTTGTATTACAGCACCATGTGTATGGACATTACTGTTCTGGTATTTAATTAAAACCACAGCTGGTGATCATTTAATTATAGTGTACAATCATTTAATTATGGTGTACTTATATGACTGTGTAGCATGGTCTTACTCAATGTAGAGAATTGTAGCAATTTTTTCATGTGTTTTTTGAAAGCTGTGGTGAGGCATGCAAGGTGGGATTAACAAACTGGTGAGCTTCATTGTAACACTTCCCCTCTGTTAAGGAAATAAGGTGAAACAGTGGCTTATAAAGTCAGCTTTCCTGAAAATTGAAAGTCAGTTACAAAGAGATTGATACAATTAGGCTGGTTCTTGTTTCTCCACACTCTAAAACTGCTGCCTAGTTTCCTGTGGCAGGAAAAAAGGCTTTCTGGTGAAGATCAAGAAAACTTCAAGATGGCCAGGGTGTTGCTGGGTTTATTAAGATATTTCAGCATGCGTACCTGAAAGACTTACGTAGCGTATGCATGTAGCAGGCCTGAATTACTGTTTTTTCATGTGAAAAATGAGTCTGCCTCGAGAATCTTAAACCTACCACAACATAAAATTGTGTACATGTATATTTATACTGAAATTAATAACTGCACCTGTGTAAGAAATTTTCATAGCTGACATAATATAAATACTTTTGACTGAACTCAAAAATTAGGGTGTCCAGAGCTTCTATCATAACCAGCTACTAGCACCTAAAATTCACATCTAAAAATCTTCATAAAATTGTATTTTCTGTCTTGAAGCCAGAGATGGCTTTTTCTATAGCAGTAGCAGTATGAGGCGTTGTCAAACGATATCGTCTCTCTGCCGTCATATAGCTACTTTCATGTCAGTATGTGAAAACACCTCTGGTTTGCACGCTTCTAGTATTGTAAAGGTAAAACTGATATTAAAACAGGACTGAGTAGCAGATTGGCTGGAAATGGAACAAGAAAAATAACTTAAAAGTGACCTGGCCAATAAAATGTCAGAATGAAGGACTCAAACTGGCTGAAGGACTAGAAACGGTGTATGCTTCAGTCTGAATCTTGGCAGCAGAGCAGTGTTTGCTGTGTTGCTTGGTCCGGTGTGAAAGGTCACATTTGTTTTCTCATGCGGCATAACTTGGAGTTGGTTTTTTACTACTACAAAGAAAGTATCAGTTGCTAGTTTTCCTCCTGGATTCTTTGGCTGTACTTGTCAATACTGAGTGCTGAATTCTAGCTGATGCCTTCAATGTAATGATGAATGGGATATTTAAGCACAGGAAGAAGAGAGTGTTAATAAGTTACAAGTATAGGATTCTTTTAAGCATTGTTCTTGATTTCTAAGTTAGTGTAGCTGATGTAATTTAGATTATGTTAATTATCCTAGTGTGCTATATATTCCCACATGCTATCAGTTAAATATGGAATGTATCTTTCATCAAAAGGATCTACTGCAGAAAGAAAAACAGTTCAGGTCCTTCATGTGTGGCTTCAGTAGATTAGAATCACTGAAACTCACTGACATAGAGCCAAGGAGAAAAACAGCTGCAGAGCAGTAGCTCAAAGTGGAGTAAGCTTTAATTGCAAAATAAAATTGAGTTCTGTGCACTGAGTTATTCCCTTCACCAAACTGATAACCCCTATATGTCTGAAGGCATCAAATCATGATTGGATCAAATTGGAATCAAAATTTAGTGTAAGATTTTATAACACAAGACTCAAGCCACCTCCTTGTAAACTAATGTGTATTTCCAGCTGAATTATACTTCATTGTATTTATCCTTATAATATGTTCTCTGATGAAGGGATGGGTGTGCTGTCTGGAGAAGAGAATTCTTTGTAAAAAGTAAGCACAGGAGAACTTCTTTTAGACTTTTGTTATACTAAGTTCCTTTTAACTACTACAGAAATCCAGATATTTTAGCTGCTGCATAATCCTGTTATCTTCAAATGACTTCTGAAGTGTTTAATTTATTTCATTCCTTTTGTCTTCTAGCTTCATTTAGCAGCCCTGGCTTCATTAAAGGGAGACATAGTGGAGCTTAATAAACGTCTACAACAAACAGAAAGGGAGCGTGACCTGTTGGAAAAGAAATTGGCAAAAGCACAGGTGAGCAGTAGTTCCGTTCTGAAGGTGGTCCTTGGTTTTGTGTTGTCTTGCTCTTCAGAGGGGAATACAATACATGGGGAGAGGATATATGAGCATTGTCACAAGTGTAAAGAATTTGAAGACTGCAAGAAACATAGTTGCAGTGGGTTTCGAGTTTTATGTGCTGATGATATTCTTCTAAAAAAATACCAAGAAATAATTACATTAGTTTTGTTTTGAAGCCAAAATAAGCAGCAACTGCTTTGAAATATATTAGAATATGAAAATTGCAGTGTGATCTGAGTGGACTGGGAAGGCAGGGCCTTCCAGTACAGGGTCAGATTCAAACACAGTACAAATTAATACCAATAAAAAGTTATTGAGAATTGGCAATGCTTTCGTGGTCTCAGTCTGGCTTCTAGTAAGCCAGTTTTGTATGTATCTGTTGTAGAAAATACAGTCAGTGGAAAGCCAAGGGATTAAGTAAGAATAAGACCTGAATTCTAATGCTTTCACAGCTCATTAAAAAAAAGAAATCTTTTCCTATCAAGATAAATGTAGAGAGGTAGTGAAACCTTTGGGTTTTGATACTGTAGTTCTGGGAAATACCTTTGTCAGTACTTCAGATTTCAAAACTAATTCAAAATGTATACTTACTTATACTAGCATAGGCACAAAGTGTTTTGTCCTGTGAAAGTACAGCATCTTATTTGTTGCCCAGAGAGCTTGTTGAAATCCCCAGCTTTTGAAGTACTCAAACCACCTGGACCTCGTCTTGGTCAACGTGCTCTAGGTGTCCGTCCTTGAATTGTGTATGGGGTTGGCCAGATGACCTCCAGAGGTCCCTATGAACCTCAGCCATTCTGTGATCTTGTGAATTTAGGGTCTTAATTTTCAGTGCATTTTGGTAGGAGCCTGTGTCTGTGTTACTTAAGCTCAAGCCAAATACAGAAATGTTTAAGCAGCCTAGATTTTAAGGCTCTTGCTGCAGTCATCCAACCATATTTTGGCCGTTGTCCGCATTCCTTGATGTTTTTTCAGCTACCTTTAAAGTTTTGGGGCTTGTAAGTGATACTCTTATTGCAGACCAACAATGCAACATCAAGAAATACAAAACACTTTCATGTTTTCATTCTCCTTGATGTGTGAGTCAGAGCCATTGGGAGTTAATGTTATTTATTGTAATCCTGAGAGCCTTTTCTAATTTCTACTGCAGCTCTTTGACATACAGTTTTATGCAATGTTGCATTTGATAGTCATTAAACAGTCAGATGGATGTAGTGTATCCAAACAATCCACATCATTCTGCATGACCACACTGACTTTGTTGTTACATATAACTCTGCAGGGTCTTGTGCTAACCACAGGTTTTTGTTCATGTTTTAGTTTTACTTCTAGATCTTTGTTTAAAAATACCAATACTGCCTCTTAGCCAGTGAAGAGTGCCTCGTAGGTTCTCCTGTACAGTAAGGAATCCCCACTGATGGTGACCAGGATTAAGGATCAGTCCTTAATACCAATTAACATGTGCTCTGTTAGCACAAAATTGTTTCGTGCTTTCTTTGATGGGTTACCAGTTATGCATGTTCTCAGTTTGTAATGCCAAAGATTTTTATGTGATCTTGGGGTGTGTGCTTATGAACACAAGTATAGTGACAACTGCTACCCAAACTGTGAAAAACACAAAATCAGAAAATAAGTCAGATTAAAAAAATACTTTTTAATGAACAATTTATATAAAGTTTTTGTGGTTTAGCTATTTTCAATCTTTTTTTTCTTTTTTTTAAAGCCTCCAAGTAGATAGATTTTTTTTTGTTGTTGTTGTGTGTGTTAAATAAAATGCAGTCTTTCCTAAAGAATAAGCCAAGAAACAAGGACAGCTCACGTGTTGAGTATGTTGGCTATCTTCCAAGTAGATGCTTCACTTAACATAATTTTTTGAACTTTTCCTCCCACTCCACAGAGATTCATCCAAATTCATAAATTCATATAATGTATAATATTAAACATTTTTTTCTCTACAACCTCTATCTAATGCATTTCTTCCTCACTAATGCGAATCAGAGGTTCAGAAGGCATAAATGAAATACGAGGTATTAGAGGTTCTGCATAACCATATTCAGATGCTGGTGGATCAGTATTAAATCTCTATTCTGCATCTGGACTATACTAACAAAGGCAGTGCATGTTTCATTTTAACAGGTGTGGTAAATGCTCTCTGGAACAAATAGCTCTTAAAACACATTTTGGTAATACTTTTCCCATCATTTCATGAGGCATGTGAGATGCTTTGGAAGAAAGGATTAGTGCTTTGAAAGGTGGAGTTGATTTGGGGAAACACCATTGAAGTAATTGATGACAAATGGTGAAGTTAGACACACTGTGCTTAAAAATGCATTATATAACGTAACTGATCACTGGTTGTTGTAGCATGTTCATTTCCTATCTGCTGTCTGTGGGGACCTGCTGTAGCACTTGGCCACACACTCCTATTATTTCGGTAAGATAGCAAATCTCTTTGTATGTTTGTATTTGTGTACTATTCAGCAGTGAAGTGATCTCTTGAATTAAAATTGCTGTACTGGTCCACCGCAACAAATGTCTTCTTCCAAAAATCTTTCTGTGGTTATGAGAAGAAATGTAGTGCTTTCTGCTAGCTCTGGCTGGCACGGTATCCTCACTTTGATGATGATAAACAGTGGATGTCTGAAGGGAGAGCATGAGAAATGCATAGAGAGAGTTGTCCGTTGTCCTCCTTCATACTCCCCCACCTTTCTGCCAACATCTGTGAATAGGAGGCTATACCACTTTTAGTAGCCCTCTGTGGCCCTATCCTCCATGGAGTTATCTAATCTTTCTAATCCATCTACATTCTTGGAATTTCCAACATCCTGTGACCCTGAGGTCTGCAATTTTAAAATAGAATGTGAGATTTAATAAAATGCTGAACGTTTCAGGAAATACAGCAAGGAAAGACAATTCACTTACCTATATCATTCCTACCATTTAGTTTCTTTTCACAAGGTAGTCTTGCTTTCTCAACCTTTGTGCTTAGTCTTTGTAGTTCTGGAATTTTATAATAGGTCTAGACACAGGGCAATGAAGACTGCTACATCTTTCTGGATTCTTTATGACACAGAAACAAGTCCCATTACTTCTGAAATATTTCTTTACATCCTCTTGTAAAAAAATATTTTGAAGTAACTTGAAATAGGAATGTACCGTGTTCAGGTGAACATTGAAATTAGTTGTCCTGTTGTGTGATGCCCTTACTTCAAATGGATCAGCCCTGTCTTGCTGTAGTCTTCTTCCACATCAAGTATACGTAGAGTTTCACCAGACAGTTAATTCTGAACATGTATATTTGCATAATTGAGGATTTGGCACAATGGACCTGTGTTTATGCTTAAAATTAGATGAATGGATTGCCACTTTAAAATCTGACATTCCTTTTTAAAATACTTTATCAGTTGCTTGAGGATTTTCTGCTTCTGTGAGCCTGTTAGACAGGTTTATTATGGTGGCTCATTCAGATGATGACTTGTGTTCTTGGTGAACAATACAGTAGCCAATGCTTGACTCTGCAGGGAGAGGCACTATAGGGAATGGGTCTCTAACTGTGCCCTTTTTTCTGACTAAACACTGCAAATTTAACATAAAGGTTTGCATGTGGTAGTGGTTTATTCCCTAGGAGTTTGTGTACTTTACTAGGCAGTAGAATCATGTGTCGAGATAATATCCTTCAGTTAAAATATTTTTTCTTAGCATCCTTCTCCCTCATATTCTTTTTGCTCTTGTGGTTGTTTCCCAGTATCAGAAGGTCAGACAAAGGTGTTCCCAGGTATTGGTAATTTATACCGTAATTGAATTAAACTTTTTAGTCTGTACGAAAAACAAGCAAAGGGTCACTTACTTACGCTTAGAACTGTGCTGGCAACATTTCTCCTGACCTCAACAATTGCTCTTTTTTCACAGCTTCTCAGTGGCTTATCCCTCTGCTTTCTCAGAGAATTAGAGCTCTTAACGGTTTTGATAAGAACTTAAGTATGAGGCTGGAAGAGGGGTGAGGGAAAAGGTATAAGGCATTTGTTTTTAAAAGTTTGTGAGACTGTCATGCAAATAAATTGAAAGAGTTGAATATGTACAATTTGGAAAGAAATAGGAACTAAGGGCAGATCATTGTTCCAAGAGAGAAATGGCTGGAGAAAACAGAAAGCAAGTCTGATAATACGGCTGAGGTCCATTAGCAAGGGTCCATATATCTTCAGTCAAGATCAACAAATCCTGCTTTTCAGTGAACAGCTTAGAAAGACAAAAAATATTGTGATAGAGTTTTTATTTATTATCTGGAAAAAATTATTATACACTCCATCTAAAACATCCTTTTGGTTTAAAAGAAAAAAAATAATGCACATTATTGATTGATCTGAATAATGCTTTGGTAGCATTTGTGGGTATCAGTGTGTGTCAGAGGAAATTTAGGTTTAGAAAAACAGAAGCAGCAACTATTGCATTTGAAATCTGTTTTAAAGCTTTTGTTCAACATTTTCTCTACACTATTTCTGTACTTTGAAAGCCATGGTGGTACTTCAACCAGATGCGATGTTAAGATACGAAAATGTGAGAAATAAGCTGTCGAATGGTTTTACAATAAAGAGTCATTATACTATACAGTTGCAAACATGAAATCTTAAAAGCCAGCTGAACCTTTATCTGTCCTCTCTTCTTCAGTATAAAGATACGGTCTGTTTGTCTTCTTGTAGGTAAAAGTGCTTTTGACTGCAGCTTGAGTAAGAAACGGTTTTGTTGCAGTCTGTGGAATGGAGCTCTTATGTCTGGGCTACTTTTGAATGTGCATATACCTGAAACTTAAAAATACTGAAAAAAATTATTTCAAATTTAAATAAAACGTAAAGCTTAGCATAAATTTTAGTTTTCAAGCAGCCTTTTACGTATATGATGTCCTCAAGCTGTGAATGTGAGTGGCCAAAAAGCACGAGGGCAAATCGAAAATAGCTGCTACCTTGGGTATAATTTTCATATTTATGGTACAAAGGGTTGAGGGACTTATCTCTGTGTAGAGTATATTCTTGATTTGCAAAAGTTTTGATGCAGCAATGTTGGACGACTTTCTACATTACTGTAAATTACGGCCTTTAGAAATGTCACTGGGATCTTATGTTGCAGGTCTTCAATTAATTAGTATAGTTTTTATACTGTCAGTCGGTGTGTGATTTTTTTTTATTGAAAGCATAATGCACACCATTCTGCCATTGCAAGGGGGCTTGATTGTTTCCTGCAGGTGTTCAGAAGCAAAAAGAAGTATTGAAGTCTTCCTCTTTCCAGCCACTACCAAGCATAACTTCAATCAGCATGCACTGTTGGATTGTAACTGGAGTAGGCTGTAATTGTCTGTTCTGATTGAAGTGGAGTGTTTGCTGATATGAAGAGCAAACCAGAGGGGCTGGATTTAAAATTCTATGGGAAATTAAAACAAGGATTTTGTCTTACACATAAAAACCAAGCAGCCATGTAGCCCTTTAATTGTTCAAATAATAAGCATTTTATTATAAAGGATTAAAATAATTAAAAAGACACTATCATATCTTTACAGGCTAATAAACCAAATACACTACAGAATAAGTCATAACCTCAAAGTGTGGTTAGTTTTCTTTATAATAATGTGGTTTCTGCTTTAGGACTTGTCCTAATTCAGACCACATAGGGAAGGTCCTTGAAGATTCGTGATGCATCATGAATCTCACAGATTGAAAGGTGAGGTATTTGTAGCTATTTTGAGTTGCAAATGGTGGGTTTAGTTCAAGCAGGAAGGGCAACTTCTGCCCTTTTGAGGGAGAGGGGAGACAAAAGGAGTACAGTGTATAGTCTTTCAGTGTATCTGTAATCTTGTAATGACCTGTCTGTGTGTACCTCTTGATTTTGTATCCATCCTTTTTTCTTTCGAAGGCAGTGTTGGTTTGGTGAGTAAGAAAACCAATAATAGTGTGTACTTTTGCCTTGTTTCTGACCTCTATGCAATTACACTTAAGACTTTTTCTGTTCCCTGCTTCTCTGCTTTAGTGTGAACAATCCCACCTAATGAGAGAGCACGAAGACTTGCAGGAGCAAACAACACTACGCTACGAGGAACGGATCACAGAGCTGCACAGTATCATTGCTGAATTAAATAAGAAAATTGATCGACTACAGGGAACAGCAATAAGGTACAGCAGCTTCCTGGAAACTGTAGGCCAATGCAAGAATGGTGCAAAACATGGTGTGAATTCTACTCCGAATACAATTTGTTGATGACTTTTAGGTATTAGGCTTGTCATGACTGGTACTGACTATCTGCCCATAATTATGGTATGTGTTCTCCAGAGTATCACCCTGAGAGTACATTGTGTTTGGCAAAATCACACTTTGCAAAGCCTAATGATCACTGCAAAGAACTGCACTGTGCTATATAAATATTGTTTATCATAACATACATGTAAGGGTACCAGATATGTGATAGCAGTGGTGGATAAAGGAAGATGTAGCCACCCAGCTTGCATCTCTACTTTTAACTTCATTTTATGGCATGCTATAGATCACCTGTTTTTAACATGTAGTGAAAAATATGGCTCAAATGGTTTTCAATAGGTTTTGCATCTACTTGTACTGGTATTTGTGACAAAACACAATGGTACAAATCATGCTGTCGCTTGTCTTTGGGGCAGCAAAACTTGGCGTATTACGCTAGGTCAATATTTGTTACTGTGTTAAAATAAATGTCACATTTGACTGCAGGAAATCACTTGTCCTCACTTGCTTTTACCTGTTACTCTCAGGTAGAGAAAGTTGGACTGGAATGAGGGAGGAGCTTTAAGCAATAAAACTACTGGACTCTATGGATTTTCTAAATAAAATCAAATTAGATTTGACTCCTGTGTAGGTAATATGGATGTGGTGCTCTAACCAAGTAGCAAATTTTCGGTTTTCCATGCCTGTTAGCTGCAAAGTTTTTTATAACTGCTTCATTTGCTCTTCCTTGTAAACATTTCTACTGGCACAAGGCAGTGTTGTTACAACTGCTTGCTTAGCCTTCCATGAAAATATTTATATGCAAAAAAAAAAAAGGTTTGTCACATATATATACCACTATAAAAGCATGAATAGAATCATGTTATCTTAATTAAGAAGATAAATACTGCCAACTCTGAGATGATCGTAACTGGTGATGATCATGGTGAGATTTTTCAGGTAGGTATTTTCTAAACCAGTAGTACTTCTCTGAAAAAAATCTCTGTAACTCCCTTATACATTCATACTTAATACCTCTGCAGACAAACTTCCCTTTTGTCTTGTATTGAATTACCTTTCTCTTGCATGATACTGGCTGGCCATCCTCCCCTGCTCTCTGGTAAAACTCCACCAATTGAAAAGTCTAGTTGAAAAGCAAAATCAGAGAAGCTGCATGGATTTTTATTTTTCTTTTTTTCAGCAGAAAGGCAAAATAACTTCATGACATTTAAGAAAAATGCTACATAGAATCTATAAAAATGGTTTGTTTCAAGACCCTGTGGCAAGCTAAATGCCAAGTGGTTCAATTACAAAATATTAGAATTGGGTGCATACTATGAATGTTTAATCATGTCTTAAACATGACAGCAGTGGCATGCACAGGAAAGTGAGGCATAAGAACTGAGCTTGGTAGGAAATGTATACTGCTTCTCATGAGAAGTGCAGTTTGGCTGCCCCTTTGGGGGTTGCAGGCTTTTGAAGGCATCAGAACAATACTGCTGGAGCAGTTCCCACACCACTGGCATGCCCCACCTCTTTGGTCCTATCATATGAGAACTTGTTTTGCTCAGAGGAGCTCTGGTTTTATTTATTCTGGTTTTATTAGTAAGAACAAGATGTTTGTTAAGTTAGTGGATTTTCTTATTTCCTTTAATGATTGGAATAGTTTTTTTTCTTTGACAGGCAAATAATTTGGTGTCTGGGGAACACAGAAATAATATTGCTGCTGAAAAATGGCAATCAGAGATAGAACTGGAGGGATTCCATAGAGTTTGTAAAGGCAACTGAAAGAAGGAGAACTGATACTTTTTGCCTGTGTCTGTAAATCCAATCTGGGGTCTACTTGCATCACCCCTGAGAAGCTGCTGCATCCCAAGGGAGCAAGGGTGGTGTAACTGTTGTCCCTCCTGGGACAGGTGTGACTCACAGCGCCTCCACCCTTGGCCATGGTGGAGCCATTCAAACTGTGAGCCTAAGAGCTGGAACAAAACAGTCCTGGGAAAAAGGGGCTTGGGAACACAGCCCTTCTATGGCCTCAGAGTTTACATTTTCCTCTGAACCAGAACACAGGAGGGATTTTAGTTCTGATTTAATTGTTGGCTACCTGCAAGTAATGCTGTATGGAGGTTTTACTTGTGTTGTCACAAAGTTTAGGCTGTCTTTCTGGAAACAGTTTTCTTGTGTTTACATTAATTGCATAGCAGATAAATGTTTCCCTAGTGCTGACACAGAGATTGTTGTGTATTGCTTTTAGGCTGTAAAAAAAATACTAATGTAGCTTGATGTGTTGCTGCTTTGTGACATTCTTATGGTTCCTTCCAAAACCCAAAAATATTCTGGAAACAATTAGAAGAAACCAGAGATTCATGGAGGATATTTGACTGCCCTCTTTAAGCTGTATTATCTTTAAATTTGTAGCTCTTTGAATGTGAGTAGTACCCTGAGAAGGTGGGGCAGAAAGTAAGCAAAAAGATTGTGTAAGTCTGAATAAGGTATTGCAACAATTTGAGGATTCTTGCAGGCTATATAAGCTCATTAATATTCTTAATTCCAAGAATTTTTCTCTGTTTTTGATGGTTTTGTTTTGTTTGGGTAATTTTTTTTTGTCCTTACATTGTCAGGGCTTTTGCTTATGTGGTTTAGTAATACCAGCTCTAAAAAGAGCTTAAGTCACATGTTGATGCCTCTTCCCAGGTTATATGTAATATGCTGATTTAAGTAATCTTACAGGAGGTTTTTTAGAAATTTCCAAGATTTTCTTGGGTACAACAAGTTCCATGTATGTGCCTGCATGAAGTTAGCTGCTGCTCTCACACTGTGTTGTTTCTGCATTCCCTAAGGAAAATGAGGTCACCATGGTTGTGGGAGCAAGCCAACATTCATCTCCAGTTGTCTCATCTCCCAGCTGCTACTCTGGACAGCCCAGCTGGTTTGGAAGCACAACCTCACAAAAATAGAAAGCTGAAATACAGCTGTGTCTGACTTGATACTCCCTATACTCACTCTGTTCAAGAAGATGAGCCTCTTGCTTGCCCTCTTCGCATGTGACAGTGCAGAATTTACCCATTACCACCTCAATACTGTAGCAGTTTGGGAGCAAAAAGACACCAAAGACGTGCTCTACTAGGATGAGAATGCTTTTTTTCATTCGAGCAGTCTAGAGGCATAAACCTTTGCTCTCTTTTTTCTTGGAAAATTACAGTTGTGTGTCTGTCTCAGTGTTCTTGTCTAAATTACTAGGGAGAAAGTGGGATGAGGTAGCTAATATTGTTAGTTCATTGTAAGACTCAATTCACAAGCTTTTGTCAAACTCTGCAATACTGCTGGGCAGAAGTGCCTATGAGGAGTGTGTAGAGCACATTTTGCCTGCTTTTAAAGTGAATAGCTTTCACTGAATGGTGCTAGCTTGGGGTTCCTGTTAGCCTGTCAAATGGAAGTTGGGGGAAGTGTTACCCCTACTTCTGCTGTTTCAATTTGTAGAAGACAATTTTTTTTTATATTGCAAAGGTTTTCTGTCCTTTGACAAGGTGTGTGCCTGCTCCAGTTTTCTCTCACAAGTGTGTACAACTTGGAAGACAGCAAAGCCAGTCAAATGGATCTTCCCAATTATAGAGTCCTATTGTAAATACTTGGATGTAACTGATACACCAGATAACTCTGAAGCACAGAAAGAATTTACAAATCACATAGTAGTACTGAAGTACTAAAAGGGAATTAGATCTGCATTAAAGGTGAATATGGTGAATATTCAAGACTTCAGAAGGTTTTAGTATTGTCTTAGAGTCATTCAAACTCAACTTTTTTTTTTTTTTTCCTTTTTAATTGTGTCTTTGGCCGGCAAAAAGTCTTTGGCCTGTGATTGACAGTCTTTCTTACATGCCAAATTGAGATTCAGCAAAAGAAAAAAGACCAAATTGCTTTTAGTTCTAAACCACTGGCTGTTTGGGTCCATCTGTGCAGCTCTAGAAATAGTAACTTTAACAATACCAAACAGAAATACACTCCTTTGAATATTGGTGTCTGCTAAGGGTTATTTGAAACAGTTGTCAAGAAGCTTGTAGGCCATTGCTATAAATCCATTTGTTCAGACTTAGAGCTTTTAATCTGAAATATATTCAGAAAGTAGGTTGTGTTGGAGTTAATGAGGAAGAAGGAAAGTAAATAACAAATGGCACTTATAATCATATTTACACAATGACCTGGAGGTCTGATTCTAGCTTCTAAATATGTGCTATGTGGAAGTTAAGTGAATCCAATTCAAATAGCACTGTGGGTGTGAATAGTACATACAATGCCCAGCCCTACCTGCCATTGGTGATTATTTCTCATGTTATCTCAAGTGTGTCACTGTTTGTTCACAAGTGAACTAGTTCAGAGGGACCTCAAGTGTATATACAAAGGGAGCAGTCAATCTCTGGGTTGCAGTGCACTTACGCCTGTAGTATTCTCAATCTGAGGGTCTTAGAATGCTGTAAAAATACTTGTTCAAGTAAAATGATTGTTGAATTGTTGCTGGCACCTAAAGTGTGAAACTATGCATTCTTTGCACTGTGAAGAGAATGCGCACCCTGCCATTGTCCTGGCAGAACTCGTCACTGGTGGGAAAGGATGCTGAAAGTGTGCCATTTTGCTGAGTACTCACTCAAGTTTTACTCAGTGTCTGTACAGCAGTTGTGATCATTGGTTGCACCCAGACGTGAGGAAAGCAGGTAAGTGCAGATGGTCCCATAAAACACACCCTTTTGCTCCAGCATTGTTCCCATGCTGCACTGTGTTGACAACAGCTTGACCTGATCTCAGTTGCCTCAAACTCACAATGACATTCCACCAACTGGGAACCGTCAGGGCACATAGGAGAACAAATATATCTGCTTTCTTCAGCCAAGCCCTAGATGATGACAGCAACCAGGAGGTTGTAATACGTCCACCATCTGGGTGCTGTGGCAGGAGTTCAGTGATTAGTCATCATCAGCTGTTCAGCACCTTGTATTTCTAGTGCCGCTGAAGGACTCTTCTCCTGTTCTGGGGAAAGGGGAGTCACCAACAGAATCTTTTGTTACTGACAACTTCAGTTTTAAAGGCAAAATTTGTATTTGAGGCTCACTGGTCCCCTCAGATTCTCCCATGTGTTTTTAGGCTTCTCTCCCATGAGACTGGTGATGGAGAGACTGACTGACCTTGCTGTTGCTTTACCAGAAATGGGTTTCTGATCTTTCTGGTCAGGTCTTAGAAGCATTAGCTCATTCAGAGACTGATTTCTGGCTTGAGCCACTGGGAAAGGTGCCCCAAGACACTGAGGGTGCTTAAACAGGAAAAAACAGCACTAGTGCTAGCTAGACGAACTGTGTTGGACTTATAACAAAATCTATGCAATAGTAGCCAGAAGAAGAATGGTAAGACATTATTATTGTGTGTAGCATTGTTTTATGATCAGTACAGCCTCTTGCACATTTGTAGAGGTAATTTAGGTTTTAAAAATGTAGAACTAGTTGTTTCATATAGGGAAAGATTATTTACCTTCAGTTAAAAAAAATGCAGCTGTTAAGAGTGCTTGGCAATTGTTTTTTCTAAAGCTAATTACTCCTGTCTTGTGCTGTGGCTAATAATAAATGAGTTCATGGAACACAAAGCTGCACTTACCAGTCTTCATTACAGTTTTAATTCTTGCTATTCATTATTAAGTTCTCACACTCTCTTAAACATGTACTGCATGATACTATAAAGACTTATTTTTTATCAAAATCTCTATTTTAACCAACTGACCTGCATTTTTGTTTAATAATAGTCACTAAGTGCTTGTAATAAACTCAGACTTCCTTTGCGCTGAAGTGAATGTAAGGGGCAGAAGAGCATAATAGTTCCTGTAGAAATGACCTTGGGAAACCCTGCTTGGCAAGCAAACTGAAACTTCTTTTTTGAGTTGACCTGTCTCACAAATTGTCACCTCTGCTACTTTGAAGTCAGACTTTACTTCTGTCGTTGTTCTCTGTATGTATAGGCCATCTTCTCTGCTGTGTTGCCTGGCAAACCTAGACACGTCTCCAGGCTGAATCCTGCAATCCTTCTGTAAGAAACACTCATCACCATGTAGCATGCACACAGCAGGCTAAACATTGCAGGTGCCCCTCCCAGATGCAGATCTCCGGATAGCTCTTTGCTGTTTCTCGCTGTTTCCAAATCCAGAGAGTTTCATTCTCACACTTTTCTGCTGAATCTGCAGCAAAACAAATCTCTGCATTTGTTTAATTTTAACAAAATGGAGGCTGTTTGCTTACTTACCAGAGGGGCTTTGAACTAGAATAACCTGATGTTATTCTTATGTTTAAAATGAGCACTTGAATGTCAAAATAGTCGCTGTAAAAGTAAAAACAATAAAAATAATAAAAAAAGTCTTGAGTTGAATCAGCAAATAGCTCAAATGAAAAAAATGTTTGCAAGTGTTTTCAGGCAAAGCTATTAGTCATTTACTTATCTTCTTTCCTAGTTCTTTGAACTCTTTGTGTGGAGACAAGAGGGAAAAGCCCTAAATTTTTAATCTTATTAGCTTTAGCTAAAGTATCCTCTGTCCTCAATTATTTTAGTAGAGCCAGCTTGACAAATGAGTTAAAACCTAGGTAACTGACGCTTTTTATTTTCCACTTATTCCAGCAGTTCAGCATTTTACTCATTTATCCATTCTCTTCCTTTTGAGAAAAGGAAAAATTTTTGTGTCCCAGGAGCATTTTGATACACATATGCAGCTTTGTGCATGTGCATACTTGCTTTGCACACAGCTGATGGCATGTTTGAACTGGGAAAAGAGACCAAAATCAGTTATTGCTAATCCACTTTGGGATCAAAAGCCACTTATGCTGATTAAGAATTGCCATTTCAGGATTTATAGTGGAGCACCATATATCCTTGCACACATCCTTGCTTGCATTCAGTTCCACCCATTGTTGCCTTGTTCAGTGGTCTGGAGTAATAATGAACTTGGGAATAAAGAAATGGAAGTGAGGTGCTGGCTGCTGCAAGTGATTGTTATGGGCATAGCACAGTTGCTTTGCAGTAAAGGGTGTAAAACCTTCTCTGCTGGCTGGACAAAACACTTAGACTTGTGCGGCTCAGCATACAATATTTCATATTACGGGTATGAAATAAGGGTCGTGGTATTTCTTCAGAGGATTTATTTCTGCCTTTGCTCTCTCTCACAGGGAGGAAGATGAATATTCAGAGTTGCGGTCAGAGCTCAGCCAAAGCCAGCATGAGGTTAACGAAGATTCATGCAGCATGGACCAGAATTCTGTTTCAGTACCAGAGAATCAGTCCACCGTGGTCACTGCAGACATAGGTGAGTTATGCTTCTTGGTAGACATGATGCCTTCTTACAGCAGAAAGGTATCATAGCTTTTGAAAGTCTTTTGCAACGATTTAAATTAATCCAGGCTGTGTTAATCACAAAAATGCTGAACTTTTCCATGACTGTGATCTCGCATGTGAAATAATCTCTGTGCCTTGATGTGGAATAGCTATGGAGTCTAAAATGGAATGGTTGTTCAGCAAAGCTCATGACTTTTGGGAAAGAAGAGTGGGGGAAAAGAAGCAATTCACATACCATGGTGCCTGTAAAGTAGTCTAACTCTAGAAAACAATTGCAGCAGAATAAAAGTTGGGGGGGGGGGAAAGCATGTCCAGGTTTTTTACAGCCTAATTATAAAGGATATCTGCACTTTTTGAAATTTGACAGCCTTTTTGAAGTATGGAATTGGGGTAGCTTACTGAAGTGGATTTAGACAAGGATAAATCTTACCCAGGCTATTCAGATACAGTGCAAGGAGGGAGTATCTCCAGACAGTCTGTAACTGACTTTTTTCTGGTTAAGAACTAAGAAGGCAAGCATCTTTCTTTCAGAATATCATCTGTTTTGTCATCCAAGCCCAATTACTGATCATTTGAAGAGCCTCCAAGTATGGAATAATTACTCCATAAAGTTTGCAATGTAAGCATAAGCAGATATTAGGCCTTCAGTATGATAGTGTTTTCATAGAATCATAGAATCAACCCCCCTGCCATGGGCAGGGACACCTCACACTATACCATGTCGCCCAAGGCGCTGTCCAATCCAGCCTTGAACACTGCCAGCGATGGAGCATTCACAACTTCCTTGGGCAACCCATTCCAGTGCCTCACCACCCTCACAGCTGTAGACTAGGAAAAAACTCATGTAATCCTCATTGTGACTGATTTCCTGAATTCTATTCAGAATACTATTTCTTTTAATTTATATTTAGAGTCAAATAGTTGGTCTTCATTTTCTTCCCTGGGTTAATTAGCTGAATATCTGGCAACTTCTATGGGTGATAATGTACATGAGCAGTGTTCTAGGAAATTGCTGAAATAGTACTCTTAAGCCCTGTTGCAGAACTTGTGATGCTTAAATAATAAACTCTTAACTCCACATGAGGCTTTGATGGTTATAATGCAGTATTTGCTTCCATACATAAGAAACTGTATTAAAGCAGTTTCCACATGTTTGAGCAGTACACTTTATTACTGAGAACTTGTTGCTGCTTTTTCCGGTATGGTGCCTTTTAGAAGTGTGGACTCCAGAGGAGGCTGACTTGTGGGCATAGTATTCATTGCCCTCAGATGGAGTTTAATAATGAAGAAAACATGTTGATATTGTAAGCAACCATATAAAAGAGGTTTTCTGTACAATTTCTTAAATTGAAACGAATACACCAGCTCTGGAGTTTTATGTTTATAAAGGCAAGACCTGGTCCCTAGCTTCCCCAGCAGTGTCCCTGTATTCTTCCACCACGAGGACAAGGGCATGTGAGCATATCTGTCTATAGAGGGCTTCATCCACACAGTCCTCCTGATCAGGCAGCCTGTAGCAGATCCCCGCAGTAATGTCCGCCATCGTAGTTCTCCCTTTGACACTGACCCACAAGCTCTGTGTTGACTCATCACCTGTCCCAAGCAGAGTTCCACACTTTCCAGCCCATCATTGACATAAGTAGCTGCACTCCTTCCACTTCTGTCTGGCCTGTCTTTCCTAAAGAGTCTGTAACCTTCTATTCCAATACTCCAGTCACAGGAGCCATCCCGTCATATTTCTGTGATTCCAACAATGTCGTATCCCCATAGATGTGTACATCTCTAATTGAAATTGTACTTTATAAAATATTGTATGGAATCAAGATATTTTAGTACAGGTTTCTGTATTTTTCAAAAATTAGTTTTTACTTTCAGAAGTTGATACATGCTATTTTCTACTTGAATGGATTCTAACATTAGGACTTTTATTCTTTCTCCTTTTTTTTACTAAAAAAATCTAACTGATATGCTTTTTAGCATCTTTTTTGGGGTTAGGGCTTCAATTTTATTCTTAATGGTGTGGAGCTGAGGCAGGGTTTGTACACAATAACAGCAAGTTATGCATCTGAGTTTCTTCTAACAGTGGGAAACATGGCAATTAAATGAAAAACAGCAATGGAGAAAATAAGAATGTTAACTGAAGGGATTCTTGCATTTTTTCCATATTTTGCTGCTTTTTTCATGCAATCCTTCTATAGATTCTGTCCTTTTTGGGTTTTGTTTCTGTATTCCTGCGAAAATAAATCCTGTTGTGTGTGTATGCACACACATGTATATATACACAAATATGGATATATTTTTTTATTCTTCTAGACACAGGTATATAAGGATAAAAATCACGACCTAATAACCATATGCACAACAATGCTTACTGCCCTAATGTAATGAGCATCAGTGATTTAATAAATAATATAACATGATACACTAATGCACGTGGATATACTGCTCTATCACTACAGGCAGTAAAACACCAAGAGCTAAAGGTGTGAATACTCTCCAGTGCAGAGCTTGTGATTTGTTTGTACTGGTTTTCTCGCAGAAACAGGGTTCTTGTCCAGTATCTAAAGGGGGCCTACAAGAAGTGTAGAGGAGTTCTTAAAGGGGCATGTAGTGATAGCACAAGGGGAAGAGGCTTTCAGCTTAAAGAGGGGACATTTTGATTAGATATTAGGAAGAAAATGTTCCCTGTGAGGGTGGTCTTACACTGGCACAGGTTGCCCAGAGAAGCTGTGGCTGCCCCATCCATGGCAGTGTTCAAGGCCTGGCTGAGATGGGATTTGGAGCAACCTGGCCTAGAGGAGGGTGTCCCTGCCCGTGGCAAGAGGTTGGAACTGAGTGAGCTTTAAGGTTCCTTTCAACCCAAACCATTGTATGATTCTGAGATACTAAGATTCTATAAAACCTTAATTTCTGGGGACAGTGCTATTGTAGAAACAAAAAGCGTACCAGGTCTTGTGAAGTTTGTTTAAATAGGCAGAATGTCTGTTACGGGAGATGCTATGGAAACAAATAAATTCAAAGAAACAAAACAGAGGGGTTTACAGTTAAGCATCCTGCGCAGTATGTGCTGCTCATAAGTGAGTGTTACTGTAGAGGGATTTTTGGCATTATTACAACAGATGAGTAGCTGCTGGTCAGGAACTAGTGAATATGACTTCCAGGAAAAAGTTTTGTATGTACTGGCCATTCATACAATACTGCGACATCATTCCAAACTCTTTGGTCAGTGATAGTTTGAAGTTTCTGCATTAGTCGAGGTGGTTTTGTGGCAGCACATTTACAGGATTTTTTTACTTTCTGATCATCTCATCCCTTCATCCAACTGCTTTAAGTCTTCTCTTGCACAGAGAGATATCAAGGCAGTCTACAATAATCTTGTGTCTCATGTCTGTTAAATTTCAGACACAGTTCAATGCCACACTCCTTTAGTTCCGTGTATGAGCCACAGCTATGAGGTAAAATGCTTGCAGCAGTTGTATAGAAATAACATGCTCCAGCAAGGATGCCTGCCATTGTTTTTAGTAATGTATAGCACTGCTCTCTCACAGTGTAACACTTGCATGTTGTACAGTTGGTAGTTGCTGCAAACTCTGAAGTAGTATGTCAGAAATAATAATTAGCGCAGCCCAGAGAGCACAAGGGTGAATTCTACCACGTGCCTGCCTGAGGAACTGCTGCTCTCTATTGCCAGGTGTAAGCTTAAGAAAAACAAAAGTATTTTTAGAAGTGAGATAGCATGGTACTGAGAACCACTGCTTTTCACAGAAATGGAGGATGCTGTGGCAATGCCCAAGATGCTAGAAGAGCTTTGCCTAAAGACAGAAAAGGAAGTGACTGTCATATTTTATGATCAAAGTAGTGTTGTATATGCTGCTAACGTGGTTGTAGAATTATGGAACATAACAAACAACAAGGTGTGCTGTTATGGCCCCTGAATATTCCGCAGTTTCCTTTGAAGAAGAAATAGCTGTAAAAATGAAACATATAGATGAGGATCATTTCTCTAAACACCACGATTTTTTAAAACTGGGCAGTGCCTAAGTACAACCACAAAAATTCCTTTGAAAAATGTCAAGTCATAGTTTCAGTGAATGTACCAGGCAGAAAAAAAATATTGAATTTACAGAGAAAAAACTTCTAGGGGTAATAAAATCAGAATAATAGGCCCTGAAAAGGCCTATTTCTAGGCAAAAAAAAAAAAAAAACAACCAAAAAGAAAATCCATATTATGTGAGCATGTGGTCTCTTAAAGTGATGCTCTTCAGAAAAGAAGAGGTCTTTGAATGAAGAATGAACACTTCAGATAAGTAGGGGAGGGGTTTTTGTCAGATGGGAGGTAATTCGTTATTTCAGTTAATGTGGTTATTAATTAATGTGGTTATCACTTTGTGAGGAAAAATGGGCATATTGCAAGGACATTCGTTGAACAATATCAGTGCAGTGGTTCTGGAACAGGCACTTCCTGGGTTAAATTTTTTTTTCACTGAATCACTAAGTATTGAGATGATTTTTGTTTTGTTTTGCTTTCTTTTAGATAACTGTAGTGACTTGAATTCAGAACTTCAGCGAGTGCTGACAGGTCTGGAAAATGTTGTCTGCGGGAGGAAGAAAAGCAGCTGCAGTTTGTCAGTAGCAGAAGTGGATAGACATATTGAACAGCTCACTACTGCCAGTGAACACTGTGATTTAGCCATTAAGGTAATGGTAACATTAGGCTCTAAATGCAGCATGTACTTTGCCTGAAACATCCTGTCACATTCTGTTGTAATAGCACTTTACTTCCAAAGGTGTCAAAGTAAAGTACTTCACAGAAATCAACTCCAGGTCACTGTGTGTTGGGTAAGCAGTAGCACACCTATTTTACACTGAATTTTCCAAGGCCCAGAGGAGCTACTAATAGAATTTCAATAACAAATGAGAAATATATTTGTCTTACACTCATTTCAGAGGAACAGGGACGCTCAGCATTTCATTTATCTTCTGAAGATTATATAGTAAATAAGTTGCAACTTGCCCAAGGTCACAGATCACACAGCTACTCACTGACAGGTAACTGAAAGCACAATATGTAATAGTTGCTGAAATTTGAAGATAAAATTACTTAAACTATGCGTAAATGGTGACTTGACTGTCTTAAAAAATGAAGCTAGTGTTTAACACAAAGCGTGCCTGCTTTATTAATTTTAATGAGACATGCCAGACACAGGAACAATAATTCAACTGATTGTATGTCTTGGTTTTATTGTACATGTAAACAGAACAAGAAGAGGGATGCCCGATAGCACATATAATGAAGAGACTGCAGTTCAGAACCTGAAACCAAGAGAACTGAAAGTATCTTACTACTTACAGGGAATGAGATTAACAAGTTTTTTGTGTCAGTGACTCATTCATGTGAAAACAAATACAATGACAAGTTTGTTCTTAAAGTGGGGAGGTCTGTGACCAATCTAGGTGACTTAGACACTTTGGCATACTACTGGGAAGGTCCTGTCTCTTCCTGGTGGTGCCTGAAGAATGTAAAGGTCTATAAAGAAATAAATGTTGAGTTGCAGTTTGAAGACTCTGGGTGTATTTGAGAGCGACAGACTGACTTCTGGGTTTCTTGGAAACAATCTTAAAGTAGTTTGTTTGAGTGTCTTGAAGGATTAGAATCAATACTTTTAATGTTACTCAGTATTATATGTTGTTTTAAGGGAATTATTCTCAGAAGTCAGTATTCACCAAGAGAAAGATTGTGGATCCTGAAAAACTGATAGAGGTTGGTCTGTGTAAGGTCCACAGAGGTCTCCGAAGTGAGATGAAATGAAAACTTGCACAGGAGGTAGCTTCAACAAAATGTCAAAGTAGCTGCCATAAGGTTAATTCTCAAGATATTTATTTTAACCCCGTTTATTTACTGTTGCTTCAAATTAACTATAGTCAAATTTTTATAAGTAACTGTCAACAACTTTTTCCTGGTCCAGCATGCAGGTGTCTTATTTTCATGTGATCTCTACATTGATAGCCATTTTTGGGGAAGACTTTTCCTCACTGCCTATGCTGTCGAGCCTGGGATTGCTTGTATTTGACAAGTCATAGCATGCTAAGGTTATTAACCTTTCAGGAAGATAGGAATCTCTCCAACATGCTCCCATTATATGCTTGAGAAATGTGTCATCAATATGTTTAATACAGCAAAGCCTACATGTAAAGCTCTTCTCCACAGTTCCACCCATGGCTCCTTTCCTGCTTTCTCAGAGAACTTGGAGACTTAAAATGGGTGGAATCATGAAAGGAAATCTGAAATATTCTGCCTGTCTTTTGCTTTGACTGTTGGTTTTTTTCTTCCCTGGTGGAATAATACTTTTACTACATTACATTGCAATTCTATCCTGTGATCCATGAAATTATACCTGAATTTATCTGCTGTGCAGCAGCAGGTTGGATAAAACTGCTCTGTAATACTGCTTTAGAGAAAAATAAAAACCCTGGTAGTTTACATAGGTATATCCATGTATAGTATTGATGTTTTATTTACCATGAAGGATGGTAGCATGTTAGTTATCAAATGGGAGAACTGTGGTAATATTTTCGTGAGCAAAAGGCTGTTTGTCATGTCAAAATGAAGGAGCATAGCCACATGCAGAAAGGTTCCTCAGCTTTGTTAAGGACTGACTACAGGGCAGCCCTTAGTATGACTGTCACATGCATGCTGATGCTGTCACTGCCTGAACTTTGTACTTGTGTGGGCAGCTGGTAGCAGTGGAGTCTGGAGAAACAGCAGCAGCCTGTCTGAAGATAGCTCCGTGGTAAGCCCTTGTTACTGCTACTTCATTACAGTCTTTCAGTGTTGCTCCAGTGTTATCACCCCCAGTAGTGCTCTGAGGAGACGAGTCTTTGGGAAAGGAGGGGTTGCAAAAGTAGCAACGCTAGGAGCATGGGAATAAGGTACATGGAGGAAGCATCAGAACTTGACATTAGAGGGGTGACAAAACAGCAGGGAAGAGAGTTTGAGTGAAGATGGGAGAGGAGAGCACAGTAATGAAGAGGCACTGTTTGAAAGAAATCTGGCATCATCAAAGAAGAATGCTCCTGCTGTTACAGAGGTTCTCTTCAGACTGTCAGATTAACCACTCTGTGCTTACTCAGAGCTTAAATTCATCGTCATGTGGTATTGAAATAACTTACCTTGTCATAGTTTCAGACCTATAGGTCCAAGTGAAACTGATACAAGGCATTGCTCTTTTAGAAAAGAAGTTTAAGCTTACTGCCTGATATGTAAGCGGAATTATAGTGTCGATACTCTGTCAATGGAGATTTATATTTATGACTCTAAACATATTGCAGTTTTATTGAAGAGAAACTTGAAATATGATTTAAAAGGGTAAACTGAGCCTGATTACGAAAGTTTTGTCCCTGCTCCTTCCATAGAGGCATCTTGAACTAGCTGTTAAAAATAGTTTTTTCCCTTTTGTATGAGTGTTTTTTCTTCCTCACTAAGGAGTCTTACTGTAGCCAAAATCTGGTTTTCAAGATTAATGTATTGGTATTGATAGCAATAAATAACCAAGTTTTCATTATAATGGACAAATAATAAAATTTCACTGATATGTCAATGTCAGTGCGGAAAACACTTGGAAGATTTCTTGCAGAAAAAAGATCAGAGTTGTATTTTCAACTTGGTTTGTAATTTTCAGCTGTACTCTAGCTGGTTCTTTTAGTCCCTCCAAAATTAAGGACATAAGCTTCACTTAGTAATTTTTGTTGCATACAAAATTTAAGTCCTTTTGAATGTCCTCTACAACTAAGTAAACTGCTTTTTAACCTTGGTAAATAATAAATAAGTTATTTATTTTCCATATTAAATGCAAAAGTATAGGCTTTAGCTATAGTTCATTCTTGGATTATTCAATGAAATGGAACTTTCTAGATTGCTAGCTACATCATATATTCATTTAGGTTCCATGTTTCTTCCTACCATTTTAATGCAGGCAGCTTTTGGAGAGATTCAGAGCTATAAGCAATGTTTAGAGGATTTTTGATTGTTGTGAAGGTCTTCCATAAGTGAAAAAATTTAACATGGGTGCAGCATACACTGTGTAGTAGGATCAGAACTGCATGTAGTTACCTGACGCGTTGAGTGTTATGCAGTGTTTGAAGATCTTGAATGACGAGTCTGATGGTAACTTTAGGCGTGTCAGTATTGCCTTGTTGATGGGGGTGTGTGTATCTAGTTTAATTGCACCCAGTGGAAGTTGCTAAATATCCTTTGTGCTGAATGGCTGCTACAAGGCACAGTTCTGAGCAAGGGGATAGAGCAGGAAATGCTGAATGGCATTATCTGTCCCAGAGAAACCTGCCCTTTTGTAGGCACTAGAAGGACTGTAACATCTTCTGTGTAACATAAGCCTAGCTGAGGCCAGTGTTCTTTCTTTTATCTCTCTGTCAGCTGTAGGAAAGAACGTGCTTAGCAACATGGGAAAGGAGGCTCCTCTTTTTTTACTGTTCCACGCTTTTCTCTTTTGTGGAGTTGGTTTAGAACTAAGAAAGGCTCCATGGTATGCACATTCACAGGCTGCTACTTTCTACCTATCATTCAGGCAGGAAACAAGCAGCACAGTGCTTACCCATGACAAGGTGTCATTAATTTGTTTTGAAGTGTTCTGAGATAATACTACCATGATTGCTGTCACTCTTGGGTGACATGTTTTACGTGCTCATAAAATGTATGCTGGTCAGTATGAAATATTTTGATTAAATGGCCAAACTATCAAAATAAGCAACAATTTTTTTTTTTATATTAGTTATGAAACAAAAGAAGCAAACTAATGGTGTTGTGGGGCTTGCTATGTACGTATGTGTATATATAGTTGCCTGTTACACACATGTCCTTTGTACCGTTGGTCTTGTTCAGTCTTTTTTCTCTGCTTCTTTCTGTTTTTTGATGACTGTATTTTTGCAGACTGTGGAGGAGATTGAGGGTGTACTGGGACGTGACCTTTATCCAAATCTGTCTGAAGAGAGATCTCGATGGGAAAAGGAGCTAGCTGGCCTGCGAGAAGAGAATGAGAACCTCACAGCCATGCTGTGTAGCAAAGAGGAAGAGCTGAACAGGACCAAGGCCACCATGAATGCTATTCGTGAAGAAAGGGACAGACTGCGTAGAAGGGTAAGGCTGCTGCATAGATGCTTCTTGTTCTTCCTAACCTGTGTAATTTTGTCCCCACAACAAGCTTCTCTTTAATCTTGCTTCATGCACTGACTGTAGAGGTTTTTGTTTTTAAAGCTGTGTCATACAAGTTAAAGAACTGGAACAAACCTGAACATAACTGAGTAAGAGTGTGATGAACAGCCAAAGTATGCAGCAACCTGATGTCAGAAATGATGAGTTACCAAAAAACCTTATACTTATCTCCAAGGAAGCATATGTAACTCGGCTATAGAGAAAGCAGATGTTCATTTAGTGATTTTTCCTGAGAGGCATTTTTTTTACTGTAAGCAGCAGATATTTCTTTGGTTTTGATGGGAATTCAATTTGTGATTAGAAGAAAGAAAAAGAGCAGGACTCCTGTCAGAGGGTAATAATTCTCAGAACTGAACAATGAATAGTCTCAGCTGTGTCCTGCTTCCCTGTCTACATTCTGTAGTGCTGCAAGGTCAGATAAAGCCCTTGTGCTTTGTGTGGAGTCCAGAGTAAGATAACCTGGAAAATGTTACACAAAGGATGAGAGTTCCAAAAGAACATGGCTCAATTGCTTTTAAAATTTGTTAACTGGTCCCTGTTAAATCTGCAGAGTTTTGGCTAGATAGGAAATAATTTTGTTTTTAGAGCAGGCAGTTTCAAGTTTATATGTTAAATCTGAGTGACAATTTAGTCAACTGTATTTTGGTAAAATTACAGTAAGTGTTGCTCTTTGCCTACTGGCAGCAGATCAACCTTTTTGACAAATACTGTTTCTAAAGCAATGTAGTTCCCTAGTGACTGCATCATTTTAGCATGAAGCTTGTTGTGTGAGACTTACAAGCTTCAGATACAGAGTCACAAATTACCTTTGAAAAACTGTCTAGACTCTCTTTAACACCAAAAAAGGTATGTGTGATGAGGGAAGAATAGTAATCTGCAGTCACATTTAACAGGACCACTTCAACTTTTCCTTTGTAAAATTTATGATATCCCAGAAGTGTAAGACGTCTTCAGTCCTGAAGTTTCTGGAATGTTTTTATACTGATGCTTCTTTTTAAACAGAGGCAGTACTACCCCTTGAGCTACAGAAGTAGCATTTATGCACCCAGTGAATTATTGCAGGTTGCAGGATGGGGGTGGGAGAAGAAGGGGGTAAGTGAGCAGAGAATAGAAGTATTTGCTTCTGAAATTTGCTTACACAAATGCAGATATTGACACTATCAGATGATACAGATCAGTATTGGTATATCAAACAAGTCAAAAATAGGTAGCCTTGAGGATAGAATTGATAGAGAAAGATTTAAAGTGTAGAACTACATGGCAGGGGGGTTGGAACTAAATGATCTTAAAGTAATTTCCCGCCTGAACTATGCTATGATTGTATGAAGTATAGCATGCAGGTTAAAGTGCTAAAAAGAGTGGAAACAAGCATTTATGCTGACAGCCAGGAGCTCCTCAGTAGGGGAAAAAAAAAAAAAGTCTGTCGTGGTTTAAGCCTAACTCACGCAGACTCTCTCTCAATTACTCCTCCCTCTTTCTTGCCCCCCACTCCTGGAGGGATGGGAAGGAGAATAGAAAAGAATGCAACTCCCACAGGTTGAGATAAGAACAGTTTAGTAACCAAAGTATAACACAAATCACTACTGCTACCACCAATAATAATAATGACAAGGCAAATACAAGGAAAGAATACAATTTCTCACCACCTAAAACCAAGCCCGACCGCGCAGTGCACCCCCCACCCTTCTGGGTCTCTCCTCTCCGTCTTCCATCCTGGGCATGACGTGCTGTGGTATGGAATAACCTCTTTGGCCAGTTTGGGTCAAGTGTCCTGTCTCTGCTTCCTCCCGGCTCCCCTCCTCCCTGGCAGAGCATGAAACTCAGAAAGTCCTTGGCCAGACCAAAACATCACTAAGCAGTAACCGAAACACTGGTGTTATCAGCACTGTTCCCAGGCCCAAAATCAAAAACACAAGTGCTACACCAGCTACCAAGAAGCAGAAAAATGACTGCTGCTGCTGAACCCATGACAAAGTCCAAAACAGAAAAAGGGAAACAATTAGTGTTTGTACCCTCAGGGATCAGCAGTGGTGGAGCTATTGATGTATGGTGGCATATTCAATCCTAGGTTGTACCAAATAAGTTATTTCCAGTAGAGATTGGAAAGACTGTATAAAGAGTGGTGAGATCTGGTCTGAAATGTCATATGTAGTTCTTATTGCTTACACTTGAAAATGTTCTGCTTAAATTGGCAAAAAAAGATGTAGAAGCTGTTCAGAGGAATGGGTAGCTTACTTAGAGAAGTGACTTAAAGAGATTGTCCTCTTCAAGCTGCAAAGCAAAATCCGAATTTGATTTCTCTTTACAAGTACTGGAGAAAGCAGGTACAAATGAAAACTAATGGCTGCTCAAACTTAGGGACAAAACTGGAGCAAGAATGGATTAATGTAAACCACTTGTGGCTATATTAGGCCAGAAATTAGACTATGAGGTATCTAACAGACAAGAGGACTGTGGTTCTGAAGAAACAGTAAGTAGTAAGGCTACTACTTTGTATATGGAGCTTTAAAATATTAAAGTTATATACGATGATATAATGCAATTTTTATATATAAATATATATAATTTGTATATAAACAGAAATAATGAGTTATAGGTAAAATTTATATAATGAAATGAAATACTGTGCAGGGATAACCATTAAAACCAGGATTGTTACATTAGGATTGTATCCAAAGGAAAGCAAAAAAGTGTACTTCTAATAGGTTCAGTTAATGCAGCTGCATTAATTCTAGGGTTATCCTTAGTATCTGTGCACAAAACTATTGTGTTTTGTCTGGCTGACAGCAGTAGCAGAGGGTTGGATTAGATGATGAGGAAGATGCTCTTCAGTTCTGTGTGTGTACATAGTGCTTGACTTGGTCAGTCCCTGTGAGCCAAGCTTCGGTGGAGCCCCACAAGTACTGGCTGTATTATTGAATATTTCACAATTTCTTTACCATAGGCACGGCCTAGCCTGAAATCATGCTGATCTAGTAGTTGCTGGTCTTTGGACCTGTTGTCAGGGATGCTGCATGTGTTCTTAATTATCTCTGTTATGGAAGCATCTCTGGTGGAAACAGAGTTGAGGTCATCAACTTGTTGATCATCTAAATGGTTAGAGCAGTTACGGATGGTAGCAGCAGTGGGATATTACTGACCCAAATAGTGTTCAGACCACTGACCCTGGAGAGTCTGGAATTGCTCTGTAGAGACTGTGAGCTGTCTTTTGTAAACAGCAAGCCAATTTAAATGTTCATTCTTCTTTAATTAAGGGAATTCTTCTTGGACAGATTGGATGGATGTCTTGCCCAGTAAACAAAGGGTTAATGTTGAACTAGCACAGAGCATAGCAAAATCAAGCAGCCTCTTATATTCAGGCACAGCTGGCAGGTGGTTTTTTGGTTAGCTGGTTGGTTAGGGGTTTTTCCCCCCATGATAGTTATCATTTAGTTTGCACACATACAGGACTTTATTGAAATATGGATTTTAATATCATCCTGAACTTGCAGAACAACCAGTTTATTGCCCCCACCAGAGAAGTTTGCTCACAGCATATGACCTGGCAAGCAACACTATGTAATTATTTCACTGGAAACCATATTTGTATTTTTGATGTAACTCTGTGTCCATAGTTGCAACAAAATAAATGTTTATTTGACCTATTAAACATTTTATGTATGCCACCTGAACTCAAAGTTACTTCAGATTATTTCCCTGGAGAGTGGGAAGGAGTTCCAAGTAAAATTTAGTTACTGTTCTTTTCAAATTAAATTGGCTGAAGTGAATAAGCTTGAAGTTGACCAGATCGATAGGTCTGTTACTTCAGGCAATCTGTAATCAAGTAGAGTGCTTTCAGTACATTTTTCTCAAGCTTGTTGGAGATGTAATTGAATTAGGTATTTACTGTGCTCAGTTAACAGAGTGAGGTGCTTTCTAGAAGAGTAGCTAAGAGACAACATACATATGGAGTTTGTTTCTCATAGGTCATTAGTAAATGAGGTAATCTTTTTTTTCTGTAGGGTGCCTGTAGTGTGGCAGCTAATTTCATAACACAGAGGTTTATTTTACCTCTGTATAATATTGCTGTATTAAAATCAAATCTATTTGAAGTCTGGGCCAGTCAGTGCCGTAGAAAATGCTTACCCATAGCTGACCATAATCCTGAATCTAGTAATACAGGTAAGATGCTGGGAAACTTCTGTACTAGATAATGGGATTATTGTTACATGAGAATAAGGTTGTAATCAAGTCAGCACTGTTTACAACTGTTATTTGTAGAAACAGGCTTAAATAGTAGTAGAAAAGTAATGTGGTGTCCTTACACAAAATCTCTTGTATCCACCAGGAGAGTCAGATGAGCAGCATATAAACTCCATCGTGACTGTAAAGTTGCAGGGTTTTAATTACTGCCCATGAAAGTTACCAGATGATTAGTCCCAGGCAGCCTTCTGGCATGAGAAGCAGTGGGTGTGGGCAGCATTCAGGCTTTCCTGAGGATGTTCTGAAGAACTTAGCCTAAAGTGAAAAGGCAGTTCCAGCTCTGAAACTCTGTCAAGTCTGTTCTCTGCCATATGTCAACTTGTTCAGTTGATCAGATGCTTTTAGTTGTGAAAATCAATCTGTATCTGCTCCAAAGTAATCTGAATTCACCAAACTGACCAGAACAAAGCCAGACTTAATATTTTAGGTATCTTCAATTTAAGAGCTTCATGAAAACTAATCTGCAGAGGAGTATAGAAGTGCCATTATTAATGTGTGATCCCTCCAGCTGCCCAGATTGTCCCCCCTCTGAGAAACTTTATTTTAGTATAAGGACTCTCCCAAAATACCTTGTTCTTGCGAGTTGGAACCTACCCAAACCGCAGCAGCAGACAGATTTCTTTGCCTTGCAGGCATCCTTGAGCCCAAACTGTTCTTGGGTAACAGGAAGCTGGCACAAGCTGCTCATTATCATTGTTTTGGCACCTGTGTTGGGATCAGAAGATATTGTTCCAGGTTGCTAGAGGAGGCTGATATGTTATGTTATGGGCCTTTAGGGATTACTGTGAGCTTCCAGTTTAAAGTGATCCTTGAACTGTTCTGTCTTCTTGTCTCTTGGTGCACACCAGAAACCTGAGGTCGCAGCCAAAATCTGTTTGCATTCTCTGCCTCCTTGCTTATGCAGTGGTATCTCCCCTTAGCTGGTAACAAACTAGAGCTTTGCTTCTGCTTCCAAACTTGTATGCAAATACCTAGTGATTAATCTGAAATAAATGAGAAAAAGCCTGAGATACACTTACTGCCCTCACTTGTGTTTGTTTCCTTTCTCTGCTACTTCAGGTGTGGTCAGAGCTAGGGAATCCACCCTGCATCTCCCATATCGCGTCCGTCCATGTCTTGAGTTTTCATTGCTTTACATCCTGTATAGAGGTGCAGCACCCAGATTATCTTTTTGCACAGAGGGACTTCTGTCTGAAAGGTGTCAGAAGCAGAGGAATCTTTGCTTGCTAAGAGACTTGTATGACTGTAACCTCTCATGCTAGTTAAGAAAGCCATATGTATAAACCATAGTAGCATGCCTGTTCTCCCATAGCTTGTTGTGTCTGTGTGTTGTACCCTTTCTCTGTTCCTCAAAATAATTGTTTGAACTGCAGATTGATTTTTCAGATCTGCACTCCTAGTCACAGCTAAGCTGTTATATATTTCTTGAATGTAAGAAATGGAGAGAAGATGTCTAAGCTCATTCAGCTCCAGAAAATTCATTGAGGAGATGGCCTTTCCTATACCAGGAAAGACTTCTTTACCATACTCCCATAAACCACAACAAACAAACTGTAAAGAATCAGACCTTGTTAGCTCTGGTGCTAACAGTTTAAGGCGGTCTGAAAGTTACCTGCCTGAAAATAATGATGACTGGGCCCAATGGAAAGGTTAAGGGTTCTTTAGGCTGGGAAGGGCCCTTGCCAGTCAGAGCTGCTTGAATTGACACAGGTTATTTCATTTTCCATCTTCCCTTCTGTTCTCGTTTTGGCTGGCATAGAGTAATTTTTCTTCTTAGTAGCTGGTGCATTGCTGTCTTTTGGCTTTAGTCTGAAAACAATGCTGATAACACACTGATGTTTTAGTTGCTCAGTAGCACTTGCCTGATCAAGGACTTTTCAGTCTGTTATGCTCTGCCATGAGGAGGGGCACAAGAAGCCAGGAAGAAGGAGACAGGACGCCTGACCTGAACTAGCCAAAGGGGTATTCCATACCACAGCGCATCATGCCCAATATATAAACTGGGGGGAGTTACCCAGAAGGGCAGATTGCTGCTCAGGTCGGGCTGGGTATCAGTTGGTGGGTGCTGAGTGCTGTATTGTGCATCACTGCTGTTTATTGTTTTTTTTCTTCCCTTTTTAGTTTCCTATTCTCTCCCCTTGTTACTGTCGTTATCAGTAGTAGTAGTAGTAGTAGCATTATATTATACTTCAGTTACCAGACTGTTCTTATCTAAGCACGTGGGGTTTACATTCTTTCAATTCTCCTCCCCATCCCCAGGGAGGGAGGAAGGGGAGAGATGAGTGAGCGGCTGCATGGTGCTGAATTACCAGCTGGGCTTAAACCACGACACCCTCCATAGATTTGCAGTGTGCATGGATAGATCAGAAAATAGGAGAGGTCTATTCATTTTGTGTGATTTGTTGCACTTCATCTTCCTCCACAGTATAACAAGGAAAAAAATTGAAGTGGTAAAAATGTTAGCTGCTTGAAGGGTTCAAAGATGCTGCATGATGGAACAGGCCACAGGTAGGTTAGAAAGAAAAGAATCACAACCATGCCCCTTTTCGATACTGTTTTGGGAACAAAAACAGTTGTCCTTTTAACATGGAAATCAGTGACAAAACAGGCAGTCTTTATCTGTGGGTTTGTTTTGGGTTTTGTTTTTTTTTTTTTAATTTAGGATATGTTTACAAATCATGTAGTTGTGAGTATGCATGTGTAAAATGCAAAGAGTAAAATTATTTTTCTTAGATTCATGATTGTAGATAGAGTATATTTTACCAGATTATTTTCTGTAGCGCACTATGAATTTCTGCAAACATGTTTGTAATGCCTGCTAATGACTTACGAAATCTTTCATAAATTCAGCATTACTGTAGTGTATTCTCTTCTACTCTTGCTGTCTTTTTATTTAGATCTTAAGGTATTATGGCACAAAGAATCACGTTTTCCGTATTTCCTACTCCAGTTCTCAGCATGCAGAGGAAAAAAGGGTAAACAATTAGTTCATATTGCTAAACATCAAATAGTAATTAAATAAAATTTCCCATTATTTAAGTTTATATTAATAATTTGAGAACATCTGTAAGTCAGGTGCAAACATCTGTGTGGTATCTAGGCTATCTGTTGCTCTCAGGTCTATTAGTTCTTTTGCCTTGTGTCTCATTTAATGCCGCTGCTTCTGCTTTTTCCAAGGTTCCAGCACTATTTTACTTCAGGAATTCTTTGGACTTCCTCCAGCTGTTTAGAAAATCTTTTGCTCTTTCCTTTTTTAAATTGTGGTATTCACAGATTCTTTCCTGAATTTCTCATTTTTTCCTCTGTTTTTGTTTTGTTTGTTTGTTTTTTATTTTCCTGATCATATAATTAGATCTGCCAGTCAACCACTTTCCATTTCAATTGAGAGTTTTATGACTCTAAGGCAATTTTTATATCTTAATATGATGCAAGAGCTGAAGAAATCCGTTTTTAAATCCTTCGTTATTCCTCCCCAACTCACAAATCCACACTTTCCTGTCTTTTAGTAGAGCTTTTTTGGTTTTTTTTCATTGTTTGTCTTCACCCATCAGATTTTTTAATTTTGTCATCCATTTCCTGTAATATCTGCCTTTCCTCTCTCTCGTTTATTGTGCCTCATATGCATTACTGCAATTACCTTCATTCTACTAATAAATGTTACCTTCAGATTAATTTATATTGGTAATGACACTTAAAATGGGTAGCAGCAGTGAGCAGGGCTGGTCAGATATTTTTAATCATACTTTTTAACTAGTCTTTTCAAAACTCATGCATTCATGGATCCAGAGAATAAACTGGGTCCTCTGAAGTCTTTTTTTTTTTTTTCCTTGATTCTTGTTCTTTGGTCTTCCTTATTTTTCTAGTAAAATAACTACTAGTGTGGAAAAGTACTTTTTGAGGAGATGGTGCATTACTGCTCTATTTACAGTGGAGGTTTTGATGACCAGAAATAGTTACCTAAGCTGTCTTTGGGCAGTCTGGTGGGTGGGCAATCCAGTAGTGTCCAGTAGTGAGACTCCAGCTTAGTGAATGTGTGAATTGTGAGATAGGTGATTTTATACATCATATGAACTTGCCCTGTTATCCTGCTCAGAATTACCATCCAGTACTCAGCATTGCTAAAGTTAGTGCAGTCATTTATAGCAATTAATCTAGCATGTAATTTCTCAAATGAAGGTGTAAATCAGTGAATACATCAAGAAGCATGAATAAGTAGACAGTGCATGTAAGTTGTGGTTGCTTCTATGGTACAATTTGAAAGTAGCGATTTGCATAGGTTGATAGCTGTGCTGTGCTTTGAGTTTTCCTCTGTAAATGCTTTCCTGAGGAAAAATTTGCCTGGCTACAGTCTTAGCTGTGTTCATTTTTCTTTCTGTTGCTAATGTTGTTTTAGAGATCCTTAAGAATAATTGGCTTTGTAATCATGGCCAATAGTCAGTGTGCAGTAATAAAACAAATGGTAAGGAAAATCTGTCTGCACTGAAGTTTTATATAATGTTATCCTTACATAACGTGGTTTTAAACTTCGGAGTTAACAAATGCTTAGCATTTTAAGTGACTTTAATACTCTGGTTGCCTTAAATTTGGACTGTTACTTGCTTTTGGACTGAAATCTTCGAGAACTAGATTGCTGGCATAGAATAATATTTTAGCGATTTTTAAGTCAGATTTTGAGGCAGGGATTTGATTTTTATGGAGAATACATCCCTAGTGGTTTTCCTGTTTGTTTGCTTTTAAACAATGCCTCATTGCACTGGACCTTTGGTAAAATTTAATCAGTACCGTCTTGTAGATGACTGTTACAATAAAATCTGCACAGAAACATGAATATTAAACACTCCATATTCAGAGAAGTTTCCTCTTTAGGTGGCTTTCTCCCTCTTCTCTCATCTCACACTCTTTCTTTGAGATTCTATGGGAAAAATGAGCTCTGTCACTTTACCTTGTGGCATAATTGTTTTCTCTTAGGCAGACCATTTATTCTTTGCTCCAGGGTAAATACTATAATCTCCAGCTCATCTATAGTTTGGCTCCTGCAGATTTTTTTTTACCCTTTAGTCCTGAAAATCTTTTGGTGTCAATGCTACAAGTATCCAGTGTGTTTTGAGAACTGTGCAGTGTTTGCAGTGTATGTTTTCAGAGCAGTTCTGCCGACTGCTGGTTGGGTACTTTGCTGGAGTTTTCGTTTCTGTACATTACTCACTATTTGGTAGCTTTACTTAACTATAGGTTTGAAAGCACAATTAATATTTGAATTTCTTTGACCTTTATGTCAAAGTCATCATCTGATATATTTATGTCAGGAGTGGTTTAAACACTGGAGCTTTCCATTAACAGCAGGATCTTAATTTGATTTGTTTGGACATCATAATCATAGGCTGGAGCATTAGCTTCACCCTAGAGAGAATAATTTCTATACATATAGTACAGCTGCACGGACGGGGTTATATAAAACAAGCTGAAACTTTGACTCATTACTCTACAGTATTACATTTGCATGTTTCCACGTTGCAGATAGTTTAAAATAACTGACAATGAAATTTTGAAACAACCTCCATTCATCTGCTTCCCACATGAAAACTTTGCATACACCACAGGACAAAATACAACTTCAGTGCTCAAGCCAGAAGCAATTAGGCTTGGCTAAACAACGAGAAAATCTTCAAACTTATTTAAAGCATAAAAGTGGAAAACCCAAAATGTTATGTTTTACTCTAGGTTCGGGAACTGCAAACACGTTTGCAGAGCGTACAGGCCACAGGCCCATCCAGCCCAAGTCGCCTCACTTCTGCCAATCGACCCATTAACCCCAGCACAGGAGAGCTGAGCACAAGCAGCAGTAGCAATGACATTCCCATAGCCAAGGTGAGCTATTCTGTGTCGCAGTAGTACTTGTGATTATCGGGGAAAAGCACAGCTTTTGCAAAGCTGCTGTACAAGTATGTGATGAACTAGGAGACACCTGGAATCTCCAGAGTTTTCTGGTATCCTAAGCAGGCCCATAAACTTTAGTTGAAGAAAGGAATTAAGTGCTAATTATTGTAATTCTCTGTTACAACACAGGTGTCAATTTTACACCTGTGTTGTACTTAAGTTTATTCCAGGTTTGCAAGCGTACCTAGTGAACAAATGCATTTTATGTAATCTTTATTGAGTTTGTAACCTGTGCAGCATTCTGACTTACAGATTGCTGAGAGAGTGAAGTTGTCAAAGACAAGATCAGAGTCATCATCATCTGATAGGCCTGTTTTAGGATCAGAAATCAGCAGCATAGGGGTAAGGACTAATAATTATATGCATGCATGATGCCTTCTGAAAATGACCCGTGTTCCATTAAAAACATTGTTTTCTTGCTAACTGAAAATACTTTTAAAGTTATTTTAGGAAAAATATTTCAACAGAGAATATTTCACCTACTATTAAGATCTCATTTTCTCATAATTGATGGCTAGAATTCATTCTCTGAGTGACCTCAAGAGGATAATTTTGGAATCAATTCCTCCAAAATATTATTCTTCAAGGAAACACTATACAATTGCATTTCACAACTTCCAGCAAACAGAGAACCACGTTCTGTTTTGCGATGCCAGTGTCAATCCATAATGCTGTTGTTACTATGTGTTAATATTTGTTTCACTGAAGAACTTCGCTCTTGCCTTTTACTAAGCAAGAAAATGAATAGCTTGCATATTAGGCTTTTTAAGTGCATGATGAAACAGTGGACTTCACCCTTTGGTTATAGAATTTTAAATCAAAATAGCTTCTTGAAGTGGAAACTTTTAAATATTCTATTAAATGTAAAATTCATGATAAAAACTGAATAATGAATGCCTTGAAGTGAGTGCATGCAAGCAAATACAGCTCTCAATGCAGTCGACTGTTAGAGAAATCCAGTTGTTACCTACTCACAATGACGTATTAATTGCCATGTGCAGGTGTCTAGTACTGTGGCTGAACATTTGGCACATTCCCTCCAAGACTGCTCAAACATCCAGGAAATCTTCCAGACTCTTTATTCACATGGATCTGCTATCTCTGAGAGTAAAATCCGAGAGTTTGAAGTGGAGACAGAAAGATTAAATAGGTAAGGTGAAAAGTTATACAGGCTCAAATGTGTTGTCTGCTATTAGCTTTGTTAAAAAACCAAAAACAAAACAGGCAAACAAACAGGTTTTTTATCCTTTTCTTAGTTCAGTCTCAGCTCAACTATGGCATCTACAGTGGAATGTAGTTCAGATACTATAGAATGTAATTGATGAAGATTGAATCGTATACTTAGGATTCTTTCTATTAGTATGACAGTTTGGTCATGCACTATTAGATCAGCATGACACCTTCACCTGTGACAATTTGCACTGTAGGTGTCCTTCTTTATGGCTGACCAATTAGACATGGCATTTTTTTTCAGAAGGCACATCACTCTTAAAAATAAAGATTCCCATAACTTATTCGCCATCATTCTGGAATTAGTTTGCTTCATTTTGTCCTGAAGAAAAAGAATTATAGCGTTAACTTTATCAATGAATGTACTGATGTATGGTGGTGTGGCATATATACCAGTAAATAGACTTCTGTCTGCCAAAAATAAAATTGCAGGTTTCTGATTACAGTTAAAATACTGCACTAAACTCTATCAAAAACTCCATGTTTCATGTCCTTTTTTGGCAGATAAAAACTGTGGATGGGGAATGTGAGAATCATGTCTCAGAATGTTTCGTGCCAAGTTCTGTCTTCTCCACAGCTATCTCAAATTCAGTCAAATCAAGTACAATCTTCTATTTGTAGCTCATGTTTTTGTAGTGCTGCAAGATCTAATCCCTTTTTTTCTTTTTTATCTCATTTTTTTTGTGCACTGCACCATTATGCTTTGACAATGTATCCATACAGGAGGTGTCAAGAACGATAGAGTGTGTGAAGCTTCTGACACTCTTTGTTAGGCACTGTAATGATAGGATGAGGGGTAATGGGTTCAGGCTTAAACAGGGGAAGTTCAGGTTAGATATAAGGAAGAAGTTCTTTACTTTGAGGGTGGTGAGGTGCTGGAATGGGTTGCCCAAAGAGGTGGTAAATGCTCCATCCCTGCATTGTTCAAGGCCAGTTTGAATGGGTGAAATGGTTTAGTGAGAGGTGTCCCTGCCCATGACAAGGGGGTTGGAACTAGATGATCTTAAGGTCCTTTCCAGCCCAAACCATTCTATGATTCTAGCAGCTAGGAGAGTCAGGGCTTTATTCTGATCACTGAATAAATGATACACTAGCTCTTCTTGTATTTATTAAGAAGTCAGTGATTTTAGAGTTCTGGATGGTACTTTTTCTTCATTAGGTACCTGTCCAGATTTTGAAATCATTTGCTTGTCTATTTTCAGAGTATGTCCAACTTTAACTATTAGGCATAGTACATTGACATGTAGTCCAATTGTTAGCAGTGAGAATAAACAGTAAATTCTGAAGCCTCATTTTCAGGTTCAGAGTTAACCTCAGTGAGAAGAATATTGCAATAAATTTCTGATACGAGTTTCTATTTGACTGTTGCCAGAACTTTTGAAGATTTCATTGCCTTCTTGTATTTTGGAAGTTACCTCTCTAATCACAGCCAGACTATGACTTCAAGTGAAATGGTTATTCAGGATGTTTCAAAGAAAGGGGGAATTTGTGCAGCTGCATGATCCCTACACACACTGGCACATTGCACTAATGAATGCACCATTTAAAACAAGAACCAAATGTGGCAGCAGGAAGTGAGGAATGGAGGAAGAAAAATTAAGCAAAAGGTTGTTATGAAACTGGCCTACGCTGTCTTGTGGCTACAAAATAAGGGTACAAGCTTTCTGCATGCTGCTCTTGTACAGGGTTATAATTACATTTTATGGGGAGGGGAGGAGAGGAGAAGAGGCTGTCCTAAGAGAAATTAACTATCCTGTCGGTTCTTGATATGGAATACAGAACTTACAGATTTTGACATCTTCATTAAAAACCTTGCATGGACCAGATGGTATTTGTTGGCTTAAATTATGATTGTTCTCAAGTTTTCAGGAGAGTGTCTGCAAGCTAATTTTGAAGGTTACAAATTGCTTCCTTTTCCGCAGCCGCATTGAGCACTTGAAATCCCAGAATGACTTGTTGACAATAACACTGGAAGAGTGCAAGAGCAATGCTGAAAGGATGAGCATGCTTGTTGGGAAGTACGAGTCCAATGCCACAGCCCTCAGGCTTGCATTGCAGTACAGGTATGTACTTACGCAGAGGGTGTTTCAGAGAGAAAAAGAGGGAGTGATATTTGATAGAAGTCTTTGAGAGTGAAATGGTTGGTGTGCCATAGTAACGCTGTTTTGTTTTGTTTCGTATTTGAAAAAATGCCCCCTTGGTTAAACTCCGTGAAAAACTACCAAACTGAAATGACTGATGCAAGTGTATTTCAGCCCTGGTTTACCAGCAGTAGTCAACTCAATCTAACAGACATGTACAGATTTATCTTTTTATTTTTAAATACTGGATTAACATTTGAATTAGGGGTTGTGTGTAGGTTCAAACTGTTTCTTCTGCATCCAGTCGTAAGGTACTTATTTCCTGTATTATGCTGACACCTTTCACAAGAGAGTGGATCAAGGAGTAGTATTGTACTTCGCATAATTCAGAGTGACTTCATATTACATGAGCTGGAGTTCTGGATGAATTGGTTGGTATTTGGTTGTGAGCATCTAAATTTTCTCTGAACAGTATGTAAAAGATGGTGTCATTTAACTCCTTTAACTGCAACTAATTTAGAACAGGCAGTTCTGATCTTAAGACAGATTTTCAGTCTTTTAAAGAATGTACTCTGTTACTATCAGCCTTGAGCAAATTACAGTAAAATGGAAATTGCAAATAGACATATTAATGTATATATTTTCAAAAGCATTGGAATGCAGCAGGAATGAATGACTCACAACTGTATTGAGAAGCTGTTGTGTTGTAAAGAAGAAAATCTTACAGCTATTAAAGAGCAAGAAGTATTTTCTTGTCGTTTCTTCTTAGTATACTTTGTATAGTACAGTTATATTAGCAGAGTTTAGGATACTCTATTTTGTATAGTAAGAAGGCCTGAACAAAGTTTCTCAAATGGATTGTGTCAACTTCCGTTTGTATTGCTGGTGGTTCAAAGCATGCTTCCGGAGCTTACTTCACACCAGGTCATTCTCTTCCATTTTCAACTTGTTACATTACTGGAGGCCAATCTGGGACCATCAGAAGGAAAGACAGAATGTTGGATGTTTGTGATAGAGGCTGTGTATGTTATGTCATTTAATATTCCTGCTGCTAGACAAGTATAGCAAATCATGCAGCTCGTCACCTACCTCTGTTGCGTGTATTCTTCCCCTCTAAATTGTAGACATATTTTATGAGATTTCTGTGGTTTATTTTCTCTTTCAGTGAACAGTGCATAGAAGCATATGAGCTGCTGTTGGCACTGGCAGAAAGCGAGCAGAGTCTCATTCTTGGGCAGTTCAGAGCTGCCGGTGTTGGTTCTGTTGGTAAGATGTCAATGAATCACTTTTTTTTTTTCTTTTTCATGTCAGTTACCATTTGACTTAGTTATAACAGTGAATCAGCTCATGACCCATCACTTAACAATGCTTTCCAGTCATTTCTTGATTTTAAATAACTAAATAATTTAACACACCAAAAACACTAGGGGAAGAAGAGACTGGAATTGAGTCATAAAGTTCACCAGCAGTGTAAATTCACCTACATATGTTACCGCAAAGGGATGTCTATTCTGGCAAAGGTTATTCACCTACAGGCATGCAACTGAGCAGAGTGAAATTATTAAGCAATACTCACCAGCATATGTGTCTCTCTAATGTTTTACTGTGTTCTCAGGGATATTAGGCTGTAAGTTCTGGATTTCTTCTTACTCTGTGGGTAGTTAGTTAATCTTGTGGCTAGGTGGTGGTGTTTTTTGGTATACGGCTTACAAAGTAATGGAATGAGCCACTATTGCAGGTACCGCTGCTGGCTATGGTTTTCAAATAGAAACAAGTGTTTACACAATGAATGTTAATCCAAGTTTTATAGCCCCATTCCTTTTACCAATAGGAGAAGGTAGCAATAGTAATCTTCAAGTAGAAAGAGGGGAAAAACTTCAGAGAGAGAAGAATAGCTCTTCATGCTATGCTGAGGTATAGTAATTGCCTGGCTGAAGCAGTTATTACAGCACTAACTTCTCAGAAATCACTGAAGTGTAAACAGAAAGCTTTTAGAGATAGAGTGACCGTCTGGCTTGATGTGGTCAATCTCTTGTTTCAGATGACTAGATGCACTCAGCTCACAGTTGCTATGCTGCTAACCATGTCCCATATTTTTCATCTCTGCCAGTGTTAAAAGCAGGCCCTTGTGTACATATCTTGGCCTGTGAAGTGTGTGCCATGCAGTAAACATTAGAGTGGATGTCTGACATTTTCATCCACCTTTTTTGCAGACTCTGATCATTCCTTTCCATAGTGTACTAGGGAGCTTTCCCCGCTGGCAGAGATAAGTGGCCAGCGAAAGTGAATTTAATCTTGGATTTTCTATTCACACAGGTGACAGAAAGAAATCTTAGAAGAGAGAAATACTTGAGGTTTGACTATGGTTTCATGTCATGCATTTTATGAAAGAAGGTGTCATTTAGTTTTTATTGGATGTCTGTCTACAGCTCCTAGTTATGGTATTGCGAGTTACGGCCCTGTAGTAGAAATAGCGACCATTTCACATTACATGATACAACTTGGAAGAAGTTGTGTTTGGTTTATGTACCTTTACTTCACCATGAAATTTGGTTAAAATGCCTGGATAGCAGATTTTTTTGTTTGAAGATCAGCCAAGTTTTATCAACATCTGTGAGTGGAAAATTCATGGGAGTTGCTTCTGCATCACTTAGAGCTAAGCATATGCAGCTGCTCTTAACAGAAAATTCTCCATTTTTTTCACGTTATTTTCTATGCATCGCATTTCAGTTAGCAAGTATGAAGTATGGATAATTGGTCTTTCACTCAAAGAAGGATAAAATTAAAATGTGACATAGAGCAAACCAGGGGTGGGAAGGTTTATTAATACTTTCTGACATCTTTGCATGGAATTTGGTAAACTATGAATAAATTGTAGATTTGTTCAGAATTCTAGTGTAGCCACTAATGTGTCTTACTTTAATGACTCTGCTGGAGTTAAGATTGTAAGTAAGTATGGTGACAGTGGTGGTTTATGTCCTGCCTCTGCTAAAGAGATGGCTTACCAGCTGCACAGTGCTGTATAACCACTAGAAATTTTTAGCAAATTAAGAAACACCAGTTCTAGTTTTCACTGAGTTTAGTGTTCATGATGGTAAAATCTGAAAGGCTGCTTCTAAGCTGTGATGCAATTCCTCAGCTGGAAAGGCAACCTGTAAAAAGGTGTTCTGGCAAACCATTGGGCTTGAGTTGAAGGTGATTGTGAGAAAAGGCACTGGAAATGGCTGCACTGTCAAACAGTACCGGACTGATTGGACTAAAAGTTGTAATTTAGGCTGAATGTTTTTACAGTGAATTATTTTGAGAATCCTAACCTAATCCTAATGCACACCCTTACAAACAGACAAACTAGCAAAGGTAAAACATTACTTAAGACATGTACCCAGAGCAGCAAGTGCCTGGAGCTTGTGGCTGGGAGGGAGATGCATTATTCAGGCATCAGTTACCACTGATGCTCGCACAGAAGTAAAATTGGTTTTACTTCACAGATTGGTAATATATTATCATCTTCTTGGTATAAACTGAGAGCACGTAGAAGCATCTCTACTCTTGCCTTAATTTCTATCACCCTCCTGAAAGCTCTGAAACAGATTGTTTGCTTGAAAACTAGGGGACCAGGCAGGTGATGAAAACATCTCTCAAATGCTTAAGAGAGCTCATGACTGCCGAAAGACAGCTGAGAATGCAGCAAAGGCCTTGCTGATGAAACTAGATGGGAGCTGCGGGGGAGCCTATGCAATCGCCGGCTGTAGTGTGCAGCCCTGGGAAAGCCTGTCATCCAACAGCCACACAAGGTAACTGCAACTTATCTACTCTCCTAATCCCCAAGTTTGCTGAGCTGCCTCCCTCACCTCAGTCCACTGTCTTCTTTGTTTTGATTTGTAAATCATCATATGTCAGTGGTCTGATTGGCTTTAGACAGAGCAACTCCAGCCAAGAAGAGTTCTATGTGAATCTGTTGCAAATGAGTGATTCTGAACTTTCATCTTCCTCATAAAGGGCAAATCCATTATATTTGTTCTACTTCACTGACTTTCTTGCTGCTTTATTGGAATCCAAGTCATGTACTTCTTATTCATATCTGTTATATGCAGACAGCACAGACATACTGAGAACCAGCAATCAGAAATATGCTTTCATTAGCATTTTGGAGTACTCAAGAATTTTTTGTAAATGTTGCAAATCCAGTCATTGTGTTTTAAACCATTTCCTCTCCCTTCTCGTTCTGCTTTGCCCCTGTTCCAAATTCCCCATTCTGTTCTTTCACATGTGGAGTGGCAAATGAACTTCATCACAGACAGAGTGGATTCTTCCAGGAAAGGATAGATACTGCAGTTTTTCTGAAGACCTGTAAAATAATGGAACTTAAATGAGCTATTGTTGCAGAAGTGTTCCAGTTCAAATGCATTTGCTAGCAGCTTCATTTTGAGTCATTGCCTGCCTGCGACATAATTGTGCGCTTGTGCTTGTGTATAGATATTATTTTGGCAAGCATCCTGGATACAAATAGATGATAATTTTTCTTTTTAAAAGATATTTTGGTTCCACAGATTCACTCTAAAATTGAATTTTAATTCAGTTTTTGAGCCAGTTCTTTATTCAAATGCTGTCATTTTTGACACTTCAGAAGTTTATTTTAATACCATATAATTTCTTCTTCTTGCTGATGCCTTCTCCAAAGGGTGCTATCTCCTGACGTATGACTAGCATGGAAAAGCTCAAAAGTGAGCAAAAAGATAACCTGAGGGAACAGGGTCCAAATCTGAGGCAAATTTTTAGGTTTTATTCCAAGAATTTTACGATGCATTTTCAGTGCAAGAAAGCTGTATTTTTACATAGAAATTAACGTGGCAGCATCTGCGCTTAGTAACATGTTGGTCACTCAAAAATACAAAGCTGTTTCAAATTCTTGACTTGCCTTGCCTCAGTTTGCACTCAGTTACACCATTATCTACACCTGCATGTGAACGGGTTGTGACCACAAAAAGCAATACCTTTACCTAGGCTGACCTAGTTGTCCATGCTATTATTTGAAAGGGTCCTTTTCTTTGCTCATAACTACACCTTGGTGATTTTCTTCCTTGTGAGATGTCTGGTGTGTAGTCAAAGCATCTTTTTTTATTGAAGTTTAGCTAGTTTCCAGTATTGATGGGAGGAAATGGGGGGAGGAAGTGATTCCTCTTTTATTGTCTATTCTCTTAGCCTTTCACTGAAAGTGTTTGTAAGAATATAGTCTTTACAGTCTTTGCATTGTTGAACACATTTTTGGTTTTCAGAGGGGAAGGATAAGGAATGGATGTGTATGTATTTGAGGAAGAAAATCATCCCTCATGCTCATTGTTTACCTTGAAAATTTTGTGTTCAGCTGGCACTGTGTGTACATGTGCACATAACATTTTGACTGAGTATATAAAGTTTTAACAGAATATGATTAAAATAGCATAGGATTTCAAATTTCATCAGTGTAAACTGTGTCATGAAATGTAAAAATGCAAATGTAAATACTTCTGTGTGCAAGATTTTAGATAAAAGTCAGTATCCTTGTAGGATTTTTTTTTTTTTTTTTCTGAAGGAGAGCAAGATGCTATAGTGAATAAAGTAACTGCTGTTACCTGCTTTGATATATGTAGAACATGAGAGAGAAAAGTACTCAGTCACCCAAAGGGCACACAGCAAGTCAGGAACTTGGGCAACCTGATCTGATCGTCATTTAGACATTGTCATCCCTCTCCACTCCCCCCACAACCAATTTGTCTAAATACACGTCAGTGAAAATATTTTTTTAATTTTAGCTTCTCCATGAAATACCACTCTTCCCTTCTGTTAAGTGATAAGTGGTGTTTTCAGATTTCTCCTTCCTGTGGACCCTGTCTCACAGCAGAGGCATACGTTCTTCAGTTTAGAGACACATGACACTGTGACAGCCCATAGATGGAAAATCTCTGTTGGTTCAAAAGGCACACACTTTATTTATATCATTAAATGTTATATCTCTGGTTTAAAAAACTGATGATTTTGCCTATAATTCCCCTCTCCCTATCATTCTGGATTCCTTTTCTTTCTCTCCAGGACCCTACTCCTGTTTTTGTCATTATCCTGCCTATGTTGTCAGCTCTCTCATCCTGTTCATGTCTGTTTGTTGCCAGTTGGCTCCCTGCTGCTGTGACACACATCCCCTTGCTGCAGACCTGTAGCTCTCTTTGATTCTTTGATGTTAGTAATTTCCATTTCCATTCATGTTGCATTACAATAGCAATCCAAGCACAAATAGGAAAGCAGACTACAGATTTCTAGCTATTTAATGGTTGAACTTGATGATCTTAAAAGTTTTTTCCAATATAGTTGATCCTGTGATTCTGTGATTCTATTCCTGCACGCTTAATGTCTATAAAACTGGTGAGTAGAACAAGCCTGCATCGCTAGTGAGCGCTGTATGAACCTCCATTTGGGGACCACTACATTGAAATGAAAGTGTTTTTACATTATGTGGTTCAAACATACTCTGAATCTGCAAGACTGATCTTTTGCCATGGCTGTTTCAGTGTTGCATGATTTTAGTTGCTTGTATGTATTGCTACCTTTTCCCTTTGAAACTAACTGAGCAAAGAGGTGGTGGCATGATGAAAACTCTTCTTGGCTGAGACTTCTGACAAATAAGTAACTCTACTCGCTGTTCAGAATCTTGTAGAATAGGAATTTATAATGCAATTGTTGACCACTTTTTAGCTTTGGCATTTCAGATGAGATTCTGAATGTCAAATTGCTGAGTGTATTACTGAGAATAAATACTTGGTGAGCTGCTAGTTACAAGTGGTTAGGAATGTAAAAGGGAGCAACTCAAATGTAAATGAATGAAATGCAATGAAAGAGCATCACAGAGGTTGCTACTGCTGAAGTGGATAAAAATAATAGCAAGTGTCTCAGGTTATTTAATTGTCAGCACCACGATGTTACCAATTCATTTTTTGAAAATAGAATATGCCTACAGTGAGTTGGGAGTCATAATTATTTTAATGGACCGAAGCTAACAAACACTGCAAACAAGGTTTGACTGTACCTTAAAAAGAAGGAAACAGAAAGACTCTGGTGGTAATACCCGTTGAAAACAGTGGTTTTTATTCCCTGCAGTGCTAGTAAGCCCAACCTTACATCTGGATTCATGGGGGAAAAGATCTGGTCTCTTACATGCAGAGGGAATTCTTTTCGGTATTACACAGTGTCACAGAATATCAGAACTCAGCCAAATGTAAGGCTGTATCTCACATCAGAATTACCTCAGATTTCAGATGAGTAGCTGACAGACAAGGTTATCTTGGCTGAAGTGTGCAATTAAGTTATTTTAAGATACCTGTTGTGATATTTCTATGTTATTTAGCGCTTCATTGCTGGACCTAATTATTCTCAGTAGGAAGCAGAGTAGTTTCACCAAAGGTTCTAACTTTAGCCAAATATACTGTTGTTTGTCTTTTGGCTGGTTGGCCTATTTTTCAGTTTCTCAGGAAGTTGCTATCTTTTGGCTTCATGCTCTTTCATATCTCAAGCCACAGCATTCACCTAGAAGGTGGTGGCCTGTGTATACTCTGTATCAGATGCATTCTTTCAAGTGTAAGGTTGCATGCAGACATTCAGGCAAGTTTTGTGGATTTTGTTCCGACAGCATTATAGTTCTGTGAACTTTTGTATTGTCTGCACAAGTGCTGAATTGCAGATTTATTTACTGATTTGATTTTTAACAGATGAACTGAAGCTTATAGAATTTTATGGACAAAATTTTGTAATGTGCAGAAGTTACTCACACATGGGCACTGTTGGAAGCCTCACTTATATCCATCTGCTGAGTTTCATATACACACATCTGCATGTGAACACACACACGCGTGCCAGCAAATAAAACTGCACATTATGCTATATCGATCTGCATATTTTCCACAGGCTGTATATGAAAATTGACATCATCCAGGCCTGGCATCATTGTAAAAGACTGGAGGGATGAAGCAAGTGGGAAGAACATTTCTCTTGCTAGTTATGAGTACAACACCAATGAGAATGAGCAGATTGTTGTATTCCCTCCAGGTGTGATGAAATGATGATCCTTTCCCTGTCCTTACCTATATGCTTCAGACATGAGAAACTGCACATCTTTTGCAAGAGTTTCATGTGGTTTTTGGATGGATGCATTATACTATATATGCATTCTATCAGTCTGTTTTCCTTTGTCCTGATTGCTGTTAAAAAGAGAGAACAATATCTGAAACTCAAGTTCATATGCTCACCGGCTGTGGGCCTTAAATAGCGCTGCAATGGACTAGCATTATGGAGAGGTGTATGGTGAGGCTTTTGAGGGAGCAAACCCTGGCAGAGCTGTTCTGTGGGAGTTCAGTGTGTTTCCATCCCTCATCACTCAGCCTTATTTTTACAACAGTCCGGAGTGGGCTTTGTACCCCAGCTTTCTGCACCACATACTGCTTCCAGTCTTCTGGGTAAAATCTTGATGCTAAATGAGATGAGCTCTTTTGTGTCCCAAGATTTTAAGCCTGTGTAGGTTTTAAAAGTTGTTCTTCTTCCAACAGCAGCTGTTTTATATTTAATCCAGAAAAACTGTGCAATTGCTTTGGGTGCTGAGGAAACTTGCAACATGACTTTGGTTCAGAATTGAGTATTTCTCGCATTGTTATCCGTATGATTTTTATATCGCTATCTACTTCAGAAAGATAGATAGCTTTAGACTCAGCAAATCTTGCTTTACTATTTCAAGATTCTCTAATGAAAAGCTAAGTATGCCAACACAAACCATTCTGTGAACACAAATTTGTTTCAGTCTGGAAGGGGTTTTAGGTAGTGTAGGTACTGTTTTTAGCTTCACTGCAGGTAGTTGTGGCAGAAGACAAAAGCAAAGATGGGTTTATACTTGTGGTAAATATGGCAGCTATTATCCCTGAGAAGAGGAAGGAAAAAATGGGAAATTGATAGATAAAACTGTGGTAAAGAACTGTAATGCGATATTTCATGAGAGGAAGGATTTGCAGACCTGCCAATTCTCCATCTCCTCAAGGCTGTGCTTGGAATTTGTGGGAAGATTGGCAATTAAAGGCACTTAAAAATCAATTCAGCTTTAGCTGCAATGGGACCAAAAGAAAGGAGAAAATTCAAGCCTGTCTTGATAGGTTTCCCCTTTTTCACATGCATAATGTATTTTAGGATTCATCCTGATTCCTACAACATGTAGCAGGTGGGGCTTTTTTTCTTCTTACAAAAATGTTGAACAGCAGTGCAATTTGACATAGAAAGTGATTTATTCCCCTGCTGATAACTGAGATCATCTAGCATTCCAGACAAGCACAGTTAATGGATGACTTATCCCTCACCCGGCAGCTGATTACAGGACTCAGGAGACAGCAGGCAGCTTTGAGTGAGGTTATAGAAACAACATGGCATTTTATTTTCCTTTTAGTGTTATTGCAATTATATTCAGCCCTGGAATGCTATGACGGTATCAGTCTTGGCCCCCTGCAGCACTGGCTTGTGTGTAAGTGGGTAGGCCGCATTGAGCCACCCTTTCTCTAAGGCATTAGTTCTCCCTTTGTGCGATCTCTGTGTAAAGATTTGTGAGGCAGACTAATGGGCAGTCATTTGTTTGTAGGTAGGAGAAGTTCTGCCAAATTTGATGATGACTTTCTAATAAAAATTTTACTAACTTAGGAGTTATAAGCCCTCCAGCCCTGAAAGAATGTCAGTGAACTGAGGAATACGTCGTAATATGAATTTAAAGAATGTCAGTGTACTCCTGACAATTACCAATGTAATTCTGCTCTGGTTGATTCCTGCAAGTGTCCATTAAAAATGTCTAAGCTGATAATGCATATTGCTATCAGCAAAGATCAATGAAGTCCGGCCTGCTTTTTTCTTTTTAGCAGATGCTCTTCCCAAGGAAGATGAAGACTTAGTGTCTGAGCAGCAGAGAAGCTTGCTGTGCTAGGGTACTGCTAAGAAATCTTCAGTAGCTATTTATTTTCTTTTTTTTTTTATTAAAAACCTGGTTTCAGAAGACATGATTCCAGAAAAGTACTTCAGTTATGTGTCACTAAATACCTGGCTTTGCAGGGAAATTGTCACATGATTAAATTTTCTCATGCAGCTTAGAGAATTAATTTATTTTCTGAATATGTCATACCCCTCTGCATCTTTTGAACATTGCAACATCCAATTCATGCTCTGTGTGTCCTTTCTCTGAACTTTTAAGTAAGACTTAGATGTGTTGATGAACTACTCGGGGGGGGGGGGGGGGGAAGGGGGAAAGTTGATGTAAAAATACGGATTTTGTTCCAGACTTTCTTAAAATACTGTCCTTTCTCTTTTCAGTACTACCAGCTCAACTGCAAGCAGTTGCGATATGGAATTTACAAAGGAGGATGAGCAACGACTGAAGGATTACATACAGCAGTTGAAAAATGACAGAGCAGCAGTGAAACTGACAATGCTGGAGCTGGAAAGCATCCACATTGATCCCCTTAGTTATGACGTTAAACCTCGAGGAGACAGCCAGAGGCTAGACCTGGAAAATGCGGTCTTGATGCAGGAACTTATGGCAATGAAGGTATTTTATTTATATCCAGCTGGCTCACTGCACTGACAATGCCCCTACAAAACTGCTACAAAACACTCTCAGTCACACACATGGGATGCTTTGATAGTGATCACTGGGTAATAAAGCGAAGTAAAGCGAATAATCAGGGCTGAACACCCAGTAGTCAGAAAGTGAGAAGCAGTGCATTAATACTGACAAAGTATGTGTGTTTTGAATTAGGTGAGTACTTCATCCATGGCTCTAAACTTGGAATGGTCTGCTTGACAAATGGTGCTCTTCCTGAGAGATGTGGCAGCTGAGTTGCTTGAGGGTAACCAAAAGCATAATACAGAACTTCCCAGGAGACAGTTTCTTGCAAGCTTGCAAATGTGCATCTTGAATATTTGTGAACTGAAGCAGAACAAATTTACCTCCTTTTAGTGTTGTCATGGGAGGATGGTCTGTCAGAAGCTATCATACCTAATGCTCTCCTATGGTCAGTCACAAGTCCAGAGCTGTTCTAGGAGCTGTGTTGCAATCTGTAGCTTAGTTCAGAGCCTGAGCAAAGAGTATGATGTGTAGTGATTTGCAGTAACACAGGTTTTTGAAGAAAACACCGGTCCTTCAGGCTGGGTTTATACATACAACTCTAAAGAGGTTATCAAGAAAAACTGACCTTTGTTGGCCAGGTATAAAATTCATGTCATTTTAAATTTGGCTTCTGTATTGAATGAGGTGAACTAAAGCACAGGAGCATATTGAAGGCAAACAAGCCTTATACAAGGACGTGACCGCATTTAGAAATTGTCTGGGTTTTGTTCAGTTTAAATAATTTTAATTTCTGCATATTGACAAGTCCTGTTTTAGTCAGCTAATGGCAGATACATGTTAGGTGATGGTATCACGTGTAACAGCAAATCCCGATAGTTTTATAAGCTACTAAAGCTATAGATTTTCATTCTGATGTGCTGCTGCTGGCTAAGTCTAGAAATGATAATTTTGTTCTTAGTGGTACTGTTTTTTCCATGATGACAAATACAATTTTGCAATAATGCATTCAATATTTCCAGTTCAAAGAAAAAAAGATTGCCTGCTACCAGTCAGAAGATTTAAAGTTATTTTTGTTGTTAGAATATATTGTGTCCAACAGCAATATATTCCCCACAGTTAAAGCATTGAAGATGTACTGGAAAATATTTGTAGATAATTATATGTATATTTCAGATATCACACATCTCCTCTTTTGCATCCAGATCTTCTGTGAAATCTCTTGTATGCCATTCCTGTATCTTTAAATTGATTGGTAAAGGCAAACTGCAGAGCTGTCCTTTGTGATTAGTGCTCTTGCATTCGCTGACCTGGCAAAGACACCAACAATTGCATATCATAATTTCTGCTACAGCTTTGAGTGCTGGTAGTCCTTTTGTTCACTAAATGATCCTATAACTTGTTTTTTACACTCATAAATTTTGGCTTGACCTAGCACATTGGGTTTTCACTGCAGGAATCGTCCCTAGAAGAAAAAGAAATCTTTCTTCTTGATTGGTTTGTGTACGATGCTAATCTACACATTTTACACAGGTTGTTGAAGTCACCTTAAGTCCTCTCTGGTTCAGAAAAACTGGTAGCATTGTTATTTATTGTAATTTGTTGCCCTTTGCTGGAATTCACAACTTCAGGAAGTTCCTACATTTCTGAAAGGGACATAGTGAAAACTCAGGTTTGTCAAGACTTGCAATAGATTTGTTGGTAAGTGCTCTCCTGCTATAGAAATAGGAAATTCGTGCCCTTCTTCTATGCATAAAGCATTAGAAAAGGCACAGCAGCACTCTGCTTGCTTTTGTGCCAAGAGGATGTGCTACCTATTAGCATTTATGGTTGTTGCTTAGGTCTGCATTACACCTTGCTCATGTTCAACAAGCTATAACATAAGCTGAATGTAAGGGCAGAACTCATGTATGTCCTGGCTTTCTGAGTGTCTTGGCTTTTCATCAACCAGCAAGGATGGTGCAGCTTGATTAAGTTACTCAAGGATTTTCTGCATTGCTGGGTCTTACACCTGCTGCTGTCTTCCTGAAACTTTTATTTGTGTTGGAATCTCTGCTGCATCTTTTAGCATGCTTCATTTAATGACTCCCAGTAAAAACTGATGTCCAGGTCAGTCATTTTGCTCCTTGTACCTATGTGTTATTCTGATAATTTTCTGAAAACGCCTTTATACTATTAGTTCTTCATTACTGATGAAAATTATCCATAAAAAGATGATTTGAGGGTGTTTTTTCTGTTGCCCTGTTTATTTTTATTTGTTTATTTCTTTATTTTTTATCCAGAGTGTAAGACGTAGTGTTTTGCCAGTACTACTATAGAATGCAAATCTTTGCTTCAAGCAGTAATTAATTATGTTTCCAAATACATTCTGGTCTGTGATTTGTCATCATTCGGTGGTCTTGCTTTGTGGTCAGTTGTTGTCATGCCCCAGTTAGAAAGGAGGTTAGTTCTGATGGATGTAAAAAATTCTTCATTTTCAGCCTTTCTGAATTTCAAAGTACGTAATGTAGATATGTCTCAGCTTTCTATACTGATAGTTGTTGCTCTTCTGTGTACAGGTTACGATAATATTTCTCATAATGTGCTTTAAGACTACAGACTCTGCAGAAAATGTTAAGAATCCTCTTGTCCACCTTTGTTACAACATTTCATGCTCTTATAGATGTATGTAGTAAAATACAGTTAACTAGAGCATGGCGTTTATCTGCTCTGATACTTAAGTAGTTTTACTTCTGAAGGCTGGTATATTCCACCTCGTGTACTGTGATCCTTCAAGAATCCCCTTTTCATGACTTTTAGAACTTTTTGCCACATGAGAGTCAATGCTGTTTTATTCTGACATGACCACATCCAATACCAATTTGAATTTTGAGAATGATGTGGTGTTTCTGATTATATTGAGTCTGGGGTGTTGTTCAATTGTCATCAAGTTTTCACACAAATTCAGAATTACAGTATGACTGCGAGTACAAAATATTCCTCAATATTCAGTTAATTAATCCTGACTGGTAGATTTAGTTCTTGAAGCTTGTGAATTTGAATAGGTTGTGTAAGTCTTCTGCAAAAAACTGGTAGAGTAACTACTTGCAACTTCCTTCAGGGTTTCATTTTGTAAATGCCACTTTAGGTCCACACTCTGAAGAAACAGATATGTTAAACTGCAAATATTTCACCAGCACACAGTAATGGGGGGGGGGGGGGGAGAGAAAAAGAAAAAGTAAGGGAATAGTAAATATACAAAGGTGATGTTGTCACTGAAATGAAATTTAGACACTATCTGTAGAAAATAGGTTTTCATGGAAAAAGATACTCTGTGTGTAAGGAATAATTAACTCTCAAAGTAAATCTGGGCTACTTAAATTTTCCCATGTGAAATGTGACTTTTGCCACCCTGCCTCACAGATTATATATGTCCATATCAGAACCCTCAACTTTTAACTTCAGCCTTTCCATCCCTTCCTGTTCTTTCCCTTTCCACTCTTTAAAAAAGTGGTTGATGGTTCTTACACTTTTGCCCTCCTTTGTCTTTGCTTCTCTGTTTCAAAGTCACATTGTCTTGATACGAGGAAGCTAACACACGGGGAGTGCTTTTGGAGTCCATGATATGGCTCAATGTCCAGCTGGAGACCAGTAACGAGTGGTGTCCTTCAGGGATCGGTGTTGGGACCGGTCTTGTTCAACATCTTTGTTGGTGACATGGACAGTGGAATTGAGTGTGCCCTCGGCAAGTTTGCTGATGATACCAAGCTGTATGGTTCAGTTGAGACGTTGGAGGGAAGGAATGCCATCCAGAAGGACCTTGACATGCTTGTGAGGTGGGCTGATGCCAACCTGATGAAGTTTAAACATGCCAAGTGCAAGGTCCTACCCCTGGTTTGGAGCAATCCCAGGCACAGCTACAGGTTGGGCAGAGAAGAGATTCAGAGCAGCCCTGTGGAGAAGGAGCTGGGGGGGTGGTCAGTGAAAAAATGAACATGAGCCAGCAGTGTGCACTTGCAGCCCAGAAAGCCAACTGTATCGTGGGCTGCATCAAGAGGAGCGTGACCAGCAGGTCGAGGGAGGTGATCCTGCCCCTCTACTCCGCTCTTATGAGATCTGACTCGGAGTATTGTGTGCAGTTCTGGTGTCCTCCACATAAAAAGGACATGGAAGTGTTGGAACAAGTCCAGCGGAGGGCCACGAGGATGATCAGGGGACTGGAGCACCTCCCATATGAAGACAGGATGAGAAAGTTAGGGCTGTTGAGCCTGGAGAAGAGAAGGCTGCGTGGAGACCTCATAGCAGCCTTCCAGTATCTGAAGGGGCCCTGTAGGGATGCTGGGGAGGGACTCTTCATGAGGAATTGGAGTGAGAGGACAAGGGGTAATGGGTTCAAACTTAAACGGGGGAAGTTTAGATTGGATATGAGGAAGAAATTCTTTACTGTGAGGGTGGTGAGGCACTGGAATGGGTTGTCCGGGGAAGCTGTGAATGCTCCATCGCTGGCGGTGTTCAAGGCTGGCTTGGACATAGCCTTGGGCAGCATGGTTTAGTGGGAGGTGTCCCTGCTCATGGCAGGGGGGTTGGAACTAGATGATCTTCAGGTCCTTTCCAACCCTAACTATTCTATGATTCTATGATTCTGTGTCTTCTGGGACAGGGTGCAAATTTGTGAATTCACATTTGATGTCATAAACTTACTGTCTTCATAAACTGTTAACCATTGATCCTCAAATTTATGTTCAGCTAGGATATGTAGTACAAATAAATATCCAGTCATTAAGTTAAAACTCTCAACTGATGGGAAATATCAGTTCTACAGATCCATTGTTGCAGTGGTTAAATTCACCTTTTTTTTAGGAAATAAATGTCCCTTATTTCTAAGCTGAATTTGCCTAACTTCAGCTTCCAGCCTGGGAAAATCTCTACATGACCCTCCTGCATAGATAGCCCTTTGTCAAGAGTATTCATGTAAGTGCCAGAATGCTCTGCTCAAATTACTTCTCAGCCTTCACTAAGCAGGCTAAGTAGATTAATGGCTTTAGAAACAGGCTTAAGAACCTAAATGTGTCCACTTGAGTATACCAGTTCAACTTCTGTAATTAAATTGCCTCATCATTGTTTATCAGTATTGTTTACATTTTTACCGTAGACAAAGGAACTTGATGGTAAGTTTGCCTAACAACTAGATTTCTGTAAACCACATTGAATGAAACTGATTGTGCTTCTAACCTTCAGTTCAGAAATAAGTGGATGACTAAGTGAATGATTTTAAAGCTCATATAAATCTTTCCAAGCTTGGAGGGATTTAGGATATGGATTTTGGTTTTGCATGGTTGGTGATTCTGAATAATCCAATGATTACCTGATGATTACTGTATGCTATTGTAACTGTCTATACCTTTGTGCACTGCTTACACTTAATCCAGACATCATATTCTTGGTAGGGACATAGATTTTCTTCCACAGAAAAAGTTGGTCTAAATATGTGCCAAGATATGTGTTTGTACAGTCTTTGTTAGTAATGGATATAATACAAAAAAGCATTATTTTTGAAGGGTGAGGTGACAACCTGTGATGTTTTTGTGACTCAAATACTTTTTTCTGTTTCAAAATCTGGCCACCAACAAGAAACTTGTATTTTTCAGAGATGTTTGCATAGTGAACAAGTCTAGAACTGACACCTAATACAGAAAATGGCTGCATTAATTCAGTATTCACTCAGGAGGTGACCTACAGCATGGCAAGCTTAACAGTGAGAACATGATTCAGAGCAGTCTTTTTGGCAGTCTTTTTGTTTGATTGTGGTTTTTAACACATAATGTAAATTATGTTTATCTCTTTATGCCTATCTCTTTAATGTTTTGCGGATGATGGGTTGTCCTGGGACATTCTGTGGAAGAAACTTTGCTGAAGTGTTGTTAAACACAAGGAGTCTTCTCGTTCAGGACACCCATCACCTGCTTTTCATGGGAAGCTGGAAGCAAGTGCTGAAAGAAGAGTCACTGCACTCATGACCAGCGCTGTCAAAGCAGATGTTAGGGCAGAAGTCTGTCCCAGGCAGCAAGTGTTGTGTTACAATAGTTGTCAGCCTTGTCATAAATACTGGAGTGGCAGAAGAATTGCACACAAGAATTAGCTCTCGGAATTGAGCTGCTTTCTACGAAGTACCAATGTCCATCTTCCATGGATCATATTCATTGGAAGAATGTGAGTGCAATTTTGTGAACCTCCAGTTGTATATAGGTGTGATTCTAACCATCTAGAGGAGGAAAATTAAAAATGGACAACAGTTGCCCTTTTTGACTAATGCAGAGGCTGGTATTATGAGGCAAGAATATATGATCTGTGTCTGCTGTCCTTGTCCCTCAAACCTTTTCCACTGTAATGAGATAAATCAACTCTTAATTATTAGGTATTAATAAGAAATTGGAATCTTGTATTTAGGGAGCTGTTTGACAAGGAAGTCAGACGCTGGTTTTAGGGCAGTGGTCTCTGAAGGAAGGGCAAAGTACAACCAAAGAAATTTCAGCAGCTGTCACAACCCTCTCTGATTCCTCTACTCTAATTGCAGCACCAGATTAGCTGATCTGTTGCCTTTGAGGTTATTTGAGTCTGATAAAGGGATGGCACAACTCATCATACTCACTTAGTCTCAAGATACCCTGATCTGTTGACAAATACACTAGGTGATCATAAAAAGCCTTCTGGATGCTGATTGTGTTCCCCTTGGAAAGAACACTTGAGTAATAGGAGTGAATGAAAACTTTGTTTAATTTCTTCTTCCTTTAGGTATGTAATCTCATGAAGCAGCATGCTGATAATGTTTCTTCAACAGGAGGAGATGGCAGAGCTTAAGGCACAGCTTTACCTGCTGGAGAAGGAGAAGAAGGCATTGGAATTGAAACTGAGCACTCGAGAGGCCCAGGAGCAGGCCTACCTCATCCATATTGAGCACTTGAAGTCTGAAGTGGAAGAGCAAAAAGAAGAGAGGATGAGGTCTCTCAGCTCAACCAGCAGCGGAAACAAAGACAAATTGGGCAAGGTCAGGAGTCAAACAAATTTATAAAATCGACATAAACACAATTTGTTGTACCCCTCCCCGCCTTTATCATTTTAATAATTCTCTTCTTTTGGCTATACGTATATCTTTTCTCTCTTCTGCAGGTAGGTGATCCTTTCAATGGTGTGATTTATGAGAACTTTGCAGAAATACTGGTAAGCCAGGCTAAAATAAGATGGTCATTTTGGGGTAGAGTACCACAGAGCCATTCCTGCCAAATAAACAAGCTACTGTGGCTGAACATGTTGTGTTTTGCCTGTTGCCGTTCACTGGGAACGCTGGAAGAGAGTCTAAGCAAAATGCCATTTCAATTAAGCAGTTAGAGCCTTGTAATGACAATCTCTTTTTCCTAGTCAGACAGTTTGTAATAATTTGAGAGTGAAGAATTTGTCCCACCTCATTATAATGCAAAATAAAAAGATTTCTGTATTTACATTAATAATTTGTATAAATAGTGATTCCTAGAAAAAATGTAATCTGGTTATTTAGTGCTGTGTCTCCAGAAAACCTCAGTAATGTGTTAAAAAACAAACTTTAGAGGTAGTGTATAATTGTGTCCTTCTGTTTTGTTTCTGACAAAGCCTCATCTGAATTGTTAGATCCAGTGCTGCTTTGTTTCAACTGTGGTGTCCAAAGTAATAAAATGCAGTAGCAGTTACGCACACTGTAGCAGAATTCTGCAAATCAGTGAGCTGTGATGGTTTAGGAAACGTTTAGAAGGATTTGTGAAGCGTTAATCCATTTAGTCCATTTCTTACTACGTTGATAGACTTGCCATGTTGCTGTGACATTGTGATGTTTATTTCACCTTCATTTTAAAAGTAGCAAACTAAGAAGTTTTCAGAGTTTTCCCATTAAGATGGTAAGTAACTTCAACTTCCATGGCCTTTCCTCATTTCTCAGGAAGGCAGTGATGGCACCACAGCAGCAACAGCATTAACGCTAGCTGAGCTGAGACCATATGATGAGAGTGAAGTGACTGCTGAACTGACAAACGCACTCAGGCGGTAAGCAGCTTCCTTCGCCAGAGGCATGACTTGTTCTGTAGGTCCAGGGTGAGGTTTAGTTCTGAGCCTTCACTCCTAACCCTCGAGTGATTTTAAGAGTGATCTCAGGTTTTTTGTTTGAGAAGGAAAAGGATCGAAGTTCTTCTAACCTTCCCCTCTCTTTTGTTGTAGTTCTTCAGCTAATGAAAGTCCTCACGTAGTGCTCTGCTCCATTCTCCTTGAGGTTCTATAAAATTCAGATAAACTGTATCCCTAAGAAACCCTCAAAATGTCAAGAATGTCCATATGGGCAAGAGCACAAGACACAAAACAGTGACATGACTTGTTTGAGGGCATGCAGAAAGGTTCTAGTGAAGACAGGATTTGAGGTGTGATCTTTGGTTAAGAAGGCTGGTCACAGATTAGAACCTGGGTAGGAGTTAACAGGAGTGGGAACTGCAGTGATTTTGATGACTCAATGCTGCATTTGCATCCAGAGTATGTAAGTAAATCCACAGTTCAATTAACAAATGACATTGTTGTGTGAAGCATTATCTTCTCACAAGAGAGAAAATTGATGTCTTGACAAACTGCTTTTGTCAACAGCCTGGTTTTAAGCCAAAGCTTTCAGTACAGTTACACATTAACTAGATACTTGCTTGTACAGCTCTTTTTGCTGCACCAGCTATGTGGAAAACTTAATGACAAAAATATTCACTGTTTCAGTAGGTTTTTTAGTACTCGTTCCACCTTTCCCAAGACATGGCTATCTAATATCTAATTTAGTTATTACTGTATTTAGAACCTGTCCAAAATGCTACTAAGAATTTTGGCTGGGAAGAGTGTCTTTCGGCTTTTTGGTGTTTGCACACTCTTTAATGGTGGAATGACCTCTTAAGCAGCTGTGGTGATTCATTCCTGAAGTGCTTTTTTCATAGGTGCACTCTTAATGTGCCTAAGGACACTTAAGCCTGAATGGCATTATGTAGAAATGTGAGATCATCACCACTGCAAAATCAATACATCTCATACCACTTGCTCAATAGTCTGGCAGTTGCAGGGTGTTTCATTTGCTTAATGCAAGAAACAAAATACTGTGGTTAAAATAATCAAAACTTTCATTTGTGTGTGGGCAGATAAAACCCATCAACAATGTAGTTTGCATAAACATTGCATAGCATAGAGCCATAGATTCCATATTCCTCACACTCCAGTCCCAGTGTGGGGAATATGGAATATGTGAGCATCTCCACTGGCACTTTCTGCCTTCACTCAAGCTGCACCTTTTCCTGTTCTTGTTATTTGCCCCTGGATTTCAAGAAGACACCAGTGACCTTAGTTATCAGAGGCTTGAGTATAGTAATGAAATTTAGTTTGCTGACACCACGGAGAAAACAACTTTGCTTTATCTACTAGCACTTAAGTTGTTTAGCATGGAATTCCAGCCAGGGGCCTAGCAAGTACAGTTTGTCAGGCAGAAATGAGGAAGAAAATAATTGGATTAAACTGTACATAAATTTTGGAGTAAATACTTTCTATGTAGTGGAAATATGATTGTGCTAAATGTGATTGCCTCTGCCAGTGGGGCTTAAGCACAGTTCCTGTGAGATGTGTGGACAGGGTGTTTTTCCCAGGGTTTACTATGGCAGTTCAGCATTAAAACCCAGCTTACAGGCTTCCCACAGAAATAGCTTTTCTTTTCTGTCACCCCTATGCTAACTAGTAGAAATGTAAATTGTCTGTGAGTGTAATGTTGTAAAAGTTACAGCTAGGTTACCAAATTTCTGGTATTGCAAGCTAAGGCTATTAATTTAGAAGCACATTCTGTTCCAGCCAAGCATAAATACTTTATGCCAGAGTCTTCAGCAGTTTTGTTTTCACTTCCTTTCTTTGTGGAATGGTGGAATATTTCAAGGGACATGAAGACTTTTGAGTTTGACACATCCATAAACAAACATGTTTGCAGGAAGTACTTTATTAGTGGGAGGGCAAAAATGTATTCCTAGCAGCCTCATAGCCTGGCACTGACACCTCAACAACTATGCGAGAGGCTGGTGTTGGGAGAGGGAATCTGGTTGAATCCCCCAAAATCAGGCACATTACACAGTCTGAAGAAGAATTTTAAATGACATTTTTCTTGCTGGTATGTTCTGTGTTGCTGTGGCAGGGAGAGGGGGCACTGTATGTTGCTTGTATGAGTTTGTAACATAGTAAGCACATGCTTGGTTATTGATACATTAGAGATGGCAGGATGGTGGCAGTAAGAATTCCACAAATGAAACATTTTTGCTTTTAGCAGGGTGACAATGGTGTTGCTAGAACTAACCCTTTTTTTTTTTTTTCCTGCTAATTTCTTTCATTCCATGAAAATTGGCCGAGCTGATAAGTCTGAAACTTTTCCCTCTCCCTGGGCCTTATCAGAAATGTTTTGATTGCTGAGGTCCTCCTTGCAGTCTCTCCTTTTATTTGTTGCTGATAACTTTTCTATCTGCATAGGGTTGCATTTTGTGCATGTATTTAGAGAATCCTCTATATAAGCATTAAAATATTTGGGCAGGAAGGATCTGACTATGACCCCTAGGTAAGAACCATGGCAGACAAAACACTTTGCAACTAGACTGACTGACTGTTCAGACCTCAGCTGTGTCAACAGTTGGCAGAAAATTACCATCTCTGGTGGCAGTGCAGGGTTACATGAGTTGTGTCAGTCTAGACACAATTCCCTCAAAAAAGGATGGCTTTCCATCTAGCAGTACAACAAAGCAGCTGTATATTTACTATGTCTGATAATTTTTGAACTACGAGATAGCCTAGAAAGTGATGCTACTAATTGGGAACTCATCATGGAGAGGGAAAAGGGTGATAATCAGTAGGATTAAACTTTTTTGAACAGTTCTTTTTCTCTTTACATAAAGTACATTTTGCACAGTGTTGTGGTCCTGCCTGTCTGGAAGTGGAAACTGCAGGTATTTCCAGTGGGGCACTGAAAATTCATTCTGTTCGATAGCTTTCATGTGTCTGTTGAGACACGATAATGTTCTTTGCAGTCTTAGGTCCTTAGGCCTATCTGAAGACCTCAACCCTGTATTGTGCCAAACTCCTTGTTTTGAGAGAGCAACAGTTTCAATAGAAGGATGTGCCAAGGCATGGCAGTGACTGTTTCTGCCTGACAGAGTGTCACCCAGAGATAAACCAAGTCACCTTCCTTTATTTTAAACTTCCATGGACTTCATGTAACGACATCTTAGCTTGGCATATTTTCAGGGCCGCCCTTAGTTTCATGATAACAGGATCCAGGAGCAAGTGGAAACATCTCTCAAATTCAGGCATATCTTGACCAGAGGTAGGGCTAAGTCTTGGAAATGGAGAAGGAAATGCCAAAACCACATGTCTCAGATATAAAATGGCTCTTAAGTATTGAATCATTAAAATCCTTCTTCTGTTTGGCCAAAGTACAAAATGATCATATGACGGATGAAAGTGAGAAGAGAGAGGTGGGCTTGGTGTACAAGAGCTACTGATGAGTTTTTTCAGTGCATCATCACCTGCTTTTTGTCAGTTACATTTGCTTATTTCTGTTCTCTTGTTATCACATCCATTAAAAGGGGAAATAAGCAACTTAGAGACATTTGAAGGCCAGACAGACATGTACTGCAGTCATGGCAAATTTCAGGGATCTCTGTCTATTTTATGATATTGCAGTCTCCTGCTGTGGTTTCCCTTGGCTGCCTGACGTGTTCAGGAGGCATGGACTGTCTCTGGAAATTCCCCTGGAGAGCCACACTGAGAGAAACTATCTTGCAAGGAAAGAAATGACTTATGGTGATATAAAGGACAGATTCCTCAGAAGTGCCTCGGGTAGCTATTTCTTTTGCAAGCATCAAGGATAACCATTTTTCTACATTTTTTACATGGAATAAATAGTTCTCCTTACCACGGCACGGTTTTCTGCACCGCTGAGCTGCTGTTCACTTGGGTATAGTCATCACAGGGAGCTCCAAATAGCTGCAGGTCTGGAGAGCTTTCAGGCTGGGCTGGCAAAACTGGTGGGAGGTTTGAGCAGTGAGAGATGCAGGCATGCTGCCACCTTCCTCCAGGCTTCTTCTTCCTTTTTGCTGCCAGTCTGTTGTTTCCAGGACCGTACCTGGCGTGTCTGCATGCTGCATGTCTGTGGTACTGTCTGTTTTTTTTAGATCTGCTCTAAGCATCTGACAGTCAGCAAAAAAGCAGTACATTACACCAGCAAGGCATTTTTTAAAGCTCTCTCCATATTCTCTGTGATCAGAAAAGGCTACCTTTGCACGGACAGCAGGAAGCACAGGTGATCTCAAGCCCACCACTGAAAAGGCAAGACAGGGAAATTTGAAGAGGATGATTTTAAGATTCTTGGCATTGCATGGTGTTGTTTTGTTGCCTCTTATAAAAAGTTCTGTTAAATACCAGTTGTTTTCTGTAGCAGGCCAAGCTGCACTAGTGAGGCAGGCATGCGTTCAAATTGTCTCGGAGATTCTGCATGCCAGTAAGATGTTAGCTCAAACTGCTGATGAAACTGAATTCCTTTCAATTGTCCAGCTGTTAATCTTCTGAGAGGAGTCAAATGCCTAGAAAAAGCAAATCATGTGTCACCCCGTTCAGCTGGAACTGGAAAAAGGAGAGAAGGGAGTGGGAGAACATGCCAGGTTTGAAACAACAAGAGGGTAATGGGGAAGGGACTAGGAGCAAAGCGTGGGATGGAAGGTGTGTGCCTCTTGCTCAAAGCAGGGACCATGCAGAAAGCTAGGGGACATGCTAGAAGTACTTCTTCTCCCTCCAGTCCCCAAACCCCACATGCCTGGGTACCTGTGCCCAGGAACACTCAGGCCTCTGTCCCCCCAAGCTGGATGCCCAGTTGCTGCACCAGGGCTTTGTGTCTGTGGAGCTCAGGGGCAGATGCTGAGCTGAAGCTACAAGTGCTGCTGTGACAGGGGAGCCAGAATTTGGGAAGGTTTCCTGGTAGCAGGCAGTGCTTCCTGGTAGGTAAATGGATGCTTCTAGGGATGGCAAGGTGTAGGGTAGTCCCCAAACACCCTTGACTCCTCTGCCAAGCTGTGAGAAACTTTCTTGTCTCCTGCTCCAGATAAAGCTCATTACTCCTCTTTTGCTCCAGATTCACCAAGAGCTATGGGTGTTCTTGAGCCTGGAGCAGAGGGGCAACAGTTAGCTGGGTATGTTCCAAGCCAGGGGCAGAAAAATCCACTTTCTGTGTGCAAGGGAAGAGCAGCTTCCTTTTTCAGCACTGGGGAGATCTCAGTGGAATGAGCAAGGACAGGAAAATCTGCCTGGGAAGGCTTTGGCACATGAAACCTGAACGTGTCTGGAAAAGCCCAGGCAGGAGAGAAAATATAAAGTATGCAAGACCTTGCTTACATTATTCTGGGCCAAACATGGTGTCATTGTGTGGAGACCAAATTGACAGAAACTGCAGAAATGTGCCTGATGGTAGTTTCCTTTATAGCTCTGGCAGAATTCCCTGCTCTCTAAAGTAGTAGCCTTGAAACCAGAGATGTCGGGCCCTGTCCACTTGCCTTCTAGTGCAAACCATCCTGTAAGTCTGAAACAAAAAGCCCTTGAAAACCCATTAGCAACTGCCCACTGAGTGTTTTGATTGTGCAAATACAAAACAAAAGTCTTTGTTACCAACATTTTAGGCATTTCACTGAAAATAGTGTTTTTAGAAGATGTTGGAGTAGGCTGTAGGCCTATTCTGGGCTTTTCCTTGGAAAGGGAGCAGTCAGGTATTTCCCCAGCAGGCTTCTTGAGTGCCCCAGGAACAGAGAACCCTTGTCTTGGAAGGGAGCCATGCCCTCAGATCGTAAGCTTCTTCCCTCTTCTGGGAATACATGCTCATTTTCTCTGTGTGCACGAGGTGCTGCAGCTGTTCTCCGCCGCTCCAGTGGCAGTACCCAGTTGAAAGAGGAAATGTTGGAAGCAAAATCTGTGCTGACTTCTGCAGTCCAGTTGATTTGTGGGCTCACAGAAATTGTGTTCTGCTAAAAATACTTGCTTTTCCTTCCCTCTTCACATCAAAATACACATATAAATGCTTTCTGAAGATCCATACTGGTCTGTATTTCAGCCCTGGGGCATGATAGCAGTGTGAATTCTGTGCATATTTGCTCTTCAGACTCTGGAGCACTGTCTGGCAGCAGAAGGCCATGCCAGAGCCATATGGCATCCATGTTGGGAAGACGTTCATATGGCTGTTGTGTCAAACGCAGTTCCATCCCTGGTTTGCAGCTTTGACACATTCTCATTCAGGAAAAATGCTGCATATTACTAGGACTATTGTTTTAAAATACTTGGTTTGTTAAGCCTGATTCTTCATATCCTGCTGATCTATAAAAGCAAGGGGGGAAGTGAAGTGGTACTAGAAATCCTGTGAAGACAGCTAACCATGTAATGCATTGAAGGAATACAAATAGCACCTTAGGATTCATTATTACTCCTATTAACTGCCCAACTAAGCAATCAGTTTTGAAGAGACACAGATAAGGACATTCCTTACTGTCCAAACTGAAGTAATTAGAGATGGAGAGAAGTGAGAAGAGTTAGCATTATAAGGCATGGGATTTTTTTGAAGGGATGGAGCATTTTCTGGTCAGGGTAAGTAAGGTACAGCTCTGAGGTCTCTCATCTGCTACTAGAATAAAAGTGACACACTTCAGAGAAAGCCTTACATGTTTTTTGCAGCACGTGATAGTCTTTAACCAAATATGCATCTCCATTTCCCAGACCAAAATGAGGCATTTTCTGTTTCTAAATATCTAAAGATACTTAGACTTTAATCAGAAGCAGTAAGTGTAAAAGTAGATCCCTATGTGTTGTTTCTAAGATTTTGGGTATTTCAGCACATGCTATCAGGTTTCCCTGAGATGAAGGTGGGAGTTAGGCCTTAGCTAGAACTGTTTTCACTGACTTAAAGACATCAGGAAAAGCCAAAAAAAGATGTGTGGATCTTGTCAGCTGAGGCAATGTATGTGTTTTACTGGTATAAATGTAAATTTGAGACATCTGTAAATGTGAAAGATTACGCACTGTTACCTATTTAGCTAGACAGTTCTGAGCTATTGTCTGAAAGCTGTTTAACTAGCCTGTGGAGGCCCAGGGTGCTTACCTCTCCTCTTGGCCCTGTGTCTTTGCCAACTAGCAAGACGTTACAGGCCAGAGGTAAAGAAATACTCCTGATGTTTAGTGGAGTTTGGGCTGAACATGACAGATTGAAAGGTGTGAGTGCAAAACCAGATGAAAGGTGCTGTAATAGTCAGGTACTGTAATATTATCAGGTAATAGTCACTGTGACAACTAAACTTGTATCACACATTCCTCCAGGTCTTTTCACTGTTTTTTTTTCCACACAGCTTTTGTTACAGAAGGTATGTTAAGAGCTCGCGTCTCTGCAAGGCTCTTTTTCCCATGTTGACTGGGTGCAGCGTTTTCACAGCTATACCTTTTCTTGCACATGATGCTAAATCAACCTCAAATCAACAACCTCATGTGATTTTTAGTTTTCTCCTCACATCCAAATACTGTGAATGCTTTTTCTGCTGGACTTCCTCTTCAGGCTTCGGTCATAGTGCTGCTGAGCCTTGCCTGGAGCCTCTGGCCATGGTATCCTCTGGGAGCAAACAAGGACTAGATTTACCTTACAGCGTTCTGTCATACCAGTAGTGCCACACACACATTAGGTAGTGGGTCTGGCTTCTGCCAGGTCTGATCTTTTCTTAATCTTATACATCTTATATTTAGCAAGTAAAAACTGGATTTTTTCTTTTTTTTTGTTCCTGTTTTCTTTGCAGAACACAGATTTTGACTGTAGACTGTGCTGTGTCTTTCTGATTGCTATGATAGGGTGTAAAAATAAAACATTTATTTTGGGTGGATGGCAATGAGCTTTTAAACACCAGGGAAAACATTGCGTAATTTGAAAACTGAGATATGTTACTTTGGTGAAAGGATGCATAAAGAATACTGATGATTCTTCATCAAACAAGGCTCCTCTTATGTCCTTCTTACTTTGGCCAGTAAACCAGCGTCTGCAGCTTGCTGGGATAAACTGCTAACTTGGAATATTTCCATGGCTGTCTGTGAAAGCCCTTCTGTTGCTGACGCTTTGCGCAGTGAAACTTTCCACGTGCTGCCCTGGTCTCTTGTAAAATGCTGCCGTTGCCAGGCCAGCGTCGGAACTACAGGCTGGTGAGCTGGATTTCGAGAGGCATCTGTGCAAAGCTAGGGGGGTATTCATTCAGTGTTCACACACTGTGGGGTATTCATTCCCATGGGGCTCAGTGGGTTTATGTGGAAGCTATTAGTAGTCTTGTTACTGAAATTTAGTCAAATTTACCCACTTTGCAGCGCTGCAACCAAAACAGGAGGGGAAGGCAGATGACTGCAAAGAGGTTCTAAGCAGGAAAACACTGACAAATGTCTCCATACATGCAAAGCTCCCCAGTGTAAGGTTCAGCACTAAAATCTAACTAAATCTAAATGTAACTTTGTCCCACTTTAGCCCAGCTGTATGTCATTCTTACTCCCCTGTTTAAAATTTTCAAATCTGATGTTTTTCTCTCTGGGATGTCTGTGCTACGAGGATGGGTCACAGAGAAAGGCTTCTGGATCTCCACATCAACACCCTTGCACAAGAGGTGGGAGAGTCTCGTGTCTGTGTATGAGTGGGCTGTGGGCAGTCATCATCTGTGCTGCAGGGAGCTCCCAAGGAAGAAGCACCAGCCTCAATGCCATATGCTTTTGCTTGTGCTGGGAAATGCCATGTAAAGCCGGCTTAAACCACAAGCTATAACACTTGCTCCTCTGCAGAACATCTGCTGCCTTCGCTTTTTCTTTCCCTCATAAAGGCATTTGTAATGTGCACCTTACTTCCATTTTGGCACACTTCAGGTAATTAGTTATTGGTTCATAATTGGTAAGTATTGGTAATCATATTGGCATCTTAAACTTCAGTATTGTGGCTCATTTGAAAGAAAAAGAGTGTAGCTCATAGAAGAAAATGCCTGTGCTCTGTAGTCTTCTGCATTTCTTGTGTTTGCATTTTTCTGTCAGTACTCCCCTCTCTTGTTCTGAACTTCTTCTGTTTCCCGCTGCCACATAGACTGAACTTGCTGGCTCCTAAAGGAAGCCTAGTGATCTACTGTAATACAGACTGTAGTATAAATTACTTGTGTAAATTTGAGGAGGTAACTGAAAAAAAGAAATTGCTCCGATGGTGGTGAGACACTGGGACAAGTTGCTCAGAGAAGCTGTGGCTACTCCATCCCTGGAAGTGTTCAAGGTCAGGTTGGACGGGGCTTGGACCAACTTGATGTAGATAACAATCCTGTTGTGCTACTTTTAATTAAAATTCCTATGTGCTAGACATGATGTTTTATTTTCCCTTGGTAGTTCTCTTCGCTGTCTCATTCACGACACAGTAGGTGGCTCGTGCCAGGTATTCTTTTTATGTATCTTTGTGGTTAGTGTAATTTGATACATACAGGACCATGATTCATCAGATAAGTTTGTTTTCTCTGCACCTCTGATCCCATATTCTGAAATGACTGTTAGAAAAATCAACCTGTGGAAAAGTTTAATGTGAGAACTACCTCCTGTTTTATCCACGTAGTAGTAAGGAACATATTTTCAGCCTGTCAACCCAGCACTGCACAGCCATTCATGTACTTGCAAGCTGAAGTGTTATTTCTGTTTTGAAAATTGTTTTCTTCCTCCTTTTACCCTTATCCAGGGAGAAGAAGCTGAAGGCTAGAGTGCAAGAGTTAGTGAGTGCTTTGGAGAGACTCACCAAGAGCAGTGAAATCAGACATCAGCAGTCTGCAGAATTTGTTAATGACCTTAAACGGGCAAACAGGTAAAAGATACACCAGCAGGTGGATGTGCCATTGATTTTTTTTTTTGCCATGTTCTGTACTGTAGTCTTCCCCTATTTTAATGAACAGTTTCTGGATCCTTGTCTTCACCCCGTTGACTCTTTAAGGTTATATAGTTGCGAGATGCAGGAGGTATAAGCCTCCCATGTGAGATGCTGAAAACTACATAGCTAAGTACAGAAGAACAGAAATAAATAGGTTAATCTTAAGTGAGGTACCAGTAAACGTATTTTATTAAAACAAACAAAACCCTCCATTTATTCAGATTATGAATCTGTTATTTGTTTAAAATTGCTCCCTTTTCTTTGGCTCCAGTCTCTTTAATAAACTGGCTTTGATAATCACACTTAAATTTTATTGCTTACTCAGTACTTTTTACTGACACTGTGTTTGACTATACTGAGAATGTGATGAAGTGTAGCTGCCCTTCCTGCAAGAAGCCTATTTGCTCTCAACAGTTTTCATTAATATAATCATACTTAAAGCCCGTGTGGTGAGGAGCAGTACCCATCTCCAGCTTTCCTAATGAGTCAAGGTGGAGGCACAGAAGATACTTAGCAGCTAACAGATTAGCACAAGATGCCATTCTGTGTCCTGACGCACAGTACTCTGGGAGGTCATTACCAGCAGTCTCTAGCTGGCTTGTTCTTTGATCCATGTTTTAAACTGTTTTCAGTAACCAGTTTATTTTCTCTGTATCTTTTGGGGGCCAGTACACACCTTGTCAGTGATTAGCACTGATCCGGGTTTGGACCAATCAAAGTTTGGATCTCCTGCATTTTAAATCACTAGTAAATCTTAGGAAGATGATCAGTATCCAAACTTTGGAATTCCCTGAAGGTGGCGTTTTGGGGTGGATTTTTATATCATACCACTTGCTATGAACAAGCATTTTTGAATGATGTTGTATTGCCTTGTATTTATAACAGCAATTTGGTAGCAGCTTATGAAAAAGCAAAGAAAAAGCATCAGAATAAGCTGAAGAAGTTGGAATCGCAAATGATGGCCATGGTGGAGAGACATGAAACACAAGTAAGGATGCTCAAACAAAGAATAGCTTTACTAGAAGAAGAGAATTCTAGACCACACACCAATGAAACTTCACTTTAAATGCATCTCCTTCAAAGATGCTTAGTGCCATTACAAATTTATTTCTTTTGGAGGATGACTTAGGTAGCTTGAAATGCTAAAAGCCCTGACTGTCAATGCTGACACAGTAAGAACCTCCTCTGGAATCCCAGAGAGGTGTTATGGGGATAATGTGTTAACCTTAAGGACTGTTTTGTAATGTAAAATGGCGGTGCCTGAATTATCATGCTATAATTATATATGTTGTCTGTGTCATTATGTCTGTATTCTTACAGCTTCTCTTCCATTTTAAGTATGTCCCATGGGTGACAGTGTCACACAGTAACTCTTAACACAGTTTTCAATTTGGGCAGTTTGGAGATAATTTGAGTTTTCACAATGCCTGTGCTCCCTCTGCACACAACACAGTAGTGTTGTGTACCCTCAAGACTTGCTGCTGTGGTTAAATCAACTGAGTAGGCAGCTTCAAAGCAGGAAGATGATCAGCTGGCTTATTTTTTTACATTGTACTTGCAGCACTCATGCTCACAGCACAGAAAAAGTAGGAAAACTGTTGGTTTGGAAAAAAAAACAAGAAATCCTAGATATGGCTCTGAAAACTGTAACAGTGTGTCTTAACAGTTCCTAAAGACAACTAAAGGCTGTGAGCTTCACCATGCCAGACAGTCTGTGCCAAGGTTGGGTAAGAAATTATAGGGAATCTGGTATTTATATTGCATTATGTTTGCAATTACTCTGAGAAACAGTTGTGGGTTTCTTGCTATTACACTATAGCCAAGGTTTTCTTTAAGAAGCTGTGCCATTTTTGTCACGTTAGTGCTCATTACAGCTTTGTGTTATCGTGAGGTAGCATCTCTTCTTTTTATACTAGTTTTGACCAAAAAAGGTACCCATGAGTTATGTACCTGCTTAATTTTGAATACTAGGCACAAAACTATAAATGTGTAGGTAGATGGATATACAGACACAAATAGAATGTGAATGGTGAAGTCTTCCTACAGCTTCTTAGGTTAGTTTTTGTTACTGCTAATGTTTAAGTCACTTTACTGTATTATCAAACTGCCTGAACTGAAAATGTTGGCCTGTGATGGTTATGAACATCAAGCAAAGTAGATCAGATAGATTTCGCTACAGAGTAAAATACAGAGACACCAGTTTCATTTGGAATTTGCTTCTTTTTGACCTGAGTACATAAAACAGTTTTGACATTTAACATGCCAAACTAGAGTCCATTCAACAAAACCTGCTATTTTGTTACACCTCTACTTTGAATTTTTCAGGCTCTGTTTTCAAGTGAATCTGATTTCAGGACTTGTTTATCCTTTTTGCTTTATAAGTTGAGTTGCACCTGAAGTTTTATTAGTGTATTTAGTTATGATAACTTCTTTCATTTATTCATCTAATTTCTAGTACTAAGGAAGTGTTTTTAGAGGACTTGGTTTTGTGTACTCTTGGGTTAGGCCAGGCAGCCACAACAGTTGTGCGAATTTGTGTTCAGAATACAGCATTATTGTTAAGTGTTGGTTACCTCTGAAACTGTAGCTGTTGGTGTTTTTGACATCTCTTATTACTGTAGCTGCTGTTTTGTTCTTAGGGTAGCAATTCCTACTTCTCTAGAATCTTGATGTATCTGCTACAAAGCCATCATACATTATTGATTGCTACAGCAAGTTAAAACAATGCTGATTTCAAAATTACATTGGAGGTTGCAGTGCCCTGGGACTGGTTGTGATCAGTCTTCTTTCTCTAACTTCTTAATTTAAAATGCGAATGGAAATTTTTGCAGACCCAGCTGTTGAGGGAGCAAGCATACTGATTTCTTACTGTCTTTATGGTTTTCCTAAGCATCTGTCTATGGTGTTTCCCTTTTTTGGCCAGCAAGTTTCTCACCAACAGGAATATAGGGTTTTGCTGAAAGCTTCACTGGTAGATGATCATACTTGTTTCTGAAGAAACAGAAGGAGACTTACCCACTTTGTACAGTAGCAAAAATGCAGTTGTAGTTTTGTATTCTTGCATCTGAAACATCTATGTAACTTGAGGTCATCTCAGACTATCTGTGCGAAATACCTTTCACAAGGTGACTAGAAACCACTGCTGCACTGCATTTGCCCTAAGGCTCATTTTTTTCTATTCTCCATAGCAAGAGAAGCTATTAATAAAATGAAGCTTAAAGCATTTGAATTGCACCCTGTCTTTAAAGGAAATATACAAATTAAGAAAGTATAAAATTCATCTAGGTTTAAAGGCTTCAAAAGGCTGCAGTGTCCCTTGGTGCCTTTTTCAGGCCTAACAATTTACTCATCTTGCATCAAGTGAACATTGTTTTACTACATTTACTGCTTGTCTTCCCTGCCAGCTATGCTCTGAAACTGTTTTAGAATACATTATAAATCACCAGTAAATGTAAACCACTGCCTCTTCCTCCCATAATGTTTCTGTATGAAAAAGCAAGGCTGATTGATAGCCCACATCCTCAGCAGTAGCTATGGCTTGCCAGACCAACCAGGTATTCTGCCTAAGTAAGCAGTTTCTCCTCCATTTGCTTGCATACTGGAAAAGGTCAATAGGGAATTGGTAAAAGGTTTACTGTTATTGTGAAAACTGTTATTAACAATCAGCTGCAATTCCAGTGTACCTATTACAATGGCACTAACCCTGAGAATACATGCCAAAAACCTAACTCCTTTTATGCAGCTGCTAGAAACACCAGCCTATCTATACACAAGAGTGCAAATCGCCTTGAGTTACAGCAACCCACTTAACACTTGTTACAGAAGCAATATATTTGCAAAGCAAGAAAAATAGATGCTTCTTGCCAACAGAACCTAAGTTGTTCACTCATTAATTACCTTAGGGTGTATTATTTAATTTTATAAATCACCAAGGTGCATGAGATTTTGTATTTCACAGTGTGTTCAGAAAAAAAGTACTGTTTTTCTAATTAAGTCTTCACCAGCTTGAATGTACTGTTAGCTATTGCAAAGCACATGTTACTAAGTTTGTATTAATGTCAATATTGTCCTACTGGTTTTATTTGTATTTTCTCCTCCTTTAATATGTACCATAACATGGTAATTCTAGAAACATTTCACCTTACTGAATTAGCTTTAAAATTGTTCCTGCTTTTTAGTTTCCTAGCAGCTGTAAAATAACTATTTTATGTTGATTTGATGTAGAATTGTAAAAACTGCATTTATTTATACAGAGCCATTTATAATACTTCTTTTACAAATGTTCTTATATTCTGAATAAATTTCTAATGCTGTTTCTTTGCCTTGGGGGTTGCTTTACCATACCTTGTCATCTTACTGTTGAATGGGTTTGCCTAAAGGTACTATAGTGACTTTCTCCACAATAGGGTGTTGAGGGAAACGGTATGACACCGTCAGGAAAGTTCCCTTGCTAGGGACATGAAAAGTTGTTAAGAACTCACCATAGATTTTATCATAGGTTTGAGCTGAGCTCAAGAACATTAGAACTTGCTAGAAACCCACTACAGCTTCAGTGAACACTTTATAAAAATGAAACCATTTCCATGCATCCAATTCATTTAATAAGAGGTTACATAGACGACGAAAAAAAATTGCTGTTTCATAAACACTTTAAAAGCTCTCAGTGAAGTTCATGTGCTTCCTTTCTCCAGTACATCTAAAACAATTTTTTTCTTTCCTTTGTGTTTGGTGGGCCCCTTGTGCACCTTTAAAATTGACTTTAAAAAATACTTCTTTTCCTGGCATTATGTGTAATCAGTGCTGCTGACTGACTTAACCCAACATTTAAACACTCTGCAGAGAAGGAATAACCTGCACCACCAGCACAGGCTTTGTATTTCACACTGATCAATGTTTATATTCATACTTCAGTACTTCAGGAAGTTTATACATAAAGTAATTTAATTTTACTGAGAAAAATTACAGTATAGAAGAAAATGTCAATTTAGTCATAGTCTCTTAAATAGTATGCTTCAGTTTCTGAATCAGTGAATAACAATTACAATCTTTAGTACAGCATTTAGTACAGATATTATAGATAGCTACAGATTTTGTTTACTAAAATTGAAAAGCTGAGTTACCCAAACTTTCTTCAAGATAACATAATGGAAATTGAGTAAAATCTGTAACTTTACATGGTTTTAACCCTATTAGCTGTACATACTTTCTACTTAATTAGCATTGATATGGCACCTACATACCAGTGAGGAAAACAGATCAAGTTCTTGAACTTTAAACAAAGAAGAGGAAGACATAACCCTTCATATATGAGCCGTGTAACATAACACTGGCTCCCTGTTTTCCATGAGGCATGCAGTGCTGCACAGAAAAGTGGTATCTTTGGGCAGCAATACCTGAGCCAGCCTAGGTCCTGGAATGCATACAGCAGTCTACCATGCCAAAATTCATGAACAAAACCCCACCTTCTGTGGAGTCTCTTTTGCTTTTTAATGTTAAAGTGCCTTGCAAACCCAGCTAAACTGCTCCTCAGGACTGAAGTACAGCTTCCACATACTGCAGTGCCATGCAGACGTAGTACAGTTATTTAAGGATTATGTTTTAAGTATAGACAAGAAGTATTTGCTGAGAGCTCTTAACACTGCAGTTTTGTATATTTTTCCTGCATAACGAGTATGTAGCCAACCAGTAAGATATAAATGGTTCATATAGCTAATTTAGTAATTTTGCTCAAGCATGCTGAAAAAAATTTGCAAAGTTTTTCTCACTGTGGGAAGTGAGTCAGAGAACTGGGTTAGCAGGATCTATCTCCTTAAAAAACTACAGATGCCTTGTTTTAAACTTATTCATGCTCCATAAGCTGTAATCATTTTCTTAAAGGCACAGAACTGTAACGGAAATGAGAAGCTGGTTGTTCTGAGAACAATATAAAGGCTTAACCGTGACAAAATACTCAGTGGTGGTGTCAGTAAATGTCAGAGTGGACCTATTCAAATTCAAACATTCTGTACCCTGTGAAATTTTGATAATTACTTAAAACAAGCTTTTTTTTTTTTTCCTGCAAGTACTGAATGAGGAACTGAAAGCACTTTTATGTCCTTCCCAGGAGTATTCCAGCACTGAGAACAACCTAAAAATAAGGGTTTCTGTAAAGCTGAATCTATACAAAAATTTAAGTCTAGCTTAACCTAAAATTTTCAATGAAAAAACAAGTTGAAACCCAAGCACTTAATGTAGTACTACTAATCTAGAATACTTCCCATTGTACAATCTTGAATACAGGCAGTGAAATTGCTACATATGATATCTTCCTTGTACAATTTAGTCAAAACAGTGAAATTCACACACAGCACAAATTCTACTGCATCTATTAGTGCTTATGTACAGGATTAAAAACAGTGCAAACACTAGCATTTAGCCTACTTTCATTCTCAAAACTACACTATTGCTGTAAATGCATAAGAACAAAAAACTATTAATGCAAGAGTAGTGATATTTCCAAGCCAAATCTACTGTAAAAGCACCTTCAGTTAGTTTGTAGAAACGTACCATATCTTAAATTTGGTTGCTTCAAAAGCCAAAATACAGTATTAACAAAAACAATCTGAAATTATGAAGTCATGTATAAGCACCAGATGATTTAACGTTTACAGCGCAAGACTCAATATCTGTAAATAAATTGATTTCAAAATCCACAGGAGAGGCTATTCTATCAGTTCTCAATAATTTTGAGCTTTCTAACACATTTAGAGTGCAACCTCCTGGTTTAAAAGATTAAAGCACCGAGTTCACCTCTGAAAAAAAATTCTGTTGCTCAGAATTTATAAAAAAATCCAGGTAGGTAAGGATTAAACAGCCCAAACAACTAGAAAGCCAGTCACCCATGGAGCAGCAGTGCTGTCCTGTATCACAGAACATCAGGGCTTGGATTCTTAGTGTAGATTCTTACTCTTCACACCAAATGAAAGGAGTGCTGCTATGAACTGCAAATCCAAAAAAGCAACTCTACTACAGTAAATAAAAGTTGAAAAAAATCATTTCTTAATCTAAAATGACAATGCAAGAACAAGTCTATTAAGAATATCCAGACCTGAAGCCTGTTTTGTTTTTAAAAGGAACTGTTACTAACAGCCACAGGTAGGAGAAGAAAAAACACAGCAAGCAGTGTTCTCAAAACACCAAATCAGGAAAGTTTGAGCACAGCAGAGAAGTCTGGAACTGTGACTAGACCCAAAATCTTACTTGAACCTATTTATGCAAGTTTGGTCTAAACAATTTACATTTGTGTTAAAAAAATATTTTAATTGTGTAATAAATAAAGCTATTGCCCTTTTTTTTTCCAGTACCACTGTTTCCAGACTTCAAACTGTGTAAGACACAGCTACTTTCAAAATCATGCATGTCAGCTGGTCAAAGAGTGGAAGTTAACAGCACTTCAGCACAGAATGTACATCATTCCATCAGGCAGATGACTCTTCAGTCTGAGTTCAAAGTTCAGATCGTTCTGTGAAGGCCAGTGCTAAAAATCTCACACTAAAGCAGGTAGTTTATGTAGTACTAGAAACCACAAACTAGTACTAGATTCCCAGCACCCACACATTTGTAGTTTTTTTGTTAAATGTCTGTTTATTCCACAAGTTCTTTAATTTCAAGAATATTGCATGATCATTTATAATCTGAATAATCCCATACAGGCAAGCATTTCTTAATTGAGCAATATTTGTTTTTCAAGTATCTTGATATCAGCTCTCCAGTTTGACATGCACACAGTTACTTGTTTCTCTGTGTCTAGCTCCCATAAAATATAACCTCAAGGAACTAAATTCTGTATCTCAGTTGTTATTTCTTCACTGTTTTACTGAGGATAATGTAAACTGTACTCCTGAACTTAGAAGTAATTATAAAAGGATGGCAAAATAAAAACAACATGAACAACAGTAAACAATTTAAAAAGTTCACAGTGCAGGGCATAATGGAACCCATGAGTTAGATCACATGCCACCACACTTACATTGTTTTAAAAATCTTACTGAGAAAGCAGAAAGCAATGCTACAACAAGAAACAGTACCCTTATACAAATAAAGAAAAATTTATTGCATATTTATCACATTTATTTGCAACTCACATTAAGGCTAGATTTACTAAAATCATGATGTGTATAAACCCCACTTTGGGTTGCTTAATGAAGCAACCAATTTCTCTTACACTGAACCAATCTTTCACTAAGAACAAAAAAATATGACCCAGTGAATATAGAGGGCAGGCAGCATCTCCTATTTATAGGACACACTTGCTTCATTCAACAGATTTTCCCTGTCTGGGACCTGATTTCCCAAACAGTTGACAGAAACTCCAAATTCACTGTTTCATTAGCATCCCCTTTATTTACAGAACACTAGATGAAAAATAACTAATTTATCTGAAAAGTCAACTTATCTAAGATTTCCACAGCCTGATATTTAACCATGCCTTAGGAGAGTCTTACTAACTCCACAGGCAGTAGCAGCCTAAGGATATGAATACGAACTTCTGCCTCACCATGAGTAAAGGCACTTTTGCTGGGAAATCAACTACTTGCACTAAAGAAGTAACTAAAGATTAGTTTTCACCTGAAGCTGAAACCTCTTCCAGCATTATCCCACCTTCTCAATTACTGCTTTATGCCATTTACTGTTTTGAACAGCCTTTGGATTTTTTTTTTTTTTTTTTTTTTTTTTTTTTTTTACAAAGTGAGACAAAGCTAGATTGAGCTATTTCACCATTTGGTCTTGAAAGACAAGGCCCTCAGGACTCTTGTCTTCCAGAAGGAGGAAATGCTGCAGTCTGTTTCTCCTGTTGCCTGATACAGAAGTCCAGCATTCTTACCACCAAGATTATTACAGCATTAAGAGTCCCAAACCACGTGGTACCAGGCAAGTAAATAAACCAGGAGACAGTTCTAAAGCTATTTCTGAGGAAAAGCACTAGCTAACAGATTAGGTAGGGTAGATGAAGTAGGGTGGTTGAAGGAAGACCAGGATTTTTTTTTTTTTGGATGATACAAATTGCATAAAGACACAGTGCATGAGCAATCCACCGTGATGAGACAAGGGTGTAGTTCATTCAACCTATGAAGTTACTAATTACTCACGGTTATTTTAGAGAAAAGTCCATTTTTAAATACGGGACAACATGCTTGCTACCACAAGCTGCAGTGACACATTATTTCAGTGCATTTCTCTCAACTGCAAAGCACACATTCAGAACCCCTTAACTTGGATCATGAAGGCGATTTAACCATTTGTCACCGCAATTCTGAGGTGTCATTCTCCTCCCCCCAGTCTTTAATATTTTTAACTAACAGAGCTTTGTAGCTGAAAATAACTGAGGCTACATCATTCAAATGCTAACTGCCAGTGCAATTCAATACTACTGGATATATACAGAGCATACACTACACAAGAGAACTGAGGACATCAGCACAGAATACAATATTGGACACCCTTAGAATAGTTATTGCAAGCCTGATTAAGCCATTTAGTGTCACACAATGACTCTATTATCCATGCACCTGCCTTCCTCCTCAGCAAGATCTACAGAGGCTTATTTACATTCAGTATAAATTCTACACAAGTAACCTCTCACAGACAAAGCTTAAGCTTTGCTTTCTTGAAAGTAGCTGCAACTGGGATAATACATTTCACAACTTCTTACCCAGCTGGGGACAGTGCATAAGAGTTGAAGCTAGACACTTTGAATGGCTAAGTTCTGCCATTCTTTACTTAAGACAGAGGCAGATTAGGTAAAAGAAGTCAACATGCTATACATTTGGCTCCAGATACTACTGATTGCCAGCCATCAGAAGCTATCCATGTGAAGGAAATAAGTTACTTTGGGCAAGCAACTGGGACAGAGAAAGGATGACAGGCTGAGGCTAGGTTTGAAATGTGCAACCTGGTTTCAAAATCACTAGGACGAAGGAGTCCTCTAAGAATCAGTTAGTTTCATTGCCACTGCTGTAATATTGCAATGTACTACACAAATATGACTTAATGGGTCCAATAATTTACATCAGAGCAGTTGAAGTTTAGCAAGCTGGTATACTCTTAACAGTTAAAAAAAAACTAAAATCAGTGACGTTCTACAAAAAACTTGGCAAGTTTAATAACAACAAAAAAAAAAAAAAAGAATGCCCTTTAATGCACAGCTAGGAACAAGTGAACTGAACACTGGAAAGGTACTTCCATGGACAAAGGCTATACTGCATTTAAAGTGCAACAGTTGACTATGCCACTCCCATACTACAAAGAGAACAAACCCTTCCAAACCACCAGTCAGTCCCTGCATTGCATTTAAAACCAAACAAAATAAAACAAAAAAACTCCTGAGAAAGAGTAAGGCTGGATAAAAAAACCCCTCAATTGCAACAGGCAAGTCTAATTTTTGTTCTTAAGTGTGCTGTCAGAGGTCAAAACTTTTCATTATGGCATCATGGTCAAACTTGAAACTCAAGAAAGCTCTTGATGAGAAAGCAAATTTGTAATGGCCATTGCATGCCACAGATTGTCTGTCTACTTGTTCTGTCAGTGGATCTTCACTGGAGCAACACATCTCATATGCTGCATCTGCTTAAAGAGAAGATAGCATGAAACAAATATTAAACACATAGTTATCAGTAAAACTATCAGTAACAATACAAAGCCATACCTCAAACGTATATTCAGTTAATACTTATGACAAAATCTGTATGTCTGTTCATAAATAGAAGAAGGTATCTCAACCAAATCTACAAGTCATCTAGTGGTTAGAACAAATCTTCCAAGTCACAGCAATTTGGGGACACTTCCAATAGTCAGCTGTGCCTACAGGTGCTGATTTTTCCAAGTTATTCCTTAAAAAGGAGGACAGAAACATGGCCCTATTTTCTGAGCACTCTCCAGCAGTCCAATGCCAACTGCAGCTAATTACTAGCGGGACAGAAAGCCGTGAACCAACACTCAATTACCAGCATTATGTTGAATCAGATGCTATTTTCCTAAAACAGCTTTGAGTTACTTTTTACTCAGCTACCAGATTTAATCTGAGTCTTCATAATTCAGGAGAAGACTTGCAAAACCAGCACGAAACAGCATACAAAGTTAACTAAACTTAAAACAAACAACAATAACAAAAAAAATCCTAAACCAGCCCACAACGACTCACACTGCCTTAAAAATAATACGGCTTTATAACATTTGGCATTTGGTATGGTAGCATACAAGGAAAAACCCACAACCATCGTTATTCAGGTGCCTTCGGCCTGTAACACATAACAATGGATAAAAATTCAGACTGCACTTGCCTGTTTCAAAGTTATCTTGAAGTCTTCTTGGATTAAGCCTTTTTTCACATTTCTGGTTAAAAGAATGATCGTACATTACACACTTCATAAAGAAATGGCATTCTATTTCTTGGGGTATAACTTAAACATCACCTAAAAGGCATGCTGGTTACCTTTACTTTCATATACCTCCTGGTGTGTGAATTATGTTACTTATAACTCAGCATGAATTCTGTGATGTCACTTTATCTAGTAAGCATGCTTCAAGTCTACAAGCCTTTCAGAAGCATGCAAATTTTTAACAGTCAACAAATAATTTTTAAAATGCAGACTTTTAGGGAAAATTCTGAGTCCTTTCTTAAATGTTTTTAAGCTGGAAAGGTCTTGCATATGAGGGTGTGGAATTAAAGTTGCACATGCACAAGACCTTTCTTCAATCAGCTTGTCCCAAAAAACAAGGGGAATACATTTGCAAACACACTACTACTGCCAATTAAATTAGCGTGCATTACAGACACAGAGTTGGAATTCTCCAGGGAAGACTTCAGTTTTAGCCCCAGCTATGCTGCTGTAAGTATACAGAGAAAAGTATGGCACTTTGCACTCTGTGCGAATTAAGAGTTCCCTGGCCTCCAAACTGTATTAGAAAATTATCACAGGGACATGAAATACTTAAACTTCAAAAGACTGACAATCATGAAAATGCAAATGAAACACCACAGAAGTATTTAGAAAAGTCTGTAAAGATCCTACAATGTGACTCTGGAGTATTAACAGTTCAACTTGTTCCCCTCAAGATCCTACAGATTCCCCTACCAGTTTTTAACTATACAGCCAAATTTCTGGGCAGTCAATTCTTCCATATTTTATTCTCAAACCCAAACACAACTAAGCATTTCTTGCTACACTGAGGGTTTTACAGAACAAGAATTTATGGTTTCTGCACTTTTACATGAAAAACAGAGAGAAGGTAATAATCATAAGCCCTAATGGGAAGAATCTAGTTTACAGCCTGTAAACAAGCAAAACTAAAGCCTGGATGAGCCAGCCAAGCTGTATCTCTATGCAATGGAGGCTCACTGCTGCACAAGAGTCAACAAAGTAGAATTGGAGAGCCATAAAGAAGGGTAAGAGAGGGTAGGTATCACTGTCTGTGTGAAATAGACATTGTATTTTAAAAAAGAGAGATATCTCAGCGAGTCTTCTCCCAGCCAGCAGAACTGCAGGGACAAAGACAATTAGTTACTGCAGGGAAAAGGTAACAAAACAAGAATGACATACTGGAATATACAAACTGCTGTAGTTCTACTGTATGATTAAAAAGTTCTATGAGATTCTGCAGTTCAAGTCAAGTCTGTATCATAACATTTTTGCTAGAAAAGGGAAACAATACGCATGCATTACCACTTTGTATCTAAATGTTGCATAACAAAACTCCATGCTTACAATAATATATCCTACATGAATAAAAAAAGACACACACTGCACTGACTTCTTATGACACATCACAGCAGGCTATTACCTGACAAGAATCGGGAAAGCTTATGGTCTACTAAAACAGCTGGCAAATTTTCAACTGCTATAATAAGTCCCTACTTCCAAAATGTGAACTCTGAAGTTTATAGTATGCTTGTCTAGAGATGTATATGCATACAATGTAAGAAATATCATATTTCTACAAACACATACCAAATATTCTGATCAAATATACTTGTGATAGATATGTGTGCTCTTTTGCAGCAGGATGTTGGCCTAAACATTTGTTAAGCATTACTGGAACCTGTTAATGAGACCCACCACATGTTTCTTACCAAGGTATGATTTGGCTTAACTGGTTGGCTATGGACTCCATTTGTTCTCTTCTTTTGGGTGGGAGTGTCTTGATACTGCTTTCTGCCATTGCTCCTCAAGCTCTGACTCTGCTATTAAGTCCAAAATGTAATAAAGAGTTCAGTTTAAATGGCAGCATTGAACATCACTGCACTAACACTTACCAGTAAAACCTGTCCTCCAAATAACCTCAAAACATGTAAAAGGCATCTTTTGTAGACAAGCTGGAACACACGGGAATTAACCAAACATGCACTCAAGTTGCAAAGCATCACCAGCTGCTACTCAGTCTCTCGTGCGCTATTACAGACACTGCATTACACAGCAAATTCAGCTCAGTGAGTTCCCATACACTGATACATATACAGTAGTGGTAACCAAAATATTTCAAAATGGTACATAGAGGACACCAAAATGGTGAGTAGTAATTACTATCTATGCCTGGAAACAACACAACAACCACCTGATACCCACCACCTCTAATGTCAGATAAATCTCAGAATCCCTAAAATTTTTCTTCCCCTCCCCCCCTTTTTTTTTTTTGCATGCTATGGTGACAAAATTCAGTATTTTCAAGCCAGAGAGGAATACTTATGAACAAAGACATCTGTTTTAAACTGTCCAGATACATGTTTGCCAATGAGACAGCCTACCTTTACTTTCAAAACTTCAGCCATCTCTGTATGATTATATGGCTTCTGTGGCTGTTTTGGCTTCACACACTGCTCTCCTGAAAAGCCATCTGTAAGCACCTGCTGGCTGCAGCGAATTTTGGATCTGCTATAGGAAAAGAAAGTGTCGTGGTTTAAGCCCAGTTGGTAACTCAGCACCACGCAGCTGCTTGCTCATCCCCTTCTCTGGGCAGGATGGGGAAGAGAATCGGAAGAACATAAACCCCACAGGTTGAGATCAGAACAGTCCAGTAAAGTATAATATAAAACAACTACTACTACCACTAATAATAATAATGATAAGGAAAATAACAAGGGGAGGAATATAAAACTAAAAAAGGAAGGGAAGAAAAACAACAGTAAACACCAGTGATGCACAATACAATTGCTCACCACCCACCAATCAATACCCAGCCCGACCTGAGCAGCAAAGAGACCCTTACGGGTAACTCCCCCCAGTTTATATACCGGGCATGATGTGCTGTGGTATGGAATATCCCTTTAAACAGTTTGTGTCAGGGGTTCTGTCTCTGCTCCCTCTCAGCTTCTTGTGCCCCCCCTCACTGGCAGACCACAAGAGACCGAAAAGTCCTTGATCAGGGCAGGTGCTATTCAGCAGCAACTAAACCATTGGTGTGTTATCAGCATTGTTCTCAGACTAAAGCCAAAACATAGCACTGCACCAGCTACTAAGAAGGACAAAAATAACTGTTACAGCTGAAACCAGGACAGAGTTTATAACACAACTTCAAACCTATTGGCAGCAGAAAAATAAGATTATTTTCTGCTTTTTGAGAACAATCTGGAAGACAAGCTAAAGTAACCTAGAAGTGGAAACTGTAATAATGCTCACTGCTTTCACGCAACTTTGTTTTGCCTGCTGGTAGGAAACCTATGCTCTGCATTAACGGCAGATTAGGTTCATGTTTGCATTTGTCCTGTTGTTGTCAGTGTTTGTCTAATTACTACAGCATAGCCTTCTCTTTGGTGCTACAGGTTTTAAAGTTTGCTCTACCACTTTTTACTCAGCTGAATCAAAAGCCAGCAGCATCTGTTCCCCTACCAACTCCCACAGGATTTTAGCTGGCTAGGTACCTCTGATGGTACTTGACAGACCGACTTTTAAATATCCCATTTTTCCTCTGTGGAAGTGCAAAAAATCACTGAACTTGAAGCACTGAAAGTTACCTATGTGTTCTAGCTTTTGGTTTTTGAATTCCCATAGATGTGACTCTAGAATCAGCTTTGACACATGAATTTATCAAAAAGGTGATATCATGATTAATTAATTTCTCATCCTATTTACAGTCCTATGAGATATGCCTGTAATTTTACTTTTTTTTACTAACCCATTCTATTACTGTATATTTGCGTGGCAAGGTTTTGGTAGTGGGGGGCTGCAGGGGTGGCTTCTGTGAGAACACGCCCTAAGCTTTCCCCCACGTCCAACAGAGCCAGTGCCAGCTAGCAGTAAGATGGATCTGCCACTGGCCAAGAACAAGCCCATCAGCGATAGCTGTGTTACCCCTGGGATAATTCGAGAAGGAAAAAAAGATACTGTGCAAAAGCAACTACAGCTGGAGAGGACTGGTAACATGAGAGAGAAGCAGCCCTGCAGACACCAAGGTCAGTGAAGAAGCTGGGGGAGGAGGCTCCAGGCATCAGAGCAGAGATTCTCCTGTAGCCCATGGTACAGACCATGGTGAGGCAGATTGTGCCCCTGCAGCCCATGGAGGACCCCACGCTGGAGCAGGCGGATGACCAAAGAAGGCTGTGACCCCGTGGGAAGCCCCACTGGAACAGGGTCCTGGTAGGAACTGTGGCCCCGTGAAGAAGGGAGCCTGCGCTGGAGTAGGTTTGCTGCAGGACTTGTGACCCCGCAGGGACCCACACTGGAGCAGCCTGTTCCTGAAGAGCTGCACACCATGGAAAGGACCCACGCTGGAGCAGTTTGCGGAGAGCTACAGCCTGTGGGAAGGATCTGGAAAAGTTTGTGGACGATTGTCTCCTCTGGGAGGGACTCTATGCTGGAGCAGGGGAAGAGTGTGAGGAGTGCTCCCCCTGAGGAGGAAGGAACAGCAGAGACAATGTGATGAACTGACTTCAAGCCCCATTCCCTGTCCCTCTGCACCACTGGGTGAGGAGGTGCTAGAGAAATAGGGAGTAAAGTTGAGCATGGGAAGAAGGGAAAGCTAGGGGAAGGAGTTCTTAAGATTTGGTTTGATTTCTCATATGATTTGATTGGTAACAAATTCAACTAATTTCCCCAAGATCAGTCTTTTTTTGCCCATGACAGCAATTGATGAGTGATCTCTTCCTGTCCTTATCTCAACCACAAGCCTTCTGTGATATTTGCTCTCCCCTGTCCAGCTGAGGAGAGGAATGATAGAGCAGCTTTGGTAGGCACCTGGTGTATAGCAAGGGTCAACCCATGACATATTGAAACACAAATACTCAGAGAAAAAGGACAAGCAACTTGTATGAACAATGTTTTATAGGAAGTATATAGAGGTGTTAAACTGACCTGGTTCTTACCTAGCTTTTTCCAAGTTGGGCCTGGAGAGTGTGCTCCCTGTAGCTGAAAATCCATTGTCACTATCTGAGGAATCTCCATTCCTTCGGGAAATCCATTCCCTCAGTGGTCTGTGAGCAAGGAAAAGTGTGACAAGACCTACTTACTACAAAACAAATCTAAAGAAATTAAAGTTGTCTGAAAGGCACTGGCCCAGCCTTTGTCTCATCTCAAACATACCTGATGAAGGGAATTGCCATAAAAAATTTGTTAGGTGCTAAACCCAGCTTGGACTTTGGGGTCATGTCATTTCTGTGGCAGGGTAATTTGTCAATGGAAAACCACTCAATATTCTAGAAAAACAAGAAGTAACATGAAAATACCCACTACTGTAGTCTTACAGAATGTTACACAAAGATGTACCAATCAATTATTTCTATTAATTAAAAAACTGTAGTGGAAGACTTTAATTAAGGGACCACATCAGAGTTTTTCACAAAAGGTTAATTAACAATGGAGTCATTCTCCTGACCTCAAATACAGAGTAACAGATTGTACAGCATATACTCATTGCAAGATACAGCACCTAAAATATTAAAGGTATTATCCAGCAACTAAATTCAGAATGAGGGTTTCAAACACCAACCATATCACTGTACAGTTAATGTCATAAATAAAAGTAGAGGCTTTAAATGACTTCTAAAGCCATTACAATTTTTGCTGGTCTTATTTAAAATGCCACCAAAACCAGACCACCTATACCAGTTCAAAAATTTTGAGAAAGAAGGGGAATAAGTTTGCAGAGTAAGTTTCAGGTTTTGTTTTAAAAGAGAAAAGCATGGGTAAAAGACAGGATTTGCATTACAATTTCTACATTATTTTAACTATAAAAGCTATATACTTTGCAGAATGGGGAACAAAATCAGGAATTCTGAATATACACTATAAAAGAACCTACACGAGCTTTTTTGTTGCAGAACCTAGCCCCAAAACCCCATGTCCAGATAAAATGCATAATATGTAAAGAAGTTAAAAGCTAAACTGGTTTTCAATACAGTTCTATAGGGAACACAAAAATAGCATGCCCATTTGTATTAGATCAGGTGAAGACAGCGCTTCAGCAGGGACAGAAATATCTGTCACTCTAAGAACTCTTCATCACTCCATACAGACGGTCACTCACAAAGGAGGGTACTTTCAAAAAAAAAAACTTTTCAAAAAACCAGAAAGTTTGTCATCTTTTCATTTGTATCTTGGAATCAGGTCTCTAATGCAAGAAATTAAGACAATCCTGTCTAGTCAACTACTAGTACCTTGTCCTATTTAGAAAGGTAGATGCCCAGTTCAGTAGCACCATCTGCATGAAAATACGGGGATGTTTTAAACTGAACTGCAATACAAGAAAGATACTCAAAATTCAAAATTATGGATATCAGAAACAAAGTTTCCAACAGATCTACTACCCTAGTGTTTGCTTCCATCTTTCACAGGAAATTGACAATACCCTACAATGCAAAGATACCATTTCTACCTTGTATTAGAGGTATTCATCTGGCTTGGAAGTTCCATTATTTTACAGACCATTAGCTTTTAAAATCAAGCTCTGTAATACAAGGTTTCTATAGATTAAAATGAGATAACACATACCCGAATTTCCCTTCTAGTTTTGGGATTGAATTTTGTGTTCTTGGGAACTCCTGGAATGATGTACAGGCGTGCTAACTGATCATTAATTCGCAGCTCAATGTATTCTTCTTTGCAGATATAATCTTTTATGTCAAACCCAGTTTCTTCAAACACCTGAGAAGCATATAGATGATTCTATGAAATCAGTGTGTATATTCAGATTCATTCTTTCAGAACCTACCACCACAAGAGAAGGAATGACTATTTTCAGATCTATCCATGAAAGCAGGCCACTGCTAGAGCAAACATGCCTTTACACACAGATACACTCTGAATAATAGAAAAAGAATCAAAGATCCTATGTTCTTTACATTTCTTTAAAGCAGACAGACCTGTAATAAAAATCAAAACTACTCTATTACACCTTCATGTAGTAATTAATTAATATGGATGGGGAGTCTCTACCTGCTCCTCCATGCTGCTGGATGCTTGGAAATCTTATTCACAATAAAAACTACTATTTGGGGAGTAAAAACATCTTCACAATCTAGAGAGGTTTACTGGCGCATCAATTTTTCATCTTTTTCAACACATCTCCTACTTCATGAACCTTCTACCCCAATACACGTAATCGTTTCTATGTTAATCACAAAACCCAAAAACAAGGTAGCAAAACATTTACAACAAAATTCAAGCTGCACATCCACACTGACAGACTTAAAACTGCATTGTTGTCTACTCTAAAGAAAAAATGGTATATATGCTGGAGATTACCAGAAAGACAATATTTTAAAATACCATTTTCTGGTTTAGAGTGAATATTGTGGTATCACAGTGAAGGATCACAGATTCACAGAATGGTTAGGGATGGAAGGCACCTTCAAAGAACACCTAGTTCCAACCCCCTGCCATAGGCAAGGACATCTTTCACTAGATCAGGTTGCTCGAACCCTTATTTCAAAATACATACTTTTGACAACATTCTTAAATATAGAAGGTTTATAATATAAAAAAGCTTATGTCAAAGACACCTAGTATTTTAAATCAGATTATGCCTGTAAGTAAATACTCATAGTTCCCCAGCCTTTTTGTTCTGCAGTGACAGCCCACTCAATATATAGCTCAGGTGTTTCAGTCTTTGGCAAGTCATTTAATACTATATAATGTCCTACACTCAAACATCAGTAACTGCTAACATGAAAATGTATTTCATGTGTGTTCATTACATAATAATGCAATGTTAAGATATTTTGCTCTTCAAAGTCCATATTAAATATGTGAGTGGTATGGAAAGCATCAACAGGGAATCACAAATATGGATTTTTTTTATTCATGCATCTTTGAAAGGTATATTTAAAATAAAGATCTATGATTTCTCAGATACTGGTTCAGTCCAACCATAGAGAAAACTAATGCATCTTACTACGTTTATCTTAATTTTCCCTCTCAAAAATTCTTGATGCATTATGTTATATGAACACTGAGTTTGTACTACAAATATTCTTTTACAGGCTATTTTTAATATGTAGCTTCACTATCCATCTAGATCTCCAGCAGCCATAAATCCCACAGATGATTTTTCAGGTTTTATTTTCCATATACATGGATCCTTGTTTCTGCATCACTGATAAATAGAAAGCAAAGTTCTTCACAATTCTTACTTAATCTTTTACAACTTCCAACTCAACTCTTTAGCCTCTTTACATATCCCAGTGTACATAAACTAAATTCCTGTTCTTCTACCTTTTTACAGTCACGGTGCCCCTTAAAATTAATACTCCAAAATCCACAAAGTATATAAGATTTCCCAAGCACCAAAAAATAATACTTAAAAGTACATAGTTCAGCAAAGAACTTTAAAAATAGTACTCACTTAACAAGTTAGTGCAAAACGAAAACACTGACAGTGATTTAAAATTATATAACCATACACCCTTGATTATCACTCTGGAACTCAGAAAAGCACTAAAAGCTCTAACATAAGACTTCTGCAAGAATACACTACTTATTTACCTGAATTCATTAAAGAGATATCAAAGTAAAACGGCTTTTCATCCAATACACTGCTGCTCTCAGCAAAATTTTCCTTTCTTTAGATTAAATTTCAGCGAATAAAATACAGCTTACCTCTCTAGCAGCACAATCCTGAGGAGCCTCTTCTTTATTTACTTTCCCTTTTGGAAATCCCCAACCAGACTTTGCTAAATAGCCCTGAACCAAAAGAACCTGCAAAATGCAAGGGAATGCAACTGTCAAACACCTACTATTCTAATCTATTTTTGCTAGATCTCTTACCTTCCCCAAAATGATACTTTAGCCTGGAGGAAGGAAACTGTGTTCTAGCAAGAACTGTGACTTTTTTTTCTAGGATCCTGCAACTCTGAATAAAAATGAAACAAAACTTTTATTTTTAAATAAATAAAAAAAAAAAAAAGTGGAAAGTGAAAACCAAGTGAAAGTGTGTTTATTGTCTCCCATATATTTCTGCACACATTCAACAGTGTCAACTAACTGTCAGGTCTTTGTGTAGCTGAAGCACTTATCTTTTCCTCCAGATGAAAAAATGTAAGCAACAAAAAGATTACTTCTGCCAGCATATGCCATCCTTCCCTCCAGCCCTTTACAGCTATTTCTGTACTCACATTTTCAAGCGTTTCATCGAGGATAATTGCACCATAGGTTGGTACTCCCATTTTGTATTCTTTCCACTCGTCTAAAACCTTTTGTACGTCTTCACCTTGAGGCAGTAAAAAAGGGCAGTGATTGAAGAGTACAGCAGCATGTTAAGGAAAACAAACTTAAGCATCCAGTTTCAAATCACATGCAGACATACAAGAGATGCCGATTCAACATTTGCAATAACACCACTCCCTCCCCTAGGTGCTCACAAGATATATTTTCTTGGAAGTAAAAAATATTATGAATAACCCATTACCAACTCTAAAGGTCAGAAAGCATCAAGTAATTTTGTAATTCTAATACAAAACAATTAAAGAAGAAAATAAAAAAGATGGAGCAAGACTTGTTTGAAGGAATGTCTCCCCTAATTTTGAAGAAATAGTATCCACATAACAAATATTTTGAACTTTTTCATTTTAAAGGCAAACAAAAATACAGTTTCATCTCATGTTTGAAGCAGAGGTAAATTTTTCCCACAATCACCTGTTACACTACAGAACAGAATCTGTATTTATGTATTTACTATGTAAAAAAAATTATTTTAAAGGTAACAAGTTACAAAGATCTGAATTCTAATACACTTCACCAAAACTCACCGTGCAGAGAAAACATGAACTTTTGTAACTTAAACTCTGAAAGCAAATCTACAAGCCCTTAGTAAAAGTATAATATTGTATGCTATATATAAAACTATATTACCAAATAAAAATATTCCATAGCAGAGTACTTAAAAATACAACACTGCAACAGAAATATTTGTGGCAAACGTGAGCTGGAGGAGCTCACCAAGCCCCCCTCTATCATGCATTAGCAGTTCTAGTCTGGTGGGCAGGTACTAGAGGATTGGAGGTTGGCCAGTGTGGTGCCTCTCTACAAAAAGGACAGGAAGGAGGATCCCAGAAACCACAGACCTCTCAGCCTGATCTCAGTGCCGAGGAACATCATGGAACAGATGATTCCAAGTGAGACCATAAAGCACATGTGGGAAAACGAAGGGGTCAGGCCTAGTCATCATGGGTTCATGAAAGGCAGGTCCTGCTTTACCAACCTGATATTGTTCTATGACAAGGTGATCCACCTGCTTGATGAGGGAAACACTGTGGAAATTGGTAAAGCATTTGCCATTGTCTCCCACAGCATTCTCCTGGAGAAACTGGCTGCTCATGGCCTGGAGAGATAGATTCTTCACCATGTAAAAAACTGGCTGATGGCTGAGCAGTGGCGAACGATGTCACATCTAGTTGGTGACCAGCCATTAGTGGTATCCCCAGGGCTTCGTATTAAGACCAGTATTAATATCTTTACCGACAATCTATGAGAGGACTGAGTGCACCCCGTTTGGAGGCAACACCAAGCTTCGTGGGAGTGTAGATCTGCTGGAGGATAAGGTGGCTCTGCAGAGGGATCTGGACAGGCTGGATCAATGGACTGTGGCAAGTGGTATGGGGTTCAACAAGACAAAGTGCCAGGTCTTGCATTTGGGCCACAACAACCCCATGCACTACCACAGGCTTGGGGAAGTGGCTGGAAAGCTGCTCAGTGGCAATGGACCTAGGGGTGATGACTGATGCCACTGAACATGAGCCAGCTTGTGCCCAGTGTCCTGGTTTCAGCTGAGACAGAGTTATTTTAGTTCCCAGTAGCCGGCACAGTGCTACGTTTCGGCCTTAGTCTCAGAACAATGCTGATAAGACACCAGTGTTTTAGCTGTTGCTCAGTAGCGCTTACTCTGATCAAGGACTTTTCAGTCTGTCATGCTCTGCCAGTGGGGAGGAGCACAAGAAGCCAGGAGGGAGCAGAGACAGGACCCCTAACACAAGCTAGCCAAAGGGGTATTCCATACCACATCATGTTATGCCCAGTATATAAACTGGGGTGAGTCACCTGGAAGGGACAGATTGTTGCTCGTGTCAGGCTGGTCAGCAGTCTGTCAGTGGGTGCAGACAATAGTATGGTGCATCACTGCTATTTTCTGAGCTTTCTTTCCTCTTTTTTTCTTGTTCCCTATTATTATCAGTAGTGTTATCATTGGTATTATTTCTATTAGCACTATATTTTACTTTATTTCCATTATTAACCTGCTCTTATCTCAACCCACAAATTTGAAATTCTTCCAGTTCTCCTCCCCCTCCCACACAGGGTGCAGGGGGACAGGGGTCGGAATGAGCAAGCGGCTGTATGGGACTTAGTTGCCATCTGGGTTTAAACCACAAAACCCAGGGAGCGAAGAAGGTCACTGGAATCCTGGCTGGTATCAGAAATAGTGTGGCCACCAGGACCAGCGCAATGACCTGTACCGGCACTGGTGAGGCTGCAGCTTGAATCCTGTGTTCAGTTCTGGGCCCCTCAATACAAGAGAAGCATTGAGGTACTGGTGCAGGTCCAGAGAAGGGTAACAAGTTGGTGAAGGATCTGGAGCACAATGAGGAACGGCTGAGGGAACTGGTTGTGTTTAGTCTGGAGAAGAGAAGGCTCAGGGGGACGTGAGAGGAGGATGGAGTGAGGAGGTGGCTGGTTTCTTCTGCCAAGAGGCAATGGGACAAGAGGACATGGCCTTATGCTGCACCAGGAGAAGTTTAGACTGGACAGTAGAACAAATTTATTCGCCAAAAGGGTGATCAGGCATTGCAACAGGCTGCCCAGGGCAGTGGTGGAACCACCATCCCTGGGAGCACCCAAAAAAACATGTAGATGAGGCCCTTAGTGACACAGTTTAGTAGTGGACTTGGGAGTGCTGGGGTAACAGTTGGACTTGATCTTAAAGGTCTTTTCCAATATTCTTTTTCACTGATTCGGTGAAATGAACAAGTAGCATCAATTACATTGTATGTTTCCTTCCCTGCCTACAATTACCAGAAGAATTCTTTCAGTCTGAAAATATATTTATAATTAAAACCATACCTAAAATAAAAAAATAACTACACCATATTGAGCAACAAAAAAATTGTATTTTTACAGTTTATTGTTAAAATACATGCTGTAGTTTTTCAAAAAGTATATCTTTGTTTTTAAACAGAGATGCTGTGTAGTGAAAACACAGATAATAATATTGTGAAGTATTTTGTGTAATGAAACCACAAACAATATTACCATGAAAGTTAGAAGCAAAACTCCAATTCCACATAAAGAACATACAGGAAAAGTTTAAAACTCAAACACTTGCTGAATGAAAGCCAGAAGTTTCTCCTCCAGCAAGGGTTATATAGTGCACATTCCAGTGGCCCTCGTAAGCAGTTAAAAAAGCAGAAGCCAAGCATATGAATTCAGAATAAATGCATCCTCTCCCCTATCAACAGAATTGTTTCTGTTTTCTGCTTTGTAGGAACAAGCATCAGTACTTCCAACAAATACATACCACTGGGGAAACACATACCACCCTCAGCTATATTAACATTTATGTCACTATTTACTTAGAAGAGGATTAAATTAAGGAGACAGAACACCATGAAGAGCTCCAACAGCTCATCTCTGAAACCCACCTCATCTGCCACAATGCAACCATGAAGAAAAATCCTCAAACATCATAAACTGCCTATTTCCCATAGTTCTTTAGCAGTCTGAGAAAAATCTCTTTTGTGGATGCCACAAAATTTTGGAAGCACTCTACAGATAAAAGTCACACACATAGCAATACTAATTTATAATCACTAACACAAACTGACATTTTCCTGCTGCAAGTATATTTCATTAACAATATTCAGTTTGCAGCTTAGCCACCAAGACAGAAAATAATCACAGTAAAAAAAGGATATCAGCTTTAGCGAAGTCTCTTATCCCACACTGAGGTAATCCTGGTGTGTTTTGCATATAGAAATCCAAGTAAAACCAATGTGCAAGTTCAATCTGAAAACACACTCTGATTGCATTATCTCTCTCTTCACTTGGAATGTGCAAAATAAATCGGCTGCAAGGAAAGAAAGAAGAGTAAGACTAGCCAAATCTATCAACTTAAATAGGTCTAACAATAAAAATGCATGCAACAGTGTAATTCCTGACCCATTAGAACAGAGCAACAGACCACCAGATCTTCCTGGCAGTGTAAACAGCAAAAGATTTCCACATCAAAGGAAAATACAACATTTTAAGTCAAGACAGAGAATGGAATATGATATTCCCTCACAAAAGTCAATTACAATAAACTTTGTAAATTAACTAAGGGAGGGCAAGGACATCTTACATAAATGGCTATATTACAAGAATGAAAGAATTTCTAAATGTCCAGTAAATGTCCTGCAAACTCTGATAACAGATATCAACACATTTTTGTCTGGACACAAGCTGAACACAGTATTTTCACTTAAAACCACAGTAAACTATTGAGGTAGACTTTAAAATTTAATACAATCCTATTAAAACACAGACAACTGGTTTATTTTTCAAGTCTACTTTATGCTTTAGTTCAGATATTGGCACAAATATACAGAGTCCCAGAGATATAAGTGTAAGCAGCATTGTGTGACAGCTCTCTTAAGCAGAAGCAGCTTTATTTATGTATAAGATCAACAGAATTTTCTTTTTAGAAATTTAAGATAATCTATCCCATTGAACTTAAACCATCTGACATAGATCTTTCACATTCAGCTCCTGAGTACCAACAACAAAATTCTGCTTCTGGCATAGTATCACTGCCAGAACCAGAAATACTTAGAAGACATCTTTACTTAAAATTTGACAAGTATAATTACAGGATGCCAAAAGTGGTTGCCTTTCCAGCCACTCTGTCCAAGGACTGCTTCCTGCCTGGCCACTGGAGCCCAGTGAGGGGTCCTTGCCCAGGCTGAGGGACACGGCCGCAGCTTTCCCTTTGGCAGGCTGAAACAGCAGTAAAGCCCAGAGCATAATTCCAGGGACACACACACACACAGAAGAGACTATCAAGGCTGTCTCATAAGCTGCCGCAAACTGCTGCATTCAACAGAACCTGCATAGACGGCTCACATGAAACAACCACAGAGACACAGTACATGTCCTACTCTTCTAGCAAAAGGTTGCTAGTGCAGGCAGAGGTTTGCTAGCACACACTTGACACTCTCCAGGTTCATAAATACACACACATTCATGGAGGGGGTGACCACAGCTCCCTCTGTCCACCTAATACTTCTGCCCAGATTCCAAGACCTCATACCCATCACATAGGTCCCTGTGTTGCTGGCTTGTCCAGCCTGAAGTTTGCCTGTGAACACATGTGCACAACAGATTTGGGGAAGATAAGACACTGACCCTCCATAAGGCACACGGGCTGTGACCCAGGGTCCTGCTATAGCCACCAGCCCCTCACTCAGAGTTCCCACACAGTAACTGGTTCCCAGGACACTCACTGTGCCAGAAGCTGGAAGCTGAGCTCCCCACCCATGCAGGTAACTGGCACTGAGACATCCCTCCTCAGTCCAGTAGCTGACACCCTATCCCCTCACACACATTGCTCTCATCACTAGCTGCCACTTCATCCCTGAATCCCTTGCAGCATACATGTACATGGGGTGGAGAGTGAGATTACGCAGAGAGAAAACTAAGAAAAGATTTAATAAGAAGATGCAAGACAAGACAGACCAAGGTTATCAGGCAAAAGGCTCAGCCAGACAAGCATACTGACCAGCCCAGTTTTACACACAACTGGCTCTTCTTGCACCCCTTTCTGCCTACCCCCATTTTGCCCCCTCTTCCCCTTCCCCTGCTGCACCTCTTCCAGCCTGCAGTGTGGGATGATCAACTCCAACCCCTGCCTCGGTTTACAGTCTTATGAGATGCAAAGACCAGGCTGAGGTATCTGTGATTTCTTGATAGCCTATCAGTTAGTGTGGCCGGCAAGTTTAGTTCTTGTGAGTCCCCACTTCTGCTTTCTTAGGACTGTCTCTATACATTTTGGGTTCAAATTTCCTCATTTTTCCCTTCATTTCCCAGGAGCAGGTACCCAAATAAACTTGCTGGAATATTCCCACCCCTCCCCTCATTAATCAATGCCACGTTTGGTTCTCATCACTGCCTCCTTTATCGTTCCTCCCTCAGGATTGTGCCCCTGTATGTCTTGTTTATGATTTCCTACTTTTCTTATTCCATTTTCCCTGAAAAAGGTCCTTAACCAGACAGCCTTAAAGAAGTAAGACACATGCCCTTACATAAATAACCTTATTAATTTCAACAACAATATTCAGACCTTGTCCTCACCAACAGGTTGGGGCTGGTGGGGAATGTGAAGTTCAATGGCAGTCTTGTCTGCTGTGACCATGAAATGGTGATGTTTGAGATCCTTAGAGCAGCAAGAAGGGTGTGCAGCAAACTCACTGCCCTGAACTTCGGGAGAGCAGACTTTGGCCTGGGGCTTAAGCAACATGGTCTAGCGAAAGGCATTCCTGCCCATGGCAGGGGTGTTGGAACTAGGTGATCTTCAAGGTCCCTTCCAACCCAACCCACTCCATGATTTTCCTACTCGCCAATTTTTAATTGGCAATACCACCCCACAACTGTTCCTTTATTTTTGAAGGCTCAATTACTGCTGAAAACAACCCTTATCTATAAAGCTGCTGTAAAGGTAAAAAAGAATAGGTCTGTTTTATAACTAGTTGATGGTGGTTTATGGCCCAGCACTGCAGCTGAACACAAATCTGAAGATACAATATGCAGTAGTACAAACAGGAATAAGCATCATTGTGCTTAGTATAAGTAACATGAGTAAAGCCAATGAGAACACTACTTATTAATCACAAAGTTAACTCCTAAGTTATTTAGAGTGATGGAAGTGCTAAAACCAGGCATCTCTAGGTTGCGCTAGGTTCACCTGCCAGCAGGGGGCTTCAGGGTGGCCTTCTTTGAGAAGAGGCAGAAGCTGCGTGGGGGCTGGACAACGGCAGTCTCCAGCAGACCCACGGCAGAGCAGAGCTGAAGCAAGCAGCCACAGTGGTGGTGCCTCTAAAGAAGCGTATTTAAGAAAGCACAAGAAAGCCCGACAAGCATAGGAAGAAAGAAAAGGAGTGTAAAACGGTATCACAAACACCAAGGTCAGGGGCATTTGGGGTTTTTTTTGCCTTTGTTTATCTCTATCCAAATCCATTTTAAATTGGCAACAACATAAATTAATTTTCCCAAGTTTAGTCTGTTTTACCCATGATGGAAACTGGTATGCAACCTTCCCTGAGGCATAAGCTTTTCCATCCTATTTTCTCCCCCATCCTTTTGAAAATGGGGAGTGAGTGGCTGGGCAGGCACCTGGCTGCAGGCCAAGGTTAACCCAATTTTCTCCCCCATCCTGTTGAAAGTGGGGAGTGAGTGGCTGGGCAGGCACCTGGCTGCAGGCCAAGGTTAACCCAATTTTCTCCCCCATTCTGTTGAAAATGGGGAGTGAGTGGCTGGGCAGGCACCTGGCTGCAGGCCAAGGGTAACCCACCACAGTCCTGAAGTCAAAAGGTGGGTAACAGTACTTGGTTGCAGGAGAAAGAGAGCACTAAGAAGCCCCAAAACGTACATCAAGATTTTTTATCTCCACTTTACTTATGCAGTAAAGTACCTCTCAGTAGCACAAGACAGCATGACAAAAAAATGACATGTATACCTGTGACCTGTTATTTAACAGAATGGGTCAGAGTGGTCCTACCACTGAAGCTTAAACACACAATAACTTACCAGAAGTAGAACAAAGTGTATCCTGGTATTGTGTAATTATAAAACAGCCTAGGAACTCAGCAAATGTTTTAAGACATTATATACCTAGCTTTAGCTTTCAATTTGTTTTCACATGCTGGCAATTCTACTCTCTGAATAAGAATGGATGTGTAACATTTTACTCTGAATACAAATTTTTAAGTGCAGAACTCTCTTCATTTTAGTTTACCAGCACAGAAAAACTGTGACAGCTTGGGGGGGGGGGGGGGGGGGGGGGGCATGGTGGTGGAGAAATTAACTGAAAGTGCATTAGACTAGGGGTTTTAATCATATTTTTGTTATTCTTCAGAGCATGGTTTTGCAATGAAAGCATTTAACAATAACTACCACCACCATTATCACTTACACTCAATTCTCACTGAGATCTCCATAGGTGAATATAAAAGCCTTCTTGTTATTTTATACTGTTGGGAAAATCTGCAGGTTTGGGGTTTTTTGTTGGGGGGGTGGGATGGGGTGGAGGAGGTTGTTTGGGCTTTTTAAGAGCCAGCTTATACTGATTCTTTAGTACAGGTTTCAGCACTTTAAAATTTCAGTATTTGATTATATGGTAAAGGTTACCCAGCAGTGCTTCATGGGTTTTTTTTTAACCTATCAGGCTCAATAAAAACAAACAAAAGAACCACCACACCCCCACATCCCCCAAGACATATAAAATTAAGATTCCATCTAAGGCACCTTTGTATGCCTTCGGAGCTGGCAACAGCCATGAGAATTACCTGCAGGCATTAAAACATCTGTAGCTGCCCCAAACAGTGGAATTCTTGTTTAGACTAATTGGCTGAATTAGTTGGAACAGCTGCAAGTGATCCAAGCAGCTAAACATGAGCCTCTTTGACCAGCCTGTCTAGCCTATGTGAAGAATCTGAAGTGCTTCAGCTCAAAGTAAAATCCAAACACATTTTAATTCAGCAACACTTTATCAGTTGCTGAACTATACTTTGCAGACCTGTCATTATAGGGAAGATAAATTCCACCCTTAGTGAATGAATGTGCACAAAACAGGGGTACTGAGATCAAGAGCAAATAGCAGTAGAACAAAGGGGAATGGCTTTAAGCTGAGAGAGGTGAGATTTAGATGAGATTTTAGGAAGAAGTTGTTTCCTGTAAGGGTGGTGAGACACTGTAAGAGGTTGCCCAAAGAAGCTGGGCCTGCCCTATCCCTGGCAAGGTTCAAGGCCAGGTAGGACCGGGCTTGGAGCAACCTGGTCTAGTGGAAGGTGCTTGTGGCAGGGGGTTGGAACTGGATGAGCTTTAGGGCCCCTTCCAACCCAAATCATTCTATGACTCTATGATCTTGACGGTCCTTCTGTCATAAGGAAATGCATCAAGCAGGTAAATGTATCAAATGTAAAGTGTATCAAGCAGGTGAAATGGCAGACACAGTAAGAAGTAATGCTGACTGCATCTCCTGCATACACAAACTTTTGAAGAGTTTTCTTCGGAGAATCCAGGCATTTTGCTTCAGGACAAAGGAAAGTATTCCAGTTCAAAGACAAAGTGTAGAAGTCTGACAGATATGCTAGCACTCTCAAGATACAAATAAAGCCAACAGTTCTGTTTTGTGGATATCTAAGCCTTAATTTGGCTTTTTGCTTTTCAATTACACCGCCAAAAAAAAAAAAAAAAAAAAAAAAAAGGCAAACACTCACTAGAAAACTGAAATCTCAGAAGTACTGGGCAAGCCTGATTTGAAAGCAGACTGCTTTCATTGTTCAGCTTAGTAAGAGTCATGTGAACGATTGCCATCTCCTGAAAATTCACAAAGTTATTTAAATTTGCAGCTTACACTGTCACAGTTCATATAAAAAGATACTGGAGAATTTGTATGGGTCCTGTAACTTTCCAAACTTGTTATGCTGAAATGATAATAATTTTTGTACTTAAGTTTAACCTGCCAGCAGAATTTAAAAAAAAAAAAAAAAAAAAAAAAAAGGAGAGAAAAATACTAAGTATAGGCTGTGCTAGCAGATATTCTGAATCTTCTCAATAACTAAGCATGAAAAAATTGCTTGCCTCTTCCAAAATTTCCACTAATACCATATCTATAGATTGAAAACTGTGGGAAGAGAAAGATATTTTAATAACATGATTATAGCATAAAGCACAGCACCACTGATCTTTCACTTATTTACTGTTTTAGCCTCTCCCTTGAGCCAAGGTCTATCAGGCCCTGTCACTCCCCCACTGCATACCAGAATCCCTTCTCTCTTTCCCACAAGAAAAGCTGGTGAGTCTGCTCCTCCTTTTAGTTGTTTTGTCCATGTTCAAGCAAGGCAACATATATGAAGCAGGGCTGATCTGTTAGTACTAATGAAAGTCAATGAGGTGAACTAGGAAAAGATTAAGAGCAAGACAGCAACGACAAGCCCCTGATCTACCTTTCCAAGTTGGGGGGAAGGGTTGGGGTTGAGAGGACGGGTTTTTTGTGGGATTTTTTTATTCTGGTTTTTAATTAAAACCACCCCACACAAGTACATTCATGCAAGTTTAAGACAAAACACCATTCCAAAGGTAGAAGACGACAGCAGCTCAGAGGAACACACACAGTAGGACAGTGGGACTGACCTTATAACAAGGTAAGATCTAATTACTCATGTGCCTTTCTATCAGCCACCCCCCAGCAGAGACACTGACAGGTTATTTCAGTTTTGTAAACATTGTGCTTCCCAAGGATTTTCTGAAATAGTCTTAAACCCCGATGTGTATGTGAGCAGGGACATAAAAGAAAAGTCCCATCTCTGTGTAGGGAGTCCAAAAGAGATAAGACAGAAACATGAGCCCAACTCAAGAGCCCAGACTTAGAGAACTGAAAATTCATTTGTGTATTGCAAACTTCAACTCTTGCATTAGATAAGCAAGAAAACACTACTGAGCAAAGCAGTTCTAGCTTCCTCTGGTATTCTCACTTCTAAGCATTTTCACTCTTTTGAAAACAGTAATTCCATTAAATAGACAGACTATCCTTCATCTCTAATAACGTTTCCCTCTTGTACATAAACACTTCAGAAGGACTTCTTTCCAGGTGCTAAGACAACAGGAAAATTTCATGCTAAATATCACATCAAGTTCTGGGGGTGACAGATGAATTTAAAGGTCCAAAAGGCTGCACTGCAGATGATCAGAGATCGAGATCTTCAGGGGAAAAAGCGCCGCCCCCAACCCCAAGAAAACAGAACATATGTTTTATGAAAATTTAAATGCACAACCTTTAGGATAAGAAAAGCTAACCTTTTCAACCTGAAAGGACCAACAAGCAAGAGAGCTCAGTTTCAAACTGAAGGATATTCCTTTGGCTCTTCCTTTTCTGTCTCACTGAAACATTCTCTTCTATCAGAGATAAATCTGCAAAGGGGACTTCCCGCCACCGCTTCTAAATGAAGCCACACTTCTGAACGGTAGAGTACCATATCAAGCCATCACTACACACATCACATCAATCTTACACATCTAACTCCTCTCTCACTCGCGCAAGCACTACCGACACAGTTCTACCTGCCTCGGTCCAGCAGCAGGAGCTTCTCAACAGCGTAAGAAACACCCCACACACCATGTCCGCGCCTGGCTTCTTCGCTCCTACCGGGTTAGCCCTACACCGGGTTCTGCCGACGGTGCCAGCAGCAGAGGAGAGCAGTCGGTCCCCGCCGGGGCTGCTTCGTCCGGGAGGGCGGCGCCCTAGGATACGAAGCCTTGACGGGGGCGGGTGCTGTCCCACAGAGCACGGTACGGAGAGGGGAACAGCACCGAGCCCCTTCCTTCCGCTTCCCAGCCGCGGCGGGACTGCCGAGGGCGCCCCTATCCCGGGCCACCCCGTTCCCCAGTCCAAGCCGCCCCACTCCTCCCAGAGTCCCACCAGCCCACCCAGCACTTCAAGCAGTCCCGAGCGGCCCGAGTCCCATGCACCTGGGGGGGGGGGAAGAGAGGGAGGGCGCTCAGCCCGCCCCCTGCAACAGACTGCCCGCGGCACCACACGACAGCTGGCGCCGGCGGGCCGGGGCTGGCGGGAGTGAAGCAGGCCCGAGAGCGCCCCCGCCCCGCAGCTACCTGCACAGGTCGTCCAGAACGCTGCTAGGGATCTCGGCCCGTTTGGTCTCCATGGGGAAACGCGGCTCATCCCGCTGAGGCGAAGCCCGAGACACGGTAGCGCGGCGGGGAGGCGGGAGATCGGCGGCTCCCTCTGCCAATCGCCTCCAGCCGGAGACTCCGCGGCCCTCCTCCGTGATGGCGAGCAGAGCCAATCAGCTGCAGACTTACTGCGGGAACGGCGCTCTCAATCAGGGCGGGAGGCAGCCAATGGTGGCTGCGGGGGGGGAAGGCCGCCCGCCTACGAGGCGGGGCGCGTCACGCCACGTCACAGCACGTACCGGCGGCGGCAGCGCCGGTGTCGCGGCCGGTGCTTCCCCGCTGGTTGCCGGCAGGCGGCCGCCTGCAGCGGCGGCGGGCGGGAGAGCGCGGGCCGAGGCCGGGCCTGCGCACCGCACACCCCGCTCCCCCCCGCCGCCGCGCTGGCGGGGCGCGTCACGTCACGCGGTGCTTGTTTTGCAGGGAGACCCGCGGAAGAGTGTAGGTCAACTGTTTCGAGTGCAAAGCTCATGCAGTTTCAACTCCCTGCCACGGCACCCTTTTCTGCAATGGTTTCATGTCATATTTACTCTCCTCCTCAGTCCTTCAACCTTGCAGGTATGACAAAGGAAAAGAAAACCAGAATTTTAGAGGGACCTTGCTGTGAGGAAAGGGAAACCAACAGACCGCTCGCACAAGGCTTCTTGCACTCCTACAAAACATCCAAGTCCACAGATCCCTTTTCAGTTGGAGAATTGCACCTGTAATTTCTCCATATTCCAGCATAAGCAAAATAAGAGTCGCGCTGCTTTCTGCATCCTCTGGTGTTGCTTACCTTATGTCACTTCCAACCCTTAAGCACACCAGAATAGCAAAATTTTCTTGTAGGAATGGGGAAATGCTACACAGCAATGTCTTTATACTTGTCAAAAAAGGGAATCCTGGCACAGCTGCTAACCTTTAAAATATTGTTGTATTTTAAATTTAGGTACAGAATTTTTTTCTGTCTGCAGCTGAGAATTAAAACTCTCACATATCTTGTTTAAGGATTGAAGAATGGGGTTGATTGAAGAATAGGGTTGTAAATAAGTAATTTCAGGACTTATGGCTTTGTTAGCAACTATAGAGAAAAGGAAATGACTAAAATAAGCTTTGCCAGAACAGGCCTGGTGGTTACTGATACAACGATCCTAAACGCAGTGATGAAGAAATAACCACCAGGGGTCCCAAAGCGCACTACCACATTTTAGTGCGCATGCGGGAGGGATTCTCTAGAAGTATGATGTAATGTATGTAATCTAATAATTATGTTTAAGGACAATATAATAACAGCCTGGTTGATACTCAGATGAGACACGCTAGGAGGAGCTATCCCCCGTGTCTCCCGGCACCGCAATAAAGAATACCTGCTTGTCAACTTAAACTTTGTTGGTGAGTTCCTGGCGATTTCTCCGAATCAGGGCGACTTATTAATAATACCTGGCACTGTTACTACTGATTATTAATTTAAAACCAGCATCAACTCTTAATGCTATGCTGTGGCTGTCCCAGCAGTCCCCCCATAGCCTCAGATAGATATGTCAAACGAAGAAAAGAAAAGCAAAGGGGTTGGAATACATATCATAGGAGGACACTCGGGGGTCTGGGGTTTTTGTGCTTTATCTCAGAGATGAAGGCAAAGTGGGCACATTGAATTACTACCTTCAGTTATCTGGAGGTTGAAGAGAACTGGACCCTCCTAAGAGGTACACAGGACAAAGATGAAACCAAAGGACAGGATGGAAACAATCACACATGACATCAAAATTCCCTTGATGTTACATGACATTATCAACTTGATGTCATATGACTTGATTCCAAACAGGAGAAAAAAAATCCTTCTCTGTCATTGCAGGTAAGGACAGCAATGGGCTGTCCAAGAAGGCCACAGAATTTCAATCCATGAAGATTTTGAGACCCCAGTGTTCCAAACCCTGAGCACCATGGTCTCATGGGATTACCCTTGCTCTGAGCAGAAGATCGGACTGTATAATCTTCAGAGCTCCCATTTTACTCCATTAAACAAACAAACAAACAAACAAAAATTACAGGACAAGCCTTTTAACTGGGGTTATGGACTAGGTATTAATTTCCCTCTTCTCCTCACCAGTCATTAATAAAGCAGCTACTTCAAAGAAGAAAAGGCATTTCAGCAGTTAAACAAGTTTGTTTTTTATTATTTGCAGTGTCTTCCCCAAAACAATGACAGCTTGAAAGCACAATGTGCTAATTACATTTAAATTTGACTTAGGTGAAGATACACAAAAAAAACCCAACCTTCATAAGACTGATTTGTATTTTCTGGCATGATAACACTCGCAGGCCCTTGTTCTCATGGGGGACTTCAACCACCCTGATATCTGTTGGAGGGATGGTACGGCCCGGCACAAGCAATCCAGGAAGTTCCTCAATTGTGTGGAAGACAACTTCCTTCTGCAAGTAATAGAGGAGCCAACAGGGAGAGGTGCCATGCTTGACCTCTTCCTCACCAACAGGGAAGGGCTTGTTGGAAATGTGATGCTCCACGGCAGCCTTGGTTGCAGCAATCATGAGATGGTCGAATCTGAGAGCCTCAGGACAGTGAGAAGAACATGCAGCAAGCTCACTGCCCTGGACTTCAAGAGAGCAGACTTTGGCCTCTTCAGGAACCTGCTCAGTAAGGTTCCATGGGATATAGCCCTAGAGGGCAGGGGGGCCCAAGACTGTTGCTTGATATTCAAGGATCACCTGCTGCAAGCTCAGGAGCGATACATCCCTACTAGAAGGAAGTGCTGCAGGAGGGCCAGGAGACCTCCTTGGATGGATAAGGAGCTGCTGAGGAAAATTCAAAGGAAAAAAGGGGCTTATAAAAGGTGGAAGCAAGGACAGGCAGCCGGGGAAGAATACAGGGACGTTGTCTGGGAAGCTAGGGACCAGGTTAGGAAAGCTAAGGCCCACTTAGAATTCAACTTGGCTAGGGATGTGAAAGATAACAGGAAGAGATTCTATAGGTACATTGCAAGTAAAAGACAGACTAGGGACAATGTGGGCCCGCTCCGGAAGCTATCAGGAGAACTGGCTACCCTGGATTTGGAGAAGGCTGAGGTTCTTCATGACTTCTTTGCTTCAGTTGTCACTGGCAGATGCTCTGACCACACCACCCAAGTCTTGGAAGGCAGATGTAGGGACTGTGAGAATGAAGACCTTGGGCCCACTGCAGGAGAGGATCTGGTTCAAGACCATCTTAAGAACCTGAAAGTATACAAGTCCATGGGACCTGATGAAATCCACCCACGCGTCCTGAAGGAGCTGGCAAATGAAGTTGCTAAGCCACTGTCCATCACATCTGAAAAATCATGGCAGTCAGGTGAAGTTCCTGATGACTGGAAAAGGGGAAATATAACCCCCATTTTCAAGAAGGGGAAAATGGATGAGCCAGGGAAATACAGACCAGTCAGTCTCACCTCTGTGCCAGGCAAAATCTTGAAGCAGATTCTCCTGGAAGGCATGCTGAGGCACATGAAAAACAACCAGGTGGTTGGTGACAGCCAGCATGGCTTCACTAAGGGGAAATCCTGCCTGACCAATCTGGTGGCCTTCTATGATGGGGCTACAGAACTGATGGACAGGCGTAGAGCAGTTGATGTCATCTACCTGGACTTGTGCAAAGCATTTGACACTGGCCCACATGACATCCTTGTCTCTTAAGTTGGAGAGACATCAATTTGACAGGTGGACCACTTGGTGGATAAAGAAGAACTGGCTGGATGGCTGCATGCAAAGAGTTGTGGTCAATGGCTCAATGTCCAGCTGGAGACCAGTAACGAGTGGTGTCCCTCAGGGGTCAGTGTTGGGGCTGGTCTTGTTCAACATCTTTGTAGGTGACATGGACAGTGGGAATGAGTGTGCCCTCAGCAAGTTTGCCGATGACACCCAGCTGTGTGGTTCGGTTGATATGCTGAAGGGAAGGAATGCCATCCAGAGAGACCTTGACACGCTTATGAGGTGGGCTGATGCCAACCTGATGAAGTTTAACCATGCCAAGTGCAAGGTCCTACACCTGGTTTGGAGCAATCCCAGGCACAGCTACAGGCTGGGCAGAGAAGAGATGCAGAGCAGCCCCTGCGGAGAAGGACTTGGGGATGTTGGTCGATGAGAAAATGAACATGAGCCGGCTTCAGTGTGCGCTTGCAGCCCAGAAAGCCAACCATATCCAGGGCTGCATCTAAAGGAGCGTGACCAGCAGGTCAAGGGAGGTCATCCTGCCCCTCTACTCTGCTCTCGTGAGACCTCGAGTATTGTGCACAGTTCTGATGTCCTCCACATAAAAAGGACATGGAAGTGTTGGAACAAGTACAGAGGAGGGCCACGAGGATGCTCAGGGAACTGGAGCACCTCCAGTACTGAAGATAGTCTGAGAAAGTTGGGGCTGTTGAGCCTGGAGAAGAGAAGGCTGCATGGAGACCTCATTGCAGCCTTCCAGTATCTGAAGGGGGCCTATAGGGATGCTGGGGAGGGACTCTTCATGAGGAACTGTAGTGAGAGGACAAGGGGTAAGGGGTTCAAACTTAAACAGGGGAAGTTTAGATTGAATATGAGGAAGAAATTCTTTCCTGTAAGGGTGGTGAGGCACTGGAATGGGTTGCCCAAAGAAGTGGTAAATGCTCCATCCCTGCATTGTTCAAGGCCAGGTTGAACAGAGCCTTGGGTGGCATAGTTTAGTGGGTGGTGTCCCTGTCCATGGGAGGGGGGTTGGTATTAGATGACCTTAAGGTCCTTTCCAACCCTAACTATTCTATGATTCTATAAGTGAGAAGAGATTTGAAAAGACTTAGGGTCTACTTGTAATGCTGAGTCAGATGCGAAGGAGCTGCTGAGAAAGGTCATTCCAGCTAGGAAAGTATCCAGGACTACATCATAGGCAATATAATATACTTAGTTGGCAAGAACACTGTGACCACCACAAATTCCAGGGTACAGTTACATCTAGGAGCAACTGCCCTATGTTTAGTCACACACCTTTTGTGTAGCCATGCAATGATCACAGAACATAGATTCGTTAGGGTTGGATCATCTCCTTCCAACCCCTCTGCCATGGGCAGGCACACCTCACACTAGACCATGCTGCTCAAGACTGCATCCAGCCTGGCCTTGAAACTGCCAGGGATGGAGCATTTACCACATCTATGGGCAAACTCTTCCAGCGCCTCAGCACCCTCACGGTAAAGAGCTGTAAGGAAATGATGTTGCCATAACCTTTCTTCTATGGCCTGTCAGTTCCTACCATCAATTTTGATGACTATTTAAATCATTAGTAACACATACTGCACTTTAGCTCTTCTGAGCAACTTCAGGGCGCTAGAGCTGGCTATATCTGGTTGCTCCTTCTCCTTTGCTTCGTTTACAGAAGGGATTCACTACCTACTCGCTTAAACGAGGAGCTCGTTCCTCACAGAGATGTCCCCGGCCGCCCCTCTTAAGCTTCACATCAGTCCCAACAGTGACACGGCCCGCAGGAAATGCCGGTCCTGTCCCTCCCCTGTGCCCGGGTTCCCCAGGAACGAAGAGGGCTCGCCCCGGCCAGGCGGCACCCCCACCTCCATTTCGCGGCGCGGCTGCGAGTGCCGGCAGAACATGGCTCCCTACTGCGCCCAGCCAACTCCCCGCTGCGGAAGGGTGCTTCCCACCGGCCAAGTGCGGCGAAGGCGGGCCAGGTGCCACCGCCCAGCGCGGCCGTAGGCGGGCGGTCGGACGGCGCCAGAGGTGGAGCGTGTTGCTTTGCCAACGTGCAGCCGGGGCTGTGGCGGCTGAAGAGGAGGAGGTTTCACCATGACCGCGGCGATTAGGAAGTGGTTCGACCGATTTCTGCACGAGAAGAACTGCATGACCGCCGTGCTCGAGCGTATTGAGAGCAAGACCGGCGTCAGCCGCGCCTATATCGCCATCGGTGAGTTCCCGCCGCTCCACTCTCAGACCTCGCGGGTCTCTTCAACGCCTGAGGCTGGGGGTCGCTGGGTATGGGGTGAGCGGAACGGCTGATGGCTGTGGCTGCGCCCTTCCCGGCTCTCCCGCCCCTGCGCCGTGGAGTAGTGGCCGGCTGCCAGCGTTAACGGTTCTCTGCTCTCTCCTCTCCCGCGCAGCCATCGTCGGGGCGGTGGCCGTGTACCTGGTGGTGGGCTACGGCGCGTCCCTGCTCTGCAACATCATCGGTTTCGGCTACCCCGCCTACGTGTCGTGAGTGTCGCAACTCCTGCCCCTTAGGCCGCTGTGGCGCCGTGTGTTACTCCTGGGGAGGAAACAAGGGTATAAAATCACTGCCCTTCGCTGGGACGCGGTCTGGCACGGTGGACCACGCTCAAAAATGTTGTTTCTCCTTCCTGTCCTTTTCCTTTAGAATATATAGGCGCAACGTGCTGAGTAAAGAACGAGGCTTCTTCCGTCTGGCAAGAGCTGTGTAATAAATTAGAGATGGGAGATGCTGGGTAGTTTCTCCATTGAAAACCAGTTCCTGAGGTGCATTATGTTTTCTCGTTGAGTTCTCAGCTTTGTCACCTTAAGTAAGAAGGTGGATTGCTGTGTCTTAGCTGCTGCTAGTAACAAGAGGGAGGATGGTTGGAATGGTAGTTGCTAAAACTCACTGGTATTTTTAGCTGAGGACACTGTCAGGTACGCAGGAAGGTAGTGGTGCAGTGTCAGCATATATCTGGTATGAAGCACTAGTTACTATAACTGACCAGAGATAGAGATGCATTAAGGAGTGCTGTTTGCTCCAAAATCACCTCGCTGATGAGAAGGTGGAAAGGAAGACACTGTAGCTCCTCTTGGGGGTAAAAGACTTAAGAATACTTAATTTTTCAAAGCATCCTTAGATGTTTTTGCTTTAAGAATATCTGGTCTCTTTCAAGGCGCATTACATTGTTGTGAGACCAAAATGCATTTCCTGTTCGGTAAAACCACAGTGGAGTGTGTTCCAAAAGACTTTGTAAATGTACTAAATTAAAACCTGTGTAGCCTGACAGTTCATAAAATGGAAGTCCTTCCCAGCTACACTGCGATATTGTTGAAACACAGTGCTTGCTTTTTACGTAAATTTAGATACAGCCATCAATTTAAAAAAAGTAACTAGCTAACTAGCTCCTGGGCAATACAAACCAGGTTCCTCTGCTTCGGTGGGTTTTTTTGGTGGTTTTCTTTTTTTTTTCTGTAGACTTTCTTGAAACATTTTCTGGTTGTGATGCTTAAAACTCAGAAATGCTTTTATAAAATGCTGTTTCAGGTGAGTACTGATTTAGGAAATTATAGGCCAAGAACTCTGGAGAAACTTGGGCTTTTTCTGTAATTTCTGTAATGCCATGTTTAGTGAAAAGATTAGTTAAAAGGTATTTTTTCGTTAAAATCTGAAAGTGAAAACATCAGCCAACAAAGCTGATAGTTGTGCAGGAATTTTATGTTCGTGTGCTATTTTGTCTTAGGTTGCTTTTAAACTGACAGTTCTTAAAATCTCGTTTAAATTTTTAAATTAGTTTTAAAACTGGTTTGGGATTATATTTTTAAACCTGCCATTATGCAACCACAATGAATAAATTGATAATGAAAGATCTTAGAGCTGTGTAGCCTCAAAGCACATGTTTCGCTGTGTCTTCCCTGTACCCACACTGCATCTGCAGGCTGGCAGGCAAAGCAGCGCACGTTGGGAAACGCTACAACACTATGTACCTGTTCTGTACTTGGGAAGGAAGAAAGACGAGGGGATGAAGCCTCACAGACAGTAGCAAATCAAATGTGAAGAATGGGGTTTTATCTTCCTTAGCTACAAATTTTAATTAAATTAAAAAAACATAAGTAACATAAACCGAACTGACATAGTATTCATGTGTTTTTCCAATTCATGCTCAGTTAATGCTTTCCCTTTAGCTGTCCTGTTAATGCTGAAATATTTTTAGGATGAAATTATAATCTTGGATGAAAATCTGATTTAAAATGCATGTGATGTGCTGCATGCCAGTGTCATTCATTGGTTCCAGCTCATGAAGCAGCCTGCTAACAGCGCAGGTAGGCATTCCCTCCTCTTTTCTTCCTTCCCCAGTACAGAGCAGGTACACAGTGTTGTTGTGTCTTCCAACATGCATTGCTTTACCTGCAAGCCTGCAGATGCAGTGTGGGTGAAGAGAAGACAGACATGTGCCAGTGCATACATTTCATGGTCCAGTTCAGCTTCTGTTTTTTAGGAGTGAGGTGTGTGAACTCAGGATAGGCAGCCCTTGCCAGCCTGTATAATGTTAGGGGATCAGTCTGCTATCTGCTGATGTGGCTTTCAGTCTGGGGTTGAGCATGGGCTGCCTGACCATGAAAAAGAGCAAGAATCATCTTTGGTTATTACCCTTCTTCAGCCACATGGTTTTCATTTTGTTTTGGTGCTACCATGCTACTCTCCGTGTCTGTTGTAGGATCTCTATCCTAATGCTGGGCTAAGCTGCAAGGAGATAAAGCTGAATCACCAGAAGTGATTCCTGCTTTCATTCTTGCCGCTCAGGATTCTGTAGTGCGGTCAGGGTGCTGCCAAGTGTTGTCCCCCATGCTCATCAAGCATTAAGACCCAAGGCTTAAAGAGCACTAGCCAGGGTGGTTTGTTTATTCCTCTCTTCTATTTGGCCTGTCTCCCTTGAACAGATTGCTGAAGAGCCTGCTGTATGAACTAACAGTAGCGAGATTTGCTTCCTAGCATTGGGCAGAAAATGGCTTTCAGCTGTTTTCATCAGCTGCAAACACCCTCAAACGGCTTTTAGTGTAAAAGCTGTGGCTCCTGAAAGAGGTCAGGAGTTCTAAACACAAAATATTTTACATTTTGTTAGTTTGATATTTACGCAGGTGTTTTAGCAATGGATCCAAGCCTGAAATGTCTCAGGTACTGAAAAAGAAAAAGAAAAAGCAGGCTACTCTTCCCCAATTAGCTTACTTTCTTCTGTTGTGAGTTAGGTCAGTGTATCATTTCCGCATTGTCTGTGACTGAATTTAATGTGAAAAGCAGCAAAGTCCTAGGTCAGGCTTCTATTTAGCAGAAAAGACACTCATGAAGGAGTGGGACAGATATCTGTTTTCTCCAAGGGAGATCACCTTTCCGCCCTTACAGCTGTTTAAAATGGCAGACAGCTACCAGATGAGTAACCCTTTAGGCATGTTACAGATCTCTTTTATTAGGATTTTATTTTTGGGTTACCTTGGTCACAGTAGTTACTGTTAATCTCAGTGCTTCCCTGAAAGAAAATACATATGGGAAAGAAACCCAGAGAAGGATGCTCAGCTCATATTTCAGCCTGTTTACACATGCAACGAGGGCATTTTTGCAGATGTGCAGGTGTATGCCTGTCTAGCCTTGTATAATTCTCCCTGGTTAATGCCTGTTACGTTTCAGGCAGGCACAGCTACTGTTTCCTTTCTCCTTACCCTGTCTACCTTCGCCTTCAGTTTTGCTTTCTGTAAGTCTTTAGTGGTTTTATGCACAGAGGAGTGTCTTCTCTATCAATACAGAATCTTTCAAAAAAACCAAGTCTTCTATGCCATGTCACCAGCCAGAGTCCCTAATGCAGGTGAAATTAAGCAGTAGTTTTCCAAGTAAACATGACCTGGCTGTTTCCCAGTAAGTCAGACAATCTGGATTAAAGTTTGTCATAAAACACTAGTCTTAGTCCCTAAAATTCTGATTAGTGCTATGTGATGGAATAGAATAATTAGTTCTAAGTTGAAACCTCATATTTGTTTGCAGGTTTTTGGATTTGCAGTAGACCCATTTTGAAAAGTTTACCACAGATGATAGAAGCAACTCTACACTTCTAGTGAGCTTTAACTGCAGAAGGCAATATTCAGACTAGTAGATGGAAGAAGTGAGTGTTGGCAGTATATAAATAACATTGCCAGTATTTTCACTGCTGCTTTAAAATGTCCAGAGCTCGCTGTTTAAATGTAGTTCCACCCATAGCCAGTGGTGGTTAACTGCCTCAAAAAATATAAGAGAGAGCACGCAAGCAGGAAGGGAGCCTTTGATGACTAAGAAGTGTGTGCAGAGGTTTGGAAAGTTCAGAAGTGCTGTCATATTTGATTTAAAAATTGCAAAGATGAAAATAGCTTTGGGCAGTAAAATGTCTGAACTTATTACTGGTGTCTTCAGGGTAGAAAAGCAATATAGTACAGTCATGCTTTGGTTAATTTTATGCTGTTAGTTCAGTTTAGCTGAAGAGCAGCATTTACAAACAGGAAACAGCCTAGATTGATTGTAGAGACATATAAAAGCTTAATTCAAGTCTCTATTTGAATGTTGTGGTGTCTTGAGCCTATCCCCTAGTTCCTTTGTCTCTTTCATATCTCTGAAACAGGAGCACTGCTTTTTTTTAGTCACAGTTTAAAAAATGTTAAGTCATGCCTGTATTTGTGGAGAGCTAGCATAGCACATCTGCCCTCTCTTAGCAAGTTTTGATGAGAATGCTTAATTTTTCCCCTTACAGAAAATGTTGCATGATGTGCTGATGTTCACAAGTAATTTTCTGAAGCTTCTGCTTTATAAGAGCGATTTGAGAGATGTAGTGTATCTAACCAGATTCATAATGCTCAATATGAATATAAGTAGAAAGTTTCCAAATCTGGCCACACTTACACTGTTTCCTCTCTGACACCATTTCCATGGAGCTTCAGACACTAGAAAGTACATTTTGACTTTTTGTATATGTTCTGCCAAATGAGTTCCTCCAAACATACTTCTTTTCTGTCTTTCAGGTTTTTCAGGTTTCAGAGTGCCTTTTAAAAGCTCTCTTATCTGTGGGCTGGGCAAGTGATTTTCTCTCCTTTCTAGAGGTAGCCAGTGGTTAGATACAAGAGAGACTCTTAATATTATGATTACTGTGGGAAAATTGTAATTTATCTTCCATGTCCTATATGTAGGTAAAAAAGTTTAAGGTCTTTGTTTTACAGGTAGATCCACATTCTGAATTAAACTCATCGAAAGGTTTGCAGTTTATAATTGGTGTAGATAATATTTTTAGGGACTGCAGATGTGCTTGATGCATAAATGAAGGCATTTTACAGACTTTCTTGGTCAAGATACGCTGCAGTACTGTACCTTGCATGCACTCCTCTCTCTGACTGTATCGACCTCTAGTGACTTGGAGTCAAAAAATAACATTAGAAAAAAGAAAGTGCATGGTTGGTAGTTGCATTTCTTGTTTTCCTGTTTGTTTTGTTGTGGTGATGTATTCCAGTTACATTTTCAAAGCCTCTCTTCAGAGCTGAGACTACCTGTGACACAGGAGAGCTGGCAACAGCTTGCTGTCCCAAAAGGAAGTCTACTTGTTACTATGCTTACAGTGAGAATGATACACAATTTTAGATGAGCATAGCAAGCATTTCCTTCAGCTGTTAGGAAAAGAAATGCAAACTTCAATCTGGTGGTCTGTGAAAGCTACATAAAACTTTTTTTTTTTTTTTTTTTTTAAGAGAAATTGCAGAAGTTCATTGCTACCCAGCTTAGCATCTGGCACTGCACATATAAAGGAAATTCTTCAGGTCTCTGCAAATCAGCCTCAACCCAGAAGCAAGTCCTGAGCCTAAAACTTGAATCTTTGTCCCATTTGGTAATGAGACAATTTTTTAGTTACAGTCAGTAAATAAAATTGTAGGACTTTTGTTTCTAGTTTGAAAAACCTCCTCACATAGTGATTACATGGAAACAGCATTTTACCAAGACAAGTCTGAAAGCACTGCACCATAATTTCATGCTTTACTGTACATTTGTATAAATTCAGGCAGCACTATAATTCTTTTGCCCATATTGGAGTAAACAGAAATGAAAACCTGTAGTTGAGCTGTCACAAAATTATACTTGAACTATAGCCTTTACAGTGTAGCATAGGCTGACAGGAAAATGTAACTCTCTTCTTTCTGTGTTGTAAGCACGTAGCAGGGGCCCAGTTTTTCTCATTTGTTTACAACAGTACTGTTTGAACTCCGTGCCTGCACCCTTAACAGGAACAGCTGTGGAGAGGCAACCATAGCATGTAAAATATGTTTTTCTATGTAACAAAAGTGGCTGTCACTAGTAGAGAAGCATGTTGTGGATCCTTTGCATGTGGCTTTTCCCAAAGCTCCCTTATTACTTGCCACTTCTCTTTTTTATCAGTATCTTCAGGAAAGACAACCTGAAAGACTTCTGTAGTACAAGATGGGATTAAACTTCAAAACAGGGTTTTTAGACTCTATCAGGCAGTGTAGCAGTACTGGTCTAGCTGCTAATTTGGACAGGTACAGCCAACAGTAAAGCTGGTAAAACTAAGCTTGAGACTACATAGAGAGGTGAGCAGTGCTGAAGGCCCTAGTGACTTTCCTTGCCCTTGGATGAAATCCCCTTTCCAGAGAGAGTGTATGGGTGGCTTCTCCAGAGGTGGAGAAATGAAGGCTGTTGGAGCTCCTGCTGCACAGCACCACCTGCATTGCCCAGCCTGTGTAGCAGAACAGACTGGACTGAGGCACTGATGTGTGTTAATCCCAGCAAAAACGGCTGTGTGAGTGGATGTTTAGGGGAAGCTGCTTTTAACCTGACTCAGAACTGGGGAACTAGCTCATGATGTGGCCCTACACATACTTGTTGCAAAAGACGCAGGCCAAGAACTAGCAGAGAGCAAGGAAATGAAGATTGCTGCTTTTTTTTGGCAGGAATCTAGCTTTGTGCTGAGTTAACATGCAGTATGTAAGACTCCCTTCACTGGTGAGCCAAGTGGCATGTGGTCCTTTTGTTCCCTCAGTCTCCATTTGCTTTGAAGCAGCTATCATATTGTCATATTTGGAGCAGCTGTCATGTGTTGTTTTCTAATAATATCTGTTCCTGCACAGAGAGTGAGCACCCCTTGCTATCCTGCTTGGATTTGTCTGCTGCCATCTTCTGGATACACAAAATTTTGAGAGAGGGGAGATGGTAGAATCGCACTGCAGCAGTTGCTTAAGTGCATTTGGCAGGAAAATGTTTTCAGTATCAGCAAATGCATGACTGCTGTCAACGTCAGTAACGAGGAAGAAAGATGGAAGACTGAAGGCTTTTAACTGATGGGTGAAAATGTGTAAGACAGAACAGTAAAACAAATACAGATAAGCAGGTACTTGTTTCACTGAAATGATGCAAGATGTCATGGAGGCAGCCTGCCACTGTGGATTTGAAATGAGGATGCGCCAAACTGCGAAAGTCTGTTTTGCAATGGAATGCTGGATGCCACAGGGATGTCTGAATAGATAGCTAGAAGTAAGTTATTTTTGAATGACTGAAATGTGCTGTGAAGGGTTAGGGCAGACCAGTAAGTATAAGCTCTAGAACTAGAGTTTTTTTTAAATGAAGAAAAAAAGGGATTATGCTTGGCTAATAGGGTCACAAATATGCCTGCCTGCTCATTTAGTATAGCACTTATTAGAAAAGTTAACGCAGGATGCGCAGAATGTTCCAGTCTTCGCTAGCTACAACATGAGCACTGGGTTTAATGGAGGCTAATCTATTTTAAAGTTGTAACTTTATTTATACAAGAATCATTATGTACTTTGCAGGATTTGAGCAATCACTTCACATGAGAGTAAAGCAAGAATATTTGGCATCTCTTTATTTCTGGATTTCACAAAAAAAAAAAAATCAACAACCACACCACCCCAAACTCATAATTGGTGTGCTCATAATACTCTTATTCTTTGAGTAGTCTACATGTGAATTAACTCTAAAAATTATTTGTTATGCCAGAGCTAATTCAGGAGTATCTCTTGTAAAAGAGCTGATTTTTTTTGTTGGAATGAGTCAGATGCTTTAAGTGAAAGAATGCAACTTGGCAACTTACTGAAATTGGACCAGTATCTGTTACTATCAGGTAAGAGGATAAAGTAACTACACTTGATCTAGAGTTCAGTTTGATTCTAGGATACACACAGTCAAAATTGAGCTGGCCCTAGTAGCGATGTAGCTGATACAAGCCTGGGCTACTGAGGAGCATCCACGCTTGTTGGTGTCACCAGTTAGTGGAGTTAGTGGGGAGCAGATCTGGCTAAAAATGAGGTTTTTACTTAGGTCCCCATCTGTCTGCACAAGTTGCAGTGCTGGCCCACGAAGGCTGTTTCACTGGTGGGCAGGCATCTGTTGTAAAAATAACTGAGCTGTGCTATTTACCATTGAGTTTATGGGAGACTGTTCCTAATGACTGCTTTTACCTCCCGATTGGCAGAACTACTGTATGTAATTGTTTGAGACTTTCTTTAAAGTCAGCTACAGTTAGCATGTAAGCACCATATAAAATCCTTTGTGACGTGTTGTTACTACTTGTCACTAGCATGGAATGTAGTCAAATCAGTATTAGAAAAAACTTACAAAAACTAGCAGTGTATTCTTTTTAAATTTGAAGGTACAGCCTTTGGCTGCTCCTTCCTTTGTTAGGAAATCTTGATGTTATGTACTAATGAGACTGACTTATTTGCTCTTGCATCCCATAAATAACCATTAGAAGAAGGCTGTCCTAAAGCTGGTTGTATTGCCAGAGCCTCTTGATCTGTGCATTTTCTTCTATTGATGGAGATTGCATTTTGAATATCAAAATGATTAATTTATGGTATAACATGGAGAAGAATAAAATGTTCTTGGTTTGTAGTAACATATATGTTGTTGTATTCTGCAGAGCAGTATACTAGTAAGGTATAGAATGTGTTTCCTAGTAAAATATAACTTAAAAGTCTAATTAGGGTTATAAATGGATTAAAAAAAACCCTAACCCCCTATCCATTCAGATACTCTGCATAATTTACTGTATTTGTTCTTGGATAAGGACTATTTTCTATGTCTTGGTATTGAAATAGTGTGTAAGTAGCAAAGGATGGAGATAACTTTTGCCCTCTTTTTTAAGAGGAACATGTTAGATTGGATATCCACTGGCAGTCTCAGCTGAGGCACATGTTTCCCTTTCAGAGACAGAATATTTATAAAATTCTTGCCTTTCCTTCAGTGAGAAGTTTGATTCACTGATGGCTGTGCTATATGCTGGTTTTCCCTTCCTTCCCTCCCACTAATTTGGTGGGAGTCATTGCTAACAAATGCAGTTTGCTCTTCCTTCAGAGCTGACCCTTAACGGGTGTGGTGGGAGGCTGCCACCTGAGCTTGTCCCATGGGTGCATACCTACATCAGACCATTACAGGAAAGGAGGGATGCAAGAAAGCACCACATGTGGATTTAATGCTGTATACAGATGGTTAAATCAGATGGGGTTTTGGCTACCTGTACTGCGGCTTGTGACTGACTATGAAAGAGTCTTTTTTGTGTATTCCCTCCAAGTAATCACCTTCAGGAGCTAAGGAGAAGATGGTGAACCTTAAAAGAGAGCACACTTATGTCACTCCATTTAGGAACTCTCAAAGGCCATAAATTGTTAACAGGAGAGAAGACAACACAGTGATATGCTATCTGCCCTTTGCGGCAAAATTGAAGATTTTGAGCTTTTTATGAAAAGTGCTTTTCATGATTGCTAAGATGAGTCGAAGCTCCTGGACGCAGAGCCTCCCCCGATCAGGGCGGCAGGCGTCTGCTCTCGAGACAGTCACCTCAGCGATGGGCCGGAAATGGCCGATGATGCCCGGGTTGAATCTGCCGCCGCTCCTCCTGGCGCCGCCCCCTCTGAGTCAGCTCCTCGGGTCCGCTGAGCTGCCGGCTCCCGGGTAAGCCCTGTCGAGGACTTGAGGCTCCCTCGGTGCCTGTTGCTGCTCCGAGTTGAAGCTCCTGGACGCAGAGACTCCCCCCGATCAGGCGCGCTGCAGGCGTCCCCTCTCGAGACAGTCACCTCAGCAATCTTTGTGGGTCAGGCTTAAGGGGAGAACAGCGATGGGAGACATATTGTGGGGATCTGTTACAGACTGCCTGACCAAGAGGACTCTGTGGAGGAAGCGCTCTATAGACAGATAGGAGCAGCCTCACGCTCGCAGGCCCTTGTCCACATGGGGGACTTCAAGCACCCTGATATCTGTTGGAGGGATGGTACGGCCCGGCACAAGCAATCCAGGAAGTTCCTCGATTGTGTGGAAGACAACTTCCTTCTGCAAGTAATAGAGGAGCCGACAAGGAGAGGTGCCATGCTTGACCTCTTCCTCACCAACAGGGAAGGGCTGGTTGGAAATGTGATGCTCCACGGCAGCCTCGATTGCAGTGATCATGAGATAGTTGAATTCGCGATCCTCAGGAGAGTGAGAAGAGCGTGCAGCAAGCTCACTGCCCTGGACTTCAAGAGAGCAGACTTTGGCCTCTTCAGGAACCTGCTCAGTAAGATTCCATGGGATATAGCCCTAGAGGGCAGGGGCTCAGGAGCAATACATCCCAACTAGAAGGAAGTGCTGCAGGAGGGCCAGGAGACCTCCTTGGATGGATAAGGAGCTGCTAAGGAAAATTCAAAGGAAAAAAGAGGCTTATAAAAGGTGGAAGCAAGGACAGGCAGCCTGGGAAGAATACAGGGACGTTGTCCGGGAAGCTAGGGACCAGGTTAGGAAAGCTAAGGCCCACTTAGAATTCAACTTGGCTAGGGATGTGAAAGATAACAGGAAGGGATTCTACAGGTACATTGCAAATAAAAGGCAGGCTAGGGACAACGTGGGCCCTCTCCAGAAGCTATCAGGAGAACTGGCTACCCTGGATTTGGAGAAGGCCGAGGTTCTTAATGACTTCTTTGCCTCAGTCTTTACCGGCAAATGCTCTGACCATACCACCCAAGTCTTGGAAGGCGGACGCAGGGACAGTGAGAATGAAGACCTTGGGCCCACTGTAGGAGAAGATCTGGTTCAAGACCATCTTAAGAACCTGAAAGTATACAAGTCCATGGGACCTGATGAAATCCATCCGCGGGTCCTGAAGGAGCTGGCAAATGAAGTTGCTAAGCCACTGTCCATCATATCTGAAAAATCATGGCAGTCAGGTAAAGTTCCCGATGACTGGAAAAGGGGAAATATAACCCCAATTTTCAAGAAGGGGAAAATGGATGAGCCGGGGAACTACAGAGCAGTCAGCCTCACCTCTGTGCCTGGCAAAATCTTGGAGCAGATTCTCCTGGAAGGCATGCTGAGGCACATGAAAAACAACCAGGTGGTTGGTGACAGCCAGCATGGCTTCAGTAAGGGGAAATCCTCCCTGACCAATCTGGTGGCCTTCTATGATGGGGCTACAGAACTGATGGACAGGCGTAGAGCAGTTGATGTCATCTACCTGGACTTGTGCAAAGCGTTTGACACTGGACCACATGACATCCTTGTCTCTTAAGTTGGAGAGACATCAATTTGATAGGTGGACCACTCAGTGATAAAAGAACTGGCTGGTTGGCTGCACGCAAAGAGTTGTGGTCAATGGCTCAATGTCCAGCTGGAGACCAGTAACGAGTGGTGTCCCTTAGGGATCAGTGTTGGGACCAGTCTTGTTCAACATCTTTGTCAGTGACATGGACAGTGGGATTGAGTGCGCCCTCAGCAAGTTTGCCGATGACACCCAGCTGTGTGGTTCGGTTGATACATTGGAGGGAAGGAATGCCATCCAGAGGGACCTTGACATGCTTGTGAGGTGGGCTGATGCCAACCTGATGAAGTTTAACCATGCCAAGTGCAAGGTCCTACACCTGGTTTGGAGCAATCCCAGGCACAGCTCCAGGTTGGGCAGAGAAGAGATTCAGAGCAGCCCCTGCGGAGAAGGACTTGGGGATGTTGGTCGATGAGAAAATGAACATGAGCCGGCTTCAGTGTGCGCTTGCAGCCCAGAAAGCCAACCGTATCCCGGGCTGCATCAAAAGGAGTGTGACCAGCAGGTTGAGAGAGATGATTCTGCCCCTCTACTCTGCTCTCATGAGACCTCACTTGGAGTACTGTGTGCCGTTCTGGTGTCCTCCACATAAAAAGGACATGGAACTGAGGGAACAAGTCCAAAGGAGGGCCACAAGGATGATCAGGGGACTGGAGCACCTCCAGTACTGAAGATAGTCTGAGAAAGTTGGGGCTGTTGAGCCTGGAGAAGAGAAGGCTGCGTGGAGACCTCATAGCAGCCTTCCAGTATCTGAAGGGGACCTATAGGGATGCTGGGGAGGGACCCTTCATGAGGGACTGTAGTGAGAGGACAAGAGGTAATGGGTTAAAATTAAACTGGGGAAGTTTAGATTAGATTTAAGGAAGAAATTCTTTCCTGTAAGGGTGGTGAGGCACTGGAATGGGTTGCCCAGGGAAGTTGTGAATGCTCCATTGCTGGCAGTGTTCAAGGCTGGATTGGATATAGCCTTGGGTGGCATGGTTTAGTGGGAGGTGTCCCTGCCCCTGGCAGGGGGGTTGGAACTAGATGATCTTAAGGTCCTTTCCAGCCCTAATTATTCTATGACTCTATGACTTAATAATGCTGAAAAAAGTTAAACAATGCTTCCTTAAATCCATGGGTGACTTGATGACTGGATGATGACTGGAAAACAGAAAGACTGTTAGTGGTTTCACTGCAAAGAGTTCTTTCAGAAATACCAAGCTAGCATGCTTGTTGTAGTAAAAATGGCCTTTTCCTGTATGCCTCCAATGGAGATACCAGCAGAACCAGATAAATTCACCTGATGAACCCTACAGCAGATATTCCCTAACATTGGGAAGCTTTGCTATTAGTTCCTTTCTCCATTTATCCACCACTCTAATTTCTGTACTAATCATTTGAACTTCTTTTCCTCCAGAAATACAATTTCAGACATTGAAAATAGATTAATAACTCTCTACCTTACCTCCTGTGTTGTTTTTGTTTTGTTTGTTTGATTGATTTTGGTTTTTGGGGGTTTGTTTTGGGGCTGTTTTATAGGATCCCCTCATCTGGTGGTTTTGAGATACCTGAGAGGTGGGGTCACAGAAATGTGGTTCATAGTGGGAGGGCAGAAGTGTCTGAAGTTGGCCCTGCCTTGGAGCAGGTTGCCTGGACTACTGTTTCCCAACACTGTGTTATTGGAACAGCAGTAAGCAGACTTGCTGGTGTCCACCTGTGGAAAACCTGTTCTTCCAGTTGTGCTGATGTGCCTCAATAACAGTGCCTTATTGTGCATGATGGGATAGGGCAAGGACTATGGCTTTTTTCATTGCAGAACCTTCCTGGCTAGCCACACGCTAATGGAAATAATGCATAAATTAAGTATCGGATTCTCATACTGCATTTCAAAGTAATTCAGTCCAGAGGTGACACAAATTCTCTCGTGTTTGGTGGGTTTTGCCAGTGCTTTTGCTACAACTTAAGACAGGTCATATGATGGATATTTTTTCTCCTCTTCCCCTACCTCCTTAATTTACAGATACAGGAACTGACTGATTCAAAGGGTTTCTCAAGTCACAGACTAGGAAATGTACTCACAGCCAGCCATTTATATGGTTTCTATTTTGTAAACCACCCTAACTCTTGGGATTTTTCTGGTCTAAAAGAAAATTGCACCTTTGATATATTCCACAGAGGCTGCTTCTGCAACAGAATTGCTGATGTTAAAGGAATAAGTTATATAAAAGAATTAAATGTAATTTCATTAAATTCAGTCTGCAGATTTATTCTGCAGCATGAGGGGAGAGGACAAATGCTTTTCAATACTCTTAAGATTCATATTATTAGGCTTACAGTAGCTAGCATTTCCATCTAAAACTTCTTACATTGCTAATCAGGAACTTAGCAAGTCCAGAGTCTCCATTTCATTACTTTACTGAAGGAAGCACATGTATGTCTTTCTTCCAACTTCCTATTTTTAGAACTGTATAAACTTGAACTGCATTTTCCTAACAGCTGGAGAACGAAAAAAACAGTTATTATGCAGGAAGCCCAAGACTTTACTAGAGATTGTTCCACCGTGATTTTAATACTGTAGTCTATATCAGGATTTGCAAGTTCTGTAGGAATGGATTTATAGAGCAAAACAATTGGGGATGCAGATACGTCCTCCCTGTACAGGCTAGGGGTTGCTGTAGGCAAGACAAAGAAGCACTTGGTCTGCAGAAGCTTCTGTTAGAAGTTAAAGCAAATCTTACAGTTTACTTTTTCAAAGTGGGGTCCAGCTCATGTACATGGTAAGTGAAGATAGTTGAGACATACTATGGAACCTTGAACTAGATTTAAAATTTTTATCTATATGCTGTCTGCACCAGGAGGTGTGGTCTGCATTCAGATTCCCTAAAGCTTCATTTAAAATCTTATTTGTTAAAGCTAACACTATAAAGAAACAGAGAACAGTCTAGACAATCATAAATCCCTGTAGATGCTGGGAACCTCAAGTTGTGCAGTGTTGAATGGATGGACATGCAGCAGCAGACCTCATCTGTAGACAAGGTTACCTCATTTTGATAATACAAGCTATTGTAGCATTTGTCTTTCAAGACAACTATTCATCATTTGTACTGTCAAAGAGGATGTTTGCTGTTAGATACAGGCAATGCTATGCAGATGATGTAATTACCGGTACCCAGCGGGAGCTGTTGTGGGGATTCTCCCTTTTGGTGAGCTTACTGGGTTTATCCTGTGATCAAGGAATTTGTGCAGCACAGGCCTGGGCTCTCTCAGGTTAACTGTTGCATGGGTCACTAGTGCTTTGATGTACAAATAGTCTTTTGGTCAGGACTGCCAGAATGCATTCAGAACTGGAACTGATCAGATTATCCTGTCTTCTCTATCCTATGAACTGTCTCATAAACAAAGTCATGATGTTCATGGGGTTTCAGGGGTTTCAGGGTTTTGGTTGGTTGGTTGGTTGGGTTTTTTGTTTGATGTTTGTTTTTTATTGTTGTTGTTTTGTGGGGTTGTTTTTGGTTTGGGTTTTTTCTTTTTTTTTTTTTTTTATGTTGTAATCACAGAGCTAGAATTAGCTTGAGTATCTTTTCTTTTTGATATCTGATGTATAGGAAAAAGCTTTGCTGTTCAAAGATCTTGGGCATATTGTTTTTTCTGTAGAGAATACAGAGTAATGAAATTTTGAGTATTGGTATGTAACAATAACTGAGTCATAAAACCTTCACCGTTACAGATGAGACTGACGCTACTGATCTGCTCACTTGTTTTGTTTTCCTTACAGAATCAAGGCAATTGAAAGCCCCAACAAAGATGATGACACACAGTGGCTGACTTACTGGGTTGTATATGGCATTTTCAGCATAGTGGAATTCTTTTCTGATATCTTTCTGTTCTGGTTCCCTTTCTACTACATGATAAAGGTATGTTAGTTCATGTGACCCCTCTTCTTTTATGAGACCTTTGGCATAACTGGTTTAATGTCTTCGAGAGTGGATAGATGACAGGAAACTCCATTGGAATCATTCCTGGGTAAGACCATATTTTAAGATGCTGGTTACATGTTATTTTATCACTAAGAAAGTGATCTGTTTACAGCTGGTGGTTTTGCAAGGCAAGAGGGAAAGTTGGGATGGGTGGCAGGGAAAGATCTGCCATGTTTAAAAGGAAAGAGAGGATGGTATGTGACCTAGAAAATTTATATAAACATCTGTTTTGGTACACTTCAAAAGTAGTAAGGGAGAATAAATATATAACTGTAAAAGTTTTTTTGTTGACTAAGCTGTATAATCAAAATGACTGATTTTGTTCTTAGGCAAGAAAAGGGAAATTTCAGTTTTCTTAGTTTCAGAGGAAGTTGGGTTTATGGCTGAGGGATTTCCCAAAACAAAGGAGAACTGAGTAACATCTTTTATATATTGGGACAACTTGAATAACTATCTGTAATTGGCCAGGTATTCTTTAACAGGAAATAAAATATGCTTCTCAGTTTTCAATGAAGGATACCAGCATCAGATAGTACTGTTTATTTGTTCCGTAATACTAAGTTCCAGATAATGGAAGGTTTTGAAAATTGATATTCCATCACTTTTTGCCTTTATTTTCTCAGACCTTTCTTAATGATATTGCATCAATTGCTGCTTAGAAGTGCCAAATTTTACTGCATGCTGAATGATCTCTCTTATTTCATTGAAATGTTCCTGGTAGGCATTCTCGCTGGTGGACACTTTGAAAAACATTTCTTTGTCCTCTTTAAGTCTTTCAGTTCTGACACTACAATCAGACAGTTGGAAGAATCTTAAAGCTTGCCTAAAACGATAGTAAATTGGCATAGCAAAATCTTTTGTAGAAGGTGGTTGTTAACCCTGGGAATCAGCAATCCTTTTCAGAGTGACAGCTGGTCAAGATATATCTCCAGTTGCAGATATACCATAACTGATTTTCTGTAGGCCAAGGGAAACGATAAATGGCCTTAAAAAGGAGTAGCAATCTCCTGAAAAAATAGTAGGTGTTTTCTTCAACTAATGTATATCAAAGGGATCAGTTTTACTGTGGTGTGCAGGTTTACAGGTATGACGATCAGTACCTACAGAACATTCAGTCTCAATATCCCTTATCTGAGGAAGAATAGAACAGATATATTCCAAAATATCTGGAAGGTTTGCCTGAAGGAGACTGCAGTTTTCATAACTGAAAAGGGATTTTATTCTATCTTATTTTCCCCCTTCCTTTTTGTTAAACTCAAATCAGAACCCTTCTTTTAAAATAACCTCTCTTGACTTAAAATCACCTTGTAGTGGTTCAATAGTCATTTAGGAGTTTCTTGTGTAATACCAAAACAAATATTTGGATATGGTTTTATGTTTGCAGTTTTACAATGGGCAATCAAAAGCATGAGGGGAAGAAGAGAAGACAAATGTCTGATTAGGCACAGTAAAAATCTGAAAGCATACTGTAATGGAACTAGGTCCCTCTGAATGGCATTCCTTTCCTCCAGCTTATCGACTGAACCACACAGCTTGGTGTCATCTGCAAACTTACAGAGAGTGCACTCAGTCCCACTGTCCATGTCACTGACAAAGATGAACAAGACCGGTCTCGACACCAATCACTGGGGGACGCCACTCGTTACTGGTCTCCAACTGGACGTTGAGCCATTGAGCGACCAGCCAGCCAGTTCTTTATCCACCAAGTGGTCCATCTATCAGATTGATGTCTCTAAATCTCCAAATGTTTTGTGCTTCTACATTTAACAAAAAAAACTACAAATGCAGTATAGAAGAGAAGGCATCATAGCAGCCTTCCAGTATCTGAAGGGGGCCTATAGGGATGCTGAGGAGGGACTATTCATTATGGACTGTAGTGGTAGGACAAGGGGTAATAGGTTAAAATTTAAACAGGGGAAGTTTAGATTGGATATAAGGAAGAAGATCTTTACTGTAAGGGTGGTGAGGCACTGGAATGGGTTGCCCAGAGAAGTTGTGAATGCTCCATCACTGGCCGTGTTCAAGGCTGGGTTGGACAGAGCCTTGGTTTAGTGGGAGGTGTCCCTACCCATGGTAGGGGGTTGGAACTGGATGATCTTAAGGTCCTTTCCAACCCTAACTGTTCTATTAGTCTGTGATCAATACACGTGTTACCAGATTAGCTTTTCTGCTACAGCCCTCCTCTTTTATCCTACTAGTACCCATGAAATTATTCCAATATAATGATTCACTGAACGTAACGGTACTGATGTGCATACTTACTGGACTGTGACCATGAAAAATGAAGGGGATGATGTACTGTTGTAAATATGCTCAAGTCTGTGGCAGTTAGGAAGCCACACTACACCTTGTCTCCTACTCATTTCTTCTACTTAGGCAGATGTTCTTCTTCCTTGTAGTGTGGCTTCCTGTTGTGGTGCATGGCTCCAAGTGCTTCCAACGGGGCAGAGTTTCTCTATCATCGAATTATCCGGCCTTTCTTCCTGAAGCATGAAGCTCAGCTTGACAGCGTTGTCAAAGACCTGAAAGACAAGGCTGCAGAGACTGCAGATACCATTGCTAAAGAAGGTGAGGAAAAGACCATTCACTAATCACATCAAATAGAAGGAATTTCCTAGGGCAACTCTAATGTTAAAGTTAGGGGGAAAAAATGTAAGAAGATTATATAAATTATAATGGAGAAGTTAAATTTGGATGAAGATGCTAGGAAAAGAGGACTGTGGTGGATCTTTATAGGAGTGCAGCATGCTAGAATGAATGTTAAGATCTGTGAGTGGAGAACATAGCTACTTATTTTGTGGGTCTTCCCACCATACATATCACTATTAACATTCTCTCCAGAGGTAGGTCCAAACATCCTTACAAGATACCTTCCACAAATACAGTTACTGCTTAAGTTATTATTGCCTTATTAAGTTACTGTCTTCTATACTACCAGGTATTTGGAAGACCTTTGGAAGTATAGAAGAGCTGCCAATTGTGTAGTAAAGCAAATCCTTTAACTCCAATAAACAGCAACATGGGAAATGAAGTTTTCCCATCTGTAAGTTTTTGTACTTTTTCTTCCTCTGGAGATCAAAGGATTCTGAGCCCACTCTTAAAGAAATTGCTTAGGATTTTATTTGGTAAGAGTAAGTGTTATTGCAGCCTGTAGGTTGCTTAATCTTTGCTTTTATTTCCTTGCACTATATAGTGGACCCTTGTACTCAAAAATGTCTGATAGTTGTATGAATAAGAGAAGGAAGTGTATTAAGTAGCTAAACCAAAGATTTATTTAAATCTAATTTGAAAAGAAATTTGTAAGGTATTTCAAAGCACTTTTAAGTCTGTGTTCTCCCAAACAGTGCATGCAGTCTCTTTTCCTCTTACCAACTTAAGCAGTTTTCCTGTCAGTGCTTAAGTGATCTTCCTTTTTCAGCTATGCTTGGAAATTTTGCTGCATGACCTTCCTGAATCGTTGCTAGACATGTGTCTTAAGTAACAATCTTCAATGATGTACATGGGATTTTTCTGTCCTCATTCCATCACTTATTCTTTTTTCTGTTTTTTACATACAAAGATTTGCACATATATATATTTTTTAAGAAATCATGCACATAGCTATACGTGTACACACACACACAGATTAGCATTATTCCAGACCTATTTCATCATCTTGGTGGTACCTTTCTTGCTGTAAACCTGTATGTCCTAAACCTTAGGAGAAGCGCTTTGTGACTGACAACTGCTACATCAATGTCTATGCTGTTCATTGTTCTATCCTTGCTTATGGTTTATTTTTTTAAATCTTAATATAATTAGTTTTATCACTGTATGTGTATACAAAAGCTGTGATTTTTGTCTGTGATGTTTCATTTGTGACTTAAAAGGGTGGGGGTTTTTTTGGGTTTTTTTTTTTTTTTTTTTTGAAATGTAGCTCCAGAACACTGAATCAACCACCTAGTCAGTTGGCGTCTTAAGATTAAGCTTGCTTTTATTTTCCTGCAGCCAAGAAAGCAACAGTGAACTTAGTGGGTGAAGAAAAGAAGAGCACTTAAGCTATTAACTGGATGAAGTTTCCCTACCGCCTCCTTTATGAAGCTTGATGTTACTGGGAACTGTGGTATACATCTTAATTATATTGCCTTGGAAACATTTTGATATATTAAAGGAAGATGTTTTAAGTTTGCTTACCACTTTTCTGTGTCTGACAGAAAGTAAGCATTTTTATTTAAAAGCAGTGCAGTGGGCAGCATCTGAACCTTAATGAGAACATTCTTTACTCATCTTCATGCAGAAGAAATCTTTCAGTCATCTCTCTGCTTTAACATAAATAAAAAGTATATATCCCACAGGCTCCACACTGTAGTTGTCTCTTTGTATGTTTTTACTCGTCATGCTTCAACTGTGGTGCATCTGGTAACATGAAGCTACTGTATAAGGAAAATACTAGTCTGAACAGGTCTCCTTGAATGTACAGGGAATTATTATGAGAGATGGCATAACAGATGTATTCCTCTCCACCAAAGTTGTAAATGATGAAATTACATGTTCTAGGCACCTGATGGTAGAAATTACTCACTATTGCATGTTTTGTTGTAACACAATATTTGGTAAAGTGTATTCTTAAATGAATAGATACTAAATACAGGGAAGAATAACTTAATTCAAGTGATCAAGGTTACATTACTGTGAAATAATTTGCCAGAAAGAGACGTATTAAATTGCACAGGATTAGCACAAGATGACTAAAGTACACCTCCTTGCCTCTTCTTGGTAAATGAAGTTGTCATCTAATAGAGTGCCTTTCAGAATCACTTTCAAAAGCAAAACTACCTTTTGCTAAGGAGCGATACTATTCCAAACACTTTTTCCTAAAGTTCTGTTGAAATACTAACTGCCTTGAATGCCAGTCAGCAGAACCACATTATTAATGGGATGGACTGTGGCCTCTAGGAGCTTTTTCTGCTCAGAAAAATCTGCAGTCTCTTCTGACCTGTACTAAGAGCAACTTTTCATGACCACTGTAACTTCCTGAATAGAGATGCTTTGTTGCTGCTTGATATATACCTGACCAATCAGTAAGAATGCAACCAAAGTTACTAAGAGAATAAAGGGATTTTTGCAATCATCAATAGAAAATATTTTTTATTTTAGATATAAACATGTGTTCAGTCTTCCACACCACAGACTTTTCAACAGATTCAGCATGAATTACTGAAATCTCCCAGTTCTCATCTCCATGCTGAGATTTCTTTAAAGCCTGCAGTAACACTATGACACTTCTTAACTTGCAGAACACACAGAAAGCAACTTTAAGGTTTTGATATGCAAAAAAGTGATTTCTGGTCCAGAGTCTTGCATTCAAAAGATTTAAAGTATACTTTTGAAGGCTTTTGGCTTTCTGCAATAAATTGCTATATAAACATTTACTGTAAATTTTCAGACAGAACTGCAAAAGAATGCACCACTCAGCGCAACTCTGCAGGTATTTTTAAATTTGAGAGCTGTATTGAAGATTTGTAGAAGTGTCTTAAGAAAAAAGATTTTAAGCTGGAAAACACAGTGCTTAGGGCTGGAACCTTGGATAGCAAAACTGAGACCCACTGTGCATCATTTTTTGTAGGACAGCATAAGCTTTGTTGTTTGAAGGAAAAAAAATACCACAGCTAATAATTCTGTGACAACTTTTTATTATGACTGGATGTGCTGAAGGGAATAAAAATTTACAGCAAAGTTGTATGTCTGTGAAAATCCAGTTCACCATAGAAGTGGATCAATCTTGTCTTGCTTTCCCCTGTCTTAAACCCACTGAACTATTCTGTAAGCTGTACTTAAATCCTGATGCTGTGTTTTGAACCCTAGCAGCTGTGTATTTGGAGGTTGTGTGGCCAGTGTAATTTAGCTTCAGCTCTTGAAAACATAAGTAATAAATAAAAATACTTAATAGTCATACCTGATTTAGGTACAGAGTACTGTGTAACATGCTTCTTTAAAAGCTGCTGATAAATGTTGGACAAGCCTAATGAGGTCTGTTGCAGGAGCAGAACTTACTTGTAATTTCTCATACTACTAAACATTTCTTCCACTTATTAATGGGGATAAACATTTCTAGGTAAGTGTTAAAACATTTTCTTACATCTCTTCTTAGAACTTAAAAGTTAGGCTTAAAATCAAATTCTTGTCTCTACAGCTTTGTATTTCTTAACCTAAGCAGCTAACTCCAGTATTTCCTTGTCAGATTCCTACTTGTAGTAGAACACTGTTAACAGAATGTGATCTTGTTTGCCTTGATGCAAGTAGAAATTACTGAGTTCCTGAAGCAGAAAAGTTACTTTTTCCTGCAAGTAATTTCACTGGGCTGGCCCCATTGATCTGTGCTCTTCTCAGTGTTATTGTAACACTATTTATGTGCAGATGTTGGTATGCACGTATACTCCCATGTCTCTGCTGAAGTTGTAATGTGCTAAATAAAAACAGATACAAATAAAAAAGAGATTCTTACATGACTGGTATGATGCCTCAGCATCCACAATAATCAACAATAACTTCTTATGCGAACGAGGAAGAACCGAGTTTTAAAGAAATGGAATGACAAATTCTTGTAGGTCATGATAGACTTAGTATTTTTTATAAATTGCACGTCTGGCAACCATGCAAATAAACTGAATGTCAGTCTTGTCTTTCCAGAAAACTGCTACATCCAGTGTGATGGAATTAAAAGTGCTTGAGGAGTAACGACCGCTAAGGAAGACCTTTGAAAAAGTTCCTTAGTTGAGTGTATGAACTGGTCAAGTAAAATGTAATTGAAGATGCTGTTCTTTGAATTTAGCATCTTTTGGAAGGCTGTGTAGCTAGCACCTTTGCCAAGGCTATGGAATTCTATACCACTTTATATGCCTACCATTTTGTACTGCTTCATCCTTGTAGGAGAGCATCTTAAAGCCTTTAATTAGACATGTAAACTCATAGAACCACAGAAGGTTTGGGTTGGAAAGGATCTTAAAGATCATCCAGTTCTAACCTTCTGCCATGGGCAGGGACACCTTCCACTAGACCAGGTTGCCCAAGCCCCGTCCAACCTAACCTTGAACACTACAGGGCTGGAGCACCTACAGGGCTGGAGCATCTATCACTTCTTCAGCCAACCTGTTCCAGTGCCTCATCACCCTCACAGTTAAAAGCTTCTTCCTTATAACTAACCTGAACTTCCCCTGTTTAAGTCTGAACACATTACCACTTGTCCTATCACTACAGTCCCTGATGAAGAGTCCCTCTTCAGCAGAGATACTGGAAGACTGCTATGAAGTTTCCACACAGCTTCTCCAGGCTGAACAGCCCCAACTTTCTCAGCCTGTCTTTGTATGGGAGATGCTCCAGTCCCGTGATCATCCTCTTTTGCTATCTGGGAAAAACAAACAACAACATAAAAAACACAGCACCCAGAAAACCCCAGACCTTCATACATAAGAAAAAGGCACACATACTGTTTCATAAGAAACAGCACTACAGTGCAGGCAATTTGTTCCTACCTGTAGTGTCCCTTGCTCTTTCCCAGGTGCCTCTCTACCAATGATGATCACCCTTCTCCCACCTCCCTTACACCAGGCGCTATAGTATAGTCAATTCTCCCATCTTTAGCTCTTGCCAGATCTAATCTGTACCTGACCTCCAGTTGCATGTGTGCTGACTGAACACCCAACATACTAAATACAACTTGGTCAGAGCAAACTGCCAACCAGGAAGGATGAACACTCATTCTCCTCATCTTTTTTTTTTTTTGTCCCAACAATGATACAACAGGCTTAAAAGTTAGAAAGCAATACATGAAAAGAATATTTGTATTGTCCTTCTTTTTCTTTAGGGGAAAAAAAAAAAAAAAACCAAAACACTCTCTGAAAAGCCAGATTATTTTATCCTAAGAGGTTAATTAACCCCATAAAGGCCAGTCTGTAACAGCAAGAAACTAAATAACTGGTATCCAGTGACAAGACACGTGGGAATGGTTCAAAGCTGCACCAGGGGAGGTTCAGACTTGACATCAGTAGACACGTCTTTACCATGAGAGCAGTCAAGCACTAGAACTAGTCAAGTGTGTCAGTTGGACAATGCCCTTAATAACATGCTTTGACTTTTGGTCAGCCCTGAAGCAGCCAGACAGTTGGCCTAGATGATCATTGTAGATCCCTTCCAAATGAACTAGTCCACTCTTCCAACACAGCCACTTCCTCAGCTAGAAACAGCAGGAAACAAGGGAGCCACACCACCTTTTGTGTTCTCAAGTATACAAACACCAGATGTATATGCTGCTCCAAAAGGGAGTTTTGGTTAGAAGGCTGTAACTTGTAAGTTAACACAAGGAACAAGATGCACACCAGGCAAGCTTTTTAAGAACAGCCATTTTCTGCAGCGCTGGTCTGTGAGAAATTTACTTCATGGCTGAATGTGGAGAACTACATATGTCCATATATTATTGTCTCTTCCCATGTTAAAACACATTTCAAAATAACACTTGAAATCAGAACTGAATAATGATTGTTGTGCTTCTGCTACACCAGCTATATGCCCTGACACGTCTGACAACAGTTCTGAAACTTCAGTTTTACTAACTCCTTTGTTAATTGCCTGTACCTTCAGATCTGCTTAATGGCCAGTGTCCCCATAGGATGCTGACACACAAACCAACGAGGATTGTTACAAGGATTCTTAGCTCACACATCCATTTCAAATGTGAAATCTTTGCCTAGGTACCCAAAAAGCAGTACAGGAAAACATCAAGTATATACTTTCTAACAGCTAGTCAATTCTGCAGGGACACTAGGATCAATTTCCACATTACTTGTGTCCTTGATACAGAGCAGTCACACTCAGCGGTGCACGTCTTTGTTAATATTGCCACCTACAGGAAATTATAGACTAGTGCCCCTTCAGTAACTAGGAAAGTTTCTAAACTGCTTAAGCAGATTCTCAGAGAACTGTGAAAGCAAGACAGGTGACATAAAAAGATGTCCATTATCACCCCGTTTTCCCTCAAAATGATTTTTTTTATTGATAGCATTGAAACTGACAGTTGCAGTGTTTCTGTATTTTTATGGCAGCCTCATCTCCACTCACAGTCCTGCAATGTTCCCTATCTTCCATGTTCCCAGGAAGCGAAGTGACGAAGGGCAGATGGGAAGGGTGCTGAGGAAGGGGAAAGACCTTCAGAAGAGCCTTACTGTCTTGACCTGCTTTTTTTAAGTAACAAAGGAACTCAGTTTAAGGAACTCAGTTTATTAACAAACAGGAAATACAGAAATATAAGCTTAACCTTGGCAGAAAAGGAGTTGCATTTAACTTTGTGATGCCTCATTTAAGAACAACTACTACTTACATACTGTACTTACACTAAAACTAGACAGAACTCATTCAGAGATGGGGGATTACACAGGCAGGCATTGCAGGAATCAGATTTCAACCCTCTAAGGGCAGTAATCATCTGATTGCCCAGCACTGCACAATTTGCCTTAAAAAAAAAAAAAAAAAAGCTTTAACCAAAATACCTGAAGAGCTTTTTTTATTTGATTAATCACAGTTTCATGCATTTGAGCTCAATATTACTCTTTCCAGAGATCTTTCTCAGTCTTTTTTGTAATACCCTTACACTTAAAAACAGCTTTACTATTTTCAGTTCCTTGGGAAATTTTGGTAAGCAATGCCACCAAGATTCTTTCTCAACATTTGTAACATAGCACAGACAAGTTTGCAAGATATTTAATTTCTGAACACTGTAAACAGATATCCCATGGGATTTAACCTCCACATTTTTCATCTGTCCATGGTCTCAAGCTGTAATTTAGAGTACTTCATTTAGAGTACTGATTTAGATGGCACACCATGACCAGGACTTGGCTAGAGTCATTCCCCTCCACTTAACTGAGTTACCTCGTACCAATTAATTTTCACAGAGTTCTCACTGTACATAGTTTCAGGGAAGTTACTCAGCACTCCGTTTTCTGCTAACCCCCACCCTTCAGATAGCATCTGTTCCTGCTGTTCCTACCCTATGGCATTCCACCAACTCATAGAAATACCACTTAACTAACTTCTCAGAATTTAGGTGCATTTTCAGGCTCAGATAGTCCAAACGTAGAATGCATGAACTGTTACATCACCAGACAAAAACCTAAAGACATTTATATACAACCATGGTTGATTACAGCCTTAGAAAACAGGACTTCTTCTCCTAAGACAATCCATTTTAGACACCCTACATACTGCTACTATATCACTAGTACAGGGCTCGGACTCAGGAACTTGCCACGGCAGCTTCTGGATTTGGTAAAGGATGACTGCAGTCCTCCTTGAGTGAACAATGCAATGCATGAACCAGACTCACAAAGTATTACATGCAGGAAATAAAATTGACTTTGAACTAGTCACAAATCAGGGGCTCTATGCAGTTGAACTATGGGCACCTACTGGCATCTGCTTCAAGGGGCACTGGTAACTCACCATCCATTTGAAAAAGTTGCAGTTGAGTGCAACAAGAAATGTACGAACGTGAGAAAACTCAAACTACAAGGACAAGTAACTTGGGATATCATCAAGAACTTTACCAAGTTTCATTACTTTACAATCATCATTAAATATCTGAATACATTTTGAATTGAATGCACTCCATATTTAAAGTGGGAAAAAGGTGATGCCATGGTACAGCCTACCCGACGAGAGACAAGTCTTGAAAGAGAATGTTGGCACATGAAAAATTCATCAAAAATAATCTGATAACTTGCTTCCAATAGTCATCTGTGAAAGCATTTAAGTGACTTTTGTTTTTATACAGTTAGAAAACTCATGCAGAATTTTTTAACTCTAAACAGGTACTGCTGCTTCTTTTTCAATCTCCTTATATTGAACTCTCTCTAATCTAACTTGCACAGTACATTTCTTAATTAGCTTGAAGGAGCCTTGCTACTCGACAGCTGTTGTGACTAACTCACCTTCCTCAACTAACTTTATATCCCTGAGACGTAAAAAAAATACTAAAAAAAAAAAAAAATTGAGTTACCAAATACTGCAAGCCTCAGACATCTGAAATAGGATGGAAAAGTAAAGCTGCATTTCCTAAGCTCTCAAACAAATGGGATAATATAGTATCCCATATCATATAAGACACAAAAGGGAGCTCTCCCCCCTGCCCTCCCCAATTATCTTAAAACTTTACAACATTATCCTTGCAATATATATCTCTGACTTCTTTACAACAGGCTGTGCAGTAAAAAGTAACATTTTTGGATGAAGTATTCTATAAAATTATTTTTTTAAATTAACATGTCACCTTTATTAGTATACTTGACAGCTGTGAAAGAGGGACTGTTTGAAATTGATAAATTTTAGAGTGGATATTAGGAGAAATTTCTTCGCCAAAAGGGCTGTCAAGCACTGGAACAAGCTGCCCAGAGAAGTGGTGGAGTCACCATTCCTGCAGGCATTTATCTGTAGATGTGGCACTTCGGGACACGGTTCAGTTGTGAACTTGGCAGTTCTGTGTTAATGGTCGGACTCAATGATGTTCAGGGTCTTTTTCCAATCTAAATGATTCTATGATTCCATAATTATTATCAGGGGAAGTTTACAGAGGCATAACAGCATTGATTTACATTTTCCTCTTAGTGACAAAGACTCTCTGTAATTAAGAAAATCACTTCACTAGCATAGATAAATTGCTTACTAAGGCAACCAGTTCTCAGGTTATCTAGTCTGCATAAGAGTATTTATTCATGTACTTATCAAAAGATGCATACTTCCTCTGTAAAGAATAATTCTCCCTCCCACCCCATTTCTTTATGTTCTTCCACTTTTACAGGCGGGTGCTAACTTCAGACTCGCAGGTTGTGTGTCAAGACAGGTTTATTTTTACATAGATGCAAGGCAGCTACATGCATTCCAGTTCCCAGAAAAGTTCTGTTCAGCTTCACCTGTTTATTTCTTGCTTTCATCTGTCACTTGGAAGTTGCAGCAAGTAATGTGTCCATACAGCTTTGTCGTAAATACAACTATGTGATGTAACAGTTACTCCAAATGTGAGCTCATTTCTTCTTCTTCCCTTTACCTTTCTTGCCTCCCTCTCCTTGCTGAAGACTTTGATCACTACCTCCCATCTTTTGGGTTCTTGATTTCAGTTTGGGAATAGTTTCTGCAGCATACAGCATCACTGACTTACCTAAAAATATAGGGAGAGATCAATGCACGCCTACTACATTAAAAACATTTGCATAATTTTCAAAGTTAGACATTTCAGCCCCTATACAGATTTCTGTTACGTGTATCTAAAGCATACGATTTGTGCTTCCTTCCCCCTGCACAGCTACAAGTTTGCAGAAAATTCTCAAACTCCCCCCCCCCCTTTTTTTTTTTAATTTTAAAGAAGTACAGGACTGATCACTGTCATAGCAGACTAGAACAGGCAGATAACCTGACAACTGCCAAAGCATTTACATCCTTCCTGTTACTTTTTCCCTTTGCCTCCTTAATGGGCCTAAAACACCTGGGACAGAATGACCAGGCAAAGCTACAAGCATTTTTAGAAAGGCACTGCCTTCTTCCAGCAGAAATAGGGTTTAAGTTGTCTCCTTCTAACCAACAGCACTTCAATGCTACTCTAGATTCGATACTATTCTTGCTCTTTCCTTAAGATACACACTTCTTCATATATATATGTATATATATATTTGCTTTGCTTTTACACACCAACTAGTTTTCAGGAAAAATGCAAAACATTACATTACTTGTCATTCAAGATGAACTATTCCTGTTAGTTAAAGGGAGCTGCTCCATTGTTTATTTATGAAAATGGCCAGCAGAAAACTCAGCTGAACTCAGTATTGTACTTTATCAATTAGGCATCCATACTGATACCTAGCTGATGTCTGTAACCCAAGAAAAAGACTGAATTTAGACATTTTAATACCAAATCCTTTGTTTTAACTGTCAGCCAAGCAGTAAGTGAACACAGCAATCATACAACACTCCCCACAATTCCCTCCAATGCAACTGCTTGAAGAAATATCAGGGTTAAAGATAGCAGCACTTTACAAATCCCACTCAATGCTCACACACCAACTGCATCTGATTGACTTATACAAGCAAAAGGGTTGATTTGGTTGACTTAGGCAAAGAGATGTAATGTAAAGTTGTAAAATGTGAAAGAGTAAAGCTAATTAAGCAAGTTGGTAACATAATAAAACAGAAGGACTTTGTTTATTTTAACAGATAAAGTGCCTAACAGAGGTACTCTACTCACGTGTTGGAAACTGAGGTAAACATGGATTACCATCATCTTGTTTGAGCTGGATTCGTACTCTTCCTCTGTACTGCACATCTCTGTTCCACTCTCTGGGATACATCTTATTTTTCTGTCATACAAAAGGAAACACTTATTATAAAAGTACTGTAATAACTGAGCTAAGTCATAGCAGCCTGGAATACTAACAGATGTAAAATATAACCGTAGCTCACCAACAGTGTCACCAACTACTCAGCCACTGCAGTAGTATCCAAAGCTATAGCACAGTGTTTTCAAAAGCACTGCTGCAACTAGTACCGGTACTGACAATTTAGGAAGTAATCTGGTACAGCGACTGCTCCACCTCCCCACCAGTCTGGACTGCAGTGATACAGGTTTTCGTTTCATCTCCACAGCCACAAACCCTTCTGGATACTTAGAGACAGATGTTTGAGGCCCACTGCTTGGAGATACTCATAGCCTTTATTTTTGTCAAAATGTTACAGGTTTCTTATTGATACTAGCTATTTCACAGGCAGGGTGGACTAATCTGAATATATTATACTTCTAAAAAGCAAACTCATTTTGGTTTTGGGTACCAGTCACTCACTTAGATGAGGACCTAAATTTTGGAAAAATTCAACAGTGTTTTAAATTAGTGATTACTTCAGAAAATTAACTGCAAAAGGTTACCTCTGTAGAAATCCAGACTCATTCCCTAATAAAAAAGCAACCAGCTTCATCTATTTAAAGAATAAGCAGGTATTGCACTAAAAAATGAACATTCTCTGGTTAAGACATAACTAGTCCTTTTTTTTTTCCTGTATTACCTCTAACAGCACGTTGAATCCAACTGCAGCACATACATCCTGGATTTCTGTAGATGTGGGATTTTCAACAGCCTGTTGAAAAAATATTTTACAGTTAAGTATTTTTCCGTGATGAACTACTTACACAGCAATAGTCAGCAGTTTCCACCCCATCCTCCATAACTACAAAAAAGAGATGAGTAAAGAGAAAGTACTTCACACATTGACAAATCTACTGTAGAAGACACCTGTGAGTGCTTGTAAGGTCTAAAAAAAACCAAAATCCACAACAAAAAAGATATAAGACATCAGAAGAACGGGACACAGATGAGGATTAATTAGTACAGGGGAAATAAAAGAATTGCTGAGGAGAAGTAACTGCAATAATATTGATTATATTTAAAAAAAAACAACACCGAAACAACCAAAAGCCATGAACTGACAACAGCAAGCTTGCAGCAACGACTGAAGGAAGAAAGAACAGAAACTTTCTAGGCACAAAGCAGTGGATTCCTCCCACAGACAGATCTTTAACTGGCAACTTGCATGCTCAAGAAAGGTTTTATTTTTAACTATTATCAGAAAAAACACACAAACCTAAAAGAAAAGCCCTCTATATTCCCAGAAATACTTGTTAAAAACATCATAAAGGAGATTTTCAATAACTATTTCAGATCAGATTAAATGCAGTAACAACTACTACATTGTGCATATGTGCCACATGCAGTGTAAGTTCTATCTTTGATGCAAGCAGTGGGGACAGGGCACAGACTATAAGCATGTATACTCAAGTCACGAAAACGCAGTCATTAGGTACCTATTCTTTTCTTATTTTGCTTTCAAATTTGACAAACTACTTATGTAGGAGGTTGAGTACATTAAGTTTCTCAGTACTTCATCTGTCTGCCAAAGGTGCTGCTTACATGAAATTGACACTTAAACCCAGCGCTCTTCTACCAAATTCACATGCTGACTAGGTTACCTTCAACTACACTGTAATTTCCTGTTACCAAGCTACTTGCCATGGGGAACAGGAAAGAGCAGCAGCTTTGAGATTTACTTCCCAACTCTCTAACCACTGCCACACAGCAAGACAAAACATTTTATTTCCCTGCCACCCACAAACTTACTTTGTCTATAGGTATCCTTCTTCCTTCTGCTATTGTCTTCTTGTTATTCAGATATGCTGGATAAATGCAGATGAATCTAAAAAGAGAAAGAGTTTAAGTAATATCAACTCTCAACTATTCAATTATTTATGCATATTTAACTGGTAAAACAAAAAATAAACCTCATGACTATGATGCAGAAGTTCCCACAGTATCTTAGAACGACCGTTCATTTTCCCTAGATCAGTTAGTAAGATGTTGTAAAACCCCATTTCCAGTTATCCAGGACATTCCATGACCACCTGGCTGCAGTGTTCGTTGCATGACAATACTTTGTGGAGTACATCCACTTCGAGTAAAATAGATCTTTGACTAAAAATATATTTGAGTAAAATATTTTTGTGCCATATGCTTTGAGTAAAAAAAAAAAGAAAATAAGGCTGAAAGAGAATTCTTTGACCCATTTCTTACAATTTACCTTTTTTTTTTATTTCCTTCTCTCCTATTCACACACAAAAGAACCCAAATTTGGGTAAGTTATAAAGCCTCTGAAAAACTTTCTTAAGGTATTTCAGTAGATTTAAAACCGTCAAGCGCATACAGTGCGCAACAGAGACAGGATCTCAACCACACTTCTTATGGGACAACAAAAATAAAACTAGCTGAAGCCTACAAGCAAAGGCTAAGAAAAAGGAAAATGAATGCCTACATTTGAATGAGGAACTATGACAGCATAAGTAGATAGTGAAGCAGAAATTGAGCAAATAGAGAAAACAATCTGAAGCAGGCCAATCAGCTAGTTGGAGACTGACAAGGCCCACTGATCCCAACTGCCTCCCGGGAAACATTTCTCCCTGCCTCTAAAATTAGTCTTAGTCATTGCAACTCATATTACTCTTCTCATCCAGTTCTCTTTACGAGTCAACCAGTACCTCCACGTCAGTGGCAGAGTGCTGCATGCAAAATCACAGAATTACAGTCTGGTTTGGGCTGGAAGCACACCCAGTTCCCACCCCCTGCCACCAGCAGGGACATCTTCCACTGGACCAGGCTGCTCCAAGCCCCGTCCAGCCGGGCCTTGGACGCTGCCGGGGATGGGGCAGACACAGCTTCCCTGGGCACCCTGTGCCAGGGCCTCCCTCTCTTCATGCTCCACCTCAGACGCCCAAACTATAGCTACTGACGCCCACAAACACGGCAGCAGCCGCATCCCCCGCAGCCCGGCGCGGTCCTGGCGCGCCCCCGGCAGCGCCCCACCCCAAGGAAGAGGGAGAGTGCTCCAGGCAGCAGCCGGGAGCAGCCCGTGTTACCTCTCCTTATCAGCCCGAGGCGCGGCGGCGGCGGACGCAGCCATAGCAGCCACGGCACCGACACGACAACCGCCGCCCACCCGCGGCCGCCACCCTCCCACTTCCCCTGCATCAGGAAATGCCGCCCCCTCTCCCAGTCCTGCAACCCCGTTGGTTGACGGTGCTGTCTATAACGGCCGTCACCCTGCCAGGCGGTGGAACGTGTACTTCCCGTGGGCTCAGCGCGCCGCTGCCGCGCCCGCGCTGGGGGTGGCGCTGCTCCCCTGACAGGCGTCGGTGAGGGAGCGCCGGGGGTGCGGCGCGGATCTCGGCTCCCTGGGGTGGCCCGTGTGGGATTACGAGGGGAAGCTTGGCTCTCCGGCAGGAATGCTGTCTGAACTGCAGCCTCAGGCTGCCGTACTTGAGGGCGGGGCTGAAGGTACACGGCAACTCACGCGCAGCGGCAAAGCGGGGCACCTGCAGCCAGGGAGGTGCTTACGAGCCAAGGTTACCCTTCAGAATGGGTAAAAATCAGGTAGATGGCTGGACTCGATTAGCACTCCATCAGCAGTTCTAAGAGGACCTGGGATCATGAGTTCATAGTCACTGTCTGGTCGAGCTTTCCACTGTTTTTCATAGGTAGGCCAACATCCATCTGAGTTTCTGCTCCCCACATCCCTGTGGTAGCTCTCCTACCATCGCCTGTGGGTTGTGCCTTATCCTACTGTATCCCAGATTTCTGTTTGCAATCTGATTACAAAGAGACTGGTACGGCTGCAGAACAGGCACATGGCTTGTAGAAGAGTAGATGTGCATGTGTGTATGTGTGCGTGCCGGGCGGTAGCTTTAGCTCCAGCACACTTTGCCAGAAGACACAGGCTGCAACGTATGAACCTGGAGAACAAATCCCCATGTAGCTGTGCCTGCAGGACCATGTCAGCAAGCTGCGAGAGTGTTGTGTCCTTTCTCTGACTCCTGAAGGCCAAGGTTGGTTTGAACCACCTGGTCAAGTGCAAGGTGTCCCTGCCTATGGTGGGTGGGGAGGTGGAACTGGATGATCCTTAAGGTACCTGCTGCCCAAACCATTCTATGATTTAGAAAACTGAGAGATTGATCAGTGTCTGTCATTAATCACAGCCGACTGGGTGATCACACTCCATGCTAGAGAGTGCTGTGCTAGTTCAGTGCATGTACAGTGCTTGCCAGAGAGAAAACGGCAGAGGCCTGGCAGCACAGCCAGCTGTGCCTCCTCATGCGTGTGTGCGGTCTGCCGAAGGCAATGCAGCAGTAATGATATGGGCCCTTAATGGGCTACAGGCACTATTATAAGCCCCGATGGAGGTGATCAGTAGCACATAGTCCGGTTGGAGCCAGTAACTAGGGGAGTATCCCAGAGGTCAATACTAGGTCTGATGCTGTTGAATGTCTTCATTAATGATCTGGATGATGGGCAGAGTGCACCCTCAGCAAGGCTGCAAAGGACACCAAACTGGGAGGAGTGGCTGATACCCCAGAGAGAGGGTTTGCTGCCATCCAGAGGGACCTGGACAGGCTTGAGAAAGGGGCTCAGAGGAACCTCAATGCAGTTCAACAAGGGGAAGCATAAATTCATGCTGCTGGCAGAGGGGACTAGGCTCCCTAGTGCAGGACAGACATGGACATATGCCATGTCCAGCCAAGGGCCACCAAGATGATGAAAGGACTGGAGCGTCTCTTCTAGGAGGAAAGGCTGAGAGACCTGGGATTGTTCAACCTGGGAAAGAGAAGGCTCAGAAGGGTCTCATCAATGAATATAAACACGTGAAGGGAAGGTGCAAGGAGGATGTAGCCAGGCACAGACTGAAACAAGGAGGTGGAGGTTCCCTGAGAACATCAGGAGATGCTTATTTTCTGTAATGTCAGTCACCCCGTAATGGTGACTTGAGCAGTGGCACAGATTGCAGAGGGAGGTCATGGGGTTTGACTCCCTGGAGATACTCAAAAACTGTCTGGGAATAGTTCTGGGCATCCAACTTTAAGTGACCTGCTTGAGCAGGGGGTTGGACCAGAGGAGCTCCCAAGATCGCTGCCAGCCACAATCGTTCAGTCAGTCTGAAAGATGCTAAGTATTTATTTATATTACCACAGCTTCATATATAATCAAATAAAAATTAGGGTAAAGCTTAATGAACAAATAATAAAATTTACTTCTCACATGTATTTCTGCAATGTTTTGTTTCTCAGTTATTTTGTAAAGCAATTTCTGGTGTATAATGGGCTACCATTGGACCTCACCTTGAGGAATGCTGCTCTGATGTTTCCTTAAAGAAGGCATTGAACACACCTGCAGTTTGTGAGTGGCACAGTACCGTCAGTACTTAATTCAGGATATTGAGAAAGATTTTATTTATTTGTTTAATATTGTTAATATTCACAATTGCATGTTTGGTTTTTTTCCCCTTTGAATTCATACAGCTTTTTAATACCGGTGTATTAGATTAATGGCTTCTCTTGTTAACACAATATTTAAACTTACTGTGATAGAACAAAAGCTACATAGCCTGTATCATATTTGTGGTGATGACAAAAATTATGCATCTTTTTCAGATGGAAAAATAATTTTAAAATTGTTTTGTCACCAAAAGTCAGGGGAATAAAATCCCTCAATACCAATGTAGCATTAAGAAGAAGGCATTATTTACTGCAGTGCCAGATGCACAGGGGATACTTCTGCCTAACGTGCATGCCAATTCTTACAGGTTTCTTGCTTATGAGCATTGATCTCATACATATACACTATAATTCCCAGAAATCTCATACATGTTGTAATTTCTTCCCAGAACTAATTAACAGAGGTTACCACCCACTACAGCATGTGCAGTTTGTTTTGAGGGAGGGTCCCAAGGGCCTATGGGACCCCTGGCAGTCGTATCTTTGTTGGCCTTCGGCTGAACTTCTCTCGTTGCTTTCCTTTTATGGTGTTAGGTTGGCTTTTCTTCTAACTCTGTGAGGAATGGATTCCCAGTTCAGTGAGTTGGATAGGTATAGAATGTTCTTCACCCATTATCCTGTTCCTTCTTGACATATATATGGGGTTTTTTAGCTGAAGTTTCACTTGGTTTGTTTCAGCTAGTAAAATGAGTCCTGTCATCAGTTGGAAGTGGAGGTTTTGGAGATGCAGATTGGATCATATGGCATGCATGACTGACCACAATAGGGAAGCATGTTTCTTTTCTGCAGATGCTATTATTATGTACCAGTCTCCTTTATCGGTGCTAGAATTCACAGTATCTTGAAACCAGAATGCCTAAAATGAAGCACTGGATACAAACTTGTCAGTTTTATGCAGATTATCACTGTAGAATTACTTCATTGAGTACATGGCATTCAGTCACTGCATTTGTTCTACTGCCATAAGAAATTACATGTCAGACTTGAATTTTGCATGTTTATAGCCTGAGGAATTCAGAAATAGAACTAGGTCACCCTAGCTCAGGCACATTATAGCTGCATGCCCTTCTCAAATACCTGCTGTCACTGACTTCAGAATTCAATCATGAAGCAAGCAAAACCTGACAGCTTTCAAACATTTCGAAGCAGCATGAACAGAATGTGTAATTGCTGGTGACGATAGGACTGGTATACGTCTGCAGCAAAGTTTCAAGACTGTAAATAATGCCTTAGGTTAGTAGCAGGGATACTGGTCTCTGAAATTGGTGTGTAACTGGGTGATGTAATTCCGTTTGCTGTAACTGCACTGGAAGGAGAAGTGGGAAGTAGCAGGGAACAAGCATTGCAGTACAAGCATCTCAAGTAGAGTATTCTTTCTGCAGACACTGTAAGCAGCAAGTCAGGTGTCCTTAATCAGACTGTATTTTTACTGGTAAAGGTGTCTGGGGAAGAAAAAAAGCAAAACAAAGCAATACAAAACAAAATAAATAAACAAAAAAACCCAAAACAAAACTCCAAACCCCCCCAAAACCAACAAAAACCAACCCAAACAACCAACCTAGCAACAAGAGCCTTTTACGAGTGTGAAAGAAATTCAAAGCAGGTGTGATATAGGCTGGGATAACTGCAAATGCCTTAAATGGAAGAGAGAGCCCAAGAAAATGCAGATGTTTTGAGGTGACACATTTCCTCTGTGTTTTACTGAAGTGTCACGTATAGATGCCAGCTTGTTCAGACCTAGCTTACATGTTCAGTTTTCCCTAGCTTGATGTTATGCTGCGTAGTGTAAACATGCTAAGAATACCTATGTAATAATCAGATTAGGGAAGTCACTTGGGAGGAACTACGTTTTCAGCTAGATTAGTGGAAACAGGTCTTTTTTAGTGGACTGCAGATGGAACAAAGAAAGGGGATGTAGAGTGAAAGCTTGGTTGGTTTAATAGACATTGAAGGAAAAAGGGCAGACCGAGAAGGATTTTCTCCACAATCTTTATAAGCAAGGACTCCAAAAAATATATATTTTTTAGATAAAATATAGGCGCTTGGGAAAAAAAAATTAACTGTTCGCAATGGAAACATACTTCAGAAATATGACTAAGGTGGAAGTAAGGTCTGTCCAACAGAAAACTTTCAACAGCATAGAAAGAAAATAATGCTGTCCTTCATTTAGTTTCATAAAACTGGTATTTACTTGACATGAAACTTCAACATTCGAAATTAACCATGTAGCTGGTGTGCTTAGGGGCTGATTAGCTGCACTGTTGCTGTTGGGGTTTGAGTTACCAGCTGGGGTTTAACTTCCTGACCCGTTCCATCTAGGGTACTCCTTTGTTGGAAGGGGTTAGGAAGTTAAATCCCAGCTGGTAGCTCAAACCCCAACAGCAACAGACAGTGCAGCTACTCAATCCCCAAGCACAGCAGCTATACCACATTCTTCCGATTCTCCTCCCCATCCCTCCAGGAGTTGGGGGGAGGAAGAAGGGGAGAAACTGAGCAAGCAGCTGCATGGTTCTGAGTTACTACCTGGGCTTAAACCATGACAACTGTATACATTATTTTTCCCCAAAGTAGTGGTTATTTTAAATCCATAGAATACAGTTCTTTCAGTCTTAAAAATCCCAACTCCTGTCTTCTACATAGGTGGTTTCTGGAGAGGCACTACCTAATACAATCCTACACAAACTACACAAGTTTATTCATCAGAAACATCAGTTTTGTTCATCTCAATGAACAAATTCTTTTGGATTACGTCTCCTAGACCCAAGCCTTGGCTTACATGAATTAATTCAGAAAGTACAGCAGGCAATATATAAAGTTTTTACTGAGACACTGGGGAGATTCTCAGGCACCACATTGCCAAGAGCATCCAAATCCCTACTTAACTGGCAACAGGAGAACTGGCAAAATGGAAATAGAGTAATAGGAATTTCTACTCAGCTCCTACCCTTCGTATCCGCAAAGACTGGGTCTGTTACGTCTAGGCTTCAGTTTAACGCCCATTCTTTGGCCTTCTGTTTTAGCCTTGTAGAACAACTGCCAGCTATGTAAAGTCACAGCTGTGCAGTTTGTAAGATCAAAGGAAACTATCAATCATCAGTGTGTGAAACAATACATTATCTGCACTTTCACTTAAGAGAGGGGATTTCCATTTTTAAGAATTCCAAATGACGTATGTCCTGGTTTTGGCTGTGGTAGAGTTAATTTTCTTAGTAGTAGCTGGTGCAGTGCTGTGTTTTGGATTTAATCTGAGAATAATGCTGATAACACACTGATGTTTTAGTTCTTGCTCAGTAGTGTTTACACCAATTTGATGACTTTTCAGCTTCTCACCCCACTCCACCAGTGAGCAGGTGGGGTGCACAAGGAGTTGCGGGATTATAGCCAGGACAGCTGACCCTAACTGACCCAAGGGATATCTCACACCATATGGCATCATGCTCAGTGTATAATCTGGGGGGAAAGCTGGTTGTGGCTGCTGCTCAGAACTGGCTGGGCATCGGTGAGTGGTGAACAGTTGAATTGAGCATCACTTGTTTTGTGGTTTCTAATAATTTTATCACTACTATTATTATTTTCTTATTTTTTTTTCTATTACAGTTTCTTTATCTAAACCCACGGATTCCCTCACTTTCACTTTTCCAGTTCTCTCCTCCATTGCGCTGGGGGTGTGGAACACATGAGTGGCTGTATGGGGCTGAGCTGCTGGCTGGGGTTAAACCATGACACTTAAAATATGTAAAATGTGTCGAATAATCTTGTCATGGTGGCTCAACTTCTCAATTAGTAATTTAGTAAGGAAAAAAAAAAAAGATGCCAATTCCCTTTCATGACACTGTGGAAAATGTCAACAACAGATTTAAAAAAGGGAGTTTTCTCAGTATTTGTATTATGTCTTGTTATGTCCACCATCCTGCTCTTCCATAGCTACTTCCACTCTACGTGTGGTGAGATGCACAAAGCAAATCTGAATTCTGTGTTACAGTATTTTGAAACTGCCTTTCCCCCCCTGCCCAATTTACACTTTGCACAGAGGATTGTTAGAAGGGAGAAAATTATGCATGATCTACCTTCATTTTACTTAAATATAATCACTCAAAATCTCCTTATTTTTATGATCCCTACTGACTTTATGCTGCAGATGACAGTAGCGTTTTTTCTTTAATAAACAAAAATGTTTGAATTACTAGTGAGGGTATTTCCTTTTCTGCATATAAATTAAGGCTTAAATGCATCTTTCTGCAGAACACTTAAAAAATAAGGTACCAGCTAATCAGTCCTGAAATTAGAACTCATCTCAAATATGACACAGCCAGCCATAAATATTAGAAAACAAAGGATCTCTGTAACTCAGCAACAGGGTTGTGTTTTTTTTTTTTGTTTCTTTGTTTAAATGCTTATAGCTGTGTCAAAGCCTGAAGTGAACATGAGTGCAAAATATGCATGTATATATATGTGTGTGTTGGGAATTAATCAATCTAGGTCCCTTAGTAGCCTCTAATTAGGGACTAAAGAATGTATTCATTACAGAAAAGACAGACTTTAGAATTGCCTCAGTTGATGTGCTTACAAGTCATAATGAAACAAGCCTTCTTGTGAACCTCTTGCAAGAGATTTTGGAACTGGACTGCCTTGGGACAGTTTGAGGTTTGCTCTAAAATGAAACATGGAAACAAGATGTTCTACTTGTGAACCACGTCCCTGAGCTTTGTACTTACCTGAAATGTGACCATCACCACCAATATGTAACTGCATGGATTTTTAGAGCATTTGTTCTGATATGGTGAATTGTTGAAGTGTCCTAACAGCAACTTCCTTTTTAAAATGGAATTGTACTTCTAATACACACACAATTAACTTTCACTTATAGCCAAGAAAATAATTCCACTCTGACAAGGTGCAATCAGGAGGAAATTTTATATAACACTGCAAGTAATAATTTATGCATAGCAAGACTAAATTCAGGATAAGTATACTGTGAAACAAAATACATTAGAATAGTTGAAGAAATAATTAATTACAGAGTTAGGAGATAAACAGTAATGCATCTCAGGCAGAAGTGAACAACAAAACTGAAGGGAAGATAACTGTGGGCTGAGTTTGTGCAAGAGAAACAACATTTACAGGTGGGAAAACTCATCTGATCTTAGAGAATGACAATTTAAGTACTTGCAAAGAACCAGCACAAGTTTTATTCACGTTAAATCCCACCAAAGAGTAGGACATTAGAGATACTGCTTGTATGTATGGCTTGAGGTCTGAACAGAAGTGCATTTTTACTGAGTAAAAAAGCTCCCTCTATCTCTTCCTGATAAACCAATTGAGATTCCACAGCCACCCAAGCAAAGGATGTTTTCACAAACAGCAAAATTAGAATAATTTCCTGAAATCTGGAAGTGGTAGAAATCTGTAAAATACATAAGCCTGTACCTACGTGGAAATTTTCTAAGAAAGGTTATGTTGCACAACTATGCTAGGGAGGCATCACCCAGTCTTAGTGTAAGTAAAACCAGCACATCTGGTAAACTGTAAGTTGACAGCAGAAAACCTGGGTATAAATACATACTCCATATTCATCTTGCCATCACAAGTTAACTGACACCTGCATTAATTATTGTAAACTCTTCACCTTTTCTGCACCACACCAAATTCCCCTGCACTTCCAATATGTACCCAAACACAACACTTAACCAGTTAACTTACCTAAAAACTCAACCTTAACTACGTAACATTCTCTATAAACACATTTACAGATACAGTGTTATTCTGCATATAGAAGACTATGAAGCAGGAATCATATTTCTACATGTGACTTGAAATGAAAAAAAAAAAAAAAAAAAGTGTGGGCATCTCTTCTGGTTAAATGTAAAAGTGCAAAGGAGATGGCTGTGGAACCAGAGAGTGAATACATTTGTGTGATTTGGTATGAAGAAAGTTCAAGTTTTAAGCATGTGAAGGAATTCATGCCTCATATCAATGGACGCTTCACTTCTGATTCACAGCTTCATCCAAATCACACATCTTATCAAGAACAAGGTGTCAGGTTGATATGACTTTGCAAGGCATTACAGCAGAGATACAAAGTTGTGTTCAGGCAGAAGTCTACATGTGACTGTTGGTGATGCTCTTATGACTGTTCATACTACTTAATAAAAGCTAGGTAAGTCAGCCTGGGAGGCACCTAGTAACAAAAGAATAGTAGAGCTTGTACGAGTTCACCTAAACATTTTCCAGATCATCCCTACAGGTAGCACCATCTTCATTAAGGAAGGGAGATGTTCTTTCCTTCTTCAAGCCTCTTCCAGAAAACTAGTTGCAGCCAAGTCTTTTTACTGGAAGTTATTTACTGCATTGAGTTTAATATCACAAATTTAAAGATTGTCACCTAGGAGTTTACATATGGTAGAAAGATATGCTCTTTGGGTATTTTTGATGAATTAATACTTCCTTTCCACAAGCACAAACTGCAGACTGTTGTAATACTTCTGAAGTTAGTTGTCAGAATTACCCAAACACAAGTTAAAATCAAAGCACCAGGGGCCATTAGGTGAGCAATAGTTAAGAGTAAAAAAAAACCCCAACTTTAATTTGCTTCTGCTGTCTCAAAAAAGGGTGAAGAACAGTTCTGAAATGTGGCATATTGGCTTAAAATGGCCTGTAATGGCTTGATCCAACCCACTGACCACTCATAAAGGAAATGATCCCAACCTCCTTCTACCAGCCTTAGCTGTGTATTTTCTTTTCTGTTGGCTCAGGTGGCATTTGACCAACCCTGCATTGAGCAAATTCAGCATACTAAATGCAGCACTAATCAATTCTGTTAGGTAAGAGGTGAGCTAGTCCACTGACAGTTCAGACGACAGGCAGGACTCACAGCCAAGAGGATGGGAGAAGAAAACTTCTATAGCACATGCCATTTCTTCAGTTCTAGATCTAGATTCATGGATTTTTATCCTTAAGAAAAATGAGGAAGCTAATGCACTGTTACCTTCTTGGTAATCTCAATTTCTGGGACAGACAGGAATTACACCAAACCAACCATCCAAAAATTCAGCTATCAGATCATCAGACACAGGTTTTGCGGTTTCGTGGTCTATTGGTATACTCTCAAAATAAAACCTCATTAATTTATGGACAAGGTACTCTCTCCTGTGCAGCTTATGCCATTTACTGGAAAGTACATCCCTGGGACAATATGGCTGAGTCTCCAAAATTGTCCCTTTTCTTTCTCTCCCTATTTACCCAAGACACAACAACTAACTTCCTAAAGCCATCACTTGTCTGTGCTGAAGAATACTGTTGTATTTATATTAACTAAAATTATTACTAATTAAGTAAATTATATTTACTGAAGCTTACAGCATAAACTATACTTGTATTCTGCAGCCAAGCCCTGCTTAAAACAATATTCCAATCTAATAAAGAAATCCTGGTAAGGCTTTCAATTTTTAAGCTGTCACCTCTGGTAAGAGTTTTGAGAATTATTTTTAAGCTTTCAGGGAAGAATAGTCTTGACAGATAACTGCATATGAAAAACAGAAATAGATTAGATCCCCTTTAAAGTCTGCAATACTTAGTGAGAAGAGCTTTCACAGAAATTGAGCAATAACCTTAACTGTGGCACACTGCAAGAAACTGAAATGAATATACATTTTAAAAAGTTAATTAATCACAGTTTATGGGGAGGACACATTTTGCTATTCACATCAAGAGGACAAAGCTTTAAGTCTGAACTGAGCTTTATGAACGTATTTTCAGTATAATCCAGTTTTTAAGTTTCATAGATTCTGGGTATGGTAAGCTAATTCAGGGAGACAACTAAAGATACGAGCACAAGTCACAAAAGTTCTACCAAAAGCTGTAGAAAGAAAGGCAGTGCATCCCAGAACAGTAAAGTGAGTCTTGGATTCTTTGGCTCCTTGTTTTAATTTGTTCTGAATTGACATAATGTCCTCTTACCTTTATGAAGACGCCACCCTCTGTGGCATCTTCATTAAAATAAAACCAAGGAACCCAAAGTAAATTTTTAGCAGCACAAATCAAATCAGTCATGAGTCTAGACAGCATTAACAAAATCCAAGCCCAAATATACTTATTACAGACGTTTTTCTTTTTTTTTAATTTATTTTGTATTTCCGGGATCTGTTTTTATGGTTAAACTTAGAATATAACTTTATATCCCCATCACTAACATAAATCAAACATCATCAATGTCCTATAAAATTCTAAAAGGCTCTTAGTGGGTACTAAGTATTTCAGATAAAGCATCACAGAAATGTAGATCTGGAAGGGATTTCAAAGGATCACCGAAGCCCATCTCTACAGTCCATCCCTATGAGATGTTTCATAAACCTCTTCTTAGAACTTCTATAATGGAAATTTAACAACTCCCATGGGAAGCATATTTTAGTGTATCACTACCCTTATAGTTGAGAAGTTTTTCTCATCTGTCTTTGCTAAAAATACAGGTTACTTACGAGGATATTAAGAGAAACTCCCCAATTATAATGATCATAAAGTATCTCCAAGGCTATCTAGAGAAGCCACTACAATTTTCAAAGACATTCTGGTGTTTGATACACATACAATTATTGTTCTACCTTATCTTCCTCTAATCCCCTCAGTTATAAAAATGAAATCAGAATTTCTTTACTGAGATTACCTGTAAATTCTTACATTGACAGGACTCAGATGTAAAGCTGGATTATGTGGTATACCTTCATATTAGCAGTTAAAGGCAAAAAAAAAAAAATCTCATCATTTATAAGAAAAGCGTTCTTACATTTTAAACGCAAGTATGGAGTTCTATATTCTTCTCTAATAGGAAGTCCTAACTTTGAATACATCACACAATCTGTCTCATTCTCATCTTTAAGAGGACACTAATATTAATAATGGAAGTTTTGTGAAGATGCTGTATACAAAATACTTCAACTGATAACATGAGAAGTGCTGCTTATTAACAGATTTCATCACATGATGTAGAAACATGGCATGTCTCTAAGCAAATCTGACAGGAAGCAAAGCACAAGAGCACATGGGATACCACTTCTCATAAAGAGGTATTTTTGGTATTGGCTTTTATCTAAATTGATTTCTGGCTGCTAGTTGTATCTTAATTCAGCAGTGCATATCCTATAGTGAATTTAAGATAAAAGTTGATTCATTTCAATATCAGATGAACTACAGAAGCCACAGATCTGATACACTCTGAAACTCTGTTAAAGCTACCCTAAAGGTAAATTGCTCTATTTCAGGGCATTCTGAATCCTCAATATCAATTATTTAGAATGCTAACTTTAGAATACTCCATCTGAGATACAACAAAACTGACAGAGTGTTTTGTGGTTTGTTCCATCATGCACAGAATGATCCATGTTTTATTCTCTCATGTTTCTACTTTAAACCAATTGCCATCTGAATTCAGACTGTATTTGTATTTCTAAAGCAGAAATTTGTCTTTTCGGCATTGTCCTAGCACAAACCATATTCCCATCAAAAAGGCTTGAGGAAGCAAATGTCCTGGTTTTCTACTATGGTAACAGATTTTTTGCTTCCATGGGATTCTAGCAGTATTTTCCCCTTCATAATTTTTAAAAAATAAATAAATAAAAAACAAAACAAAAAAAAAACAAACAAAACACAAATAGCTCAAAAAATTAATTCTATAGTCACTATTACACATTCTACATGATATCCCCAAATTTTAAAAATCTTTCATTTCACAAGTATTGTTTTCATAGATACAGTATTGTTTCAGGCTTGCAGTCATGAAAACAACTACACCGCTTGGCTACTGGAAACACCCTGCCTTTAGCCTTGTTATGCACCTGAGATGTGTGAAACTGTCTCAATTACAAATATATTACAGAAGACTTAGGGCCTGATCCTGCAACTGTTGTAAGATCCTACAACAGCCATTTGTCAGTGATAAGGAGAAACAAATATGGGAGGTGCAAGATTCTGCTGGATCAGGCCTTAAGTGTAAGTGCATTATACAACACAGTATATGCTGAAATCTCAAAATACTGTGTATTTATGTAATGCATAAGTAACACACACAACTTACATACAGTAATAATTTATTCTGAAATGTTCATTTTAGTCTCTGTTGAGACGTCACCCCCATGTCTCATTAATAAAAGAGCAGCCATCTCACCTCAAATAACAGAATATACAACGAGTTACAGCATAGCAAAAAGTTTCTACCTACTTTAAGATAAGATCTAATTCAGGATTCAGGTAAAATAATTTTGCTCAAGGTTTTACAGTTACGCATTTTTCTTTTTTTTTTTTTTTTTTTCTAGAGCACAAAGAAAGTGTAAATAGTTACACCATACCTAGCTATGCACATTATGTGACCACAGAAATGTTAATCATTACTTCAGAAAATAAACCATCAGTTCCATTCATGCAGAAAAGCAGGCTGGGAGAGCTTGTTCGGCAGAAACCATATTACTGTGAATTTCACAGCCACATGATTAATTATTGGGTTAGATGGACTCACAAATACTAAAACTGAGTATACTTTTTTGCATAAATAATACCAGTTCTTCCCTGATGTAGTTTAGCCAGTCTGCAATCTAAAAATGATTGACAAAGCAATGCAGCACTATGACTGTATGCAATATTCCATGATTTCAATGGCAAGCAATATTTAAAGGATTATGCGATGGGATGCTAATTAAATACATGTTAAACATACTGTACAAAGACACTTGTGTTAGCAAGTTTATTCCAAACTGTCAATCAGGTATTCCTCCAAAATATTACCAGTGAAGACAAAGTATACTATCAGATATGGCTTCCAGAACAAGGACTCTCTAACAAGAATCAAACCTATTTACAACAAATAAGAACAACAAAAAAAATCAATCCCCATTGTTTTAAAGTTTCATTTGAAACAAAACTTCTAAATAGCTGCTGTATATAATACATCAGTTTTATTTTTTGTTGCACTTAAACAGAAGTTACCAGGTAAGAGCCAGAGTGACGTTTAGGACTCTGAGTTCCACTTGAGTCTGGATTTTCAGACTTGGAGTCACGTTTCTTTGTGCTGTTATTTACGGGTGTTGGTATTTGTGATGGCCGAGCAGAACTGTTGTCCACACTACTCTTCCTGCGGCTTGGATTGTAGTTGAAAGGAGTCACTCTTGCTGCAACAGCACCGATGGGAGAGCTATGTTTGCTTGAGCTACTGGAGCTGAATGGTGTACGCTCACTTACAGTACTTTCATTATTTTCTGGTGCAGGAACAGGATTATTCTGCAGAAGCTTTGTTTCAGTGCCTTTCTTATCGGGACTATCCATCTGAAAGAAAGAGTTCAGACGGTTTTCTAAACCAATGGTACGAACTGGAACAGCTCCATTCCCTGGGGTTTGTTTTTCTTGAATCTCTTTAGAATCTTTACCACTCACACCCCCTTTCTCCAAAACACTGTCAATAACAGGAGGAGTATTTCCAGTTGGGGACCTCCCAGATCGAGGATTGTTAATTGGGCAGTCCTCTATCCTTACCCACACATCCTCAGTCTTAGACACAGCTGGTGCCATCTGATAGATAAGACTTTTGGAATCAGAGCCACTTGTGGCACCTGATGAAGAATGCTGAGGATCATTCATTATCTGAGGAATTTCGCTTTCTTTTATTTTTCTCCAAGTACCTTTTGCTGGTGCTTGGCTTTCTTTACTTTGCTTGTGTCCAGAAAGAGAACTTACATGTTGCTTTTCATCTTCACTTTTTGCCTTTTCACTGGATTCTGACGAAGCTGACAAAATTGAGGAGGAACTTCCTGTTCTTCGCCAAGTGCTTACACGAGGAAGTGATGAGGAATGCTTACTATGCTCACGCTTCCATGTTCCTGACCTACTGATCAATAATCTAGATGGACTCTCAGAATGAGAACGAGCTATATCATGACGTTTTGCTTGTCTCCCATCATATTCTGTAGAAGGGCTCATATTAGGGGGTAATTTTCGCCAACCACTAGCCTGGGCAGTTGCATGAGTGGATGAAGACATATCAGGAAGAGATGGACTTAAAACTGGGGTCTGTAGTTGGGACCTTGTAGGAGAATCTGGCCTGGAAGGAGAGAGAGATTCAAATGAAGCTGACTCTTCTAATTTCCGCCTCAGAGTTGGGCTTGGAGCTTCTTTAATAAAAGTTGACTGACGAACAAGAACAGGTCTCTCAGATCTGTCAGATTCACTTCCGCTTGATTTTGTAGATGACATTCTGGATAAGTCAGTCTTTTTGTTTGATCCTCCACTGTTGAGAGCTTGGTTTAACCCCTTTGAAGTGGACTCACTTCGTGGAATGCTACTGGTACTCTTAGGTAAGGCAGTTTGCTTTGTAAGGTTTTGCTGGCTCATCTGCCTGCCTGGTGATGTATATGACATTCTACTTGAGCTTGAAGATTTAGCAGAAGCTGTGCTAGGAGATGATGTCCTTGGCAACTGTGACAGTTTGTTGGGAGGACTTATACCATTTCTTCCTGGGGAAACAGAGTTTCGGCCCGGAGACTGCAGAGGCCTACTTAATGGCTGCTGTTGAGGTCTAGAAGGAGTAGAATCTCTAGATCCTGATCTAGAAGGTCCTTTACTTGACCCACCCTGGTTCAACCCTGATGGTTGCCTAGTTACAGGAGCTGGCTCAGGTTTCACTGATGACTTGACTCCCCTTGGAGAACTACTCAAACCTTGGCCTTCACTGGGACTCTTGGAGTTGGTGTTTTTAAGTGGGGGACCTTTTTTGGAAACGGGACTAGTACTTGAAGAACTATTTCGGACTCCTGGAATATGAATCATTGTCCTACCACGTGAAATTGAAGGCATACTTGTCTGTTGTGGTTGCTTCAACTGGCTTGAAACTTCTGAACTGGACTGAGCTTTTCCTGTAATTATACTTTTATATACTTTCTTCCCTCCTTTGATTCCCCTACTTTCGGATTCTGCTTTTTTAGACTCCAGTGTACTCTTCTCTCCTGGCTTAAGAATTCTTGGACCTTTATTACTAGTGAAAGGTTTTTCTTCTTGGTCTGGGGTAAGATGAAATGGTGACCCTAGAGAAATACCAGATTTTAATGAAAGGATAGAATCAGAGTCTGATGAAGCTTGTCTAGACAGTGATGCAGCAGCCGCAGCTTGATGCAAGCTGCTAACTATAGAGTTTGCACCTTCTTGTATAGCTTTCCAATCAAAGTTCTCTGAATCAGGTGAGAAACCATGTTCTGAATCCAGCCTCTGTATCTCTCTTAAATCCAGTGTTAAATCTTCTGCCAGTATACTACCTGTATTTCTGGAGTTACTTTTTTCACTTTCAATCTTAATTCTTGAGGGTTTTTTCTTTTTAGGCATAGCAGAACTTATGCATTCCTGCAAAAGGTCATCTTCTGAGTCAATACTAAGAGAACTCAGAGAGCTGTTTCTAGAGAAACATACAGGAGTATCTTCCACATGAAATGATTTAGGTGCATAACCAGAAGTTGGTGGTCTATTTGATTCCATCTGTGAATCAGGAGCCTCAGTAGATTTTACACGTTCCCCTTCTTTTTTGTTATTGTTTTCTTGATCAATATCACTGAGGGAACTAAGAGATGAATTGCGAGAAAAACAAACAGGCGTGTTTTCAATAGCAAAATTCTGCATTTTCTCATCTGTAGCTGCTCCTCTGTCTGGAATCTCTTTAGCTGACTGAGAGAAAGTTTTGGCTTGGCTTCTGCCTGTTGCATTTTTTTGACAAACATGTGTCCTGCTACTTGGCTGCTGATTTGAAGACTGTTCTGGATTACTGCAGTCTTTAGTTTCTGTCTCCTTTGTTTCTTTTCCTTTTCTTAATTCTGCCTTCTCCCTTGAAAGGTCAACATCATCATCATCAAAATCTAAAGAACTTAGAGAATCATTCCGTGAAAAACAGTAAGGAGTTCCCTCAATAGGTGTGTAATGATGAGGGGAATCAAACGAAAAGCTTCCTCTTACACGCTCTTCGTTATTTGGCAATTTGTCATTAAAATCTCTTGCATTATTTTTAAGATTCTGTTTCTTTGTATCTCTGTTCTCTGGATAGCTTCTTTCATTATTAATATTGCTTTTAGGCTCTGTGGTTTTTCTTATACGTGCTCTGTATTCATCATTTTGGGGTACAGGCTTTACTGGTGATGTTGGCTTCTTTTTCTCGCCTTCTGATTGGCTTTTATTACTTAGAGATGAAGATGCCTGTTGAATTTGATCCATTATCTTCTTCACTCTGAAAGGTTTGTGACTTTTTCCTTTTGGCATAGCTGAGTTAATGCACTCAGCCAGAATATCACCCTCTTCTGTTTTGTCATCATCCAGGCCTGGGAGAGTCACGACTGAATTTTTTGCTGTCTGACAATCATCAGTACTTCTACCTTCTGTAGGAATGGTGTCTCGCTTTTCAAATTCCCCAGACTCCACTCCTGTACCTACATTGTCTGCATTGGCCAACTCACTTGGGGGTGATTCTATTGTGAGATCACTCAGAGATGTAGCTGTGGAAAAGTTTATTGGTGTACCCTCAACACAATATACCCGTGGCATATCATCTCCCGGTGTGAAACTCACATGCTTTTGGGACTGCAGTCTGCTTTGTGAAGGTAAAAGTTTATAAACTGGCAACTGGCTGGGCTTTCTGGCTACAGGAGGAGGTATTTTGGGAGCAGATGCTTGAGAAGGCTTTTTGGCTTTACGTGAAGACTTTGTTGGCATTGCAGAAATAATACATGCTTCCAGTATTTCGATATCATCATCAGAATCATCCAGAATGTCTTTTTCCGCCTCAACAGGCTTCTCTAATTTCTCCTCTTGACTATCCTTTTTATCATCTGACTGATCAGGTTCTGCTTCATTTCCATGCTCATTTTCATGAACTGGAGGCATTATTTTTAGCTCTGCGTCTTTCTGTATAAATGGCTCATCAAGACTCAGAGCACTCAGGCTAGAAGAGCAAGAAAACCCATCTGGCGTGCTTTCTGTAGCAAAATGTAATAGTGTATCAGCATCTGGCAGTACCTGAACTCTTTGAACAGCTGCATTTACAGCTGCTTGTCTAGGACCAGGCTCTCTCTTTTCTGCAGTAGGTACTTTGCCTTTAGCTACATCTCTTTTCCCTTGAACTCCTTGAGCAGGGGGTGGTGTTTTACTTCTGCTTGGAGGCATTGTTTGTCCAGGGCTGTCTGGAAGGTCACTGGGACTTATAATACCACTTACTATCCCACTGCAAGGCTCACTTTGAACCGAACTAGCAATTGAACGGCTTTCAAAGCTATCAAGGGAACTTACAGAAGTACATCTGCTGAACATGAGTGGTGTTTCCTGCACATAATGTTCTGGTGGGCTTTTAGGAGTCTGTGCACCACTCTTTGAGGGAGATTTGGCACCCGAAGAAAATTCAACAACTTTATGTCTAGCGGAGTCAGAAGGAGACAAACTGGAAGTCTGAAGTCTACTAGATTTTGTTCTGATGTTTTGCGACGTTGACGTGCTTTCATTTACTGCACCTCCTGCAGATAAAGCCCCACTGTTTTCCTTCAGTTCTGATATCTGTAATGTGTTACTAGCTTCTGTCACACGTGTGGATTGATCACGTCCTATTTCATCTTCAGCTGATGACAAAGACGACAAAGAGCTACACCTTGAAAAACATATTGGGGTATCTTCCACGCAGTAGGTTTGTATAGTTTCCTGATTAATAGAGGGAGTTTTACAGGAGGCAGTCTTATGTGCATGACCACCTCTGCTCTGTGCAGAACTTGGGTGAAGCTGGTTCTGTCTCTTTGAACTAGCTGAGGGGGCTGATGTGCTCCCACTGCTTGAAGAAATATGGTCAGTTTTACTGTGCTGCACTGAAGAAGTCTTTGGAAAAGTAAAAGATGGCTTCTGAGAAGGAGGAACTTCTGTTGAGTATTTTAAACTATAATCAATAGGCTGATCGACATGATGTTCCTCTTCATTGTACTGTATGCTGTAATCAGTTGGTCTGTCTTCCTCTTCATGTTGTTCCTCCTCAGAATAACGTTCACTGTAATTGGTTGGTTTATCATCATCATAATCATCTACCTGACACAAAGACTGGCTTACTTTCTGACTTATTCCAAGAGTTGAGCCTACTCTGTTCTGATCTGAACCACTGGATCCTCTTGATCTAAAGGAAGAGACGCACTCCTGCTGTCCAAAAGGTGACTGATATTTCATGTGTTTGTCATCTCCACTTTCCGTGTACACAGGGTAGGCTGCATTTTGGCTCCTTGACTGCCTTTGTTCATTTTGCTTCATTTCATCATCTACTATATGCTTAGGCCTTGTCCATCTTTCATTCTGAGAGGGACTCTGCCTTCCAGAATTCAACTGTTCATCTGAGTATTTAAGACTGTAATTAATAGGAGTGTCTAGCTCTCCATCATTGTCATCCATATGATTTGCACTATGAATCTTATGTGCCAGGTCAGCTGGATATTTACCGTAACTACAAAATTTACTTTCATCATCTTCAGAGTAAGATTCAACAGAAGGTTTCATTTGGCCTCTTTTACCATAGCCATCACTACTGCTGACACTATTTAAACTATCATTTGAAGCTCTTTTGTATTCCATTTTTGTATAAGACACAGGACATGTCCTGTTTGAATTCTCAGATTTAGGGAAGTATGTATTTGAGTGAGTATGGGCAGTGGTTGATCTCCTCGGGGCATTTCTATCTTCTGTCAAACAGTGCATTTCAGAAGTGGAAACAGAACTTTTGTCTTCTTGTGGAATATGCACACTTGTTGTTACTTCTTCCATAACTTTGGTGATCTGAGCTGCAGCAATAGAAATCTGCATTCCCATTCTCTTGGAGGAATTCCCAGCATTCTCTGGAGCTGGATGATAGGTATTTAAGCCTACTGCTCGTTCCCTGTCAAGACTTCTGTCTTTCTCAGATCGAGAATTTTCTATGTTCCCTCTACTGGAAGAAGAGGAGCCAGGCAATACTGTAGTATTTAAATATGGTGAAAGTACAGACACATTACCAGCATTAAAACTCTCTGATCTGCATACACCATCATCATGCCGATTTGAGTCCAAGACATATTCACTGTATATATTTTGCTTATGTCTCTGCTTATTACGGTGAGATGCTTTCGGGCTTAAATTATCTATGTTGTCAAAAGTCTCTGATAAATGCTGAGCATCTAATTCTGCTTCCAGTGCCTTTTGTTTTCTGACATGAAGAGACGGTAAGCTTGATCCCGGAGACATAATGTTGGCATCCTTATATTTTGCTGGCCTGTTTGCCATGAGATTTCTTAAAGCTGCAGCACTACCCATGGCTATCATTTTGTGCTTAGAGTGAATGAGATTTTTCAACATGCTTACAGCTCCCATGTCCCACAGTGCCTCCTGATCCTTTGCGTTCCTTGCAGAAAGATTCCACAAGGTCCCACAAGCATTACTGACTATTGTCAAACTGTGTGACTTCAAATGTTGTAACAATGTTTGTAAGCAGCTGTTCTCTCGAAGGATTTGCCTGTTGTTGAGTAATTGGAAACAAACACCAGTAAGTGGCATTTCAAAAGGGTAAGAGAAAGCAAAACAAAACCCTATTACACTACAGGCAAGTTTTGCCCTTAGAAAGTATAATCATGAGTTCTCCAGTGCAAACTTATATTTCCTCTAGCTTTCATCTGAATGCTAATCAAATCCTATTATAACTATGAATAGTTAGCTCTTAGTACAGTTCCTCATCAACAAGCAGCAGGTATTAATATGTCTGCATATTCTTGTTATGTAAATGAAATAAATACTTGCCTTATCAAATGTATTTAAAATTATCTGTATATAATTACTATACTAATATATGCATTTACAGTAAGACTCAAGTCTTAGAAACTGTCTACTAAATATGCATGCAGAACTGCCAAGATTTTCAGAAAAAAAAAACCAACCAAAAACCACCATACCCACCTGTGGTCCTCATTAGTAGCAATTAAGCTAGAAACATTTCGTAATATTCCTCCTCCACTTTCAATGATAGCTAAAGTGTTTGTTTGGCTCCGGTATGTCAGTGTGCTAACTAGAAATGCAAGAGCACCATCAACAGCACATATATCAGCTTTGTTCCCAGTACAGTGTGCTGACAAATTCCATAAGGCACTCAGAACACTTTTTAGGGTGGATTCCTAGGAAAGTAACAAAATGGCAGAATTAGAGAAGTTTTCAGCTGTTGATCACAAGCTCTCAGAAGTACATAAGTCAGCTTCAAGCTGTTATGTGTGTTTCAATTTCTGCTTTTGGGCTGATAATCTATGTGTGCAGACAGCAGTGCACAAATAAATACTTTTGTTTGCTTCTCTCCCTCCTTCAGCTATGGATTTGGTATTTCTTGCTCCAGAGTTTTCAGAAATCTGTGACACAATACTTGTTAGCTGCCATAATGGTAAAAATGGCTTGAAGACTAGCTGACAGGAGACTCTGGAATTGAATATAATCCTGTCTGGATACCAAAGATATATCTAGAAGATTACAGAAGTGGTAGTTACCTATTCAGTAACTCAAAAGAGGTTTTATTAAATTGCAAAAGTATAAAAAAGTCTATTTGAACAGCAAAGCTCATGCAACTGAAGAGCAAAAGCTGTCAACCCTCATTAAAGAGCTACTAGTAGTTTTGAGATGTCATTGTGACATGGTGGTCTGCTGCTACGTTAAGTCAAAAGCAACTCTCTTATTTCGAAGCAAGTTACCTAAACCACACCATATATGTGACCAACTGCTTTTATAAAAAAGAAACATATCTGCGGTTTCTGTAAAACAACTGCCATGTCGCAAAAATTTATCTCCATCATTTATACAGGATACCTTCTTAACTTCTAAAGCGCATTCCATCAATGCTTTCACACTTCCAACTTCTCTTAAAGTCTTCTTGCTGTTTACATCTGCTCGCCATGACAAGTTCCTTAACACACTTGCAATGACCTGCAAAACATGAAATAAAAATAATGTTATGTCAGTATAGCTACTGTTTAGCAGGTTGTCAGACTTCCTCCATAGATTTCTGGAACACTACAGATTAACGAACATTACCCATGTTCAGCTACTGAACTAAAATTTGCTAAAATCTGCTTTTTGTTGTGTTGTCTGCTAGACTGTTCTAACATTTCAGTATCAAGTTAGATCAAAGGCACTGGCTTTTGTGTGTGGGTACCTAAAAGAAAAATTTTGAATCAGGCTCCCTGCTTTCCACACTGGTTGAAAAACTGGTCCAAAACCTCAGATTCCTGATCTACTCTAGTAATTTAGTATCACCTTCTTCTCAGCTTTTCTGTCTGTAAAACAGAACAATAACACTTGCCTGCCTCTCAGATGGTATGATGACTTTGACTGATGTTTATAAAATTTTTTAAAGTCCTTTAAAAATACACTGTGTCTTATACAATCAGAACAGTTATCTATAGAAGATGAACAGCAATTCAGACAATACCCTTGTCCCTGGCAGCAGCTAGACTGACACAGACTGTCACTGTAGTGGACAATCATTACATATTAAACTCCATCTATTTATGGGCTACAGTTAGCATTTACATGCATCATGAAATATATCTGGTAGAAAACTCAAACTTGTGGATATTCTCCTTGTCCCAGAATTGCGTAAGCTTGTTGGGTTATGTAATGAATGCTCCCCTGCTCACACCCCAAGGGAGCACAGGGAGCCCAGAGACAGATAGAGGAGCCCAGTACAACCCTACCCTGGCCGCTCCCAGGCCCACGGCAGGAACCATCAGCCTATCAGAAGCACATCGCAATGTTCCCAGAGGAGCAGGGGGGGGCCAAAGGCAGGCGGAACACAAACCAAGGACTCAGAGGAGGCAGCTCCCTGACCAGGATCTTTCCAGGGCTCTCCGCGCAACCTTGCAGCCCACTGGCCCAAGCGAGACACCCATCATGAAAATTCAATGGGAGCAGATCCCCTGCACCTTTCGGATTGAGGCAGGTCACTCCAGAAGTCCCGGCCTAGGGGTTCGGGCCACTTTATGAGATCCAAGAGAAGAGAATTCTGGGACTGCAGAAGACTTGTTATGGGATGGGAGGACCTAACAGTTCCAAAGGCACGAGAAGGGATGGATCTAGGTGAAGTACAATCATGGAAAAACACAGGGATAAGGGGAGAGAAAGGCAGAGCTGCACCTGAACAGTTGGCTGGCTGACATGCTCTGGCCTGACAAGCACAGTATGACCATATTCTGATTAATTATTAAATCATTTATAACCTGAGGGTCTTCCTGCTCTCTGTGTGTGTATGGAGGCATATATGCCAGTGGCTGGAGACACACCATGGGTCACAGTGACCACATGTCCATGACTTTCTTTTCAAGAACACTAAATGTATTTAATACCTGCCTTAATACCAAACTGGAGTTTACCCAGTAACACCTATTGTAATTCTAATTGTTTCCTCAATCATAACCAGCTAGCTCCTTCTCTAGTGAAAAAAGTTTTTGTTTTAAGAGAGAAAGTAATTTTTATTTGAAATTGTTCTTTTATCTGATGATTCACTCATGCTCCATAGAAACTCCGGTTTCTCTTTTCAAAAGCTGTTCCAGTTTGTTTACAGTACATGTTAATTACAGTGGGTTACAATTTAACATTTAACAACTTTAAACAAGTTCCTTACCAATGAAGAACAGTTCTGTGCTGTCAACTCTCAGGATAACCCTAAGCACTTCCTAAAGACTTTTATTTTCAGGCTGTTTTCTTTATACAGCAGGAAACATTGAAAAAGACACTCAGGTGTCACACCAAACACTGCTCATACTTAGAAAGCTTATCTGGAAGCTTGTTGGTGTCAAAGAGTAGCCACATATGGCTTGGCAAGTCAAATGCAGATTCTCTTTTGACATACAACATCCTCTACTATTATTCCCATGTTATTTATTAGCTGCAACTGTAGGAAGAAACACAATACTGTATGAATCCTCTGGGTAGTCCCAGCCCATTAGCACCATCACTGGTAAACTAAATAAGACAATCTAAGACTCCTCAAAATTATCTTTAAAACTGAGACCTTCACTAACAGACCGGGGTCATAAAAGTGAGTTTTATAGCCCATGTGTTATATATGCTTTGGTAAGAAAACAAAACAAAACAAAACCAAACCAAAAAAAACCAGTATGACCCACAGATTAAGTATTTTTACAAGAAGAAAGCTGAACTTCACAGATTTGTGGTATTAGTACAAGTACAATCTTTTCATCAAAGGCAGACAAGATAACATAAGAACAACAATTACAAATAAAAACCCCCAAACAGGACGAATGATGTATGTTTCAAAGAGAGAGCCTAATTTAAGAAAACAGAGAAGGCTAGCTGTGGACAGCACACTAGAAATTTCACTAAAATGACAGAATTCAAGTATGAAAATAACTGGTGTTAAGGCCAAATGAGTAGAAGGAAGGTAAATATAAGGAAAAGAGAGCAGAAATACAGTATTTTAATACAATACAATGAAATTCATGGGAAGCACAGTGATGGAAATGTCCAAGCTAAATAAATATTTCAACTCAAAGTACGTTACCTGCTGTAAGTCTTCACTTTCAGATTTCAGCTGGGCTACAAGAGCTCTCATGCAGCCCTTCATGGAACATAATGTAGCCTGTTAGAAGAAAAAGTAAATAGTATTAAGTGACAGGTTAGGTGGCTTGCTTCTGCACAATGTTTTGATATTTCAAGCTAATTGTATCTGAAGTGCAAGAAAAGCTTAGTAAACTATGTTGCCAACAATAAATATTTGGTTTACAACTGCTAAAAAGTTAAGCGTAACTTTCAGTTTTGTATTCTGGATGTCATTTAAGTGGTAAAATTGTGCTATATTTCATATTTTTTACAACACGTATAGGACTTAATCTGGAACTTTACTATCTTAGAGGCCTTCTTTAAAAATAAAAACAACAGCTACTAAAAACCTGCATAGCTTACACTAGAAATTGTGACAAAGCACAATTAAAAATTATTCAAAACCACACTGTGTGTTAGTACTGTACTACTCTTGAGCTGGACAGCAGGTACATTTACATCTCTAAGGAGTTCAGTTTACGCTAGAAACCAAAGAACTGCTGCCCTGCAGTGGTTACTGAATGCATGTTGTAAAAAGCCAGTATTTTGTGAAACAATTCATTTGCACAGAGAATTTATGCTTTACTCTTGTCTAAAACTTGGACCAAAAAATCAAGAAACCTCTTATTTCCACTGGCTCCTGAAATGTCTTCCTCTAGAGCAGAAAGACAGGAGTCTTCTCAGTACAAAGTTATTTCAAGATCCATAGCTTGGCAAACTCTGGGGCAAGAAATTATTGAAACTTTGTACCTTTTGAAAGCAAGGTCCTTGAGAGATATTAGGCAGCCCATGTGCCCTTATAATATTAGAAGTAGTGCCCATTATGAACCAGATAGGCTCTAAATGTTTAAAAGCAAGCTCCAGCCTGAAGAGGTTTGCAAAATTTCAAGAGGCAGTAATAGTATTGTTAAATGACAACTTTACAGAATTAGACTGAATAAGCAGTTTTATTCAACATCCTCAGAAAAATCAGTCACTATGTGTAATCACTGGTCCATAATCATTATGAGATATACTAATCCAATGCTCATAAAAAATTAATCCAATAGATAAAATCCTTATTTTCACTGACAAATTAAAAGTGGTTTAATTTAATTTGAGAGTTCATACTATACTTGCACGGTGTAACATTCAGTTTGCCGTGCTGTCTGTCAGGACAGAGATATCTTGAACTTCTGTCTTGAGCTCAAACTCAACATCCTATCATCAAGATTTCCATCACATGTCTTGAGAACTGCATTTCAAACATAGCTATGAACAGAAATTACTGTGTGTTTAAAATTCTACTCTTACCTTGTTTGCCACATCTCCAAAAGTCAAGTTTGTCTGAGCCATTCCAGCATACCTCCTTAAGGTAACACTATAGTGATCACTTGTAAGTCCATACATTTCACAATCCACTTGCAACAGTTCAGCAATGGCCTGCAAACCTCCTTTAAAAGCAAAGAAGTAAGAAAATAAATAATGTCTGTACTCTAATATCACAAGTACAGTATATACATACCAAGGAGCAAACTGTATTTGTACTCACAGAACAAATCTCAAAAATCCGAAAACCAGAAGACTCAAAAAGGTAAATAAATTCTTAAATACTGACTCCAGATCTTGAATCCTGTGCTTAGCAGCAGATGAAAGGTATGACAGCATGATATTAAGATTTCAGGGGAAAGCAGGAACAGGCGGAATTATGAGGAGTTAAGAAGCACACTCATCTTTTAATTCCAACTAGCCAAAATCATGTTTGACGGATGAAGTTGCACCAGTTAGAGAGAAGGCTATTAAGTAAATTACTAATTTAACCATAATCACTGAATGTTATTTTTTGAGAAAAATACACAGAATATTTTCATTGATCATGAAAAATGGAAAATTGCATGCAAGGAATTTACTAAGCATGGACTCAAAATTTCAGGCTGCTAAACAGGAACCAACTCAGGACAAAAAAAACCTCACACCAAAACACCAACAAAAAAACTCCCTCCTCTTCCCCCCCTCCTCCATTTTAAGTCCAATACCTCTAAAATTGCAAATATTTCCATAATACCACTACTCGTCCAAAATTCACCCACTGGGAAATGATCTGGTTAATTAAACAACATTCATCACTTTGAGGGCAACAACTGATTCAAATAAACTGATGACCTATTTAAACTAGTCATAAAAAAAATATCCACTAATATACACAAGGAGTGCCACCATTTCCAGCCATCTCCTCAAAGGAAGTCAGAGGAATACATTTGGGCTTACCAAGCTCATTCATTGCATGCCTGTGTTCTTCATCAAATGAAAGTTTCATCAAAACACACACCGCAGGACAGATCTGATGATCAACTGGAGCAGGCACTGATCCAGAAACAGACAAAAAATTAGTATCCCTAGGTGATTTTGTCTAGATCACAAGTTTTCCAAAGTGAATCCAATGTTAAAATAAATCAACTACAGTTTTGTTCAGGGTTTGTATCTTCTTAGAAATCCATGAACAGACAATTAGTTAAGAATGTTACTAATAAATGTGAACCATAAATACATTTGATGCTGAAACAGAAATTAGGGAGAATCCTGAGTGTATGTATTAAGTAAGAAACATGACTCCCAGTACAAAAAAAAATTATCCTACTTCTAAAAATTAATAATCTTACCTAAACAAGTCAGTAAATTCAAATATTCTGGTGGCATTAAATAATATGCCACCTAATGGGAAGCTGCTTCCTGTATCCTTAGGAATGGTTAATTAACCCCAGTTTCATAACCAAGAAGCTTTTATGTTTCAATTTTTGTGAGCTACATTCTGGCTAATGAACAAGTGGTATTGGTATACCTTGTTCTGAGCCACACTCCTGCCAAATGATTCTTGTGGTAAGCTCCATACCCATGGTGCAGCCCACTGATTTCAGCAGTACATTTTGTCATAGATGATGACTAACAGCCTGTATTTACAAATTGCCCTCAATTCAGAAAAGCAGCTAAGCAATCCAGAAGGTTAAAACTTTTTTGTGAGCGTTCACTGAAAAAACTTGCATTCACTTACAGTGTCACTTGTTTTGTATTTTAATACTAAAATATTTCTGACATGTAACATTATAAGTAACACTCTGTATTATACTGAATAGACTGAGATTATTTAATTTGTACTCTCTGTCCTTCTCCTAGAAGAAATGTGCTATCTACTGAATACATTTCCATGAAAAGCAATTTGGGATTATTTATGCAGATTCAAGTGTAGAACAGAATAAGTAGAACAGAATAAGTACATATTCAATATTAACTTACAGATTACATGTATAAACTACTTGAATTATTATCTGGAAAGCAAACCAAGCTTTATGATCTAAATAAAAGTTTATAAATAGGGTAGCATATCTGTAGTTGATACTATTTCCTACCACTACCTCAGCTTAAAAATATATCTATACAAGCACGTATATAAGAAAACTCACATACATTCAACAAGAATTCAGATCGAAGTTGTACTTTCTATAAATTCACTGTTTTCAATATATCCTCGAAACATTTTTATACGGCTTCCAGAACCTACTTGGGTTTTTGTCTTGGTCCATTCCTTGCTCATGTGCTTCCTGCCATTCCCAACACGTTTCACAGTAAGCACGGATCTGCTCCAAAAGATGGAGCACGCGAATTTCCCGTCTGCCTCGTTTATCATCAGGCTGGGAGTGAATGATGTTATGCAGTGCTGCGCTGGCTCTCGCACGGGCCTCTTTACTACCACGAGAGTTTCCTAACAAGACAGAGTCTTTATCGTTGCCATGTAAAAGCTGGATGAGGAGAGGAAGACATCCAGACTGACGCATGGCTATGCAGCTGTCCTGGGAGCTAGACATTGCTAGCAATGTTCTTGACATGTCATCTTTATCATGAGTACCAAGCATTGATAACAAAGAATACACCATTTCCACCTGCAGGTCAAATGATTTTAAAAATAGTTACATTTAAAAAATATACATTAAATGAAAATGAAAATTGAATGGTACACAAGAGCAAAAAAACCCCTTCTTTAATGGTGCAAAAAATTGTGCTACTTAGATATATTTAAGTACCACTACTACTTTGGCATTCATATTCTTAATGTATTCCACTTAGTGGTTAAATGGCTAGAAGAAGTAGGTCACAGCCATATGTAAATGTATTAATTAATAAAAGCAATGGCAAAGACTTCTAAATTTTGACTGTTCAGAAAGATTAAATAAATAAACATACTAATGAAAATGTTCCAGTTTGAGAAATCTAAAGTACATTTTAAATTAATTCTGTATCAAAAAAATGCTCTGTAACGATCACACTTTCATGTAAAGATGCCTCAGTGGAAAACTTTGTCATGTGGTATTAAATATAATTAGTCTAGACAAAGGGTAAGAATGATTACGTAAATTTTTAGATAATATTGTGTTTAAAAAATCTGACAGCCATGTATTTTAAAGTTTTCCTTTAAAACTATTTCAGATTAACTAAACATTATTTGTTCTGATGATCGATTTGCATACGGAACACCTTATTTACAGCAAATGCAAAGCTGAATTGTTAAATTCACATTTTTTCAAGTTTACAGGAATAAAACCAGTAAAGCAAACGCTCATTTAATATATGTAATATACTGAGCATTTATCAAATTAAATCAAGCCATGAAAATCCAGCATTACACATTTAACTTGGAGTAATGAAACTGCTCATTAAAAAAAAACAAATTTTGAGGGATTCCCTTGGCTGTCATTTAATATAGTGATCAACACACTATTTTGTTTGTCTTTCCCACTGTATTTTCTTCAATAATAGCTTTAGATCAAGAAATGCATTTGGTTCTTCCAGTGAACTTTTAGTAGATTAACAGGATGTAGAGGATGATTTTAGCCCAAACTCCTAAAGCCAAGATAAACAGGAACATTCAAAATCAAAGCGCAACATAAAGGAACTATCAAAGGGAATGGTAAAGTAGCAGCGTGTGTTTTTCTCTATAATATACCAATTAAGGAAGAAATGAGACTTTGGACTCATTTTTCTTTGGAAAAACTTTTCTATGAGTAACTAAATACTTGCATTGGTTACCAGACCTATGAATGATTTTATTTGGTTTCTTCAGAGGCAATTCAAATGTGCCTGAAGATGACCACAAATATGGAGTTATAAAAAAACTGGATAGCAGTGGGTAGACTAAGCAGCGAGTCTGAATCCTAGAACATGGGAAGCTATATGATTACATGCAAAATCCACTGAAATAGTCTTGGAGCTAATTTTATGATGGCATAGCATCCAAGTCTGGACATAGTGTCTTCCTGGTCTGGTAAAAATCAAATACAGTATTAAAACCAACCACTTGGATTCTTAAAGGAGAGTGAGCTTAAACTGCTTCATGCTTGCCTCTTGACAGGTATTTCAAGTGGCAGCTTTAATCCAGTGTTATTTGGATTAGGAAAGCAAAGTTTTTTGCTAAGAAGAGAGCTGAAAAAGCCATCAAAATCCAGCCTCCAAGTAGCAGAAAAAAAATAGGAAAAACTAAAAAAGGGCTTGTCTCTCTCCTTATACACACAGACACATTTCCTTATGCATCTGTAAATGCATTCCTCTGTTCAGAATCTCTACCAGTTTCCCTTCTTCTCAGGTATTAAAATTAAGCTTTTCCTACCCTACACACTTAGATCCATCAATTTCTTTGCCTGTATGCTTTCATGCTCAGACCCTTTGCCTGCCTTCAGAGCTCTCCCACTGTCTGCAGCTTTTGGGAATTCTACAATTTCCAATGAAAACTCACAGGCCTGCTGATGTCACCGCCGCCTGGTACATGCATAGAGTGCAGGACTGAAATGACATTACTATCACACTGGTTTAAGCCTTGAAGTAATTAATACTGTGTCAAGCTAATGGGCCCAGATGACTGCGCTCAGCACACCACTGATAATACATATACTGCTGCTGATTCCAGAGGCAGTATAAACACCAGTGGCTCATGAACTTGTTACAGATTTGCCCTTTTTTTCCCCCCCTCTCTTTTCAGACTACACAAAAACTTTGAGCACAGTCTTGTAAACACACATTTATTACCATGAAAGGCTTACTTTTTTTTTTTTTTTGGTCACTTTATTTTCTTAGTAATTGCATTTTTGTTTTGTGAATTTGGCTTCTGGAATAGTATTTAAAGAACTGCTCTTGAAAAGGTTACTGTTCATCATGGATAACAAACCAGTATCACAGGCTTTTTAGATATTCCAGTAATTTCTAGCAATCACTTTTTCCTTACTGTAACAACTCTTAACTGATGATCAGTAAGTACAAAAAATACTCTGTGCATGTACTTTAAAACTGTAAAAAATATTCTAAAATTTAACTCTGATTTAAAATCAGGTAGATCGTTCAGGTAGTATTAGTACTACTGGTAGAAACAATGAGATTATTGTATTAGTAAAAATGTAGTATTAGCGACCTGTGGTTTGTAATCTTCGGTTACCTTGGTACCCAGATGACTTGTCAGTCTGCGAGGAACAGGATAGTTATTACTAGAGCTCATAACACTGGCGGTCTCATGGTCCACTCGAGCAGCAGAACCCTAGAAATTTAAACAACAGTTCAGTACAAAAAAAAAAGGTCTGAGTGAAAAAACAACTAACGCCTGATTCAGTTTCAGCACTGGATCATGAAATCATACTGATAGTAACAAACTGTCAACTTCTGTTCAGTCCTCTCTGCCCCAACACAAATTAGAGGTCGCTGTTAAACAATTTTGTTAACCACTTTTGCTGAAATCAAGTCTCAATAGAGTTGTATTTTCAAAGGACTTATTTTATAATTACTATTTTCACAGAGAAGGAGGAGAAGTGGACTTCACAACACACTGTATTATAATTTTTACAGCGAGAAAAAAACAGCTCCAACTTTTATGTCACATTACATAGTGCATAGGGGTAAGTCTGTACTACTTCAGAACACAACCAGGTATGTAAGAACTGACAAGAAGAGATTCATCTGGACAAGGAGTAACACTATTTAAATTTGTCCACATCAAAAGCAAATTAAAAATGGATTAATCTCCTTCAGTTTAAAAAGAAAAAATGTAAAATAATGATGACCCTATTTTCTATAATTTTCCTAGAAAATACTATAAATAGCATGCTTCTACCTGGAGTAACAAGACCCAGTTATTGCATCTTTGTCCCCTTTTAATCAATTTTGCATATTTATATTTTTCTTTTTACTTTTTTACCATCTTTTATCCACTCACTCTCTTTGCCCTCACTCCCACCCCCCAGTTGCTTGCTTTCTTTTTCTCTGCTTCCTATCTGTGAGGTTTTCTTCCTTACATCCCTACTATTCTGTTCACTTTGGGGAACTTAAAAATACATTTGACTAGAACACTTTCAGTATCAAAGCATTGTTTTACTGAGGTAGTCACCAGTCTTTGGTTAATCCTCTACAAAAGCTAAAATCTTCTCATTAAAATATAAGCTTAATTTGCAAAACAATGCTTTCAAGCTATCTGGATCCTGAGAATATTCTTTTTTTCCCCAATAAAAATTTGAAGCAGACTGTATAAAAACATATGAAAGACATTTAGAAATAATGCCTGTGTTTTTCTAGGTGCAGCACCAAAAGGAAGAAGACACATATTCCTCTACAATATTTCCCGTTCATACAGCTCAACATCTTAAGTTGAAAGTGATCGTAAATGAAAGGTAGGAATAACTTCATGTAGTGTTTGCCTAGACAGGAAAAACTTCTAGTTATACTGGGATATTTAAACATACATTATTATACTCATTTCACTCTCCCATTTGCCTCCAGAACATTTTATGCACACTCCAGAATAAGTGTTATCCTAACAGTGTAACTAGAATGATTTAAATTCACATGATTTATTCTAATATAGATTTCCTTATTTTCTCTGTTAAATATAGGAAAAATTTACAATCTTAAAGCTCAGACCAAAAACCATATTGGATTTTCCCATGTTTTCATTTAAATAATCTGTGTAAACGGTATCAACTTTGATTCAGATAACTATTTCTTTCAGAGCCATCACTTGGCCTTGCTACTTGAGAATACCAGGGTACCCAAATGAAGTGTAACTACGGTCCCTACTGGCACCTAAAGACTAACATGAAAGAACTAATGTAAGGCGTGTAGCCACTCATCTCAGAAGATGGGAAATGACAAGGAGCTGTTACATAGACCTTTCTTGCGTAGAACCTTCCCCTTCAAAATCTCCCCCATCTGCCTTCTTCAACTTGTTTTCTCCTTTTATGCTTTACTGTCTTTCACTCATTGTTTTACTACGTTTGCTACTGAACTCTATCAGTAAGGTTACTTTCCCTACTTTGTGGCACATTTTCTTACCGAAATAGACAGTATCACTAAATTCCTTTACAAAACTTGCAAAACAAAGGTATGAAAAAAATTTACTTTAGAGGCAGGATAGCGAGGGTACTGGAAAAGAGAAGAAAGCTGAAAGATGGTGCAGAAAAGGACATAACTGAATTCTAAAAAATCCTGGATTCAATAAGCAGTGTTTCAATTAACATCAATTACATGACCACAAAACCCACGAGAACCAAATGGCTTGGTTAAAACTTTATCTGCATTGAACAGCGATTGTTCAAAGTATATAATGAATAAATGTTATGCCAAATCCATCAAATCTCCTCTATCTGGACCTGTACTAAAAGTAAGTAATCCCCAGATGCGTGTCTTAACACAGATTCAGCACCCTGGCCCTACCTACCACCAGAAGGAACAAGTATGCATGTTTTATATACTTTAATGAAGCGAAGGTCAAAACTGAAGAAACCCTCAACATAAGACCTCAAATGAAGCATGAATAAATATTCTGCTTGTGTAAGTCTGCCAAGACATCACGATCTCTTTTTCCTTCCTTCCCTGTAAAATGTTGTCCAGAAAAAAAACTGATCCATTCACTGAAGACAGATGATACAGCCCCCCAATGCATGAATTATTTCAATACATTACGCTTTCTGCCCCAAAGTGCACTGAATTATTGTCTTCCCAAAAAATAAAGCTGTCATAAGAATTGGAGTCAGAGCCTCAAGCAATTGCTCAGATACAGCTGACAGAACTGAACTCCAAACTGTGATCAAACATATTTCAGAAGCAAAATTATGGGCTGTACTTAATGTTTAATCAAGTGAAATATGTTAGCTAAACCACAATTCTGTCTTCTTGTACAACACACTTTCACAAGTATTTAAATAATTCTACTTCCCTGGAGTAGCAAAAATATTTTGCCTAAGAATTCAACATTTAAGTTTGTAGTGTGAAGTTTTAAGAACATAAATTACTAGTGGGAACGGTCAGCTACAGTTGGAAATCATGAAGGGAGTGATCATTAGCACATGGTAAATAAATCAAAGTATATTTAGCCAAAGGGAGAAGTCATAAATTCTGATAAATATTTGTTTTAAAAGACATGTAAATAATTTAATGTACCCTGCAAAATATTCCACTAAGGTATTTCACTAATAAAAGGAACAATATATTTAGAAGCATTTAACTAACCCTTCAGCCCACTTCCAGATTACCTGATTGATACCACTGTTTTAAAGCTTTACGTAAAACAGTATTAAAGAAACACTAATGAGAAACCTGCTATTTGGTTCTCCATTTTTTTAATTTTTTTTATTTTATTTTTTTAATTACTGATAATATCAGTGATAATTTCTAAAGTGAAAATTCAAACAATGTTCCATAACTAAATCACACCTCTAGTGTTACAGTTCACCTACAATAAAATACATTTTCTATAGTAACTCTCGCTACCTCCTTCACAGCATTAGGCTCATTAATTATTTAAACAAAACAGAAATGCTTCCTGCAATATTGAATAGTTATACTTTGTCTTACTAAAACATCTCTTTCCAACAAGTACAAGAAATTTCTCATGTACAAATGGAAGAAAAACACAGATGTTTTTAATATGAGCAGGCACACAAATGCTGTGAGGCATATACCAATACAGAAGCATTGTACATTTTGAGTATTTAATTATACAAGCAACAAACAAAACAATCAATTTACCTGACCAGTACTGCTAGTTGCCACGCTGACTTCTGCTGCTCCTTGACTGTCATTCTGCCTCTCTGTTTCATGGGAACCCGCATCATGCTTGGTTTGGGGTGCTCTCTGCTAACATAAGGGTTTATGAAATTACGTACAGGAATGACGCATACTTTACCATTCAAACCTTTACAGACTGTGAATACATCAGTGTTACATCCTCACAAAGCCATGGAACAGTACTTTGTATTTCACAACCCTAAGCCTCAAAAATTAACAGATGAGACTGGCTGTCTGCAAGAAACCGCAAGATGAAAGTGAAGCACATCCTCTGAGGATTACAGCCCTTCAAGACAAAGGATTTGCTATGACACACAGAAACACCATTTTCCACCAGCTGTGCTCACATCACTATCAGGAATGTAATGAAACTGGAACAAACAACTGTCTTCTCTGCACTGTCACGTGAGCTGTGAATTTACTGGAGACTACAGCAAGCATAGTTCAATTAAGCTTTGCATTCAAAGATAAGAAATTTCTGCATTAACAATAAGCTATCTGCGGTGTAAGAATCCTTCTGCATTTTAAAGGCAAATGGTACAGAATAACCATTTTGATGGAGAGAAAAATTATACAGCCCGATATTGTTCCATTTAATATCTACCAGAATAAATTCAACTCATCTGGCAAGCTGGTACAGGCATGTTTCAGATCCTTCAGGAGACCAAATTTTCTATACATCTACATGAACACTAAACTGGCATCTCTGCCACTGACAGGGATCATGAGATCAACACAAACATCAGGCTTTTAAATACAGTTTCTTAATAAAGCAAATAGAATAACTTAACAATTACAAAATGTGTGAAGTATATAAATTCATGAGTATGTTTAAAATGTTTCAAATTTTCAGAGACATGAATAACCCTGTCTATGGAATTGCAAATCTGGAGCTGAAAGCATGATTACTCTCAAAGTCTCAGTTTTGCTCCCAAACCTAATTTTTCAGACTCAAGAATCTACTACCTTAACAGACAACATTCCTGAATCCCTCTCAATTAATGTGTTTAACTACACTTGGTATATTAAATTAAACTCATGTGTGCTTCCATGTGTATACACTGAAACTTCTTACCTGGCTGGTAATTAAACTCACTACAGTATCACTGGCATACTAACTCTATTTGAGATTCAGAGCAGCCCTGCAGAGAAGGACTTGGGGGTGCTGGTCAGTGAGAAACTTAAGAAGAGCCAGCTTCAGTGCACGCTCGCACCCAGAAAGCCAACCATATCCTGGGCTGCAGCAAAAGGAGCCTGACCAGCAGGTCGAAGGAGGTGCTCCTGCCCCTCTACTCTGCTCTCGTAAGACCTCACTTGAGTATTGTGTGCAGCTCTGGTGTCCTCAACATAAAAAGGACATGGAACTGTTGGAACAAGTCCAGAGGAGGGCCATGAGGATGATCAGGGGACTGGAGCACCTCCCGTATGAAGACAGGCTGAGAAAGTTGGGGCTGTTCAGCCTGGAGAAGAGAAGGATACATGGAGACCTTATAGCAGTCCGGTATCTGAAGGGGGCCTACAAGGATGGTGGGGAGGGACTCTTCATCAGGAACTATATTGACAGGACAAGGGGTAACAGGTTCAAACTTGAACAGGGGAAGTTTAGATCGGATATAAGGAAGAAGTTCTTGACTGTGGGGCTGGTGAGGCCCAGGGAAGTTGTGAATGCTCTAACCCTGTCAGTGTTCAAGGCCAGGTTGGACAGAGCCTTCAGTGACATCATTTAGTGTAAGGTGTCCCTGCCTATGGCAGGGGTGTTAAAACCTGATGATCTTAAGGTCCTTTCCAACCCTAACCTATGATTTTATTTTGCTCATATAAAGACATCAGAGTATCAAACGCAGAAAATACTTAACGATGAACAGAAATTCAGAAACCAGTAACTAAGTATGTCTAAAGTGATAATTTAGTGATACACTTAAAAAATGAAATCTATACAGTTTAACTAAAGGAGTACGGTAAGTCAAAGAAGACAGGAGCATTAGATAAAGTAGTAATATGAGGAAACTGAAAATAGTGATGGGTTAACATTTTTCGTGGGTGAGTGAAGAGCAGCTGATGTTATTCACATCAACTTTAGCAAGCCTTCAGACATAGTCTCCCATAACATCATCATTGACAAGCTGACAATATATGGGTGGACAGTGATGTGGACTGAAAACTGCAGAACAGTTTGGCACCAGCAGGTTGTGATTACTTGCCTAAAATACAGTTGAAGGCAAGTCACTAGCATGTACCCCAGGGGTCAGTACTGGGAACACTACTGTTCATCATTAATGATCTGGATGCTGGGACACAGTGCACCCTCACCAAGTTTGCAGATGACAGAGAACTGGCAGGAAAAGCTGATACACCAGATGGTTCATCCACTTTGCAGAGGGACCTGGACAGGCTGCAGAAATGGGCTGACAGGAGCCTCATGCAGTTCAACAAGGGAAAGTACAAAGTCCCGCACCTGGGGAGGACAACTCCACACACAAGAACATGCTGGGGGCTGCCCAACTGGAAAGCAGCTTGGCAGAACAGGACCTGAAGGTCTTGGTGGACAAAATGAACATGCTAGCAATGAGCCCTTGTAGCAAAAAGTCCAACAGTGTCGTGGGCTGCATTAAGAACTGTGTTGTTAGCAGACTGAGGGAGTTGATCCTTCCTTTCTACTCAGCTGGTGAGGCTACATCTGGAGTACTGCGTGCCATTCTAGCCTCCCCAACACAATGAAGACACAGATTTACTGGAGCAAGTCCTGTGCAGGGCCACAGTACAGAGTAGAGCGTCTCTCATATGCAGAGAGGCTGTGAGAGGTCGGACAGAAGGCTCAGTGGGGATCTTATCAATACGTCTCAACACCTGGATTAACTAGTATGTTGAAAGACCAGGCAAATTTAATTATACACATTACTGTCTGCTTCACTTATAAACCCAAATTTCCCCCCAAATCCTTTATGAAACCATTGTTTTTCAAAATGGAAAAGTAAACAACCCTTAGTAATCAAAGTGCTGCTCTGAGCTTTTACAGCAGTTATTCTGGGTGAAGAGAAACCACAAAATATTCAAGTCCAACATACAATTTATATTTAATTTACCAGTACAAGAAATGGAGTTGACCTTGTAAGTGAATTTCCACTGTGAGAGCAGTTTTTGCTAATGGCAATTAGTACTATGAACTTGGCAATTTACAGGAAACATTATCTTGTATTTCTTAATATAGAATCCAATAATAAAACATTAAAAATATGCCAGGCTTCTATAACGAAGTCCAACAGAAACTGCCTATATTCACCCTTTTTTAAAGCTTCTCTCTCAAAAGATAAGCAAACCATGAATATGCTTACCAGGGATTCATACTTAGAAAGGCATTTAAATCTGATTGCTATAATTATTTGCTGAAACAAAGACTCAGCCTTTCTATTACACTCCAATTCAGCAATTTTACTGAAATTTATTACTTAAACTTTCAACTTGGTACATCACTATTAAAGTTCAATAGCAGCATGAAGACTGAGCCAAGTATTCTACCCTCAGTTCACTGGTAAGAGGGCAAACTAACAGCCTACATATATGGGCTAGTTGATTAACTGTGACACCACTAGCTGACAGAAATAATCCTGCCTAGACTTCATTAAAATAATTTTACTTATTTGGGTTTTTTTTATTTTTAGAAAAAGACACATACCATAATCAAAGGCAAATAATTGCTCACTAACCTCTGCTTCAGCTGCTTGTGATTGTAGAAGTTGTCGTATACGGAGAATGTCCTTCTCTATTTGCTGAATTCTCGCCACCCTCGCCTGAAATGAATACATTTTCGTGTTTCATTTTGCTCGAAAACTCCTTTTACTTACTGTATAGAATGACAATATTAAGAGCTTTTTGCAAATACTGCTGACTACAAAACAAAATTATTTCATTCATGTGATAATTCAAGTGTCCTTCATAATAAAACACATTGCATGACTGCAAGCATTCAAAACATAGTGAGTAGTTGGTTTTCCAATAAAACTAGTACTCATTTGGACATAAAAGGTCATCACACAATACACACTGAAATATAAAAAAATGTGGCAGTTACATTCCACAATTTTCCTGCTTCTGAAATGGGCATTTTGTGCAGATCTTTAGCAAATTTGACTTTCATCCCAAATGTTAAGAGTTCTACTTGCCTTACAGAGATTTGAGATAAATTTATATTTACAGAGTGTCACAAAGGTATGAAATCCCAAATTACTTTTATTACACTGAGTTACTATAATGACTTGGGAGTTTTACTTATGCACAGCCTCTGAACACTTTTGCTTCTACAAATTTCAAGCAATTTAACAGGTTACACATGAAGAAAATGACATACTGCTTCTTTGGTTTGTCTGAGATTTTGTAGACATCTCTGAATCAGGGTCTTTTGCAGCCATATTGCCACTCGTTTCCCACTGTAACCATTCTGTGGCTAGTAAAGGGAATGTTAAAAACCCCGAACATTACAGGATACATATCCTCCATCCAAGTTGTACTGCAAAGCACAGGTTGCATTATGATTCTGTGAAGCAGTAGGTATATAAAGTTAAATATCCCTTTAAGAGCTTGATAATGTGATTGTACAAAACACTGTATTGACAGTATTTGACTTTAAAAGTGGGGAGCAAATAATGAGCCCAATTGTTCCACTAGCTGATATGAACAGAACACCAAACTGGTTGATTAAACAGGGGTTTTTATGTGTTGATCAAATGGACACACAGGTGAAAAAAAACAATCCCAATTCTTCTATCTGATTAACATCTACAATGCTATACTAAAAAAGGAAAGGCTTTATGTATCTAGTGGACAATTAAAGGATAAAACCCTAAAATATTTCATTACCTTGTTGATGGCAATTTTTCCCAAACATAATTAAAAAGAACTACTTCAGGGACAACTTAATTGATTTCACAGTGATATAACTATAGTCAAATCCTTTCTCTGAAAAACATAATCTATTCTCTGCCTCAGTGCATTTAGAATTTTGCCAGCGGCCCAGCCTATTCTACTTAGCTTATTTCACCTCACTCTAGCTTAAGCTTGCTAACAAGAAGAGAACTTTCCTAGAATTTCTCATGTCAATGTCCTAACACTTTCCTCTAGAACAGGGCTATCTAGGCATCCACAGTGAATCCTGAGTCTGCTCTACTTTCACTCAGGACTGGATGATACAAGTTGCACAGCTGAATTTATGCAGGGCATCACCACTGCTGCTAAACCTCAGTAACACAGCCATACGGCTTCCAGATCAGAGCTAGTTATTATCCAGGCAGATTAAACTTGGGTCTGTCTGAGTATATCTATAGAGACAAATTCCTACACAGCCTTTAGGTACATAACTGACAATTACAGGGTATGTTTTGCTCTAACCATAGGAATTTTCTGGAAAGTCCTACTAAATTGCTCACTCTAACATTTCAAGCAGCTTTTCTAATTACAAACAAAATTAATTTGAAATGTTTATTAGGTAGCAATATTTTGTGTTGGGTAAACCTAGTGAGAAAAATAAGAGCCTAAAGAGACTACTTTTATTGAAAGGATTTATTTTTGTAATATTTACCATTAAAAAACCCAAACAAAATGGAGGATTATTTTACCAAGTTGGTTATTTATTATCCCTGTAAACAACTGGTAATAAATAATTCAAATTGCCACTCTACTGCAGTGGAAGTATTATTTTTATAACCAGCAAACAACTGATTGTTCCATTTACAGGTTCCATACAATTACATTCTACGCTGTATTTCCAAATGAATGTAACATTATTTGCATACAGAATTGTACCTTGCTGTAAACGCAAAACAACTCTAGGTGAGAGCAAACAACTCCCAGACTCGTGTGTGAGTGATATTTTACTTGAATACCTTGTTTTCAAAAATGATTCCTTGCTACATGGTTCCTGGTTAAGAAAACCTAACAACAGCTGTATTTTATTCTAAACTTAAAATGTGATAAAACCCATCATGGGTGATGCAAAATAAAGCAATTGCAACTACATGTTGGTTTGAAGCTGAAATGGGAAAAAAACTACAAGCAAATAATAATAAAAAATATATTCTTTTGGAGAAATCATCTACACAAGGTCTTCTTTTAAACAGGCAGAGGAGGATGCTTTTTGCTGAGTAGTTACTTCTCATATTTTGATTCCTCTTTTTGTATTTGAATGGCTAACTAAATGTTCTAAGGCTATCACTGTGCTTACACACAGTTTAAATATACAGCTACCAGTAATTTAAGAAAAATGCAGGAAAACTTTCTATTCCTTCTGGTAATGAAAGGTAAACTATACCTGTGCTCGCTTCTCCATGTCCTGACAAGTACCTAGCTGTTCTTCCATTGCAGCTCTGATTTGCCTTGCTTCATACTCTAACTGCCTTCTGGTCATATCTGTTTGCAAGGAAAACTGAAATTGAAGTACAGAGAAGGCATTTTAACAAACAGCATTTACATAAACTATGTATTTATCTGAACAAAGCAGAACAGTTACTTTTTCACAGCAAACTTCATGAACAAACAAAATGTAATAACAGGTGCTTAAAACAAGACTGCGTTATTAAAACAAGAATATATACCTGCAAGTTTTGTCAAATAATAAATATAGAAGATAAACATTGAGACAGTATCATTCATCACAAGCCAGGAACATCCAGCTACTAATCGGACATCTTCATTATCCTTGATACTGGTCACTTGACTATGAATAGTTTGGAGACACCAAAGTAAAAGCTTGGAGCAACAATACCTGCACAGGCTAAAGCTGCACTTTACTTACTGTTATTAAGAGCTGCTGCGTAGATTGTCTCTTAGGCTAATATTGCTCTCAAAACAAAAATAATCCACTAAGTAACAGACTGGATAGAGAAAAGACCTTTGGGGGAAAGAGCTGAAGAAGCGTACTGACAAGTAATTAATTTTTCAAAAGGCTTTTTCAGTCTTCCCCTGTATCACTGACATTTATACTGATAGGTGTGAATTGTAATGTGTAAAATTACGTATGAAAAAATTGCACTATTTAGGCTATACTAGCTTTACACAGTGAATAACATTTTTTGTAGATTAAAATGATAGTAGAGTGCATTACCAAATTCATTAAGCATACACAGCATCCAACCAGAGAACACAGCACCAGATACATGACCATGCAAACTGAAAGTACTTACATTTTCAGTAAGGGGAAGACTATCAATCCTTTTAGTCAAGTTCTGAAGCTGAGCGTAATACCAGTCCTTCTCTTTTTCTTCCTTCTCAAGCTCCGCAAGCAAAAGAGATCTATTAAAAACAGAAGTGGGAAATGTTTCACTATTAAGACCTCATTACCACATGTAGGTACAGAAATAGGCACTGATACCCATTAAAAAAAGATTAAATGAGAAACAAGGTCTGAAGAAGGCACAAAGAAGGCATTTGAGAAGGGGGGTGCAATTCCCTGGCCCAAAAACCTACCTGGTCTTCTATGCTAAGGAAGTCATTAGTTTCTTGTATATCAGGTCCATAGCTATAGGAGGGTAAAATACCTGTATGTTTCCACAAAACTACTCTGAAACCTAATGCCAAGACGCATTCTGTGAAATCAAAACCCAGTTATTAGTTGCATGCTACATTGTATTCTGCCTCTTTTAGACAATATTCTGTGTACTTAGACAATATTCTGTGTACTTAGACAATATTCTGTAGTACATCAAACTACATTTAAGAAAAGGCCTAAATCTTAACAGGAGCATATACATCCCTGAATCACATTACCAAATTAAATTATCCCATCAACCTTTGCAAGTGTCTACAAACTAACTTTGTTAACAATACCAAAACTATGAGTAAAGCACATAAAACAAAGGTATTTCTGTATTAGAAATACTTTAAGAGTATTTTCCATCAAATGTTGTAGAAAGGATACACTGGCAGCTGTTTAAAACATTTTAAATGGTTATCATAAGCAAACCTAAGTAGCATATAAGAAATGTAAGAATATATGCAGACTACCAAGAAAAAAAACTTTTAGAAGTTTTACATACTATTTAATAAATCCTTCATGAACTACATTTTTATAGTTGTAATTTTTATCAATATAGTTTTATAGCATTGTTTCAACACTTTCCAAAACACATAGTGACATTTCCAGGCAAAATCTGGCTAGGAGGGATATACAGAGAAGCAACTCTTTCAGTTGTTCTGGGTTGGTGGGGGTTTTTTTTTGGTGGGTTTTTTTTTTTTTTGGTGGGTTGTTTTTTTTTGGTGGGTTTTTTTTTTTTGGTGGGGTTTTTTTTTTTTTTTTTGGTTTTGTATTTGTTTGGCTGGGTTTTTTTTAATACACGTTTATTAGTTTCTTACAAACACTTTCTGAGAGCACTCTTTTTCCTTCTGACATTTTAATATTGCTCATTAACGGAAATCCTAAAATCAACACTTAGCCAGAAGACTGCCGCAGTACAAGTTTGTTCAGTATATTTCCCATCCCTTAACTTCTGCACCCCCCTTTCTAAACTCTAAACTGAGCAACAGCCACATGAACCTTTATATAACATACAAATACATTATGCATATTTACTGTAAGTCATCAAGAACAAAACCACAGACCCTGACTACTTTAATAAGACATCCCAGACATGATTTGAGATAAAAATTAAATTTCAACAAGACACAACTTGATGTGGAAGAAAGAATTTAAAAATACTTGTTTTAAAGGATCTGTCTTGGTTACTGCTTTAAAAATGTTTCAAACTAGTTTTGATGATTTAACATTTATATCCAATGCAAGTGACCCGTCTACTCTTCTAATGGAAGACTGAAATTGACAAGAGTCCCTCATTTCAGCTGCAAGATAAAGGCATCATAGCCCAGTATGTGAAATCAAATTTGTAAAAGCATAATTAATGCAATCCTTACAGAAAGTATTTTTACCATATAAGGATTTGCAAATGTGAAAGGACTAATTCTGCCTCTGGATGTCAAAGAACTGGCAGTATAATCCAGAGGGTTTACTTTCAGCTAGGCGAACATGTGATTAAGTTCCTGTTGTAAAATGTAAGGGTATTCAGTTTGTGAGACACTGTCATTCAATATGTTTTGACATGCACAATGGATGCCAGAAGGAAGGAAAGAACTTAGGAACCATCAGTGCTCCATAAAGAATATAATGCATGACCTGAGGGTGACTCCTCTAACTTAATAGTGCAATTTTGCTTAAGTAATGCTTTCTTTGAGATTACTAGTGGGTATCACTGCTCTTTGAGAATCCAAGGTTTTAACGATGTTTTTAAGGTCTGTCAGCACAAAGCCTATAGGGTTGGTATAGCAGGTAACATATAGCAGGTTGCTATGTATGTATGTATGTGTGTATATATACATATAGCAGATTGCACTTCAATTCCATTGAAAACATGCAGCAACTCTCTGTAGATGTGTCTGGTAAGCCGCTCCCTGAACTTAATATTGCTATCAGAAGCTACACCAATAAGAATAACTCTCTCTCAGCCTCCTGGAACTTCCTGTGGTTAGGAGAACATTTAAGGTGGAAGAGCTGTTACTAATCATGGAAAAAGAATAGATGGAAAAATCCAGTGCAGTTATTCCATTTTTTTATACCCCAAAACTGTTTACATCAGGACTTTCACAGCGTCAGAGAAAATTCTGTTCTCTGCCATACACTGGCAAGTTCACTGAGAATGCAGCAAGGCAAATGAAGCAAGCTTTTGGAACTTAACACTATTTTTATCAGTTAAAGAAAGCTTTCCAATTTTAACTGCTTTTTCTAAAGGATGGGTATTTTGAAAGACTTCTCTAATGTGGTATCTCTAAAGCTCCCAGCAATATATGAAGCTGAAGGACTGCAGAAAATTGTTTTCTTCTTTTGAAAATCTCTGCATAGTTATGCCAATGTTATTCCCAGCTAAAAGAGAGAAGAGAAACAAACTATATGCTACTCAACTTGCATTATGTAAATTACAACTATAATTAATACTTTTACTTTAATTAGCAGGTGATAAAAAAGCCTTGTAAACTGCAAAAAGCAAACCAACACCAGAAGTAATCTGCAGTATACTCTGAAAAGTTTTGTTGTTGATAAAGTGTATTACCAAACATACATGGAAATAGCCAGACAGAAAGCAGAAGATATTTAATGCCTATTGTATTCTAAACTGACAATCTAAAAACATTACCCCTGCACTTTTTTCTCTTTTCTTTTCTGACTTTCAGATTAGAGAAGAGATAAGCAAACGAGAAAGAAGCAATTTCACCTTCATTCTGGTAACTGAATCATCAGATTTATTTTCTTCGCCTTAGAAAATTACTGTTAGGCAAGCTAACCAATTTTTCCAAACCAAAACAAATTTCGGTACTTTCTTCTTGTTTCTTACTTGTTTACATTAATAAGTATCCAGTGAATTAGTTTATTAATAAACTCCTCATGAATTTGCCAACATCACACACAGTTAATACACCATTTGGTCCTCGCTGCCTGTGAGCAACATGCATTGCGCTACTGTCTTAACATACTGAGTGGAAAAGTTCCCCTGCTGCGGGTTTCAAAAAAATGCTATTTGTTCTAAATCATTTTAGTATTTTGAGGTTTGTCAGGTTCCATGACTTCTTTGAAAGCCTATGTAAGCAACCAAAAACATTCTGTCAGGAAATTACATATGCTTAGAAATACTGAAACTTAGTAAGTATGCCAAACAAGTTCAAATGCTAAGTATAGGAAAATAAGTGGATAATTTTCTTTCAGGTAATGATTTCAGATGCATGGTCCTACATCACACTCCTACACTCCACCCTCTTCTGATTCAAGTGGCTACCCAGGGTCCACATCTATGCACTACATATTCTTACATGTTCCCTGAAACAGTATAAAAAATAGGGCAGTTTGGATTATCCATCATGTCACTAACAATAAAGGCAAATTGGATCTGGCTATGCCTCTATAGATCATCTTCTCTACAGCACAAATCTTTACCCCATCAGATGTGACAGTAACACTGCCTAAGCTCATTTGAAATTAAAATTTTCTTATCACTTTTTTCACTGTTATTTGGAACAAAGACCAGTTCACTGCCTAAGCTGTCTTTACCATGGGGAAAAATGTCCAAAGAACCTTAGAATCCTTCTCAGTCAGGCTGATTTCAGCCTCCAATACAGTCACCTGTTGGGATCCTCCCTACTGGCAGAGCAGGAGAGACTGAAAAGTCCTTGATGAGGGTCAATGTTCTGAGCAACAACTAAAACATCAGTGTGATCACCACTGTTCTCAGACTAAAGCCAAAACATGGCACTGCACCAGCTAATAGGAAGGAGAAAAATAACTGTTTCAGCTGAACCCAGGACAAGCAGTCAACGACCGAATCTTCAAGAAACCGTATCTTACAGACAGGCTTCTGAAAACATCTGGGATTTCAGTCAGGTTTGTTTTAAGATATAAGGATATCTTCAGTGGAAAGAGCTGAATACCTCTTACTTTCACATTTCCTTTGTAAATGATTGATAAAGTGCTACAAATCTGTATTAAGTCCTGAAAGTATGTTCTTCCTATTAAATGAATACCACCACCTTCCAAGAAAAGAAATTCCATGACTTTGTCAACTCAAAACATCAGATGGAATCCTCATCTTGAAGTTAAGAGTGAATACTTCTGTTCAGCAGACATTCTTCCTGAGAGAAGAATTACCAGGTATGTTTCTGCTAATATTAAATATCTAATCAACCAGCTATGGCAGTTACAAGCTTTTGCAAAAAAGAGAAAGAGATTGTACCATCACCCTGTTATCAAGTTTCAGCTCTTGCCAACAGTGGTGAGGAGATACAGCAGTATTTGGGATGCTCCACCCGCCCTAAGTATATCTCACATGCTGACAATCTGCTGATAAAACAAAATAACCTTCAGCCAACAAAGAATGACAACAAAATGTGTACAGGAAGAAGCAGTAGAAACCGTACGATGTGTCTTAATATTTTTTAATATATGTATTTTTGGTGTGCGTTCCTGTTTTTTAATGTATATATTTTTAATATATATTTGCTGTACATTCCTGTTTTCCTTACCAGTCAAGATAAAAGTACCAGTGATCAAACCATAAGCATGACAGCTAAATACTAGCTGGGACAGTAAACCTTCCTGATAAAATTAGAAGTCAATCCATAGTGGATAAATAAACAAAGGAATTTACCTCTCTTTTTCTAGCTCTTCTAAATAACCAGTGCTTTCTCTGCTTCCATTCATAAATCCTCTTCTTGGAAATGATCCTGTGGGAACAGGACTGCACTCTCCTGAACGGCCTGACACAGGCCCTTCCCGGCTCCCAGATGAACGCACGGACACCTTTGGCCGTAACCTCACTCCAGGGAAATTGGTACTTTCCAAGTTCAGTTCTGGATAATAAAGAGCAAACATTTTCAGAGTTTATGTTCAGCAGCATAAATCTGAAAGATCATTGCTATCTTAATTTCTTCTTTTGTAAAGAAATCCATGATTTTTTGAAACATTCTGCATGGATATCCAAAGAACATAATGTGAACAAAACCAGTCTTGATGGTACACATTTGAGTACATGACCAAACTGCAATCTTGACAGCTGGAAGAGTATCTCCACACAAGCCTGCCCGCCTCTGGCCCAGAGGACCTATGGAATGGACAGAGTTTTGCAGAAATGTCATATGAACTGTTCCTCTGGCCCACTTCCTAATACTTTCTTTCTGAGAGATCCTGCAGATGCTTCACTGCCTTGTAAATTATGACAATGTTGTTCACCACAGGGCCCTTAAATATATATATCCGCTGTGACATTTCTAGTTCAGCAGTAGGTATAATGGATGCATACAGAGAGATAGCAGTCTGGGTTTGCTCTGCACATCCCATGGAATGTGATGATGCACATTCTAGCATCTGCTCTAGGGAAGGGGGCTTCAATTTACTGCATGACAGATACAATTCCAGTAATATGACATGGAGAGGGCAGAGCATGCAAACAAGTTTAGAAAATTGGTGAAACTAATCCATTAACTTAAACAATTTATTTTTTTTTTCTGAAGAGCTGGACAAAATGTAAGTTCCATCAAAAGCAATTTAGATGAAGCTCCAAGTTAACAGTAGTAAACGCATAAAAGCAGCAAAGGAACACTTTTTTTTTTCAGAGTCTGTCTTAAAATGCTTGGTGAAAATAAGAGGCAGTGAGACTATGCCCAACCGTCAACATCAGCACCGGAATAATGATGCAGCTCAGTTAGAAAACATCATCCCAAAGAAAAAGTAACAGAGGAACAAACGAACTCACTATTGTGGTTTAAGCCTCCATAACTCATGCAGTTTTGCCCACTCACTCCCCCCTCTTTCTTCCCCCGCTCCCGGAGGGATGGGAAAGGGAATCAAAAGAATGCAACTCCCACAGGTTGAGATAAGAACAGTTTAGTAACTAAGGTATAACACAGACCACTACTGCTACCACCAATAATAAAACTGACAAGGCAAATACAAGGGAAAAGAATACAATTGCTCACCACCTAATACCCAGCCCAACCAAGCAGTGCACTCCCACCCTTCCGGGCCTCTGCCCTCCGTTTTTACACCCTGGGCATGACGTGCTGTGGCATGGAATACCTCTTTGGTCAGTTTGGATCAGGTGCCCTGTCTCTGCTTCCTCCTGGCTTGCCCTCCTCTCTGGCAGAGCATGAGACTCAGAAAGTCCTTGGTCGGACCAAAACATCACTAAGCAGTAACTAAAACACTGGTGTTATCAGCGCTGTTCCCAGGCTGAAAGTCAAAACACAGCGCTGCACCAGCTACCAAGGAGAAAAAATGACTGCTGCTGCTGAACCCAGGACAGTACCCACCCCTTATTCCATACCATTCATGTCATGCTCAGATCCCACATTTTCAGTATACCATCACATGTATATATATACATACACACACACAGACAGACGTAGAGATCACCCCTTAGTGCGTGGACCAATCCCTATAAAGCTGCTGAGTCCATCCAGTCCATGATATCTGGCTCCATCTCTGGGAACAGCCTTTCAGAGCAGGAGAGGCTGTGTGCAGTGTTCATACTCATGAATAACCTGGGCAATAGTGTCCATTGCTAAGTCCACCCCTCGATCATGAGTCCATCTGTGTGCTGCATCTCTGCCCTGATGGCCTGAGGTATCATGGGCTCATCAGGTTCAAAGTAATTCACCCTCCCCTTCAGCAGTTTCTGCAGCTTGTCACTGGGGACTCCATACAGCTGCCTTCTGTCTCTGAAGCTTCCAAAGCACTGGAGGGGCCCAGTGGACGAGATACTCGCCCAAACTGTCCCACACACTCTGCCACTCATGATTGCCCAGCCTCAGGGAAAATCTCTTGGTCATCCTAGATCGTAGTCTAACCCCAGACAAGGCCCATACCCCACTCTGCTTAACTCTCAGGACCAGACAAAATGGTTGTGGGTAAAACACACTCTGCATGTGTGCCACCATGCTGATCCCCATCACAATCAGCAGGCAGGTCTCAAGGGTACCCAAAGGCCATTCAAACCCTTCAGAACTCTCAAATGACACTGCTGTACTTGTCACTGGGGCTGGTGTAGCTGCTGCGCTTGCCGGCTCTCTCATCACCAGCTGCCCTTTGTCTGAGTCCAGACCTTCCTCCTCTGCCTTGCTGGGAAGTGCTGCGTGGTCTCCTGCATCCTCCTGGGACTTGGGCTCGTGGGGTTCTGCAGGCGGCTGCTGAGGAATGCTCTCAGCCGCGGGGCTCCACTCAGCCTCCGGCCCGGCTTCTCTGCCATCTCCTCCCACCGCTCTGTAGCCTCCCCCTCCCGCTGCTCAGCAGCTGCCGGGCTGGGCTCAGCAGGGGGGCTCACATCCTCTGCCACCTCCATTGTGTCCTCTTGATCCCCGGGGCCATGCTCCTGGGCCATTTCGGCCACCGGTGGCTCCTGGGGCCGCCCCCCCTCGGCTCCCCACAGCCTCACAAAGACAGAGGCAAGGACAAGGGCCAGGATGGTGAAGAGCAGCCGAACTGCCACGTACAAGTCCATGTCCACATCTGCACCCCCCCCCCCCCCCGGCTTCCAGAGCTCGCCCATATTACAAGCCATTCCAATAAAGTACAATGAAACAAGAACCTTAACCCAAAATCGTATCTGAAAAATGCTAAGATAACAAATACCGGCTGTAAGTAAGGCACAACAGGCTGAAACCAGGAACTCAAGAGAATCAAGAGCAACAACTTCAAGAGCCAATAAATCAGCACTGTGACGAGTGCCTATTAATCCTGTCGTTATCTCAACCCTTCGTGCCCCATGTTGGGCGCCAAAATGAACTGTTGTGGTTTGAGCCTCCATAACTCATGCAGTTTTGCCCACTCACTCCCCTCTCTTTCTTGCCCCCGCTCCCGGAGGGATGGGAAAGGGAATCAAAAGAATGCAACTCCCACAGGTTGAGATAAGAACAGTTTAGTAACTAAGGTATAACACAAGACCACTACTGCTACCACCAATAATAAAACTGACAAGGCAAATACAAGGAAAGAGAATACAACTGCTCATCACCTAATACCAAGCCCGACCAAGCAGTGCACTCCCACCCTTCCGGGCCTCTGCCCTCCGTTTTAACACCCTGGGCATGACGCGCTGTGTATGAAATACCTCTTTGGTCAGTTTGGATCAGGTGTCCTGTCTCTGCTTCCTCCCAGCTTCCCCTCCTCTCTGGCAGAGCATGAGACTCAGAAAGTCCTTGGTCAGACCAAAACATCACTAAGCAGTAACTAAAAACACTGGTGTTATCAGCGCTGTTCCCAGGCTGAAAGTCAAACACAGTGCTGCACCAGCTACCAAGCAGGAGAAAAAATGACTGCTGCTGCTGAACCCATGAACCCACTTAAAACATAATTCTAGATTTACCTTTAAGTCGTTCCAGTAAGTCAATTTGTCCAGAAGATGCCATTGCCTCATCTTCAATACTTCCTTGTAGCTGTTTCAGCACCTCCTGTAAGAAACTAAGCTTAATTAAGAAATCTTTACAATTATACACCTTACCCTGTCCTCAAGTGCACATTTATGTAACAGGTACTTTGATACTGATAAAAACTTTACTTCATGTGAGCAGTGATCCACTGTCGTAATTTTGTCGTCAGGTATGTTCTACTGTATTTCCCCAAGCACTGTCACACTATAAAGTATATCCTGAATAATCCATCCTCTCCGGTAGTACAGGCTATTGTTTTATTTAAAAGTTCTCAAAGTGAATGCCAGTTATTTCAAATTTACAAATGGAGAAATAGATGCACAGCATAATTGGTCAAATTTCTCCACCTATGTATCTAAAATTAGTCTCGTAAAAATAAAATTTGGATACATAACTAAAAGCTACAAAAGTATCTTCAAATCCACACTTTTTAAACCACAAAGATACCAATCAGAAGTAATCCCCATGATTTATTATCTGCAAGGCCCCAGCACCACTGTAAATAAGCAACTAAAGTCATTATTCTTACTGCTACCACCTCTGCACCTATGAGGAAAAGACTCAGGATTCCTTGTGGTGTCTTACTATTTGGTTTATTACTACTAATACTACCACCACGCCTACAAGAAAGAGATTTATGAATCCTTCCTGTAGCTGAAGCTTCAAAGCCAAGAATATTGTTGTGTGCTATTCACACTATGCATGATAAAAAGACATAGTTGAAGGAACATACTTCTAAAGCAAAGCACAAGAAGATTTGCAGTAAACAATGACTTCTACAGTAAAAGAGGCCTGCAAGCCCCCAGGCCCCTAATGCTCAGTGGCCTAAATCCAGGTAGAAAATGAAATGCAAGTTAGCGAATGCCTTTGCTGTATCACAATGGCAGATACATCAATAGGAAGAACAATTTGAAAAGACTGTCCACAAGGCAGAAAGCCCTTACTGGAATTTAAAATACCATGTTTCATACTGTAGCATGGGAAGTATTTTTAGAAGCGGCAACAGTTAGGAAACAAAAACAATTCTGAATAATGAAAGGTACTCCCATACTATTCATACATAGATTCTATGCTCAGAATTGTGCTTCTGGTCAGACCTGAAAACTAATTAAGTTTAGACAATTTCAAAAGATCTCCATATCACTGTTTTGCTCTTTTAAGAACCTAGCACACCTGTTTAGTTCTTGCAACTTGTACAGAAGATACTTCCAAATGAATTTTGTATTAAATGCATTTTGCTCTTCCCAAAGATGACAAAATGGCATCTATAAAAAGTCAACATATTCTTTAAACAGATACACTACTGACCTTTTCAATATTCAAAATGTTTGTACCATGGTGGGAGGGGGAAGAAAGTAAAAGGATTCTGAGTAAAGAACAAGGTTCTGGGGCAGTATCTCCAAGCACTAGACCCAGAGGAAACAGTTGCAGCACAGTCACTACAGACACCATGATATAATTAGGCGCTGGTACTCTAGGAAGAGGAATCCTGGAATGCAGATACACTAATTATGTGTTTACACTGTTTTGTGGAAATAATACTGCACTTTAGAAGCAGTTTACAGCATTATTCTAAGCAAATTATTTCCTTAGTAGTGACTTACTGAAAAAAATATGCAAATTAAGAGCATTTAAAAGGAAGGCTGCAGAATTTTTTTTCTGTTCTTTTAAAGAATGCAAGTCAAATAATTTTAATGGTCACTTAAATATAACTTAGTTTATCTCATCCTACTGCAAAAGTACAAAAGAATGCTTTTGGAAATTGAACTGGCCCTATGACTCACCATTATTTAAAAAAGGTCACTGTATTCACTGTCTCCGGACCGTGAAGTACAAAAACAATGTCATTTTGCTACTTGGACTCCATGAATATAGTCCTGACCTTAAAACTACTTTACGAATAAGTAAATAAAAAAGATCAGACCTGTAAGCAACTGCAAAATCACTGAGAAGAAAAGCACCTTAACTAATAGTACACACCCAGCACTTAGTACCCAGCTGAGTGGTAAAATTGCTTGAGGGCTGTGAATTCACTCAAACAGCTAATAAAGAAAGGAATTACTGAGAAATAACACTAACAATGCCAGATTTAAAATCCCAAGAAGTTAAGATTTAAAAGTATATTCAATTTTTGAGAACTCTATGTATAAATATTTATGTTCACATACAGAAATATTTTAGAAGATGGTATCCATAAAAAGATTTTCTTTTTTAGACGGATACATCTCCTTTGGCACGAAAAGGAGTACTGATAACAATTCACACAAGTCACAAACATTTGGTTTTCTGTATACACTACTTGCCCCCTGCCTTGAATACTGTTAAGTATTATTACTTGTCTTCACTTTCCTGAAAGTCTGTGTATTCAGCAAATGCTAAAATGCAGGAAAATATCATGATAATTAAAAATATAAAAAATCACTGGCTGTAGTACACCAGATATATTCACAGACCAGTATCACCTGAAATTTATTAGCTCTTTTAAAGGTAAGCATCAGTCTACATTTAAAATGACTTCTAACAAAAGCTATTGTATCAATCATTTTTTAATAAGACACTTGGGCCCGTATGAAGAAACATTCCTGTCATACAACCACACCCCACTTTGTGTTTCTTTCAATGTTTCCAAACAAACACAAACTGAGTTATCCTTCATTTTGTTTTTTTTCTAGGTGAGGCCTACCTTAGCTACTACATTTACAACATTTGAGTATAAAAACATCTTTAACTGCACAGATATAGAAAATTTCAGATAGTAAACGAGCATCAATTTTAGCAACATACAGCATCGGAATATGCACGCTGAATGAGTGAGAACTACTCTTTTTAACCAAATCAGCAGTATTTTTAAATGAGAATATTGATGGAACATTTGTACTCATATCTTAGTGCAATATGCTGAAAACTTTACATACAATTTCACTCTAAACTGGAAGTGATTTTTGAAGTTCAAGCCACTGCTGCACTGTTTCAATTATTATTTAAAAGGGCAGAAAAAAAAGTAACATATATGAAGAAGCACATCCATTACCCAAACTCAAGGAAAGACTTAGATGCTGAAACAGTATGATTAACGGATAGCACAGTAATATTTTCTATGAATTTATAGATACCATAAAGTTCAGTTCAAGGTGTTATATGACCTTCCTATCACAGAACCACAGAATCACTTAGGTTGGAAGGAACCTCTGGAGATCATCCAGTCCCACCCCCCTGCGAAGGCAGGGCCACCTGGAGCAGGTTACACAGGAAAGTGTCCAGGTGGGTTTTGAATGTCTCCAGGAAGGGAGACTCCACAACTCCCCTCGGCAGCCTCTTCCAGTGCTCTGCCACCCTCAGCATAAAGAGTTCTACCTCATGTTGAGGTGAAACTTCTTGTTTTAGTTGATGGCCATTGCTCATTGTGCTGTCACTGGGCACCACTGAGAAGAGTCTTGGCATCATCTTCCTGGCACCTGCCTTTGAGATATTTATATGCAATATTCAGATCCCTTCTCAGTCTTGTCTCTCCAGACTAAACAGGCCCAGCTCCCGTAATCTCTTCCAGTAAGAGAGATGTTCCAAACCCCAGATTATCCTTGTGGCCCTCCGCTGGACTCTCTCCAGTAGCTCCTTGTCTTTCTTGTACTGAGGAGCCCAGAACTGGACACAGTTCTCCAGCTGTGGCCTCACCAGGGTTGAGAAGAGTGAGGATCATCTCCCCTGACTTGCTGGCCGCACTCAGGACAGCCCAGGGCACTATTGTCCCTCCTGGCCACAAGGGCACACTGCCAGCTCATGGTCAACTTGTCACCCACCAATACTACCAGGTCCTTCGCAGCTGAACTGCTCTCTAGTAGGTCAGCCCCAGCCTGTACTGGCACTTTGGGGTCTTCCTCCCCAGGGTGCAGCACCCTACACTTGCCCTCACTAGACCTCATTATGTTTCTCTCTGCCTAATTCTCCAGCCTACTGAGGTCCCACTGAATGGCAGCACAGCCTTTAGGTGTATCAGGGAGATAACACTCACTGTTCTCCCCTCGTCAACCCATCTTGCCATGTCATCACAAAAGGGTGACTGGTACTTAATTATATGAACTTTGAATTACTGGAGCTTAAAATGAACTTGACATAATGCTATCACACATGGTACAACATTCTCAAGGGCCTGGTGAGAGTTATAGAAGAGGCCCTTTATTCCTACATCTTGGCAAATTACAGTGGTGCTTAATCAAGCTTGGTGCAAGCCCTTCCAATTGCCAAGCAATTGCTCTGGTTGTCCAACCCAAATTACAACAACGACGATCACAGCAATGCTGACTGAGGTGAAACCATGGAGCAACGTAATTATTAACCTTGCACAAAGAGGAAAGCACTTATTATGTAAAAAGATGATGTTCATTTTAATTTCAAACAATGTCACTTTCTGACAGAAAAATATACACTTGGTGTCATCACAATCAAGAACTGTCACCGGCTATAACTACTGTATTGTTTTTAGCACAAGCCTACTGACAGATCAACTACTTCAGCTACCTGATCACAGCGCTTACTTTGAGAAAGCTGGTCTACTGAAGTCCACCTCTCAGAGAAAGTGAAAAGCATCTCTTATCACAGGCTGGCCAAGCTGGTGAAGGCAGCTTTAAACTAAAGTTGCTAGGGGAGGGGAACCTCAATCCAGCCTGCTTTTATCAGTCTGCTGCAGGTGCCAGCAAGAGATGCCCAGAGACTGGGCAGTAATCAGAGGTTAGAAAGGGAGCACACGAAGAGCAGTGCAAAGGATTTCCAGCCACTGCAGCCAGGGACATCAAGGGCAACAAGAAAAACTTTTATAGGTACATTGGGAATACAGGAAGAAAACGAAAAATGCAGCTCCCCTCTGGAAGAAAATCAGAGACCTGGTCACACAGGATCATTGAAAAGATCAAAATGCTCAATGACTTTTTTTCTTTGGTCTTCACCAGCGACAGCTCCAGCCACACTGCCCAAGTCACAGAAGGCAAATTCAAGGACTGGGAGAATGAAGAACCACCTGCTCTAGGAGAGGATCAGGTTCAAGAACATCTAAGTAACCTGAGGGCGCACCTGGTGGTCCATGGGACCTGACAAGATGCATCCACAGGTCCTGATGAAACTGGTGGATGAAGCTGCCAAGGCATTATCTGTCATATTTGAGAAGTTGTGTCAGTCTAGTGAAGTTCCTGCTGACTGGAAAAGGGGTAACATAAACTTTTTAAAAAAGGGGAAAAAGAAAGACCCAGGGAACTGAAGGCCAGTCAGTCTCAACTCTGTTCCTGGCAACAGTATGGAGAAGATCCTCTACTGTCACCAAAAGTCAAGGGAATAAAACTCATTAATACCAATGTAGCATTAAGAAGGCGGCATTATTTATTGCAGTGCCAGATGCACAGGGGATACTTCTGCCTAACGTGCATGCCAATTCTTACAGGTTTCTTGCTTATCAGCATTGATCATATACATATACAACACTATAATTCCCAGAAATCTCATACATGTTGTAATTTCTTCCCAGAACTAATTAACAGAGGTTACCACCCACTACAGCATGTGCAGTTTGTTTTGAGGGAGGGTCCCAAGGGCCTATGGGACCCCTGGCAGTCGTATCTTTGTTGACCTTCGGCTGAACTTCTCTCGTTGCTTTCTTTTTATGGTGTTAGGTTGGCTTTTCTTATCTTGTTCTGACTTTCTGAGGAATGGTTCCCAGTTCAATAAGCTGAATGGGCAAAGAATGTTCTTTACCCTTTGTCTTATTCCTTCTTGACATACGTACGGTTTTATTTAGTTAAAAGTTCAACTTGGCAGTTTGCTTCAGCTAACAATCAGTAAAATGAGTCTTCTGCTATCAACAGGACAAGGTTTTAAACTAAAAGAGGGGATTCAGGCTGGGTACGGGAAAGAAATTCTTGGCAAAGAGGGTGGTAAAACAATGGCACTGGCTGTCTACAGAGGTCACGGATGAATACACCATCCTTGGAGAAATTCAAGGCCAGGCTGGATGTGGTTCTGGGCAACCTGACCTAGTTGAAGATGCGCCTGTTCACTGCAGGTGCGCTGGACTAGATGACCTTGTAAGGTCCCTTCCAACCCACACTGTTCTATGATTCTACATAAAAAATAAAATCTTTTATTCCATTTTCCAACCAATTTGGATTCCGGTAGAATCCTTAAAATTGCAATGATCATGATAAAAATATTACTTTTTGTGAAATCAAAGCAGCAAACTTAAAAAGACACAAATCAGACACAATAAAATGCCACTGCTGCTTTGTTATTGCTTATATAAATTCACAGATATTTTAAATCTCTGTTGTTTCTAAGATGATAACTGACTTCTAACCACATTTTTGCTCACATGAGCTTAAAAAGAGTTATTTGCAAATGTCTTAGCTGTATTAGTTGTGCAGTGACTGAGAAGAATTACTGCCCAGAATTCATCATTTGATACAATCTGTAAAAATCAATTCAGCTTATGGTAGTTTCTTCCACTCGCACATTCGAATTTATCAAATGACTAATACACATTAGTATCTTCAAGATTACTTTTGTTTTTAGAGGATTTATCCATTGCACTATTAAATAGGTATAATGTGAAATTTCTACAGGTAGCGGATTCATTACTGTGCATAACAAAGACAGTCAGCTTGTCATGAATTTTTTAAATCTGTATTACTTCAGGACATAAAACATAATTCAGTTACACTGAAAGCAAAATATATATTATTATTATTGAACCAAAATATTTTGGTAGGCTGTACTGAATGTAACTGGATTTTGAGCACCGTCTTTCTTGGATGCCACAGTGCTATGTGAATTCCGTATCTCAATTCTCATTGAATTCACTCCTACTAGATCAGCTGTCAGTAGACCATTTCTGAAGGTGATTGCAGTCATGTAATTTCCATGAACTATGTGACCATAGTGAGATCACAGCTTGTTCAAGGTTCAGCAAAAAAATCCGGCTGATAGGAGAGGGCAGGGTTTTAAACTAGTTTTAATACCTTAAAAAAAAAAAAAAAAAAAACAAACAAATCGGGGGGGGGGGGGAGAAGTTTTTGGGTTTGGATTCCCCCTCCCTCCCCCCCCCGCTGCCTGCATTTTGGTCAAGCAGTAACTTTCAAGAGAAATACCTGACTCTCAGATTCCCTGTACATGAGAATCTGTGTTTCAAGAACTCATTTACAGGGGTAAAATAGAAAATGACACAATTTTATGCCTGGGCATATTTCCATTCACTGTGACCACTGAGCATGCTAACTTTAAAAAGTTTTTTTAGTAGAATAGGTGAAATTGTATCAGGGTACAAACCAGCTGACAAAATCAGGGTGGCATTTTCTACCTTAAAGCTGTCATTTCCTTAATGTCTGAATGTACAAACTCAAATAAAATGCCTTTTTTTTTTTCCACCTAAAAGGGGGAAAAAGAACCCTCTACTGTCCAAACTACTATTTTTTTGTAGTTTATTTCTATCACAACGTTTGTGATGTTGTGACAGCAGCACAGAACAGATCTGCAGGTCAGATTCATTGCAATGTCCACACCACTGCAAACTGACACAAACAAGAACTGCACAGAAATTTCTTTAATTTTTGCTTTTGATTCATTGATTCCTTCCCGTAGCTTCCTTCTCAAAAGGAAGGAAACTTAGTATACAAGCTCTTCTTTTGCCACTGCACCTTGAGCTGTACTTCAAAACACTCTAGTTCCTTCTTCATTTCCCTTTAGTGTCTGCTGTAATTTATGTTTCTGCCTAAAGCCCCGCTAAAGCTGGGCCACACAAAAGTCGGTGAAGTATCAAAGAAGTCAAGACAAAGCCTCTACTGTGTCCCAGACAGAGCATGCATCAAAACAAGCTTTAAAAAAAAGGAAGTTTAGAGACGAGAATAAAAACAAGCTCTGTTAAATCAGCAGAGTGCACAGTACCATGCAAATCCTAAGAGCCAGGAGTACAAAGTACAAAAAGCCCCCCTTAACTTTGGCCACATCAGACAGAACACTGAAAAATCAGACAGACAAAATGAAGTTGACTCATTAGACTTGGCTGGAAGATGCATGGAAACAATGCAAGGACAAGGGTAGCTTTAAGAGAGGCACCATTTTCTGAGGTACACTACTTGCATGGCAATGAGCAAATGAAGAGCATGCTAGAAAGTTCTCATCAGTTGGTGACACATAGGCTAATTAAGGAAAATTAATGCTCCACTGCTGCTAGTAGCAAGCAAAAGAAGTTTCTTTTACTACCATCTGTGTCCAGGCAAATGGGATTCTTCTCTGAATAGCTGTAAGCCAGGCATGCACAGGCAGAACTAGGACGGTGCTAAAAAATCACATGCCAGAACTGAAGGATAACAGTAAAAAATGGCAACAGGTCTGCTGACTCACAGCAGCAGACACAGTATTGACATCACAGGATAATCATGATGCTCTGCAACTGCATCATAAATTCTAAGGGAACTACGGGAGCATACTGCTAACTTAAATTATCCAAATTCTCTGGGCCTTTATATAATAATCTAACAACTCTGATTTCCTAGGAAACAAAAACAAACCCAACAAAACCAGGATCCATCACCCCAAACTTAGCACTTTTTGATGTGACAAAGTTAAAGTGCCACCTCATACTGGATTTTTTAAGTCATATGACCACACATTTTAGTCCCAACTGACAAAAATTTTCAGCAAAAATGCTTTTCACGAATTATTTACTACAGCATTTGCCAGGAACACAAAAAGTAACACACTGCAGAGCATGCTACTTTTCGGGTGACCAGAGCTTTGGGGTGGATCTGCTTAGACCTTCTCATTAACACTTTCTGTTGAGCTCCCAAAGGCGGCTGAAAAGTTTTTAAACAAAAGAAAATGCTAAACTATCAAGTAAAGATAATTACATAATCTTTTAATTAAAAATATTAGCCATTCAAACAAAGAAAAAAATACTTAAAGAGACACTTCCATGACTATTCTTTAGCCTCAGTACAATCCAACCATGGACTACTGCATCCTTCTGACCAGATGTGAACTGCAGAGTACTACGTGGTCCGAGAAGGGCTCTCCATCACTGAGGAAGGGATCTCCATCACAAATACGTAGAGGTCTCCGTTTCCTACTCTATAGAGGTTCTTTGGATGTCTTCTTCACCCACAGGCTCCCAGGCTGCTGCAGACCCCATCCTTCCTTCACCCCCAATCAAAACCACCCATCTTCCAGCCTGCGAAGGCCCCTTAACTCTCCTTCACAATCCCCTGGAGCTCTAGAACAGAGGGAAATTCCCCCTCACCCACTCCCCCTTCTTAAAGGAGCATAACCCAGGTGGAGAAAACTGAATAAAACAAGGAGCAGACACTGTCTTTAACACTGAGACAGACCAATATCCTGCCTCTAACAGCAGGGACCTAGTAAGTATACATGAACAAAACAAAACCTACTGCTCCTGTCTCTTGCCTCTCCTCTTCCCAGCTTCCAGCTGCCCTTGACCTGCAGACTTCCTGAAACTGCATCTCCGGTGGTACTACCTCTTGATCCATTCTTTTGGCATTCAAATGCTCCCATGGCAAAGATAAAGGCAACTAAGCCTTATTTTGTTTTGTTTTCCACTTGCTACCTGATAATGTTATTCAATGTCCCTTAGATCTGGTATTGATAGAGACTAACCAGTCCCTGTTAGCATTCCTCATGTCATTTAGAGCTCAACAACCTTCTTCCCATCCTGGTCCTCCTCCTGCTCTCTCCACTTAAAAAGTCTCATTCTATTCAATCATGCCACTTAAGCTTTTTGTATCAATTCCTTTTTTTTTTCACCTATACTAATTCTACTAGATCCTTCCTGAGTTTCATAGGAACATACTATACTATTCAACTTCTGGATGCAGGATATATCCATCCTGACATAATAGCACCCTTTTTGTTTCCTTATCTATGCAAAGTAGTTCCAAACATCAGACCAACATTTTGGCTCCAAACTAAGCACTAACCTGACAACTTATAGAAACAAACAAAAAACAAACCCTGTCATTTTCACATATTTACAGTGTATCTAAGACCGCTTTCTACGCTGTTGCCATACAAATTCAGAACCCATAATTATATATACAAAGTTAGGGCTGTTTTCTGACATAACTCGTTTCAGCTTCAAAGAGCTGAATTTTATTTGCCGTGTATTCAGTTCCGTAACTCAATACCACAAGGCTGTTCTGCACATCTTCACACTCTGTGTCCATTTTTACCACACTAAAGATCACCAGTGAAACTTTTCAATCTCAATCTTTTTTTCCAGGTACTTTTGAACATGTTGGAAAAAAAAAAAACCAGGTCACAGCAGAAATCTCACTAGGATGCTACTGGTAAAATAAAACCAGCCCCAAACCCTTACTATTTATTTTGCTCTTCATTTTCTACCTTTAAGTTGGATAGTAATCAAAGAATCTTCCAGTATCAATACAGGTTCTTCAGGAGTCTCTGATGAGAGACATTACTAAACTCATTTTAGGAAACCAAGCAGACTCATCAGTACAAACATTGCTTAGCTCCTACTCAAGGATTATGTCAAAGAACTTGTATTTGTGAGCAACACCATTGCATCAAGTACTAAGGAGAAAAACGACTGCTACCGCTAAACCCCGGACAACTTCTCCTTAAGAAAGAAATGTTATCTCTTTGCCCGCTAGTAGTCTGTTCTTTACCACAGTTTCTGACAAGTCCATTACAAACTCAAACTTGCAGGTCTGTAGATATGTTTTCCTCAACTTTCTTAAAAAGTGGCAAAGGCCATATTAAACATGGAATACAGATCTTGATCTCTGACAATCAACATCGGGCTGTTAAAAACAGAACCTTAAGATGTAAAAGAACTTGCAGGAAAATGACATATACACACACAGATTTGGTAAGCAATGCAGATACCTGCCTGGTGGAACAGAAAAAACACCTAAACCACAAAACCAAAAAATGAACCAATATCACTATATTTTCTTCAGTTTGAATTCTACAGTTTGACAGCGCATCATTACATTTAACACACAAATAAAGGAAGATACATAAAGACGCAAGTGGAAACAGGCAGGCAAAAAATCTTAGGGGCAAAGGGGTACCTACTAACAGAACATCTCTCTTAAGCAGTAAGGTCGGCATAAAATAGGATCATAAAATCATCGAACAGTTAGGGTTGAAAAGGACCTTAAGATCATTTAATTCCAATCCTCCTGCCATAGGCAGGGATGCCTCACACTATACCATGCCACCCAAGGCTCTGTCCAACCTGGCCTTGACCACCACCAGGGATGGAACATTCACAGCTTCCTTGGGCAATCTGTGCCGGTGCCTCACTACCTCCACAGTAAGTAACTTCTTCATATCTAATCTAAACTTCCCCTGTTCAAGTTTGAACCCATTACCCCTTGACATCTGATAAAAGTAGTCAAAATTTGAAAAGAGAGAATCATCCTTCCACTGCCATTTTAAAGCAAACCTTAGAACTTAGACAAGGAGAACCTCATGTCGCCGAAAGTGTAAACTTCTAAAAAAAGAATATGAGTCAGCCACTAGTATACCTGATGTAAAGGAACAGCACACTTAAATTTATCTTCTTTTTAAACTCTTATGGCTTATACATCACAAACCGCTACTTCTACAAGGCTGACATGTCCAAGAAGCGTAACAAATCCTCAATACATTGCAAGCCAGTGTCTGCCTGGAGCATTCTGAACATCAATCTTGTTTTTATAAACAAACTTAAGCTAACAAACTCAAAGCTGGAAGCAGTACATTTTTCAGATTTCCTCTTTTTAATGAAACAAACAAGGTACTGTAATTGTTAAGTTGCTAACTTGCTAGTCAGTCTGCTGTTCCTGTAAAGGATTTTTATATTCATCCCTTTAAACAAACATAAAAAGATACTAGAGAAGTTGAATTTTCTGACAAAATAAAATGCAACTTACTGGCATTTAATTATAAAATCACACTTAGTTCTAACAGGATACAAGCTTTTTCATATTCTCACAAATCCATCACAGAAACAAGCTGAGAAACAGGCATCACGGCATCTTCTTCAGTACAGTTTTTACCTTTAATTCTCATAATCTGAGTATTACTTAATCAAATGCACAAAGTATGCACAACACTAAGTCTGAAATACTATATTCTATAGGTTTAAAACTTCTTTTGCGGTCACATTGAATTATTTTAGCTTACTGTTTGTAAGCTAAGATAATTACATACAAAAAATCAAAATCCATAAAATAACAACACTTGATTTTTCATTTAGCCAAAAACCCATTCCAGTCTAACGTTACAGCATCACAAGGTTTATTACTCTGCTGTCTAATTACTGGAAGAAACCCACAAACACCATCCATGTCAAAAATAAACCATTCTTCAGACCTGCAATGAATATGACAGTAACTATCTCTCTAGGACTTTGTCTTTGTCTCCTTCAAACAAAACAAAACAAAAATAAAAACCCCAACAACAACAAAAAACCCCACAGAAAATTACTGAAACTAAAACAATGTTATGTGAGGACAATGATCTGCTGAAAAACCACCCTTCACAAACAACCGTAAAAAAGTCAGTGAACAGGCAGCTCATAATTTTCTGAAAAGAAGAGTTTAACAATTTCCTTGTTTCTTTTCAGTGTATTTTCGGCTGGTCAGAACGTTTCTCAAGAACATTCAAGGAATCCAAATCAGTTCTACTGACAGTCTCAGTTTTATTATCAATATGTGTGGACACAACACAGAGAACATTAAATAAGCTGGAAGACTGTATGCAGAATATAGTTTTAAATTAACTATATGAAGATGAAAGAGGGAACATTTCACCCACAGAGCATCACATATAATAATTGTTTTTTTACACAAGGTAACATGCATTACACATTTACTGAAAGATCCAAGCACTTAAAGATGAGTGTAGAAATCAAGCGTGACATTCTTTCACTACGACTTGAGTAACTGAACTTGCATGTACCTATTTCCCCCAGATTTTGTATGTGAAAAAATGGTGATATGAATTAGCTACAACACTAAAACCCAAACCAAACCAAAACCCCACACCCTTAACAGAAAAATCCTTTTGTTTTACAAGAACCAAGCACAAGAGTCTGACAAAAAGTTGTCTACATTTACACGCATGAAGCAGCACAGCTGACATTGGACTGCTTTTTGTCTCTTCACGAATTTTACAGGTTTCAAATTCCAATCAAACTCTGTTTTTTCCTAAATTTGTCCACAGTTTGTGTTTTACGCAGTTATTGTTACCATCTACATCTAGACACTGAACATTTTTTCTTCTTTTATGGGCCAACACTGTTATTTCATTGACCATCAAACAGCGTATCTACTGATTCAGAGAGAACATTTTATCCTACCAAACTGCTGTGCTTCATCTAACAGTAAGCCAATAGTCATAACTGAATCTCCCAATCAGTCGGAATACTCTGAGGGATTTCTTCTGTTTGAACAGTAAATTCCTAGGACAACACAAATTAGAAAACAAAGTGGACATAGTTCTGCTAATCGTTCTGGCACCCCCAAAATCTTTCTATCACATCTATCTTTGCTTATCCATCATGTTGTTTTCTGGCCAGCAAGTGGACAGCTTTCAGTCTTAAATATGAAATTTAGCTTTAAACATGAAGCATTCAGACATTGTTCTTATATAGGTCAGTGGCAGTTTATAATAAACACACGTGTAAGATGAGCTCATGATAAGCTTTTACTTCCAGTATGAGTATTGAGCGATTATAAAGACGAGACACACTTAAACAATATTTTAACACTACTACTTCCAAAATGAACTTCTTTAAAGATGTAATATTGCCTTTAAAATGCCCTTCCTAACCACTGCCTTTCACAACTGATTAAAGGCAAGAGACACAAGCAAACACATTAACTGTCCAAAGAATCACTGTGCAATGTTTCTGTACTAGCCCACTTATCAAAATTCACGGTGCAAGAACAGTGATGTTTGCCACAAAACCAAACCTTGTTTTGCCCACTGCTTCCCTTCTCCCACTAGTATTTGAGATTTTATTCAGTGGAAGGGGCTGCTAAGGCTCTGCAACACTGACATGCTCCCAAGGGATCATTTTTTTCCAAAGTATTTTGAGTTTTAACTGTGTATATGGTAGCCAAAGGGCTTTCAATCCCCATTGCTTTGGTTCTTTTAATACTTTTTTGTAATTATCCCTAATTATGGCACTGGAACCATATAAACCATGCTGTTTCCTTCAGTGGAACCCAGCCACTGCATGCTTTCTCCAAAAGTTGCAAACCAAAAATTATCTCTCGACTTGAGAGAATCCTTCAATGATCCCCATCCGACTTCATCCACAGACTCCAAAATCATTCCCGTATCATCCTTCTGGTTCAAGTCAAGTCAAAGCTAGTTTTTAACCTTTTCCAAACACATCTGAAACAAACAAGGGAAGAAACAGCTTCTTGGTTCAGGTGCAGGAGTGAGCACTCTTGAAGAACACAGCTGATTAGGATTTCTTCATAGATCACGAATTAAAAAAAAGATAATTCAAACCAGTCTGAACAATTTCCTCCCCACCGATATGCCAAAATGAAAAGAAACAAATATTGAGTTTGATATTTGAGTTGAACAATTTTTAGGATAAATTCCTTACATTTAAAATGGCATTTCAGGAGAGGAAAAAATGCAACATCTACTCTGAATATGCTCATAAGCACTCCTCTGTGAACTGCGATAGAACCACTTTGCTTTTGGTGGTCTGCCAGGTTCGAAGTAAGGACAGAACGCTGTTCCACATGTCAAATTAATGCCTCAGAGACCAGCTTATACAGCTGTGGAAAAAACCTCCAAAACATGGCCACAGAAGAGAAAAAAAAACCAAACCAAACAAAAAAACCCCATCTTCCTTCTTCCTTTTCTAAACTATGAGGAAGATAATCTCTCCTGTTCTTCCCCACCTTACCTGACTGAAAGGGAGAGAAAGGGAGATACTGACGAAGTTGCAAAGTTGTTATAGTATTATCTTAAGAAAAACAGTATAAACAGAACCAGCTTTCAGGTATAATGGAGCAACAACTTTCTTCTCCACAGCTGCTTAAGCCAACCACCATTTTAAGTAGCTGGTGTAGAGGACTATAATTTCATTTCAGTTTCAAGGCAGCAGAGCAGTTTTCATTTTACACTGCTATGCAAGGACTAAATATATCCAAAAAATCTGCGCTTCTTTCAAGTGTTACTAGTTACAGTGCTTCAGAACACAGGAAGATTTTTCTTCTTACAGTGAATATACAGGTAACATACATCCTGGAGGAAAAGTTCACATCAAAGTGTTTTTAATTGCTAAAACCAAAGATTATAAAGAAACAGTAATCTGTGGTAGAAAGACTGTAATGCAAGGAGACGGACATACTAATGCCTACCCTATAGACAAGTATAAGCAGTTTCTGAGCCATAGTAAGTGAGGTACCAAAAGCAGTCTGGTTTTGCTGTCTGTTAGCAGTAAGTATCAGGATTTGTCAGCTTAGGAAAGCACTACATTAATGCAACTATAATGCTTGTAAAATTCTGCCCTGTTTAGCGTCATGGATCACACAGATGCAGCTGTGTAAGTATCCTCCTAATGATCAAAATCTATCTAAATTCCAGCTGAGCCTAGTGTTTCCTCTTGGACAGGTGGTTCTAAAAGCCTACACCCAGCCAACAAATAAACACGAGAAAGACAGATCTGGATCAAATTATTAAGTATGAATTTCAGCTTTGGCAGAGGATGGAGAACTTGTGGTCTTATTTTAAAATAAACTTTTCCTTTTGGGATGTTAAGTATTTTAAGTGAAGTAAACACCAAAACATTTACTCACCTTAAAACACTGAAAACTTCCATTTTTTCCTGTGTTTTCAAGAGCTGAACAATACTTGCCTTTCCAAACTATATCAACAGACTGGGCTTCCTACTGGTAAGTACAGCTGTGCTAAACTGGAAGTATTTATCATGGCACATCATAAAAAGTTGCGAACACCAGAAGCTGTTTCTAGAGAACTGTTTTGATTTTGATTATCAAATTTGAGAAAAATTAAAATACAAAATTCTTCACCAAGTAGATTCGATAGTTTTCCCTTACGCAGCCTGGAAAATGACTTCTGTAGGAATCTAAAAGCACACAAAACTTGTTCAGCAGCTACCAGTCCATGGCACAAAAGGCAGTAACAGAAACACTGATGTACAAAGACATAGAGCATACAATACCTTCATATTAGATGCCTCGGTTTCCAGTTTTGTTAGGTGATTTGAGTTATCCTCTAGCTCTTGCCGAAGGTTAGAGTTCTCCATTTTCAATGCCTCAACTTGCTTTAACAGCTGATCATATGAAGCTGCAGCCATCCTGGGCTAGCCTCAGCCCTAAAAAAAGTAAAAGAAAATATTAAATTTAAACATTTCAGGGGCTTCCATTTGATACATATGATTAAGCAAATGAAGGAAGTTCATTAAGAACCTCATAAGGCAGTAGGGGAACAGAAAAGAAAATTGTAACATCATATAAAATCATCCTTAGTATTTACATTTCAATTCTAACACTCAGGAACTATGCCTTTGACCTTACTGCTTGTGTAACTCCATGTAATCAACTTTGCTCTTCCAGACAAATCTTAACTGAATTATTCAGCCTACTAAAAGCTAGGAAAATTTACTCAAAAAGTTTTAGTTCCTCAATATAAGTTTTGAAAACTGTATTTAATCTTTCTAAATTTAAACTTATTGAAAAGTAACAATGAATATATACCATTAAAGACAGGTACAATAACAAAAGCTGTAGTGCATTTGATACAAGTTTATTTCAAGAAGCAAGTCTTCATGCATTTGTCATCATTAAAGATGGGAGGAGGAAGAAAGCTGCCACTTACAGAGTTGTGATTCCCACGACACTACCAAGAAGCTGAAGAAAAAAATCCCTAACAAATTTCTGTTTCAAAATTTGGTCATGCTTTATGAGAGACCTCATTTCCTGAAAAACAAAAGTCATCTGAAACATTTACTCTATTTTGTGAATTCTGTGCTTTTACTGTCAGGATGTTTAACCTAAAAGTTAGAAAGCTGTCAAGGAGAGTTGTAACAAAAATGGGGGGGTAGGGGAGGGAATCCAAAAAGGCAAACTGCTTCTATTCCATTTTTATTTTATGTGCAACAGTTTCAATTCTTATTAATAAAACCAACAGGTGTAGTTCACATTTCTTTTCAGAACATACACTGAACAGACAATTCTGCACAAGCCCAGCGAAAGGAAGATTAAAGTGGAAACATTTTCGTATTAGTTGTCATAAATCAGTATTGTATCATAATACTAAATGTGTTAGGTTTGAGTCAAGTATATCACACATGTATTCAGTTACATCTAATTTACAGAAGCTGATGTGCGCCTTGTATTCGACATGCATTCTGATCCTAACTAGAGTTCTTTTTCTCTCACCATTTCAATTCATGATTATTAATTCATGAAGGGGCAGGTAACGATAAAAGAAATCAAGTTACCCATTTTCTGTCCATACTAAGGAATTCTCACCCAAAACCTGGGAATTTAAAATAATTAGTCACATACAGACGAACACACACACGAAGAAAATAAGAGAAAACTGAATGAAGGATCTACAGTAGAAAGCAACTGCACAGATCTCATATTTCAAATGCAAAATAAGGTGAAATGCACTTATGTTAAATAAGTACAGATACAGTTTTTGAGTGGGAGGTTTGTCTTGTCTTCTGCCCCTCCTGATCAAGGTTCCTAAGCTTCTTTTTGTGCCTTTTATTTTCATAACATGAAAACAGGACATCACCAACAGCATTCTGCTGTCACCTTCTGATTTATTCAAATATCAAGCTTTACCTTTAGAGCTTTCAGGTAAAAAAAAAATTGAGTTATCTGATTACCATAAACTGGGTAATCCAAACCACCATCCTTTTGTTAAATAGATGCCCAGAGGGCAACAGGCACCCACCACAGGCAGAAACTCCCACCTGGTAGCACGGCCTCTGGCTGGCGCCACCCTACCTGACTACAGCTCTACTCAACGCTGAGGCGCCTGTGGAAAGACTCCCTCAGCAGCAGGAATCACAGCAATGCCTGGCAGCTTCTTTCCACCAGGGCACTCACATTTGCACCTCAGGATACAGCAAGAATGTTAAAGAGAACCCCCAGGGAGCGGAGGGTGAAAAAGGCACATGAAAAACTCATCTCGTGTTTTGAGAGCATGGCGAGGTTTGGGAAAAGTGTATTTGCAGTCAGCACATCCACAATGAAAACTGGACTGGAGGCAGCTATTCTCACATTAGCAATATGCTGTGAGCCACCCAGCCATGTGTGTTCAAGACGCCTTCCACACCACTGGCTGAAGTATCTGGGACTTCCTGGGGACACACAGATGTACACATCCCTCCCTGGCCCTCCAACATAATAATTCTTTTTCCTGCCTGTAAAGAAAGGATTACCATGTATTTGAGGAAAACAGTGAACTGCTTTTCAGAAATAATGGATCTTACCTACCCCAATCTCATCAACTCATTCGATACAGTGCCACACGTAAAACCATGTAAAAACATAAAATCACAGTAATAGAGAAGACCAGAGAAACTGTATATGGGTGAGGAGTAACTCAAGGACAAGATGACATTGGACAGTACTGAAAGCCCAGCAGTTGGGCTGGAGGCAGGTTGCTACCAAAGGTCCCCCGAAATGAATCTGCAACAGGCACTTCAAATTGTTGCATTATTGACCTGGGCACAAGAAGCGGCATCAAAACTTTCTCCCATAAATTTGAGGCTTTACAAGGTCAGAAGCCTCGATGTAGTGCACACAGAATTTGATCAACTGAGAAATGCAGCGGTATTAACAGGGTGCAATTAAATAGCATAATAATATAAGGTCACTCATGTAGGAATCTCATCATGGAAGTAGGGGGAGAAGCAACTGGAGCTTCTCAGCAGCTAGCCCACAAGGTACCAAGGTACTGCCAACACGACACTGGCGCATGGAAAGCAAACACAATATCTGGAGTTACCAAGTCCTTTGACAAAATTTAAGTGGCTGCAGAGAAAGACGCTAAGCGATCAGGGGATAGAGGGTCTGTCATAAGGGAAGAGGCTTGATGAGCAAGCCTTTGCTGCCTCAGCACAACAAAGGCTGGAAAGACACAGCTACACTTTGTTATTACACTCAAGAGAGAAAAAATATTTAGGTTAAAACACAATACTGACACAGAACAAATGGTCACAGCAGCCTTCCTGTATCTGTAAGGGGCCTATAGGGATGCTGGGGATGGACTCTTCATTAGGGACTGTAGTGAGAGGACAAGGGTAACGGGTTCAAACTTAAACAGAGGAAGTTTAGATTGGATATGAGGAAGAAATTCTTTACTGTAAGGGTGGTGAGGCACTGGAATGGGCTGCCCAGGGAAGTTCTATGATTCTATGACATAGAATGCTCATTTATCAACACAGGCTGGCCAGCATTCATTAGAAGTTGTAAATCACAGAATCACAGAATAGCTAGGGTTGGAAAGGACCTTAGGATCATCTAGTTCCAACTCCCCTGCCACAGGCAGGGACACCTCACATTAAACATATCACCCAAGGCTCTGTCCAACCTGGCCTTGAACACCACCAGGGATGAAGCATTCAACATCCTTGTCTAGCTCACTGCACAGGAAGGAATTAGACTTAGTGGTTCAGAAATTCAATCCTGTATTCCTGAAGTTCAATATGGAAGAATACAATGCTTATTTTCATCTCTCCAAGATGTATCTTTTTCTCCTGAAATAACAAAACCCCAAAGCATTTCACAAAAGATACCATTATTTAATTTTAAAATGTGAGAAACAGACACAGATAATGCATGACCACAACACAACTTAGGCTTTTTGATGCTAAACAATATGATACCTCTCAGGCACTTAGTTTGTACAGTGAAATCAGAAGGCTCCATTACACACAAGCTGTTCCATTCATATTGAAGGAACACCCTCCAAGTTAAAATTTGCCTCTCTCCTAGAAACAGGTTTTTGCCAATAGCCTCAAACGAGACACATGGTACCGAGTTTGGGTCCCAAAATGCAAACCTTGAATTTATGCCCCAAATTATCTGACTGAAAAAAAATAAAAAGACTTCAGAAAATTTTAAACACAGGCTTGGTGTCATCAATAGAAAATGACTGTATCGTTGCATCCTTCTCTTGTAATTTCTCAGTGGTCAAAACACTTGCCTTGGGGAAAGAGTCAAACTCTGGATCCTCTCAGCCAGACAGGGTTCGCAGTCACATACCACCTCAGGCACAGCAGAAGTAACTAGTAACTACCCCAAAGGAAATCAGGGAATAGCTTGCATGTGGCCCACTAGCCTGAAGCTATACCACTGCACAAACATATTCAAGATTGCTGGGGCCAGAATCAGCTGAAACAAAAATACAAAACCACTGCAGTGGGGGGCATATGAGGGTGTGGAGGGGAAGGGAAAAGGAATAACTCCAGCCTCCAATACCAGTTTCACGTATTACTCAGCCCAAGGGAAAATGCATGACATGTGCAACACAACCCACCTTTGCAGAGCTCACTATTACACTTCAGTTAAGCTCCCTTTTGCACTCTAACTGCATTTCTTCCTTGCAGAATGGTCATCATTCAAAGTGAGTAAGCAATGGAGATACCCCTGCCTCTAGATATGCTCCAAGAAATAACCTTCTTGGACTACAGATATTTTGAAATTTAATTCCCTTATCATAAGAATCACATAAAATCTAGGTCTTCTACTTTCTTATCATTACCCATATTCTCATCATTCAGAGGTTTCTTCTCCATCTATCAAAGTAAGGTGAAATTATAAGAAAATTCATGCTTCACTGAATCAGCACTTGACATGAATATACACATCAAAGAATTTAAAACTCCATTCAACACTTATATGCTAAAATCAAAATTAATTATAAGTCAAAATTTATGCAAACATACTGTTAATATTTAGATATGCCTTTTTCTAAGTTATGATACCAGTATCAACTGATACCAGTATCAAGTGCCCAGAAATCTCAAATTTAGACACATTCTTTTTAGTCTCAAATCCCACGAGACAAGAAAAAAACCCACAATAAAAACTTACAATTTTTTATTGATGGGAGCTTTTCTTTGAAATGAGTAAGCATATACACTCAGCATGAAGTGCTGCTTAACAAACCCAGCAATTTGTGATCTATTACTTAAATCTCCTTATGAAAATATTTCGGACTCCCATCACTACTTTTTTTGGGTTTTTTTCATCCACAAAGGCTATCACTGTTACCTGAGCATCCTATTTTTATAAAGCAACTCTGCAGAGCATATCAGTTTTAAGTCTTTCGAGAACAGAGGCTAAGAGTAATTAGAACCCTACCACGTTGGGTTTATTTTTCAACAACAGAGACAGAAACCTGGCAGTGTATGTTTGGAAAGACAGATAACATTTTTAGATTAACAACAGCCTATTTGTTTCAGTTATAGAAATCTTCAATGGAATAATTATTATGTCACCCACAGTAACTGCCTGAGGGTGACCTTCTCTATTATCAAGTCAGTTACACGGCTCCTTCAGACATCAAATTCAGTGAGAGAGACAAATTCCTTTCTTCAATAAGGCCCAATCCAAAAACCACCAATGTCAACCAAAGCTCCTGCTCATGTAACTGATTTTGGATGAACTTTGTTGAGAGTAGTAAATCAGATGTTTGAATTTCTAATAAGCAAACAAAATTTAGCATTCTGCTACCACCACCAATAAGCAGATGTGCTCCTCCACTTTGTAACTGAAGTTGTTTTCACATTGTAATCACTTCACCTAAAATCCATAAGTATCCAGATTATAATTTAGTAAGGTCAGACAGGACCATCAATTCTTTCTACATCCACAAATTTTACCCGGTTCTTCAGTGCTGAGCCAAGTTTCTTATGCTTGACTATTCTGACAATTTTTACTGTTCATTCCCATGTGATAATACAGAATTGTGTCTTCAAGGGCATATCACTAAACTCGGGGGGCAAAACCAATCATGCTGTCACGAGATTTAGAAGTGCTAGGTAGGTCTAGGAGTTCTGACATGGCAGGGGATAATGCTAACGCTGGGAGAGCAGCACTGGTGCCTGCCCCTGGCTGCCTGCCCTACCAACCTCCCTCAGGGTTTCCACCAGGGAAGAGAGAAGGGCCCAGCTGCTCAAGCAGCAGCTGTCTAAACCACTGCAGATCACTGCCTGACCACCAATGTAAACTGAAATAGGTGTCGGCTTAATTTACTATGCTGGGCCATTAACCACAATGCTTCAACTGTTACACAGCTATTTCCAAAAGAGGAGCAAGGCTAACAAACAGGAAAAAAATAAAGCACAGCCATTCTAACGTAAACCAGCCCCACTTACTAACTTTAGCCTCAAATGGATCATTTTCATATAGCTACCTTTATTGATACACTAAAGAGAATAAAGTGAGAGAGGTTTCGGCTATTTCTGTTTCGAACATATCAAACCATGACAACTTACATGAATTCAATTTCTCCGTTTACTGAATCCTGCATTAATTTTTCTATTATTTTGTTTGAAGCTTGTCTTCAGGTTAAATGGTTTATATGTAAATATCCTTCTGCTTGTCCTTTTTCAACTGAGGCAAAATATCAGCAAGTGCTGTGTTTAAGAATGTATAAAAAAATGAACATCAGCAGGCCAGGACAGTCTTACCCATTTCAGTTTGGGGCAAGCTTTCCAGGCCTGCTGATCAAAAAATGTTTATCCTTCACAGACATTGCCTAACACTCTCCTACTCCCTGAAATATACTCCCATCAACCTCAGACTGTAAAATCCCATTACCCTGATTCTTTCCAGAGCAGAAAAATTGTATTTCTACCTTCTCCAGCAGCGGGGCTGGAACTAGATGATGTTAAGGTCCTTTCCAACCCAAACCATTCTATGATCACGCTGAACTACATTATTTCTGATGACAAGCCTATTGTTTATTAGAATGGCTGTTGTTTCCATATTTAATCTTCCTATTCCTACTCACATTTAAGAACAAACCCCATAACTTCTGCCAGCAGCAGCTACAAGAGAGGCTATTTGGTCTGCATTTTCCTTATCTGAGCTACGTGGGCACACAAATATAATGAGGACTCTGAAAGCTGTAAGGCTTTGGGTGGGGTTAAAGAGAATTAAGAAAATACGCTGCGCAGAATGAGAATCATCCATGAGCGGAAGAGATCTTGTACCTTCTGTCTGTTTTCTCATTCATTCTGCGTTTGCATGCTCAGGTCATCAAAGACGCAGGAGAGGGTAGAACACAGCCATCATGGAAAACTGCTCTTCCATCAGCTTGTTTTAGCAACAAGGCTTTTGATAACAGAAACTGAATTGCAAGTTATGAAACCCTACTCCTTTAAATAAATTTGAAAAAGATTACATTGAAAAAAAATTGACAGCAAATTATACCAAATTATAATCTCTAGCTGAGGTACCCTCTGGATCCCTGGGTTTTCCAGAGCCATTACTGTTATCAGTTATCCTACTACAATGTGTGAATGGGTAAGCCCTTTAAAAGGAAACCACACAATTTTCTCTAAACCTCAGCTTCATCAAGAGGATTTTCTTAAGTTTTTCTATGCACTTCTACACGAAGGTTATCTTTCTGGACAGCAGACTAGAACACTTAAATATTACTATACCTGACCTTCTTAAATCCTTTCGATTGGGAGGTAGAGAGGTTTTTTTGGTTTGTTCTTCCATAAATGAATTTGTATCTTGGCAAGAGCTTTCAATCCATTGTTATATTTTGGGATATTTCTTTAAGTTCAATACTTGGCTGTACTCACCAACCATCAGCATAAGCATCATCTGTTCTTCCTAACCAAAACATAACTTGGCTGATAAATTAATAAATAACCCATATTCTCACTCCTTAAAAGACTAAGAGAAGCAAAGAGAAGATGATGGTCTCAGCTCTTCATCTGTGTTCTTCACTACAGGGCAAGTATCACGGGGGGCAAGTGGGTGCATGAGAAACAGAAATGACCCCACATTTAGAATGTTACTAAAGAATGCAAACAGTTAAAAAATTTATCCTATTAGTAAAAAAAAAAAAAAGACCAAAAAAAAAAAAAAAAAAAAAAAAAAAAAAACCCACAAAAAAAAAAACAACAAACCAAAAAGAGGGAAATCAAGAAGTCACACATTTCAGGCTATGAACAGTCAAGTTCAGCTTTTATTACACTGCCCAGAAAATTCTCATTTCTTCCTTTATAACTTTGGATTGGGGAGTTCCTTAGCTTGTTAGTCATGCTGCATTCAGAACATGACTATGAAAATACAAAACACGATTTGCATTTAAATACTATACTGAACACAAAGCAGTCCAGACGTCATTTGAATCATAACTTATATTGGACCAAGGATGATTCACAAGCCTGAATACTCACTTTTCATTATGACCATCTCTGCTATTCATGGCTAATTGTGCATGCCTCACTGCATGTGACTTGCTCCTGTTTACTTTTATATTTCTCATAAACTTTCTAGAACTGAATCTTTAAAAGATTAAGATATTAAAAATTTCAATACGTCTTTATTTCCCTATTTTACCTGAAAACAGAAATTAACCCCCAAACCGTTAACATGAGATGAATCAGCTTTTAAAAAAAAAAAAATATAATAAAGAAATATTTCCCACATTGGGTGACCTATCAGGGTCATCTTCAGGGTTCCTTTCAACACCTGCACGGAACAGAAGATCATTTGTGTTGCAGGAAGTGTACTGACATCTGTTCACACAGGTCCTGCACAAATCTTGGAAAATCACCAGTAGAGACTTGGTCTTCACTGACAATACCTTATTGTCCCAGCATATCACTAGTAGTATAGCAGATTATAGCAGAATTTCATTACATTGATCAAAAAATTATTAATCATGTTTCATCAGCATAAACATTTTACCACCTGAATTAAGACACATATTGAAATACAATGTAAGAATTTAGAGACCAAAGGAACCAATTTAAGCATACACATTTCCAACTTACTCCTGTATTATTCCACACTGATGATACGCTAATAGTGTACTGTGACAACATACATCAGAACATTTGTTATAGCCAAGTGTATTGTACAAATGTTTTGGCAAGTAGCATTTGAGGGATGATGTTTAAGAAAGTCTGCACTCATAAATAAAGTATTACATTTAAAAAGTGATCTTTTATTTAAGCTGCTATTTTTTAGAGCATGACTACAGCTTCTTAGAGGAACTGCTTAGATTGTTAAACAAAACAACAGTGTTTCTTTTTAAGACTTAAAGGAACAGGAAGAAGCATCACCACAATAACCATCATAATCACTACTGTACTTTTGTCACTCTCTTTCATTAGAAGTGCTGAAGGCACCCCAGTATCTATTGTGTCTTCTAATACTTAAGCAACTGTAATGAACATTCAAAACTTTACAGGAGAAACAACTAGTGTCACCAATTTACACTCTGAAACCAATTACTCTACATAGTAAGTTCTTAACTGATGTTTTAAAATGTAACATTATCCAAAGCCTCTCTTGTTGACAGACAGGAAATCTATACATGTATCTATATATATATAAATCTATATATCATTTAAAATAATGGCACATAAATATTTTAAGGGAATGTTTACTATAAAGCAGAAATTTAAAATCAGTAAGTTAGACCTGCCTTCATCAAACCATTTTTGTGCATCACTTTATTTAAGGCTGAGAAAGAGGAAAAATATTGTACCAGTTACTTTGAGTGGCCTTAAAAATACAGAAGAGTTTGGTTCCAGGAAACTACTTTTAATATGTATGTTTACATGTATTTTCTACTGTATTATCCATGTGTGTATAGTAATTTACCGAAAAGACTTCTATGCAAACTAAGAAGGTGTATGTTTCTTGTTACACCTTTAAAAGTCATCTTTCAGTATATGACTATCCAAATCAAGTTAAACCAGGTTTCAACTGATACCTTGAAGAAAATCCTATCAAATGAAAAAATGCTCCTTACACCTGATGGCCAGCATCCTCTGTACGCAAGAACGAGAATAATTTTAAAACCAGATCCAAACACCGAATAGGATGAAACAATTTGGCAGCATGAGTCTTCCAGAGATCACCACACACTTCTGAAAAAGCAAGGCGCATTCTGCTAGCAGTGACCTAATTACCAGAATAAAAGCTGAGTATCTGACAAAGGAAGAGAAAGAACCCACTGCTTCATACATAATTTATTAAGATTTCCCACACCATTCAGGTTAAGTCGCGGACCCCAGAATCTATTTATGATGTTAAATAAACATGTAAGAAGTCAGCGGACCCCAGGGCGTACCGAGGGCGCAGCGCTCCCCCCAATCCGCTGCTACCCGGGCCCGCTAGCCACCGCCCGGCCTCCCGCGGCCCGCGACTCTCCCTCCCCGGCAAGCAGACGCGCTGCGGCAGCGGAGGAACTGCCGCCCCAGTCACTAACAAAGCCGGGCTGCTGCCACCGCGGGCAGCGCCTCACCGCGCACCGAGACACCTCCACATGCCAGGCAAGGGCTACTCGCCCGTCCACCTTCCCTCCTCACCTTCCTCCTGCTCCTCCCGGCCGCCGCAGGGCTCCGCAGCCGCTTTGTGTCTGTCGCGGGCCGGGCTCGGTCCCCCCCGCCGCGGCTTCCCGCCGTGCCCGGCCGCGGGTTTCTCCTCCCCGCCGCACCCGCAGCCCCTTCTTTCTCCTCTATGAGCCACAAAAGCCGCTTTCCCCCCCCCCCCCCGGCACCGCCGCCTCCCCGTCAGAGACGCTCCGCACCACCCGGAGCCCCACCGCCGCCGCACTCACCCCATGACCGCGGCGCCTCCATCCCGCCGCTCGAGCCCGGCCCCACCCGCGCCCACCGCCTGCGCCAGAGCCGCGGCCGAAGCTGCCCTGATGGTCACGTGAGCGAAGCGCGGCGGCGCAACCAATGCGGCGGCATGCCCCGGAGGATGTGCCCGCCCCCTTCCTCTCTCCTCCCCCCTCCATCCATGGCGGTGAACAGCTACGCCCCCGCCCCGCGCCGCCGGCCGGGCCATGCCGCGAGTGGCAGCGGGTCTCGGCCCCGAAACAGGGTCGCCCTCCGTCCGCACCAGCGCTGCGGGCCCCAGCCCTCCGACACCGGCCCCTACCGGCTGCACACGTAACGTAACATGCAGAGCAGAGCAGTGTTAATGCGCACGGGCTTATGCGCCGGTCGCTGGGGGAGCTTTGAACCGCCGAGGAGGCAGAAGCACCCCCGGTTCTGCAACAGACCTTGCACACGCCGTAGAAACTGTCTCAGGACCATCTGCGGCAGCTTAGTGGTGTTAATCATCGTTCATCCTCCTTCCAATAAAAGGACACAAGGACTACATACCGTCCAAGACCACAATCTTACACATTAATATGAAGGAAAATACTTTGCTGTTATATAATAATGAAACTAGGTATTGCACATACTAAAATTGAAGCAAATACAGTTCATCTAAATGTTAAAGAAATACATGGGACACTGCTTACTAAAAATGGCAACTGTAAGCATTTCCTTCAAGGGCATCTACGAATAATTTACCATTCAGTAAAAATATTGTTTTCATGTGCTTTCAGGTATAAAGTCACTACTACTTGTTAATTTAGCTTAAACACATACAAACTTCTTCACCAAGAGGGTCATCAGGCATTGGAACGGCCGCCCAGAGAAGTGGTGGAATCACTGTTCCTGGAAGTGTTCAAAAACTATAAGAGGCCCTCAGTGGCATGGTTTAATGGTGGACTTGGCAGTGCTGTGGTAACGATTGGCCTTGATGGTCTTAAAGGTCTTTTCCAATAGAATTGATTCTATGATTCTGTATTTGATCTGTAGCTATACCAAAATAAAATAAAGTACCAGCTTAGTGATGGGTTGGAAAGAAAATGCAAAAGACAGATGAACAAGCAAATCAATTCATGAAACTGTTTTAAAATTGGCTTCCAGAATTAATCTCTCTCCAAGGATAAGGATATAAGAAAGTATGCATGAATATAATTTAAAACCCCACAGAAGCACATTATGACTATGAACACAGCAGAAATTAAGCCACAGTTCAGCTGTCTGAGTTTGAAGTCTGTATTTTCACTTTAAAAAAAGGCTATATAGACAACAGGTACTATGGGGATGCTGCTTAAAAAATCCAGCTCTAATATGAAAGGCAGCTTGGTAGAAACAGCACAATATTAAGTCATTTTAGTCCTCTAGAAGCATTCAATAATAAGCCTGTGGGCAGTGTAGTCCATCTAAACAGTGCTTGACAGAAGGCATATGAAGAAACACAACAGTTTCTCAGCTAAAGCAAGTGAATGCCTTTCCATGTGGCACTTCACAAAAATTACGGAGTTACATGCTTATACAAGTGAACATATGGATAGACAGCTCGTTAAAAACATGTATTCTTACATGCTTGTGGAAATTTCATTCTTCCTATAATAGTTTCTTTGACTGGTATGAAACAAGCAGGCTTGTGATACCTCATGACTGGGACCAGACAAAGGCACTACAGGCCTGTATATGCATGCAATAAATTGCACCACAGATACTTACATACTACTACTACCTTAATTTCAGCTGTTTTCTTGTGGGTCTATTTTCCAGTCATAGAAGCAATACTCCACTCAGAAACAATGCTCTTTACCAGATCACCTTTCATCAAATGTCTTCATGATTAAGATGTGTAACATTATGTTATCTGCTACCTTCAGCATGTCATCTCTTACCTTCTGCATAGTATCACACAAAATCCTCTTTGACTTCATCAGCATGACAAACTATAGTGGGCGTATCACTTAATTTTAATTTGAAATGTCTTACTAAAATAGCTTAAGTGGGTCAGTATTAAAGGGTGTTTCAGGCTATATGATTTTTTGCTACGAAGCTTCTGTTCATTACAGCAATTGTTGACATGCCTCTGGTTTGTGATCCACTCCATCTCAGAGACGGACTTCCCACTCCCTCAGCTGTAACAGTTTACCACATTACTGAACTACTGCACGGGTTTGAAGATTAGAACCTAAGTAGGATTTAGATCTAAAGCCATCTTACTTTGTATCCTACTGATGTACACCACCATTCCTCCCCTCAGAAAAGCAAGCCAAAATGCTTCCAGTTATCATTGTCCGGCTCGCCATCCTAAAATTATTTACATTAGCATAAGTGCATACTCAAGTATTTTCATATGCAAAGACAATACCAGAGAACTGATGCCAAAGAAAATGCCAGAGAAACTGAAATCCTATATAATTTAAAAGCTAAACTGCATACTTCTAAGTGAATAACTAAGCTTGAGAAGTGTAGTTTATTTTCTAGAATCCAAAACAGGAATATCAAAGACTGATGGCTACACAATGTATTTCATTTGTTTAAGTACATCATACTGCATTTTCTGCAACTCTGAAAAACTAACCATATTTAGTTGTTATTCTGAGAAGATTCTTGTTAGTCCTGGTACTGGTTAGTCCTTTCTTAGGCTGGTAGCCACAAGCTGCGTAAGTCAGTAAATTCAGTGCTGATGAGTGACGTTACATTCACTGCTCTATGGTCTGAAGTCCAGTATTTACCCACAGAACAAGCATAGCATAAGCAGCAGCACAGATTCTCTAAAACATTCTGCCAAGATGACAGCTGGGTGGGAGGCATACAGAGTTTTCCTTCCTTGGTCATAGTAATGCCCATTCTGTTAAAATTTTCAGAAAAATGGTAGCTTTTGTTTTGTGTCTGTGGCACATGCACTTGCCTCTGAAGCAAAATCTAGTATTAACTGAAATTCAATTTAGTATGCAGCATGTTTTGGTAGTAAGATGATCCTTCTCATACTCTTATCTTCCAGTGGTGTTAAAACATTCATATATAGCCAAACAGGTGGAATGGCACTATAACACATACTCTTATTTTCTTTCAAAACCAATTTCTAAGTGCAGTACTGGATTCTGGTAAAAGACCTGATACAATTTCAAATAAAGGTCAGGCACTCCAGAAAAAATAAGACACAGAAAAGAACTGTTCAAAGAAAAGTCCTGTGTAGACTAAGTTGTTTTCTGCCTGGCAGAAGGAAAAAGATGTTTTTTTTGTTATTTGAAAACTACCATTATTACCAGGACAGATCTAGTAATACCTGCTCCTTATTATATTAAAAAACCTGCAACCTTTAAAATCTATTAAAGGAATGAAATCTCTGCATGTTAGCTATCAAATCCCAGGGGCACAAAATTTTAGTATTGAAAAAAATATCAGCTCAGCTTCAGTATTCAAAATAGAATTACTTTTACTATTTTGGACAAGATGCATGCAGTCTACCCAGCACAGCATTCTCAAACAGCCAAATGGGAATTTGGCTCCAGAAAAGGAATTAGCAATCTTTTCATAATGCATGGATTACATCAAATATTCTAAATATTGCCCAACTTTTTACTGCATTTATAAAACTCCAGTTTGAGACCAAATAAAACTGTCATAACCATGTTCCCCACACACACAAAGTAGGGCTAAATAGAACCCCTGAGCAGATAAAAGATCCACATTTTTAAAAACATAAATTACATTCCCCCAAATATCTATCTGCTTCATAAAATCAAGGCTATTACAACTGAAAATGCAAGGTTTTCTGGTTTTAGATATAAACCAGCTTATACATGGGGCATATCTCTTTGCTTTCACAACCCTTACCCTCTGCAGCACTACCCTTCTCCCTAGTAGCTTTTCACTATTTAATATATTTGAAGTGATTGGTATTTCATTATTAGTGATTGCACATGCACAGTGCTACCTACCTCAAAGGCTCTAGGTAGTGAGTGGGTTGAACAAATAGTTAAATTCTCTCTCTCTTGCCAGGCGCTATGGTTGGTATTACTCATAAATATGAAATGTAGTGTTGCCAAATTAAGGGATCTTGCCTTCAGAATTTTACTTACTAATACAAGTTTTACACACTGACATCATTTAGAAAGGTGGTGTAAACAGATTTTGTTAACAAAATAAACTGAAAAAAAAATCCTGTTTTACATAGCTGCAAATTTCATTCTACCAAAGGATTTGATAATATTTTAGCAGCTGCTATAACCAAAGATTGTCTTCTGCCTTTCACATTAATTTAAAAATCAGTGAAACTGAACATGGTCTCTGCTTCTCATTTCTTTGGAAATCATGAAGTTGCTTTCACCTCTCTCACTATCACAATAGTGTTTTGATCCCTCTCAAGCCTTGTCCTAGCCATGAAACCAGGATCAGCAATAGTTTGTATATACACACATTGGCAATACTCATAACTTGCTCCCATCAGCACTAATACTAGTGCTTTGCCCATGAAAAGCTGCATTCCTCCCTTACCTATTGGGATTCTGTTACAAATGTTGATATTTCCTCATACAGATGACCTTCAACTGAGCATTAGAAAGAACATCACAAAGAGGGTTCACGCAGATCAAGAAACTAAAGGACCATCTTTTCTCATGCAGATACAGAAAGAATGGAGGGAAGAACTGTTACTCTTCCTAATGCATCATCCAGAACACATGCACACAAGTCTTCTGACAGTAATCCTACAAAAATAAGTAGGAAATTTCTATACTGAGAATAGAGAATCAAAAATAAAGTTGTTCTTTTCAGATTTTCTATTATACTTATGTACTAAAATTCTCTGTATTTTTTTCTTCTCTTTTATTTCCCCCTTCACCTCCCAGCCAAGGCTATGCTACAAGTTCCTGAACTTGAAAAGGTTTTTCCACATGCAATGAAAAGACTTGTCTTTTGCAAGAGTCAATTAACTACTGGAAAGTCATGTAAAATAAGTTAAATGAGAAAAGCAGAGAAATACATGCTATTTAATTATTTCACAGATAATACAGAGACATACGGAAAAGCTATTGACTGCTTGTTAAATCCTTTACTATTATAATCCTATACTATAATCCTTTACTGTACCTTCCATATAGAAGCCTTGTCTAGCATACCTAAGGGATTCTCAGGGAATTGTTTTTCAGAGGAAAAGCTTTTCCTATAGGACTTTATTGATTTACACAGATTTCTCCTCTTTTCCCCATCTTGGCCATAGAGTAGATAAATATTCAATGTTTACAGAAAGATCAAGAATGTTTTGAAAGATCAAGTATGTTTTTCTATGTGTCTTGGAGAGTGGATTTGCCTGGTCTCCACTAGAGCTATCTCTGGTAATCAAAGCACTGGCTTTAGCATACTTCATCATTAGCTGTCACACAGCTTTCAGCTCTGATGTACCTTTCTATCCAGGGCTGCACATCTATCAGCTGCTTACAGACTTATCAAGGGTCAGACCCAGCAGAAGAAACTGAGTGCATACCTGAAATACGTACAGTGGCCTGAATTACAAGACAAAGTATTATTTTGCTTCTTAATATTCAGCATGAGCCATAAGAAGCTGCAGTATTCACATTTGTACATGATAAATGGATTATCACATTCAGTTTGTTGTTACACTGTGGTTGACAGAGGTCACTGCTAAAAAAATGCACACTACATGGTTATAAGCACTTTATAGCTAAGCCAGGAGCATCCCAGAATTCCACACCACCCTGATAAATGGAAGCTCCATCACTTCAGTGAAATATTCATCTTTTTCTTCACAATCTTCTTTTTAGTCTTCCATTGTTTGTTTTGAACCAGCTGTTCTTAATCCAACAATTGATTTCTTGTAAGCATTCTTACATTTCAGTAATAAATCAGTGCAAAAAAATCTGTATAACTAGAGATCATCACCAAATTTTTTGCTCAGGATACTGAAAAGCAGGGGAGATCAATTTTTGTGGAATCAAGTAAGCAAAGACCTTTTACAAAACAGTATGTTAAGCAACACTATTCTCCAAGTCTAAGGGGAAAAAAGAAAAAGTTCCAGCTGCAGGCAAATTTCTTAAAACTTACTGCATTAAAAAGAGCTGTGACAAGGTCTAGAAACACAACGACCTTGCTAAGTTGTGGCTGTGAGTTCTCTCGCCACAACTCTAATCTTTTAAGCACTTAAATGAAGGCTTGGGCCTCGGAGGCTCTTAGGTAGAGCATGACAACTGTATCAAATCGATGAAAAAACCTGTCCTTTACAAGAAAGTGTTGACAAGGAATCTGAGGATGCATACATCTTCCTTAAAAATATAAAAAAATTCCTCATTTCAGTATACCACAGTAATTACTAAGGAGTTCTGAGAACGACCACAATAAACATCTGTCATGGGTTTAGCAGCAGCAGTCATTTTGCTCCTTCTTGGTAGCTGGTGCAGTGCTGTGTTTTTGATTTTCAGCCTGGGAACAGCGCTGATAACACCAGTGTTTCGGTTACTGCTTAGTGATGTTTTGGTCTGGCCAAGGACTTTCTGAGTCTCATGCTCTGCCACAGAGGAGGGGAGGCCGGGAGGAAGCAGAGACAGAACACCTGACCCAAACTGACCAAAGAGGTTATTCCATACCACAGCACATCATGCCCAGGATGTAAAAGAAGAGCAGAGACCCAGAGGGGTGGGGGTGCACTGCATGGTCAGGCTTGGTATTAGGTGGTGAGCAGTTGTATTCTCTTTCCTTGTATTTGCCTTGTCATTATTATTATTGGTGGTAGCAGTAGTGGTCTTGTGTTATACTTTAGTTACTAAACTGTTCTTATCTCAGCCTGTGGGAGTTGCATTCTTTCGATTCCCCTTCCCATCCCTCCAGGAGCGGGGTGTAAGAAAGAGAGGGGAGTGAGTGAGAGAACGGGCTGCGTGATTTACAGCTTAAACCATGACAACATCACAATTTGGTAAGGAAGATTTATGTCACTTAAAGAAATCCATCACCTGGAAATTACACAAACTGTAACTGAATTTCCTGGAGTGGTTAATCAAACTACTGAGGTTGAAAAAACTTTTTGCTTCCATTGGGGAGGGGATTGTTTCTAGAAAAATCTGTGAAATCTACAATCTCTTAGGATATTTTCTCCTAATAATGAAGGTTCAGCTTGCTGAGTAATCAGTAAAGAACAAAAGTTCAAGTACAAGCTGCCCTGTTTAGTATTCATGCAGCATGAATACTTTTTGAAACTGACCTGCCGACTCAGTAGAAAAGGAATGCGAAATTGAAATATCTGTTGCATCTCTCGGCAAGCTGCTTCCAGTACCAAGCTCTACAGCTGTAGCAACAGTGCTCTATGATACATACTTCCTCTGTCACTTGGGGAAGGAAATTATCAATGCATATCAGGAACCTCCTGGATTGCTTATGCCCTGCTGCATTGTCCCTCCAACAGATACTGGGGCGGTTGAAGTCCCCCATGAGGACCAAGGCTTGTGAACACAAGGCCACACCTATCTGTCTATAAAGGGCTTCCTCGTTGGGTGGCCTGTAGCAGACCCACAGTGTAAGGTCCTTTTCTCTGTCCTCCCTTTAATCCTGACCTCCAGGCTTTCAGTGGGTTTCTCATTCATCTCCAGGCAATGCTCTGTGCACTCCAGGTGCTCACTGACATAGAGGGTGGAATCCCAGCCTGTCCTTCCTAAAGGGCAAGTGTCCTTCCATTCCAACACTCCAGTCCCATGCCACGAATAAAGCATCAGTGGAGTAACAGAACAGAAAAATGCCCTTAAGTGTGTCAAAAACATAGAAGCCAGGAGTGTTTTTAAATTCCTCAATCTAAATGAGAGTGCATAGTTTGAGTGCCAGCTTCCCTTCCCAACTTGGATCCAGAGCCACCAGCTACTTAGACAATTAGAATACTTATGTTGCATGCATTAAATCTTAGACTGATACAATTGCATGATTACAGTGTATAGCACTGCAACCCTCTTGCAATAGGCTAGAGGTACAATTCAAAATTTTAAATAATCACAACCATATTTAGAAAAACTGTCCATTGCTAAGCGTTCTAGAGAACACTTTTCTCCTTTTTCTCCTAATGCATAACCCCAATACTTCAATCTTAAAAGATGTGTTTTCAAAGATCCCCAGGGCAAGACATCTAGACCACCAGCCCTAACTATCTGAGATTTAGAGAAAACTGTATTTGACACAGATCTTCCTCTGCATGGATTTGCACTTTATTGATGCATTACCCATTTATAACTGTTTGTATTTTTAATCCAGTATTGAATCCCTTTGTAGAATGAAGTTTGCCTGGCACTGAGTGATCCCAAGTAAACTCTGGCAAATGCAGGACGCTGTTTCTACACAAACAAGAATTCCAAATAAAGTAGTCTTGCAGACAAATTTAGTGCCTGTAAATCAAGGTATGTTGAGATTCAAAGAATTTTAAGCATTTCTTACAACACTGAAGGGGTTATTTTTGCAAGCTAATTATCCCAGGTGACAAGAGAAAGACAAGAATTCTTCACATTGGGCATTACTTCTTCTGACAAGGAAGAAACAATAGATCACGTCATAGTGACATGAACAGAAAACCAAAGTCCTCCTGAAATACAACTGGTAGTAACTGAAATTTTCTTACTTAAGATGAATGAATTGTTCACCAGCCTCACTTCTTACTTTTTCCACTTTCCCTGACTTTTTCCCCCCGTCTTGTTAATAGGCATATCTTACCACTTGGAAACTTCTTGTGACATTCACATCATGGCACTCATTCATCATGTGATCAAACACATACGTGACTACAGTCATCTGGATGACTGACTTGACTGGAAGTCAAGTGCACCCGTCACATGGAAGGGTACACCTATACTTCAGTCATGTGATGGAGCACAGCCACTCCACCAAGTCCAAGCACACATGAAAGGCTGTATAGGACGACTTCACTGAAAACAAGTGAGCTACAAGAGCAGGGACTTCCTAGTCTACACCTGGCTGATATTTTCCTGATGTTCATTTATTTACTGTTCATTACCTTCCCTTTTCCAAAGAATAAAATGCTGGCAAGTGCTAATAGTGAGCCTCATGAAAACCTTATTTCCCAGTTCAAAGGCCTGGTACATTCTGTACTGCAGGCTATGAGCAGTGTAATTTTACAGATTTGAGGTTTGCTCAACACAAAGCAATTCTGATACTTACAGGGCTCCTAGAGACTCCTGTAATGTAATTGCATAACAATTTGGGAAATGCAGGACAGAGGCAAGAATCATGAAAAACACTATCCATCCACAGTTAGAAATGCTGGTGCAATGAACTTCAAAGAACATGAACTGATTAAAATAAACAATTCTCCTTCAAACAGCAAACAAGGTAGCAAACTGCCCTTACAAACAATTACTTGGCTTTGTAGTGAACTCCATCGCTTACAAATCACAAGTCAGAAAATTTTGAAGCAATAAACACTAAGTAACAAATTCAAACATTCCTATGCTACCTATAATCAAAGCAGTTGACTTTAAAGTCAAGAATTAATATATTTGCAGAAAGCAAATGTAAAACTTAGCTATGTAACCCTGATATGTTGAAGGTAGGTGTTTCCCCATTATTTTCTGTACAAGTTAAAACATTCAAACCACCTTAGATTTCTAAAATATAAAACAGTGAATTACAACCCCACTTTGTCATTACAACTAGTTTCATGCATACCAGACTGTCAAACGGACTCTTCAGACCTTCACAGCATTCAAGATGCCATTTCACTTGTAGAAAAAGTCCTGGACATCTTGCTCACAAGTAAAATCAAGAGAGAGGTTTGAACAGTACAAAGACAGTCACATACTGACAACCACTTTTTCATGCAAATAAAGCAATATACAAGTCCACTGGTTTTAGAGGAAGACAAGCTCTCTTTCTTCATTCAGTTCATTCTTTTCAACTTCTAGCACTTGAAACATTTTTTTGGAAAAAGCTTTATGAATCAAGCCTCGTTCTCAAGGTCTTAACAATGACATTTAGACATTTAATTAGCATGTCATCACATGAACTAGCATCTAAACCTTTTGTCAGAGAACTAATTCCATGCCAATTCAAATATCCCATTAGTCTTATACTGACTAACAAGACTTCTGCTAATATCCCGGGTCCTTGATTGCATTGGCATGCATTAACACAACAGTGATTGAGTCTAATATCTGAATGCAAGGACATAGATTTACAGTGTACAAATGTTGAACTAGCAAGGATATTCCAAGACAAAAATATAATAACCACATTCATGCATGAACAGATACTTGGGCATACTCCATACATCCTGGTAGCCTGAACGCAATTTGGAAAAAAAAAAATCTGATTAAATTAAAATTATTTCATTGATTCCAAGCTGAGTCCTCATCTTAAACAACTCTGGAGCTAATTCTGAAGCATATTTGGAGACTTTTATATGTGAATTAAGTACCATTATTCTATGTTGGTATTTTTACCCTACGTCATATTCAGTATATAGAATTTTTAAGAAGTCACAAACATATATAACAACACATATAAACAAATAAGCTGTATTTCGAACTGAAGCAGAAAAAACACATTAGCTAATGCCCTTGAGCTTGTATGTCTCATTTAGATCTGTAGTTTTCACTGAGGTAACAACAAAATAGAAAAGACAGAAAAACGCTAGAGCGAATGTCAGGAACTCTGTGGGTTTTTTTTTTCTTCCTGCTGTTGTGGAAACAGGAATTTTACAGAAGTTTCACTCACCACTCCATTAGACTGGGCTAAAATTACAATCCTGTACAATGAAAGGATTGTAGTTAAAAATTTTGAATACCACAGAACAAAATCCCAATACACTCATTCTGCTAAATAGAAAGGAGGAGGAGGATTGGTACCAAGAAAGGTCAAAGCAATATATATAAGAATTGGTAAGTATTCAGAGTTGTGCTTAATCCTGGTATGGATAATGCCTGCAAACAAAATTTTTGTTATGTTGTGTTATAAAAAAAATAAATATCAATTTAGGTTTGTGTTATAAAGTGACAATGTGGAAGGAACATGGTCATATATTAGATTCTGCTAACCTCAGAATCTCACATATCTCAGTATTGCCTGTTGACGCCATCTTCTCAGCAGCAATAGGTGCCAATCATAGTGTCAAGGTTACTAGCACCAAAGCTTTTACTCCGAACTGCTGACAGGCACAGTTTTGATGCCAAAAGTAAGTAAATTCCAACATAATCAGTTTGTTTATTTGTTGGTCTAAATCCTGGTGTACAGCAGCTAACAGCTTTACCCAAACTTCATTCCATACCCATGCCTTTAATGACTAATGAAGAGTAATCAAGGAAACTTTACATGAGCCCTTGGATCGCAGTTTCTTTGGGAAACAGCTCGGGAAGAACAGAAATTCCAAATGCAGATCTTTCTGAGCAGGAAATATAGAAGCTGCAAACAGTCTTAGTAAGACAAGGCAGTAATTTATCTCCAGAAATCCCACTATTCAACACATGTACAGTGTTTCCTTTGTGGAATGTCTAATTCAAATACCTAAATCTCCTCCTTCCTCACCTCAAACAACTGAATCATAAAACCCAGCAAAACAAAACGGGAGGGGAGGGGAGGAGAGAGGGAGGAATAAACCCAAACAGCAGCAGCAACAAAAAAGAAGTTCTGGGTCCAAAACAACTTGGGCTTCCATCCCTTTTACTATAGTAAAGATCCACAGCTACTTACTTAGTCCTTTCTGACTTACTGTTTGCACATCATAAATGGGAATGTTCTACTCTAAGAACCACCAAACTTCAGGAAGAGACACACCTTCCTTCAGGCAAGCATTAAGGGCACTGGAAAGGCATGAGACCAGGACTGAAAATACAAATTTCCCTTTCAGAGTAGAAGCTGTCTTTTCTCATGAAAATAAGTGCCTATGTATCTATTTGAAGCTTCTATTGAATAGCAAACTAATAAGATAGCCAGCATTTTCACTGAAATAAGCAGCTTGCAATATGATACTAAAAATTCAAACCAGGCAGTAGATCAGCTAAAGAAGAGGTAATTTTTATTATACAGGCAAGAGCAACGCAAAGATCACCCACATCCTTAGGCCCTTAACAAGGCATTAAACAGACTTCAAAGCTTTGGGAACTAGATGTCAGGATTTAATTGCACAAAAAAAGTTCACAAATGCAGGTATGCTACATTGCTGGTCGTAAGCTTCCAAAATTCAAGAATTTAACTAAAATTGCATTTAATTTTTACCAAGTAGTAGAGACCAATGTGACCAACAATCAAGACCAACATGAATACCAAAAGACTTTGCACTGTGAGGGTGGTGAGGCACTGGAATGGGTTGCCCAGGGAAGTTGTGAATGCTCCATCGCTGGCGGTGCTCAAGGCCAGGCTGGACAGAGCCTTGGGTGGCATGGTTTAGTGGGAGGTGTCCCTGCCCACGGCAGGGGGGTTGGAACTAGATGATCTCAAGGTCCTTTCCAACCCTAACTATTCTATGATTCTATGAAAAATTGTTTCAATTATATTTTCAAAACACATATTAAGATGGTGTTTTGAGAACAAGTAACACAAAAAAAAGATATTTAATCTGAGCAGCACAAATCAAGACTAGTAAGACAGTAGCACTATTAAACTTGAGGCAAAGTGGAAGTAATTTGCAAGAGTGACATCTGAATTTAGATTGATAAAGACAGCACTACCATAACCTGTGTCCAAGAAGATCAGCTGAGGAACCCAGTATTTTTATTTTGGTACTGTACACACAAAATACAGTGTCGTAAGATTATAAGCTTGTTTGATCAAATTATTCTGCTCCATTTTCAAAAGGAATATCATTTTACAGTTTAGCCCATTCCAAAGTATGTTATACATAGACAAAGCAACTGCTGGGACTGAACTGATGATTAACACTGTTGCAGTTAAAAATAAGAGTTGCACTTTCCAACATCCTCTTTTCAAGATTGTTTAAGCCAGCAAGGAATTAACTGCATTATTAAAATACATGATAAATTAGGCATTTTTAAATCCATAAATTTGTTTAAAATATAGAAACATATAATCAATGATAATTTAATGTTTCAGTGTTTCTATCATCATTCAAATATTTAGCTGTTGTTATATCACACCATTAGAAGAAGCCTTGACCATTAAAGCATCTATTAGGATTACAAGTAGCATGATTGCTTCTTGTATAATGTGAACAGATCTGTCCAAATTCTTATACCATAACCTCATGAAACCTTAATTCCAAGAATTACTACATTCCAGAACACTACTGTTGCCACGTCTGAAATAACATTTCTAAAAAGAATTAGGAGCTAGAAGAGTCTAATCTCCAAACTACTAAATTCCAGTGTCGCAAAATAGGTATAAACATGGTAAATTTATTTCCCTCAACATTCTTCATATGCCTTAAACGTATCCAAACATACGTTAATGTTAACCACACAGCAGGACTTCCCAGAATGTATATTTAGTGCATTAAGTGGTTTGTACATAAAAATTAGTGTACACAATCTATGAAAAAAATATTATCCTATTCCTTAACAAAGAACCCATGTATATGCAAAAAGAGCCATTTCAGTATGTACTCCTTTTACATCAGCATATACTACTGCTTCATGACAGACTGTGAAAGTTTGATCTTCAGGTCTATGCTGCAAGGAGTAACAAAACCTTCCCCTGCTCTTCCCCCCAAAACTAGGTACAGCTATACATACTCACCCCAATTTTAACTTGCTTTGCAGCATGCTCACTTGTTTATCTTCATTAGAACACAAATACTCTTCTACCATCAACATCTTTTCTTATATTCTACTCCAAACTCAATCATAACTGCCATGAAAAGCAACTTTACTCATATCAAACTCCACAAGCTTGGCAAATCAATGATTTCTGAGAACAGACATCAGCTGCAAGGAAAGACATTGTGAGCAAGAACTTCATACCCCCACTACAGTAGCAGTTACCTATAACAGTAGAATCATCATTATAATGCCTGAATTATAGAGAACGAACTTCATCCATTCTATCCCAGCAGAGAAAAGTACAGATTTATTACAAAGACTAGTTACAAAAAACTATTAACTCTGAAAACCCCAAACAAGAAACACTTCATAACAATAAAAATCCCAGCACATTATATGCCATGTTTCATTGTTTTTGTTAATATCCCTCAATTTCTAGGAAATAATTACGACACAAAGCCACATTGCATAAAATTACTGGGATGAACATGCCCCTTGTAATAATCTGATGTTGTTAACACTTTGCCCCTATCACTCTGAAGATTATTCTTTTTATCCAACGATAACACAAGTAGCAACATGAATTCAGAACTGTTCTGTTGTACACACCTGAATTTAAAGTCCGTGACTAAAGATGTTTAGAGAACTTTCATCAAAAAAAAAAAAAAAAAATTTTTGCAAAGTTGATCTCATGGGTAATTTCTGCTAAGGCCAGAGACACATTTAATATTATAGCAGTCTTAATTTTCACCACATTTGAACCTCACTTCCTGTTTATCTAATTAGAACCTGTCTGCATAATGCTTAGTCACACTAGAACCCACCTTTTCATATTCCCAAATATCAGTTAAGAAAGATACTCCAATATAACAGAAAAAAAAACCCAAACCCAAAATCCAACCAACCAACAACAACAAAAACCACTCCCACCCAACCAAAACACAGAAACAACCCCAAAAAACAACTATACCAGTCGCATCAGGAGACAAAACAAAACGAGGAGCAGAAATCTACTTCAGAATATTCAGTGACAGCTGTAAATTCTATACTGACATGCTTACTCAGGCATTCAAATAAATTTCTTAAAACTGTAGAATCACTTAGGCTGGCCATTGAATCCAGCTGTTAACCTAACACTGCCAAGAGAATCACCAAACCAAGTGCCATGTTTACATGGCTTCAGTACCTCCAGGGATGGTGACTCCATCACTTCCCTGCTGTTCCAGTGTTTGACTACCCTTTTGGTGAAGATATTTTTTGCTTACATCCTCTTTAAAAAAGACAGGCCCAGTAGGTGGGGAGGGGGAGTTGCTATTTATGTTAGGGATAGGCTGGAGAGTATGGAACCCTGTCTGGGGACAGGTGAGCAGTCGACAGAGAGTTTGTGGGTCAGGGTTAAAGGGAGAACAGTGATGGGAGACATTATTGTGGGGATCTGTTACAGACCACCTGACCAAGAGGACTCGGTGGATGAAGCGCCCTATAGGCAGACAGAACAGCCTCACACTCACAGGCCCTTGTTCTCATAGGGGACTTCAACCACCCTGATATCTGGTGGAGGGAAGGTACGGCCCGGCACAAGCAATCCAGGAAGTTCCTCGATTATGTGGAAAACAACTTCCTTCTGCAATTAATAGAGGAGTCGACAATGAGAGATGCCATGCTTGACCTCTTCCTCACCAACAGGGAAGGGCTGGTTGGAAATGTGACTCTCCAGGGCAGCCTTGATTGCAGCGAACATGAGATGGTCGAATTCGAGATCCTCAGGACAGTGAGAAGAGTGTGCAGCAAGCTCACTGGCCTGGACTTCAAGAGAGCAGACTTTGGCCTCTTCAGGAACCTGCTCAGAAAGGTTCCATGGGATATAGCCCTAGGGGGCAGGGGGGCCCAAGACTGTTGCTTGATATTCAAGGATCACCTGCTGCAAGCTCAGGAGTGACACATCCCTACTAGAAGGAAGTGCTGCAGGAGGGCCAGGAGACCTCCTTGGATGGATAAGGAGCTGCTGAGGAAAATTCAAAGGAAAAAAAGGGGCTTATAAAAGGTGGAAGCAAGGACAGGCGGCCTGGGAAAAATACAGGGATGTTGACTGGGAAGCTAGGGACCAGGTTAGGAAAGCTAAGGCCCACTTAGAATTCAACTTGGCTAGGGATGTGAAAGATAACAGGAAGGGATTCTACAGGTACACTGCAAATAAAAGACAGACTAGGGACAACGTGGGCACCCTCCAGAAGCTATTGGGAGAACTGGCTACCCTGGATTTGGAGAAGGCTGAAATTCTTAATGACTTCTTTGCCTCAGTCTTCACCAGAAAATGCTATGACCACACCACCCAAGTCCTGCAAGGTAGACGCCGGGACTGTGAGAATGAAGACCCTGGGCCCACTGCAGGAGAGGATCTGGTTCAAGAACATCTGAGGAACCTGAACGTATCCAAGTCCATGGGACCTGATGAAATCCATCTGCGGGCCCTGAAGGAGCTGGCAAATGAAGTTGCTAAGCCACTGTCCATCATTGAAAAATCATGGCAGTCAGATGAAGTTCCCGATGACTGGAAAAAGGGAAATATAACCCCCATTTTCAAGAAGGGGAAAATGGATGAGCCAGGGAATTACAGACCAGTCAGCCTCACCTCTGTGCCTGGCAAAATCTTGGAGCAGATTCTCCTGGAAGGCATGCTAAGGCACGTGAAAAACAACAGGGTGATTGGTGACAGCCAGCATGGCTTCACTAAGGGGAAATCCTGCCTGACCAATTTGGTGGCCTTCTATGATGGAGCTATGGAACTGATGGACAGGGGTAGAGCAGATGATGTCATCTACCTGGATTTGTGCAAAGCAGTTGACACTGTCCCACATGACATCCTTGTCTCTAAGTTGGAGAAACATCAATTTGATAGGTGGACCACGCGGTGGACAAAGAACTGGCTGGATGGCCGCACGCAAAGAGTTGTGGTCAATGGCTCAATGTCCGGTTGCAGCCCAGTAATGAGTGGTGTCCCTCAGGGATCGGTGCTGGGACCGGTCTTGTTCAACATCTTTGTCGGTGACATGGACAGCGGGATTGAGTGCGCCCTCAGCAATTTTGCCGATGACACCCAGCTGTGTGGTTCAGTTGATAAGTTGGAGGGAAGGAATGCCATACAGAGGGACCTTGACACACTTGTGAGGTGGGCTGATGCCAACCTGAAGAAGTTTAACCATGCCAAGTGCAAGGTCCTACGCCTGGGTCAGAGCAATCCCAGGCACAGCTACAGGTTGGGCAGAGAAGAGATTCAGAGCAGCCCTGTGGAGAAGGACTTGGGGGTATTGGTCAATGAGAAAATGAACATGAGCTGGCATCAGTGAGCGCTTGCAGCCCAGAAAGCCAACCGTATCCTGGGCTGCATCAACAGCAGTGTGACCAGCAGGTCGAGCGAGGTCATCCTGCCCCTCTACTCTGCTATCGTCAGACCTCACTTGGAGTATTGTGTGCAGTTCTGGTGTCCTCCACATAAAAAGGACATGGAACTGTTGGAACAAGTCCAGAGGAGGGCCATGAGGATGATCAGGGGACTGGAGCACCTCCCGTATGAAGATAGGATGAGAAAGTTGGGGCTGTTGAGCCTGGAGAAGAGAAGGCTGCGTGGAGACCTCATAGCACTCTCCCAGTATCTGAAGGGGGCCTACAAGAATGCTGGGGAGAGACTCTTCATGAGGAACTGGATTGATAGGACAAGGGGTAACAGGTTCAAACTTAAACAGGGGAAGTTTAGATTGGATATGAGGAAGAAATGCTTTACTGTAAGGGTGGTGAGGCACCGGAATGGGTTGCCCAGGGAAGTTGTGAATGCTCCATTGCTGGTGGTGTTCAAGGCCAGGTGGGACATAGCCTTGGGTGGCATGGTTTTGTGGGAGGTGTCCCTACCCATTGCAGGAGTTTTGGAACTAGATGATCTTCAGGTCCTTTCCAACCCTAACTAGTCTATGATTCTAACTTGAGACCATTTCCCCTTGTCCTATCACTTCTTACTTGGGAGAAGACACCTACTCCCACCTCACTACAACCTTCTCTCCAGTAATTGGAGAGAGCAATAAGGTCCCCCCCGAGCCTTCCCTTCTCCAGACTAAACACCCCCAGCTCCTTCTCATCAGATTTGTGCTCCAGAGCATTCACCAGCTGCACTGCCTTTCTCTGGACCGACCCCACCACCCCAATGCCTCTCTTGTAGTGAAGGGCCCAGAACTGAACACAGGATTTAAGGTGCAGCCTCACCAGTGCCAAGTACTGGGGGATGATCACTGCCTTGGCCCTGCTGGCCACACTACTGCTGATACAGCCCAGGATACTGCTGGCCGTCCTGGCTGCTCATGTTCAGGCACATCAGTCAGCACCCCTGGGTCCTTTTCAAGCCTGTAGTGTTGCATGGGGTTGTTGTGACCCAGGTATAGGACCTGGCATTTTTGTCTGGTTGAACCTCATACCACTGGCCACATCCCATCAATCCAGTCTGTCCAGATCCTTCTGCAGAGACTTCCTGCTCTCAGACAGATCAACACTCCCACCCAACTTGGTGTCATCTACAAACCTGCCAAGGGTGCACTGAATCCCCTCATGCAGATCATTGATACAGATATTAAACAGAAGTGGCCCCAATACTGAGCCCTGGGGAACAATTGCAATCATCTGCCAACCGGATTTAACCCCATTCACCACTGCTCTTTGTGCTCTGCCTTTCAGCCAGAATTTTTACCCAGGAAGAATATACCCATTCAAGGCATGAGCAGCCCATTTCTCAAGCAGAATTGTATGGGAAACAGTATCAAAGGCTTTACTAAAGTCCAAGTAAACAACATTCACAGCCTCTCCCTCATCCACTAAGCAGTTCCCTTGGCGCAGAAGATCAGGTTAGTCCAGCAGGGCCTGCCTTTCATAACCCATGCTGACTGGGCCTGATCACCTGGTTGCCCTGTTCACGCCATGTGACAGCACTCAACATGGTCAGCTCCATAACCTTCTACAACACTGAGGTTGGACTGACAGGCCTTTGTCAGCCCACTACCTAAAGGGAGAGTTTGGAATCCAAATGTAAACTCCAGTAGCGCCTATAACAAAACAGGCCAGAGAAGGCTTGAGAGAAATGGTTCCAAATTTCGATTTGTAGTATATAAAAGAGGTGTAAATCTTACTCCAAGAAGTGGCAGCAAAGCACAACCAAGCCATAAAATTCAGTATGTAACAGCCAGTTTAAAGTCTAAGAACAATGAGACAAAGTAGGCATTTTGAATAATATAACTAAATTTCTGTATTAAATTTCTGTGGTAAATTGCACTTTTAAACACTATTATATAAGAAAAATTTCTGCTTAGTTCTAGAGACATTCTTAGCTGAAGCCCTTCATAGAACAGCAGCAATGTGGGATCTCCATAGCAGGGATTTCTGAGAGGAGAAAAAGCTCATGTGATCCTGAGAACCTTTTTTCATTAATAAAGGGAAAGCCAGCTCACACAATTTATTCTATCATGATTTCTTTGCACTTTTGTCACACAACAATGAGAAGTCCTAGTTTCCTTCCAGTTCGCTCCACGTGCCAGTTCCTACAAAAAGACCAATCTACTAACAGTCAAATTCAGTTTTGTGAAACTCAGCACCTCTCAAAACGTATTTAATGCAACCAACACTCCTAACATTAACTGCACAAACAAGAAAGCTCTTTATTGATATCCGGTTTCCACAAAAAATACACAATTTTTCACTCAAATAATTCGATCTGTACTTGAAATCTGAGCCTTAAGTGATGCCTTACTGTGCTACCAGAGTTCTATTATAGGGTAAGAATCAAAAGGAAATCTCTTGGGGGAAAAAAAAAAAATCACAACAGTGAGAGGCATCATTATGCTATTTCACACAAGCCTAATTTCTTTTTATTTTGACCTATAAAGTATACGTGAATAAGGTCTCCTCTCCCATTAGAGATATTCTATCCATTTGTGCTTAAAATGCATCTCTGAAGAATAATGCCACACTTCAGAAAAACATCCCAAAATGCTATAATGGCGTTTCACTTCAATGTTTTAATTTAGCATTTCCAAAAGAAATCAAAATACTTATGCTCTATTGTAACTATCTACTAACTCAAAAAACATAATATTGTCTATTGAATTATATTTCTCACCTTCTGAAAACCCACATGGAAGTAATAGCAAAATGAATTCTATCTCATCTCAAAAAGCATTAATGTTTTTAAAATTTCTTGTGTCCAGGAGTGATGACTAACATTAAAGCAATCACCCTCTAATAAAAACACAAAATACCAGTACAGGCTGGGCTTGACCTACTAGAGAGCAGTTCAGCTGAGGATCTGGGAGTACTGGTGGATGACAAGTTGACCACTCATGAAACAGTTTGCCTGAACTGGGTAAATACAGTTAAGTTTGGGGTTTTTTTCTTAAGTAACCTATTTCAGGTCTGTATTAGATTTTTAAGCACACTAGAATATAACGCACTCTATTTCAGAATTGTATCAAAAATACAACAGAATGCAAGAATACTAAAGAAGAAGAAGATGAAGTGACATCCTGACCTCGGACCTCAACTGAGCTACGGAATATGCAAAAAGACTTTACCCGTCAGCCAGAGGAGCACATCACCTGGTTGCTCCAATGCTGGGACAAAGAGGCCAACAGTCATGAACTAGAAGGCGGTGAAGCCAAGCAGCTGGGATCACTTGCTAGGGAAGGGGGAATTGACAAAGCAATTGCAAGAGAAAAACGGTCCCTCAGCCTTTGGAGGTGGCTCTTGGCAGCTATGAAAGAAAGGTTTCCATACAAGGACGATGTTATGAGTCATTCGGCCAAGTGGACTACTCTAGAAAAAGGCATCCAGTCTCTGAGGGAATCAGCCATTGTAGAGATGATCTATCATATCAAGCCAAATAACAGAGATATACACATAGATCCAGATGAAGTCAAATGTACAAGACCCATGTGGCGGAAATTTACAGGGAATGCACCCTTACCATATGCCCATTCATTGGCAACAGTAACCTGGAATGACGTAATACCACCAACAGTGGATGAAATGTTTTATAAACTCCGAGAATTTGAAGACAATCTCACCCCTTCCATCATCTCAGCTGTGGAAAAACTGTCCCAGGACCTCAAACAATTGAGAGACAATTTATCTGATCTATCCAGCTCCCCACGTGTACCAACACACGTCTCAGCTATTAACAAAAGTTGTCCTACTGCTCTAGAGAGAAGATATAGAAGGTATACACCACGGGCCACCCTATGGTTTTACCTGCGGGATCAGGGAGAATTCACGACAAAGTGGGATGGAAAGCCTACTTTAGTTTTGGAGAAATGGGTGCATGAATTGAAGAGGAGAATAAAGGTCAAGGCTGATCACCCCATGAAGGCTGCGGCTTCAGTCTCTGGTGAGCAGGTACCCAGATAGAGTAGAAAAGCCGATTTTACTTCAGCTCCTATGATAAGGAATAATCCTTGTCAACAAGATGTAAGTGACCAATGCAATAACTATTAGAACGGCCCTGGCTCCAGCCAGGCGGAGGGAGGGGACAATCGGATTTACTGGATTGTGTGGATCAAATGGCCTGGCACATCAGTCCCAGAGAAGTATAAGGCTCTAGTAGATACCGCTGCACAGTGTACCCTGATGCCATCAAGCTGTCAAGGGGTGGAACCCATTTGTATTTCTGGAGTGACAGGAGGATCCTGAGAGTTGACTGTACTGGAGGCTGAAATCAGCCTGACTGGGAGAGAATGGCAAAAGCACTCCATTGTGACTGGTCCAAAGGCTCCATGCATCCTTGGCATAGGTTACCTCAGGAGAGGATACTTCAAAGACCCAAAAAGGTACTGATGGGCTCTTGGTATTGCTGCTTTGGAGACAGAGGAAATTGGCAGCTGTCCACCTTGCCTGGTCTCTCAGAAGATCCTTCTGTTGTGGGGTTGATGAAGGTCGAAGAACAATGAGTGTCAATCACGACCACAACAGTGCACCGGCGGCAATATCGCACCAACTGAGACCCCCTGACTCCCATCCATAAGCTGATCTGTAGACTGGAGAGTCAAGGAGTGATCAGTAGGACCCGCTCACCCTTTAATAGCCCCATATGGCCAGTGCAAAAGTCTGACGGAGAGTGGAGACTAACAGTAGACTATCATGGCCTGAATGAAGTCACACCACCAGTGAGTGCTGCTGTACCAGACACGCTAGAACTTCAGTATGAACTGGAGTCAAAGGCAGCCAAGTGGTATGCCACGATTGATATTGCCAATGCATTTTTCTCAGTTCCTTGGCAACAGAGTGCAGGCCACAGTTCGCTTTTACTTGGAGGGGCGTCCAGTACACTTGGAACCAACTGCCCCAGTGGTGGAAACACAGCCTTCTCATATGCCATGAGCTGATACACTGCACTGGAAGAGCGGCAAGCTCCAGAACACCAGCAATACATTGATGACACTACAGTGTGGGTGATACAGCAGCAGAAGTCTTTGAGAAAGGGGGGAAAATAATCCAAATCCTGCTGAAAGACGCTTTTGCCATAAAATAGAGTAGGGTCAAGGCACCTGCACAGGAGATTCAATTTTTGGGAATAAAATGGCAAGATGGACATTGCCAGATCCCCACAGATGTGATCAACAAGATAACAGCAATGTCTCCACCAGCTAATAAGAAAGAAACACAAGCTTTCTTGGGTGTTGTGGGGTTCTGGAGAATGCACATCCCGAATTACAGTTTGATTGTAAGCTCCCTCTATCATGTGACCCAGAAGAAGAATGATTTTAAGTAGGGCCCTGAGCAACAACAAGCCTTTGAGCAAATTAAACGAGAGATCGTTCTTGCAGTAGCCCTTGGACCCATGGGGACCGGGTCGGACATAAAAAACGTACTGTACACCGCAGCCGGGGAGAATGGAATGGTCCTACCCGGAGCCTTTGGCAGAAAGCTCCTGGGGAGACTGAAGGTCGACCCCTGGGCTTTTGGAGTCAGGGATACAGAGTATCCGAGGCCAGCTATACCCCAACTGAAAAAGAGATACTGGCAACCTATGAAGGGACTCGAGCTGCTTCAGAAGTGACTGGCACTGAAGCACAGCTCCTCGTAGCACCCTGATTGCCTGTGCTGGGCTGGATGTTCAAAGGCAGGGTCTCCTCTACACATCATGCAACCAATGCTACATGGATTAAGTGGGCTGCATTAATTACACAACAAGCTTGAACAGGAAATCCCAGTCACCCCGGAATTCTAGAAGTCATCATGGACTGGCCTGAGGGCAAAGATTTTGGAATGTCACCAGAGGAGGAGGAGGTGATGCGTGCTGAAGAGGCCCCACCCTATAATGAACTGTCAGAAAGTGAAAAGCAGTATGCCTTGTTTACTGATGGGTCCTGCTGTATTGTGGGAAAGCATCGGAGATGGAGGGCACCTGTATGGAGTCCTTGATGACAAGTTGCAGAAACTGATGAAGGAGAGAGTGAATCGAGTCAGTTTGCCAAGGTGTAAGCCATCCAGCTGGCCTTGGACACTGCTGAATGAGAAAAGTGGCCAGTACTTTATACTGACTCATGGATGGTGGCAAATGCCCTGTGGGGGTGGTTGCAGCAATGGAAGCAGAGCAACTGGCAACACAGAGGTAAACCCGTCTGGGCTGCTGCACTGTGGCAAGATATTGCTGCCCAGGTGCAGAACCTGGTGATGAAAGTACACCATGTAGATGCTCATGTACCCAAGAGTTGGGCCACTGAGGAACCCCAGAACAACCAACAGGTGGATAAAGCTGCTAAGATTGAAGTGGCTCAGACTTAGACTAGCAACATAAAGGTAAATTATTTTTGGCCCAGTGGGCCCATGACATGTCAGGCCATCAGGGCAGAGATGCAACATACAGATGGGCTCGTGATCGAGGGATGGACTTAACAGTGGACACTATTGCCTAGGTTATTCATGACTGTGAATCGTGCTGCAATTAAGCAAGCTAAAAGGTTAAAGCCTCTTTGGTATGGAGGACGATGGCTGAAGTACAAATATGGGGATTATATCACACTCCCACCAACCCTCCAAGGCAAGCACCATGTGCTTACCATGGTGGAAGCAACCACCAGATGGCTGGAAACATACGTTGTGCCCCACGCCACTGGCCGGAACACTATCCTGGTCCTTGAGGAACAGGTTTTGTGGCAACACGGCACCCCAGAGAATTGAGTCAGACAATGGGACTCATTTCTGGAACAGGCTTATAGACATTCGGGCCAAAGAGCATGGCATTGAGTGGGTATATCACATCCCCTACCATGCACCAGCCTCTGGAAAAATCAAACGGTACAATGGGCTATTAAAAACTACACTGAGAGCAGTGGGTGGTGGGACTTTAAAACATTGGGATACACATTTACCAAAAGCCACCTTGTTGGTCAACACCAGATCTGCCAACAGGGCTGGTGCAGCCCAGTCAGAACTTCTACATACTGTAGAGGGGGACAAAGTTCCTGTGGTGCACATAAAGAACTTGCTGGGGAGGACAGTCTGGGTTATTCCTGCTGCAGGTAAAGGCAAACCCACTCGTGGGATTGCTTTTGCTCAGAGACAAGGATATACTTGGTGGGTGATGCCAGAAGATGGGGAAGTCCGATGTGTACCTCAAGAGGATTTGATTTTAGGGGCAAACAGCCAATGAACTCAACTGTATGCTGTTGCCTGCTATGTAGCACTTTTATAGCCCACCAACTAGATGTCTTCAGGTCACCAGCAACTGGCCCTCTGACCATCATCCCAACAAAGAATGAACTTTGATGAAACCAGACGAGTTCTGCAGTAAAGGAACGATCAGCATCAGCAGGCAACGATCCAACACTGCACAGGGCCTCCCACGCTCTGGAAGACTGTTACAAGAGATGGAGCTAGACATCACAGACCAAATGGACTCAGCAGCTTTATAGGGATCGGTCCATGCACTAAGAAATGATCTCCCTCCCTCTGTGTGTATGTGTGGATGTGTATATACATATATATATATATGTATGAATATAGATGAGTGATAGTATAGTGAAAATGTGGAATCTGAGCATGACGTGAATGGTATGGTATAAGGGGTGGAGACTATCATGGGTGTGGCAGTGGCAGTCATTTTTCTCCTTTTTGGTGGCTGGTGCAGCGCTGTGTTTTTGACCTTTGACCTGGTAACAGCGCTGATAACACCAATGTTTTAGGTTACTGCTTAGCAACGTTTGGTCTGACCAAGGACTTTCTGAGTCTCATGCTCTGCCACAGAGGAGGGGAAGCCAGGAGGAAGCAGAGACAGGACACCTGACCCAAACTGACCAAAGAGGTTATTCCACGCTACAGCACATCATGCCCAGGATGTAAAAAACTGGGGGCAGGAACCCGGAAGAGTTAGTTCACAGCTCAGTCGTCAGGTGGTGAGCAATTGTATTCTCTTCCCTTGTAGTTCCCTGGTTATTATTATTATATCTAGTAGCAGAAGTGATTTGTGTTATACCTTAGTTACTGGATTGTTCTTACCACAACCCATGGGAGTTACATTCTTTCGATTCTCCTCCTCATCCCTCTGGGAGCGGGGGGGAAGAAGGAGGGGGGAGTGAGTGAGCAGACTGCATGAATTATGACTTAAACCACGACAATGAGCTGGCAATATTCTCTTGTGGCCACGAGGGACAATAGTGCCCTGGGCTGTCCTGAGTGTGGCCAGCAAGTCAGGGGAGATGATCCTCACTCTTCTCAACCCTGGTGAGGCCACAGCTGGAGAACTGTGTCCAGTTCTGGGCTCCTCAGTACAAGAAAGACAAGGAGCTACTGGAGAGAGTCCAGCGGAGGGCCACAAGGATAATCTGGGGTCTGGAACATCTCTCTTATGAGTTAAGTCTAGAGGAGACAAGACTGAGAAGCGATCTCAATATTGCATATAAATATCTCAAAGGCAGGTGCCAGGAAGATGATGCCAAGACTCTTCTCAGTAGTGCCCAGTGACAGCACAATGAGCAATGGCCATCAACTAAAACAAGAAGTTTCACCTCAACATGAGGTAGAACTCTTTATGCTGAGGGTGGCAGAGCACAAGAACAGGCTGCCGAGTCTCCCTTCCTGGAGACATTCAAAACCCACCTGGACACTTTCCTGTGTAACCTGTTCCAGGTGGCCCTGCCTTCACAGGGGGGTGGGACTGGATGATCTCCAGAGGTCCCTTCCAACACAAGTGATTCTACGGCTCTCTAAAATTAACATACTCATGGAACCAAATTAATCTTTCACAGTCAATTCAATGTAGCATATAATACTCTTCTGACCATGACCAGCAACCAATAGAGGTACTGGTACAGTAGCATTTTTAGATAACAAAACCAGATAAGTATTACTCTAAATCTTTTTGCCAACTTCCTACCACTCCAATAACCTTCACTGAAACATACCGTCTCTGCTGACAATAGATCTGATACTTTGAGCAAACGCTTACTGTGTAGTAGCTTTATCATCCAGCTACAATGGATGCAGTAAGATGCAAACTGAACTGAAACTGAATGGTGGGCACACAACAACCCAAGTTCTGCAACAGCACAGCATGACCTGCCATTGAAATCACTGTCACAGGTTATTTTAACACTATTTTAATAAAGATATACTTGTAGTCATAATTCAAGTTATTAGGAGCAAAATGCCAACAATGTGGGGTATTAAATATCAAAACATTAGAAGTTGGGTATGTGAATCTGGAAGACTCAAAGCTAAGACTATACAGTAAAATTGGGTTTTTTTCTGCTAATACTGTTAATAAATAATGATGAAAATAATATGAATATGAACAGCAAACCAGAAAATCAATCTGTTACAACTACTTCCCAGGTGAGCCATTTAGTAAAGTCATACTGCATTTTTAAACTTACACTGGAGACTTTATTGAAAGTGAAGCTAACAAACTTATCTTGATACACCTCTTTTTTCTTTTTTTAACTTTTGACATTCACTATACTGATATTTCCATTAAAACATTAGAAGTTAGCAGTTATGTAGGTAATTACCAAGCTGGTTATCTAAATAATTTCAGTTTATTAAACCATTGCTTATTCCACGCTATCCTACAAGTTACTAAAAATCATACTGTGAAAACAGGGTAACGATATAAATAAAGCACACATCATTTTCTACAACTCAAGACAACTCAAAGTGGAATGTATGAGGCACAAGAACAAGAAGATTCTTAAACTGATTTTCAGTCTACAAGAGTGAGAGAAGACCACAGAAATTATGGATTTCTACTGTGTAATGCTATGAAACAACTTCTACAGCATAGTTTAAAAGGGAAAACAGATGCATACTATTCTAAATCAGTACTATGCTTTCACGCACCACTCCTGATATTCTGAACAACCTGCTACCACAAAATATTTCCAAAAGCATATATATCCATGTGAATAATTTTATCGTTACTGAGCTGTTTGAAACAAACAAAAAAAGTTAACTACTATAAAATGACTCAAACTATTTAACTACTCTGCTTTTACTCAAAGAAAGACTTCTTAGAGTCTAGCTAAAATAACATCAGCCAAATGAAAATTCTTTTTTGATCATTACAGGATTAAGTAAGTTTTATTGTTAACTATGCTATTTAGTTTTAAATACAGAAGTATATAATTCTCTTGCTCTAGAGAATACCTAGCTATAAGAAGATTCTAGAAATAAATAATCTACAGGTTTTTACTGAAGGTATGTATGTATACACAAATACACATTTTTGAAAGCATACACAAGATACTGTAAACACAAAATTTTGGTGTTCATTGGAGCCAACAGCTGTTAGTTTAGCAGTAATATAGACCAAAACAGAGCACCAGAAACTCTCTGCATACAACGGCACAGCACATTGCTGATGACATTCACTGCACATTCTTCAGGAACTGTAGTTGTGAAGTTAATTATTTGACAAATATTTTGTGCAACAGATGCCTAGATATCAAAACTCGACATCCCTGAGCATGGATTTCATTGTGTGGAAATAAGACACATGGTAAGACATGTCCTTATGCTCAACAGTGTCTCCTATTGCATTATTTAGAAAAAAAAAAATCCTTATCCATATCACCATATAGTTTTCCACATTTTTGGGTTTGGGCTTTTTTTTTCCTCAAGTATAAATACCTTCTACCAAATAAGCTGAGTTGCATTTTTTTATTTTTTATTTTTTGAGGTTTTGAGGGATTTTTTTAAACCCAAAGCAGCAAAGGAGAGCAAGCATTTGCAAGATCTTTCTCACTGGACAGAGCTATTCTATAAACAGCTTTTATTATAACGAAATGCAACAGAACCCACGGAGGAGGTTGAAGCTGAAGCATAACAATGACCTCATGACATTCACTAAGACTAATACTGAGTGTTTAGGACTGGATGAACCCATCTGGCAAACAATCTTTTTTCAAACACAGTTTTAAAAAATACAAGATTACAGCACCTGAATACAAAAAGGTTCAGTTTATCTGCATTTCAGTTAGTGACCTAATCTTAACTCTTGCCATAGCCTTAACTTACCAGAATGCTAGCAGTACTCCTGAAGCAAAGCTTTCAGAGCTGTGCTTCCCCATGGGTATATAGAACAAAATTTTCCCTTGTTCAGTCAGAAGGTGCTAAAAGCATGCACACAAAAATAGTTTCTGCAGAAGTCTGTTTTTTCAGAAAGTTAAGTTTCTGTGAGAGCTTTACCAAAAGATTTGTCTTCCCAGTTTCAGATATCACTACCATCATATTGTTTATAGTTATAGGGGGAGGGGGAGGAACGAAAAGCAAATCAGTTATATAGTTTAGTACATTTACATCTTCACTTCTCCGTTACTCTGCAGTTACACAATGAAGCTGACATTTACGGAAACTGAACTATTTTAGTTTACATTACATCACTCCTTAAGCTATGAATGGCCACTGAGGCTAGAATGACTTCAGAAAGTGAGGCTGCAGTCACAGCTACCTGGGCAGATCCTCATTACAGAGACCCCTCATTACAAGAGGTCAGAGAGAACACATAACGGAAGCAATAAGCCCTGCTAATAGCGAGTTTTGAAGCTAAAGACTCATCTAACAGTTAGAGGAAGGCTTCTGCAGGTCAAAGACTATGCATCTTTCCATAGAAGATAAGAGCCGAGCCATTCCTGAGACCTAGTTGCTGGGCCTTGACCCTATCGCCTTCACATTCCAAGCGGTATCTTAACTATCAAGGATCTGAATACTTCCAGATAAATTCTGAAGAACAAAACCACTAAATGACGTCAAACGACAGGCATGCACAGACAAAAAGACTGCACTACTGCCTGTGAGTAGCATCCAATAGATCAGGCTCTTTTTGCGCGGGGGGCAGCGGCGAGGGACTTGGCCCTGTCCGAGGCGGCGGGGATGAGGGGCAGGCGGCTTCAGGGAGGGGAGCACTCAAGCCTTAGCCAGCTTCAGACCCGCCCGGGGCTGCCGCTTGCGAGTGCTGCACGAGAAGCTGGGGCGAGGGGCCCGGCGAAGCGGGCCCGGTCCATGGGGGCCGGCGCTCCGGCCGACGGACACTCACCTGTCTGCCTTCCTCTCCCCGCCCGCCAGCGCCGCCGCGACTCCTTCGATGCCTCCCGCCACCGGAGCGGGCCCGCGGAACCGAGAGCTACGCCTCCTTCCCAGGCCGGCGCGCAGAGGCAACCGGCGGGCGCACATATGGGGCCGGGGTAGCCGCTCTCCCTCCTCACGGGCGGGGACCGATCCCTGACCCGTCTCCCCAGATCCTCACCCCCCCAGGCAGGCTCCGGGGCAGCCCTGGCCTCCTCCTCCTCCCCAGCTGCTGCACAGAGCCCTACCCCTACCCGGCAGCCGCCTCCCTCAGACACACGCAGCGGCCAGGGCCCTCTTCCCGCCCGCCCTGGTACCCAGCCGCACCCCTCACTCGCTTTCCCGGACTGGTCTCCCCGCCGCCATCTTGTCCGAAGGGAGTAGCGACTGCACAGGCGCAGCAGTAGCTGCGCGCATGCGTGAGGGCGAGAGCTGCCGCCTCCGCTCTCTGTGGCGTACACCTGCCGCGGCGGTAAGCCGGTGGCTGTGGGGTAGGGGGTTCAGTAAGGAGCGGGAGCCGCCTCTGATGTCCTTTCCTCCGCGCCGCTGGGGGCCCTACTGCGTGGGTTCGGAGAAAGGCAGGGAAGCTCGTGTATGGTCTGGAGCACGAACCTGAGGAGTAGCTGAGGGAACCGGGGGTGTTTAGCCTTCAGAAGGCTCAGGAGGACCTTATTGTTCTCTGCAACTACTAGAGTTGTAGTAGGTGGGAGTAGGTGTCTTCTCCCAAGTAAGAGGTGATAGGACAAGGGGGAATGGCCTCAAGTTGTGCCAGGAGAGTTTTATATAGAATATAAGAAAAAAAAATTTCTCCAAAAGGGTCATCAGGCATTGGAACAGGCTGCCCAGGGCAGTGGTGGTATCACTGACCCTAGAAGTGTTAAAAAACTGTGTAAATGAGGCCCTTAGTGACACGCTTTAGGGGTGATTTGACTTGATGATCTTAAAGGTCTTTTCCAACCGAGTTGATTCTATGATTCTATTCCTGAGCCCTGGTCTGGCTTGACTGCAGAGTAACATACTGTGCAGCCAAGCATGGAAAGTGAAGGTGAACGTGAGGTGTACTCTGTATGTGTTTGTGGCACCCTGACCCAGCAGGCAGGCAGTTTACTTTCACAGAAGATACATGCTTCCCTGTCAACCTGTATTTGTCTGTGTGCTGGGTGACCTTTACCATAAGTGGTTGAGCTTCACCGTCATAGAATCATAGAATAGTTAGGGTTGGAAAGGACATAAAGATCATACAGTTCTAACCCCTCTGCCATGGGCAGGAACTCCTCACACTAAACCATGCCACCCAAGGCTATGTCCAATCCAGCCTTGAACACTGCCAGCGATGGAGCATTCACAACTTCCCTGGGCAACCCATTCTGGTGCCTCACCACCCTTACAGGAAAGAATTTCTTCCTCATATCCAATCTAAACTTCCTGTCTTTAAGTTAGAACCCGTTATCCCTTGTCCTATCACTCCAGTCCCTAATGAAGAGTCCCTCCCCACCATCCCTATAGGCCCCCTTCAGATACTGGAAGGCTGCTATGAGATCTCCACACAGCCTTCTCTTCTCCAGGCTCAACAGCCCCAACTTTCTCAGCCTATCTTCATACAGGAGGTGCTCCAGTCCCCTGATCATCCTCGTGGCCCTCCTCTGGACTTGTTCTAACAGTTCCATGTCCTTTTTATGTTGAGGACACCAGAACTGCACACAATACTCCAAGTGAGGTCTCACAAGAGCAGAGTAGAGGGGCAGGATCACCTCCTTTGACCTGCTGGTCATGCTGCTTTTGATGCAGCCCAGGATATGGTTGGCTTTCTGGGCTGCAAGCGCACACTGCAGCTGGCTCATGTTCATTTTCTCATTGACCAATACCCCCAAGTCCTTCTCCACAGGGCTGCTCTGAATCTCTTCTCTGCCCAACCTGTAGCTGTGCCTGGGATTGCTCTGACCCAGGTGTAGGACCTTGCACTTGGCATGGTTAAACTTCATCAGGTTGGCATCAGCCCACCTCACAGTGGGATTGGTCAGTCTCTCCTCAAGGTGGGCTCTGGTGCACCTTGGGTTGGCAGATGCGGTTGGAGGCCAGCTTCCAACCATAAAGATGGGTTGTATACCCAAAAGTAGTTCTGCCGTTTGATAGCCAAGCTCCTTCTTCACTTGTGGCTGGCACATGGCTCAAGTGACTTTCTCCACTTCCAGGTGACAGGTCAATACGCCCTGTTTTCCATTTCCCTATTTGGATTTATATTCCCTATAAAGTTACTTCAAGTTGATATAGTTCCTCTGATCTCCCCAGTGTGAAGGAGGTTTGTGGTTATGAACCCAGCACCCCTAATTGCAGTCTAGGGCAGACAGCTCTGAGCTTCTGTCTGTGCTAGCTTGCTAGCTTTGCCATCCTTGACACTCTCCCCCTGTTTTAGACTTTTGTCATTAAGTGAGCTCACTAGTTTTATAACTACCTTCTTTTTGATGTATATAAAGACCAGTTTGAGAATCATCTAGTGTTTTACAGCTTTCTGTTCTCATTTGGGCATAAACAGTTCTGTCTCCTCATTAGCATCAAAGGAATTTCCATGTAAAGCCCTCTCTCACTCTTCTTGGACTGATCATACGAGGGTCTGATGCAAGCTGCTGTCAAACTGCAAGTGTTTGTTAGTGTTAAACAGGTGTTTAGGAAAGCCAGTGTGTACATATCGATTTGTGCTCCAAAAGGAGCATAACCATCAGATTGAGGGAGATGATTCTCCCTCTCTACTCTGCTCTGGTGAGACTCCACCTGTAGTACTGTGTTCACCTGGAGTCTTCAGTACAAGACAAACATGAACCTGTTGGAGCAAGTCCAGAGGAGGGCCATAAAGGTGATCGGAGGGCTGGAGCACCTCTCCAATAGGAAAGGCTGAGAGAGCTGGGGTTGTTCAGCTTGGAAAGAGAAGGCTCTGGGAAGACCTTATTGTGGCATTTCAATATAGAAGGAAACTTGCTTATATGAAAGATGTTGAGAGATTTTTTACCAAGGCCTGTAGTGACCAGACGAGGGGCATTGGGTTTTAAACTAAAAGAGGGTAGCTTTAGATTGGACGTAAAGAAGACATTTATTCTGGCAAGAGTGGTGAGACTCTTTACAGGTTGTCCAAAGTATTTGTGGATGTCCCACCCCCGGCAGTGTTCAAGGCCAGGCTGGACAGAGCTTGGAGCAACCTGGTCTAGTGGAAGGTGTCCCTGCCCATGGACTAGATGATCTTCAGAGGTCCTTTTCAACCCAAACCATTCTGTGATTCATTTGAATGTCAGATGGAGAGTTGTAATAATATAAAGCAAACTGCTGTTGGAAGCAAATTAATCTTACAATTCATCTCATTCAAGGAGACTGAAAAGAGAATAACAATACAAGGTAGCAACTCTGTTTATATTTTCTTATTCAGTATTTCCTAAAACGTCTCTCCTGAAGAAATTGTAAGCAAGCCAAATTGAAACAACTTGAAGAAAATAAAACAACAGCAGTAGTCATTTACCGTTTGCTGTGCCTTGGTTCCTTGAGGTAATAAAGTGAACATGTATTTAGCTAAAAGCTGCACTTTGTGCTGCAGTGCTGCAATCAGGCCTGTCTCCGCAGGAAAAACTACGGGGAGAGTATGTGCCCTAGCAGTGTGCCTGACCAGCTCAGAGGTATGCTGAGAGTATTTCAAGCAGCAGCTGTGGTGCTTTTGCAGCTACAGCTCCTCCCTGACCCCTGTAGCTGAACACCTGCTGCACTGCTAGCAAAGAAGGGAACTTTGGCTTACGCACCATCTGCTTCTACGAAAGGAACAGCAAGGCACTGTATCAATCTCATGAGCTAATCTGACTTATAGGAGATAAGGAGGTACAAGAGAGGCAGAAAAACAATAACTAGTTATTACTCTCAAGTGACCTGGTGGTCGCTGCTCTAAAGTGTGGCATAAGGAAACATGTGTTATTAGAAAACAATAGGCATTTGCCCTAGCTATAACCTCTCCTTTACCTCCCATTTTTCCTTGTTCTACTGCAATTCCAGAAGTAAACACAGTATTTACCTTTGTTTCTGCAGGGGAATTGACTGAATAAGGCCACATGGTATATTGTGACAGCATAAAAGTAGCAGACTATGATATGTTTCTAATATAGCCTTTGAAATAATCTTTCTTGTCTTTCAGCCTGCTGACCAGTCGCTTATCTGAAGTTTAGTTTTTCAGAGCATCTTCAGATGATGATCAGACTAGTATTCAATTGCACTAAATGTTTGACACTTTTATACAAGTTCTGCCCTCAATCAGTAAACATAAAACCCTACTTAGGTCTCTACTGTTGGACCATATCTTTAGGTATTTGTCGTAAGACAAACCATTTTCAGAAGTGCTTTTGCAGGGGCAAAGTGCTCAGTATGAAAAGCTATTCTGGTGACCAAAGTTTTTATTAAATGCATAAAAAATACATTATTTGTCAATGATGTTAACTGTATTATTCATTAGAATCATATTCTTCACACTCTGAAGAGGACAACATTTCTCACAGTTGGAAGTTTACAGTGTTTTGTATTTAAACAGCATTTTGTATGAGCCATTTTTGCAACATTTACCTTTCAGGGCAAAGGCAAGTCCAGAGGAACTTCAGTAAGTAAAATTAGAAAGAGAACCACTTAAATAGCTTGGTTTTGGGTTTTTTTCCTATTATTTTGATGGGGTTAAGTATCCATCCATGAATTAATTAGATCAGAGAACTTGGAGCAATGAAGCATGTTACAAATCATTGGTGGGTTGTCTCAGTCATGTTAAGGTTCACAGTTCTGAAAGAAAGCAAAGGAAAAAACACCTAGATACTAGTGCCAGAAAATAAACCACGTATTGGGGTAATAGGATTAAAAATAGAGAATTTTCTTAAAGCCACATAATTTTTAGTTAATTTTAACCTGTCAGTCTAAAGGAAAGTGGTAGCTGCATGGAGTATGTCCAAGTTTCCTGTGCCGGAATTAAAGGAGAAAAAAAAAGAGATGTAAGGGTATTGAATATTCATGAAAAATGGCTTTTAGTCCAGAGAATGAGTAATTTTGAATTATACTTAAGCCCGGACATCAGGTGACATCAGAACTTGCACCCTATATTGTCAACTTTCTAAAAGAAGTTGTGTGGTTTTTTGTGAAAGTCGGATGCCTCCATTTTTAAATAACGCTGTGAGCTCCCTTTGGAGGTAGGAAGAACAGAGTGATCCTAAAGACCAAATTCAGTTCATGTGCTTTACCTACCAAAGTCTATTAAACCTAGAATATTTTTATATTGTTCTTTATTTACAAGAAGAGCAGTCAGTAGGCAAGGCAGACAGAAATTTCCTCTTGGATTACTCAAAAGACCTGAAAAAATTATAGAAGATGGTACCTAACAGGTGGGCAAAGGAAGCTCTTGAGGAAAATTTTAGTTAAAGGTCTGCCATAGCTACTAAAGGCCAGGACACAAGTGATAGAATCTTTGGGGAATTAGAAACTGACTGTTACATCTAAAACATTGCCCATCATCAACACATGGTACCCTAAGGTACTGCAAGCATATTAACAAAAATTGTATTATGAGTAAAGACAGGCAGCCATCTTCTTGCTAATACCTCAGCACAGAACAAATATTAATAGTAAACAGTTTACACGGTGGAGAGACTAGAACTGAACTTATAAAATAAAGATGTATGAATTTGCTTATGTGGTCATTTCCAAAACCAGAAAAATATAGCTTTGTTAAAATCTGTTTCTGTTCTTCTGTGTATAGAAATAATTTCTTGCTGCAAAAAGCAGAAATAATATGGATTTCAAATGAGCCCTAAACCCTACAGAATTGGCATTGTTACTGAAGAAATTTTAATGGATTCTTCTATATGAATCAAACCTCAGTTCTGTTCCTCAAATTTTTCTCATGATAAGCTATGATTTCTGACAGTTCCTTACTGGGGAAGCAACCATGCAAAAGTCTGGGTTTGACATGCTTCTCAATTGGTTGTTATGTAGAAGAAATGAACTAACACTGCTGGTACCTGCACTTGCAGTTTTCTTGGAGTAAAAGGTTAGCAACTATAGGAGGGGAATGGAGCATGACTTTTCAGCGTTCTCCAGAATATGACATTTTATGTGAAAGTCTTCATACTTTGTTTCAACATGCTTATGCTCCAGTACGTACTAAAATACTTATTTCCATACTAAGCCTCGATTTCTGTGAAATGTGAGGAAATTTGGCAGATGATACAGTATGCTGTTTGGACGGGACATGGTTTTGGACAGCCTACATAAGATTCATCTCTGGCATTTGAAGTTGCATTGAAGATACAATATGGGACAATTAATCTAGCTTATTTTACACATTTAAGTTAAATAAGCTGCTAGAGTTACCTGTTTCTGTTCACTGGCTATAAATGGAGTCTAGAGGAAACAATTTAGACTTAAATGTCTAGCATTTTTGTTTTAAAATGAAAACATGCGAATCTTGTCTCACATATAAGTACATAAGATCCAATACAATAATTGAGTAACTAAATGCAGATAATGCACTTTTAGCAAGCTATGTAAGAATCAACATACATAGATAATTTTGTGTATGTTCTGGTTTCAGCTGGGGTGGGTGAAGTGGTTTGTTAACTTTGGGAATATGAAGACAATCTTTTCCTCTTTTGTCTCAGCAGTGAAGAAACTTCCAATGACCTGACCAGGATAGATCCTACTTCCTACCTGTATGAAGCCACATCTCAGCTATTAAGTTCTGTGAAAAAAGTGAAAGAAAAGCATCCTTTCACTTGAGCGGGAGAATGTAAGAGGTACACACCATGGAATAACCTGTGTTTTTACCTATGGGACTACAGAGAGGACATAGGAAGTGCACTGGAAAATCTACATCTACCACAGAGGATACGTGAATTGCTAGGAAAAACAATCGCAACTGGGGGCTCTTTCAAGAAAGCTGCTGCTCCAGTCTCCAGTGGGCAGTTTCACAGGCAAAGTGGAAGTGCTGATCTTACTCCTAACCCTATGAGAAGGAGTTCTGATCTGTTTTCACAAGAACTAGGTGAAGAATCCTAAGACAGGATCTAGAAAGCCCTGCCTCCAGCTAGGTGGGAGAGACAAACGGTCAGGTTTACTGGACTGTGTGGATCAGGTAGCCTGACACATCAGACCCACTGGAGTATAAGACTCTGGTGGACATCAGTACACAGTTGTCCTGGTTTCAGCTGGGATAGAGTTAATTTTCTTAGTAGTAGCTGGTGCAGTGCTGTGTTTTGGATTTAATCTGAGAATAATGTTGATAACACACTGATGTTTTTAGCTGTTACTCAGTAGTGTTTACACCAAGTTGATTACTTTTCAGCTTCTCACACTGTCCTGCCAGCAAGCAACCTGGGAGTGCGCAAGGAGTTAGGGGACATAGTTGGGACAGCTGGTCCTAACCAACTTAAGGGATATTCCATACCATATGGTAGCATGCTCTGCGTGTAAGGTTGGGGGAGTTGGCCGGCAGGAGCTGATCACTGCTCTGGACAGGCTGGGCATCAGTCAGCGGGTGGTGAACAATTGTACCATGCATCACTTGTGTTTTTCTAGTTTTGATTCTCTTTTTGTTATCTCTCTTATCTCATTTTTTATTATGATTATTCTTATCTTAACCCACAGGTTTTACCTTTTTCCAGTTCTCCTTCCCATCCCACCAGGGTGGGGGAAGTGAGCAAGCAGCTGCGTGGTACTTAGTTGCTGTCTGGGATTAAAGCATGATGGAGTAAAAGATCTAAATTTTGAAATTTGAAATTTTGATGTTTCTGATTGTTGCTGTTATTTGTCAATTCTTATGTCAAGTGATCTTTATCTGAGAGCCTCAGCTGAAAGAGGCTCCTGCGGGACAGGGTTCAACCCTGCCTAGAAGCCTTACCCCAAAGTCACTGGCTGGAAGGGCAGCAGCATTTAGCTAAGCTATGTTGGTCTGGAGCCCCATCCAGGACAGGGGGTGCTCCCAGGGCCCTTATAAGCATGTGGCAAGAATTGAGTAATGGTAGGAATTTAGGAAAGATTAGGGAGAAAACACTGGTTTAAGTTATGCTATGCCCCCAAAATTGTGCCAGCACCCATTTGATGAATCACATCTTCATAACAGTTGTTGTGCAGTAGAGTTAGCAATTTCCCAAGGAAAAAATAAGAGGTATCTTTGGCTAGAGGTAAACTCTGGATATAAATGTTATTGAATTCATCATTATAGGGAAGACCTCAAAAAAGGTCATATCTGTGACCACTTTTGAAATTCAAGGTATGTTTCTTGACCTATACATCATAATCTTATTTTAGAAGTAAACCAAGTATTTTTGTAGGCCAAAGGCAGGATATTTCAGCTCAACTAAGATTTCTATTATCCTGCTTTCATGTGTTTCATGTTTTAATGGAACATAAACTGCAATAGTTTTAGTTGTGATTCAGAAATTAATACTTCTAGGAAGCTGCTCAATGGTTACTTGGAAAAAGCTGTTCCAACATGCAAGTTGAGTCTAGATTATGAAGTGGGATCAGTATTTCCACATTCACAGGTGTTGCTACAATATGGATTATTTTGAGGCACTATTTGGTCACAAATAGTACTGATACACTTGTAAATTCCAGCAGGAGCACAGCTGACAGAAGCTTTTATGCAGAATGAAAGTTACATATGTAAATCAGTTCTGAAACAGTTGAAACTGCAGTGTGATGTTGCAGGAGTACTGGAGAGATTTATGTTTCTTATGCATCAGGATGCTGTCATTTGCAATAATTTCTAAGTCAGTATGTACCACTTCACAGAGTGGTAGAGCTATTAGGCACAATGTACAGACAACCTTAAAAAAGATTTGTAAAGACAATCGCTTAAATATTACAAAATCCAAAGTTTGCCTGTGCAATCTTCATTAATTTCATTTTATATGTTTACTATGAAGCAATGCTTACTCATAAAACCATGGTATATTTTCCACAGAAATCAAGAATCAGTCAGTGACCCACATCTACTAAAAATGTAAGAATGTGGTGTGGCTTAGTCACGGTCACTCTGGAGAACCCATTGTTCTGTATATTCTGAGTGAGGATACTGCTGGTTTTATTTGAAGCCCCTTAGTTCATGTGTTCAGAGAGATAGTAAGGAGTTTTCTCTACTAATCCTCTCTTATACAAAAAAGCCTTCTCAGTCATCTTTTTTTCCCAGGAGAAACTGTTGTAGTTGAGATAGTCAGCCATAGTACAAAAGGTGCGCCATGGCTTTTACACCTGTCTGTATACCTCCTTTTCAAGTTTTACTATATATATATTTTGCAACAGAAGCACTACATCTATGCCTACCCTTACAATTACAGAGGTGCACAGTAACATTGTTTGGAAATTGAGGTAGACTATATCAGCAGGACCTTTGTAATGCACGATTACCAATTTCTGCAAAGAATGCCTTTGGATTCATGCGTGAAAAGAATTCATACACATACGATACTCTTACTGATTCTTTCCCAGTTCCAAGGATTGTCAACAGTCCCATTAATTTTATTCTTTTCAATGGCTTCCACCAATTTCTTAATGCAGAAGTCAGGTTTACTGCTCTGTAGTTCCTCTTCTGCATCTCCTTTGTAAGCCTTTTCAAAAGTAAGTGTCATACTGACCATTGTGCAGTCCTCTGATGCTTGAGCCCATTGAAAAGACATTGTGCAGTCAGTCACTCAGCAATATCCTTCAATTTCTTTAGAGGCCTTGGGTGAATGCCATGTGTCCTGGTGATCTTATACTATTCTGAAACTTTCATTTTGTCCTAAATGTGGTCTACTGACACTTGGATTTATGATAAACCAAAGATATAGTTAAGCTGATGAAAGCACTCATAGTTTAGAAAAGAATTGGTTACTTCCCTGAAAGAATTCATTGCTCTTTGTGCATCGACTGTATTATGTTAAAAATAATGAATGTTACAGAGAATCTTCCATGTGTAAAAATAGATATAGAAATAAAAAAAATTGTTGTTTTTTTTTTTATTTTCATCAGGAGAGAAAAACATAGAATCATAGAATAGTTAGGGTTGGAAAGGTCCTTAAGATCAGCAAGTTCCAACTTGATGACTTGAGAGACTAAACCATGTGAATGCCAAGGATGTCAACGATCAGTCACTCAGGGGGAGCAGAAGCAATGCTGAGCTTCCAGAGGCACATTACCATGGAAGTGAATGAATAAATTATGTACCCTGAGGTGGGGTGAGCTAAAGGCTTCTGTGGTGGAGCAGTTAATTAATTAATTAATTAATTAGTTTATTTTGTCCCGGAGGGGTGAAAAGGCAGCACTGACTGGGAAAACCCTACTTCCCAAAGATAAAAGCATTGGCTTTTGTGGTGCTGCAGTTTTCTCACTGCACCAAGCCGCAGCAGAACCTATAGAAACTTCTGAGGGCTCTGAGAGTGTCCTCCTGGGAAAGGTTAAGCTAAATTTAACATGAAACATACTACACATTGTGCTTTATGTCATTCCTACATTACATAATATCATAAAAAGAATATGGCTAATTACTCATTAAGTACACCAGGTCACTTCATCCCCCTCTCCCACTTCAATACCAGATACCATTCTCTTATTTCCAACAGACTACGTCCTTTACTAATCTTCAGGATTTATTCACAGAAAAGACATTTTGTTTATAGCAAGAAAGCAGTACTGAATGCAAATGCTGATGGAAAAAAGGTGCTCTTAAGTGAGCAGGCATAATATGAAAGGGCTGGAAAAATGACTTCTATGTCTCCTTGCAATTGCTATGTCAGTAGAAATACTGAGGCTCTGGGTTTTATTATATGAAGGGTAAAATAATCAAACAAACAAGACAGCAACTCAAAAAAAACCCAATAACTTCATTTCAGGTATAGAATCATAGAATAGTTAGGGTTGGAATGGACCTTAAGTTCATCTAGTTCCAGCCCCTCTGCAATGGGCAGGGACACCTCACACTAAATCACATCAACTAAGGCTCTGTCCAGCCCCGCCTTGAACACTGCCAGCGATGGAGAATTCACAACTTCCTTGGGCAACCCATTCCAGTGCCTCACCACCCTTACAGTAAAGAGCTTCTTCCTTATATCCAATCTAAACTTCCCCTGTTTAATTTTGACCCATTATCCCTTGTCCTCTCACTACAGTTGCTCATGAAGAGTCCCTCCCCACCATCCCTATAGGCCCCCTTCAGATACTGGAAGGCTGCTATGAGGTCTCCACGCAGCCTTCTCTTCTCCAGGCTGAACAGCCCCAACTTTCTCAGCCTGTCCTCATGCAGGAGGTGCTCCAGTCCCCTGATCATCCTCATGGCCCTCTTCTGGACTCGTTCCAACAGTTCCATGTCCTTTTTATGTTGAGGACACCAGAGCTGCACACAATACTCAAGTGAGGTCTCACGAGAGCAGAGTAGAGGGGCAGGATCACCTCCTTTGACCTGCTGGTCATGCTGCTTTTGATGCAGCCCAGGATATGGTTGGCTTTCTGGGCTGTGAGTGCATACTTGAGCTGGCTCATGTTCATTTTCTCATAGACCAACACCACCAAGTCCTTCTCCACAGGACTGCTCTGAATCTCTTCTCTGCCCAGCCTGTAGCTGTGCCTGGGATTGCTCTGACCCAGGTGTAGGACCTTGTACTTGGCATGGTTAAACTTCATCAGGTTGGCATCAGCCCACCTCACAAGCATATCAAGGTCCCTCTGGATGGCATTCCTTCCCTCCAGTGTATCAACCGAACCATACAGCTTGGTGTCATCTGCAAACTTGCTGAGGGTACACTCAATCCCACTGTCCATGTCACTGACAAAGATGTTGAACGAGTCCGGTCCCAGCACTGATCCCTGAGGGACACCACTCGTTACTGGTTACTGGTCTGCAACTGGATATTGAGCCATTGACCACAACTCTTTGCATGCAGTCATCCAGACAGTTCTTTTCCCACCAAGATGTCCATCTATCAAATTGCTGTCCTTCCAACTTAGAGACAAGGATGTCATGAGGGACAGTGTCAAACACTTTGTGGAAGTCCAGGTAGATAACTGTCGTGGTTTAAGTCGTAAATCACGCAGTCCCTCTCTCACTCACTCCCCTCTCTTTCTTCCCCCTGCTCCTGGGTAGATGGGGGGGAGAATCAAAGGAATGCAACTCCCACAGGCTGAGATAAGAACAGTTTAGTAACTAAAGTATAACACAGGAGCACTACTGCTACCACTAATAATAACAATGACAAGGCAAATACAAGGGAAGAATACAATAGCTCACCCCTTCTAATACAAAGCCCGACTACTCACTTCCCCCTCCTTCTTCCCCCCCACTCCGAAGGGGGGGGGGGGGGGGGGAACTGGGAGAAGAATCAAAAGAATGCAACTCCAACTGGTTGAGATAAGAACAGTCCAGTAACTAAGGTATAACACAAACCACCACTGCCACCACCACCCACAACAATCACCAGGGAAATACAAGGAAAGAGGATACAATTGCTCACCACTTGATGACCGAGCTGTGAACTGAACTCTTCCGGGTTCCTGCCTCCAGTTTTACCTCCTGGGCATGACGTGCTGTGGCATGGAATAGCTCTTTGGTCAGTTTGGGTCAGGTGTCCTGTCTCTGCCTCCTCCCAGCTTCCCCCCCCTCCCTGGCAGAGCATGAGACTCAGAAAGTCCTTGGTCAGGCCAAAACATTCTAAGCCACAACTATAAACATTGATGTTATCAGCGCTGTTCCCAGACCAAAAATTGAAAACACAGCACTGCACCAGCTACTACGAAGGAGAAAAAATGACTGCTGCTGCTGAACCCATGACAATGACATCAACAACAGGCGAAATGTTGGTGAAATCTAAGGAAGTGATGGAGGCAAATCTTGCAGGACTTGATAGACCAGCCATATTTGCATATTAGTAAGTCCCTGTTAAGGAATATTGTAAAAGTTACACTTCTGCATACTTTTTGATAGTGCAATAGGACAAAGTTAATATGTATATACTTCAAGTCCATTTGAAAACCTTGAATGTGCTTGAATCAAACTGCAGAATTTGAGTACTTGTAACTTTAAGAGTACTGAAACAACTTTGCTTAAAGATGGCTTAATATTTATATCTCAGTTGAATTTTCTAAGTAATACTTATTTGAGATTTATATTCCTGGACAATTTTAGTTAGTTAGGCACAAAATATGGATAATCACATTTTTAATATTTTCCTGTGGTTTTTTGTAGTTAGATAAAAACACCTCCTGACTAGTGTGAAGCATGTGTATTTTGAGATGCAAAGGTAATAAACAAATCTTTAATAAGTACAGAATAAGAGAAAATTGAATGAACTTGGATCTAACTATAGTACTAGGATTATTGTTTACAAATGAATCAGAATGTGTATTCACCATGAAAGTGTTTTGGTAAAAACAAGGTTTACAGCTGTTTCTGATTATAGCTTAAAAGTCCAATGAGAAATATCTCCAAACATTGATATATATGCCTATACCTCTGTGTGTTCAGGTTGCCTGCAAACTACGAAATACAGAACAAGCAAATTGTCCCTATCTTAAATGAAGATTTGGAATATGCAAAACCAAACAGATAGAAACCAAATATTAACAAATGGAGGTAACATGAGTAAGAGAATTGGCTTCTACTCCCCCCTGAGTGACTGATTGTTGACATCCTGGGCATTATCTAGTTTGTACCATTACAAAACCAGTACAAGAAGCCCTAGCAGTCAGAAGGTTGGCAGAAGCAAAACACAGGTTGGTTGACTGGACCTTTGTTATTGATATGAATATATAACAGGAAGATTCCAGTCTAAGTCACAATTATCAGGATAAATTTGCATAATTAGCACCTGGAAGATAAATCATATATGGGATGCATCACGGTGCACCTTTTTTTATTTTTAGAACCTCAGTTTAATTACATCTGGCACTGCCTCAGCTGCTACATGATTCTTAAATACTTTCACTGAATGGTTTGCATTTTAATAGATAGGTTGTCTCCTGTACACATTCTGTCCTGGATTCAGTTTCATAAAACAATCTAACTGGCTGAACTCTGACTAACCTGTGAAAAAAAGCTATGGTTCATTTCTTGTGCAGTTCATTAGGTGGAGAAGATAAGGAAGGACAGAATAGTACAGGAAATCAATTTTACCCTTCTTCTTCTTGGTTGTGTGGCTATTATAGGACGATTGAATAAATAACTGGAATATATGGATATATATTACTTAGTGAAGAGCAGACAAGTACCTATGCCTTCAATTCTGAAATAAGTGAAACCTAATCTGGTAACTTCTGTGTCTAGCTATCTGGAAATTCACACCTAATTTTTTATACTCTCAATATTTATATAATTTCTGGAAATATTATTAAAGCATGTTTAATATACTATATTAGAAATTCTGCCAGTTGCTGAAATGAATCAATTATCATATATTATTCAAAATGTCTCATAATGTACAATTTTATTAAAAACTACCCTGAATTCCTGTGTGTTCTCAAGACAGAGCATTAAATTGAAGCAGTTAGCAAAAAATTAGTAACACTAACAAATAATGAAAAATAATTAGAAGTAGGCCTGAGAGAAGACCTTATTTTGAGACCTTGAAACTATTTGGCTGCAAACTTACTTTTTGCAAATCAGGTTGATTTATAAATAACTGTTCAATATCCATACCTTTATGTTTTCATTGTAATTAAAGAAGAAATATTTACACCTTTTACTTTGACTAAAAGAAGTGTGGGCTTAAAGTAGTTCCTGCTTAAAAAAATTTATATTACTGCTCTCTCCTCCATCTCCTTATTTGCTCTCAGTTAGTCCCTAATGTCCTTCTGATTTTCTCTCATTACTTACTATGTTTACTGAAATCTGCTCTGCTCAGCTGGTACTAGAGGTAAGGATACAGAGACACAAGAAAGAGATGTTAACAGATTTGCTTTAATTAAACCATCAAATATATGGTGCTGCAATAAATTCAGACCTTGGTCATGGAAACACTTAAACATTTTCTAAAGTTTATTTCATTGAAGGAATAATGCTGTGCAAGGTTATGGGTTCATGTAAGCATTTCCATGATTACAGCATATGGATTATAGATCAGAAAATTGGGGGAAGAATCAACAGAATTAATTTATTTAATTCTTTTGAGATCTGAACTTAAAACCATTGCTGAAAACAGTGAATATGTACAAAATTTGCTACACAAACAAGAATTTAAAAAAGATCAAATGCAGAGAACAATCTGTGCAAGCATACCTACCTGTCTCCTCCTGCCATATACCTGCCTATTTTGTACTGGGGTGGAAGATGAGGGTGAGGTGAGAGAGATGGTGGAGGCCTTTTTCTTGATCAGTTGAAAAGGCTTGACAACAAATGGCTTAATAAGGTAACTGCTCTAATTAGACAGAATAAGAAGAGTGACATAAGTAGCAAGTAAATCTTATGTCCCTTCAGTTGTTGGGCAGCCTGAATTTGTACAGCATCAGATGGATTTTCTCATGTGACACTGTGCAGAGCAGCTGTCCCTTTTGGTCCTGTGCACTATTATATGATTTCCTTACAAGCAACCAACTCTGTTCCTCAAGGATGCTGTAGTGAGAACTTCCTGCTGCGCTCATAGATAAAGGCAAGGCTAGGCAGGTGTAATGGCTGGTATTCAGTGGGAGCTGCCTGCGGGCTCCTCTGTTCCAGTGAGCTGTCTGAGTTTTTTACAGAATCAATCACAGAATTGCGCTCAAGGAAATTGTACAGTACAGCCCAGCACTGGAGGCCACTCTTCCCTTGCAACCTAGGGAAACACAGTCCCGTGCCTCCTCAGTTTAACTGTTAAGTGGATCACTAGCTCTTATATGTGGAATGCTGTCCTGGTCAGGATCAATATACTGCCTAAGAGGAACACTCATATTTTCTTTGAGAGTTCTGTGTGAACAAATCCCGCTTCATACAAGCAGTTCATTCATGTTTAATCTGAGATGTAAACTTGTGTTTCTAAGGCAGTAAAGTGTGCCTCCTCTAATGAAGAGCTGTTGTATCACACGCTATTGTGCAATGAAAAGAAGGAGGAACAGATAGGTTGTGTAAAATACACATTTTAAAATAATCATACCATCTAACACCTCATAAAGTAGTTTTAAATCAATAAATGAACCATCTAGTAAATAAAATGAAAGATAATTTTCGAAGGGTATTTTATAGGTGCTTCTGTGTATGTATTCTAAAAAGGATGTTTTCTGTTACAGAAATGAGCCACTGTTTGGAAGAACGTAATGCTTCTTCTATCTGCTAAGAGATACAATACACATTATTTAGTTCCTCTTGGTTTGAGTAACATTGTGTATTTCACTGCATCCTATCACAAAACCTTGTGCTTTATGCAATAGTCTAACCTGTTATTGTATTTTCCCTCAGACTGAAGAAAAGAAAAAGGAAGCAAAATAGAACCTGTTTTTATGTTCTCTTCTTGTAAAAATGAATGGGATATCATACCAATGAGACATCAGTTATCCCTATTGATTTTGGCTCAGGTGTTTGTGAAGATTTTTAACTCCAATCTTGCATATATGATTACACTTTTTTATTTATTTATTTTTGTGTTATTTTTTCTATTCAAGATTAACTTTTTCTGTCTCCATGTGATACCAACTTACTCCACTTTTTACAGATTAGCAACACACCCCTGTATATTGGTGCTATGTTTACATTGGAGGCTAGGTTAACACACAGGCTTGTGTCTCAAGTACAGTTTTACTGTCATGTCAGCATGATTTCTGGTGGAGTTAATTATTAATGAGCATTGTATGATAGGTATCTCTGTTTCCAAACATAAAAACCTGTACTCCTTCAGTTGCATTTCTCCACTGCTTACACACTGGCATCGTATCTTAATTTATCAGGATTACATTTAATTTAGTAAATGTTTTGGCAATAAACATATTAGAATATTTTTGGTCACAGTTTTTAAGAATAAACCCCAAATTCCAAAATGTTTCTGCACAGGAAGGAAATAGCAATGGCAATTAAACAGGTATAAAAGATCAAGCTTACACTTAGAAACATAAGACTGCATTCCAGATACAAGTAGTTTAGATTTTGGCCTGTCTGTCTAGAAATTATTCGGAATGAACTATGTCATTGTTGCTTTAACATAATTAGTAAAGTGTACAGGAAAATTAATATCTTGGTTTTCCTTATTTCCTGTTTGGTTTGGGATTTGTTTTGTTTGGTTTGTGGTTTTTTTTTTTTTTAGTGCTAAATGGAAAAGACAGGCTGCAACAACTCTGTTTCTATGTATTTTCTACTTCTCTTCTATAAATAGCCATCTCCAGGTGCTTCTATACAGTAACCAATCCTGCTAAAGAATGTGAAATAGGGCTTTGAACCAAAGTTGCTGGGGAAGGGTATCCCCAGTCCATCCCACTCCTACCAGTTTGATGTCAGCGCAAGTGAGAGATGCCCAGAGCATGGAGAGGAATTGCAGGTCACCAGGAGAGCACCTGGGGAGCTGCACAAAGGAATTCCTGCCACTCCAGCAAGTAAGCCATCTTCACTGGGGGCCCAACTTAAATGCCTCTATGCAAACACATACAGGAAGACATGGTGGGATGGCTCCTTTGACTAGAGTGTTGGAGTGGAGGGCTACAGGCTCTTTAAAAAGGACAGGCTGAGGAGACAAGGGAGTGACATCCTCTGCATCAGTGGCCAGTTGGAGTGCGTAGAGCTCTGCCTGGGGATGGATGAGGAGCCCATTGAGAGGTTATGGATCAGGATTAAAGGGGCGCAGGGACAGGGGACATTACAGTGGGAATCTGCTACAGGCCGCTTGACCAGGAAGACCGAGCAGATGAGGCACTCTATAGACAGACTGGAGTGGCCTCACATTCACAAGCCCTGGTCCTTATGGGGATTTCAATCACCCCAGTATCTGTTGGAGGGACAAAACAGAAGGGCACATTTTGCCTTGTTCTTCACTGGCAAGAGCTCCAGCCACACTGCTCAGGTCACAAAAGGCAAATGTGAGGACTCGGAGAATGAAGAACCACCTGCTGTAGGAGAAGGTCAGGTTCAAGATCATCTAAAGATCCTGAAGGTCCACAAGTCCATGAGACCTGACGAGATGCATCAGCAGGTGCTGAGGGACCAGGCAGAAGAAGTGGCTAAGCCACTGTCCATCCATATGTGAAGTTGTGGCAGTCTGGTGAAGTTCCTGCTAACTGAAAAAGGGGGAACATTATCTCCATTTTTAGAAAGGTATAAAAGGAAGACCCAGGAAACTGCAGGCCAGTCAGTCACAACTCTTCCTGGCAAAAACGCGATCCTCCTGGAGAATATGATACGGCACATGGACATAAGGAGGTGATTGGTGACAACCAAGATGGTTTTCTAAAGACAAATCATGCCTGACAGATTTGGAGGCCTTCTATAATGAGGCCACAGTGTTGGTGGGTAGGGAAAGAGTGACTGACGTCATCTACCTGGACTTTTGCAAGGCGTTTGACATTGTCCCACATGACATCCTTGTCTCTAAAGTGGAGCAGGAGGGATTGGATGGATAAAAAATTGGCTGGATTGTCACAAGCAAAGAGTTGTGGTCAACAGCTCAATGTCCAAATTGTGACCAGTGATGAATGGTGTTCCTCAAGGGTTGGTGTTGGGACCAGTCTTGTTCAACATCTTTGTTGGTGACATCAGCAGTGGGATTGATGCACCCTCAGCAAGTTTGCCAATGACGCCAAGCTGTGTGGAGCAGTTGACATGCTGGAGGGAAAGGATGCCATCCAGAGGGACATTGACAAGCTTGAGAGGAGGGCCAATGCCAGCCTCATGAAGTTCAACAATGCCAAGTGCAAGGTCCTGAATGTCCTGTGACATTTGTTCTGAAAAGCAGGTATCTTTTTTCTAAAAAGGGAAATGGTGTTTTAATTTCCCATGATCATCATGTTGGTTTGCATCAGTCTTGTTTTCCAGTATACTGCATTGCGTTAGGGGACTCATTTGGTTTTGAGAGAATCACTGGCAGCATAGCAATAACTTTCTGGGGTGCTGCTGATTGCTGTGCCCATACAGCATGGACACATGCATATCTCCTGACGGCTTTTCTTCAAGTACACACCTCTTGCTTATTCTGTGTTGCCATACTGTCCTTTGGTAATGGCTCCCCATATGTATATATTGCACAATGAAAATTCTCCATTTTGCATTGCCCCTAACATTTTGCAGTTTCTAAACACCTCCTAGTGTGCTGAATTACTCTAGTAAGCATAAATATGTAACTCAGCATCACTTTCAAATATTAGTCTGAAGGAAAAACATTCGGTATCTCATATTACTGTGCAACTCAGTGAGGGTGATTGTATAGAAACCCTCTAAACTGCTGGTCACATCTTGCAGCAGTAAGCAGAGGATTGAACATGGAATTACCGACAATAAAATCTTTAAGCTGGATACTTCATAAATAATTTGCAGTGCTACTGCACTCCAAGGAATTTGTTTAGTCTTTTGTGGTGTCAAGCAAATATAGGAACCTTTGATTAAAAAGGAAATAGAAATGAAAAAGAAGTGAAAGTGAACTGAAACCTTCTGGTTTAGTCAGTCCAGTCCATTCTGATTTCATCTACAGCCTCCCTCTTCCAAAGAAGGCGCACCGGAAAAGAATTGTAAGGAATGTGTTCAGACCCTTCTGTGCTACACACCTAGTTTGGTGTAGCACATTAGGTGCTCAGAGTCACCTTCTTGACTTTGACTGAAAGAGTCTGGTGAGATAAGCAGCCAAGATAGGTAACATCTGTGTGTCAGTCCTGGTGCTTTCTTATTACCCAAGGGTGTTTCAGTCTGCTTCCTTCTCTGTGAACCGTTGTGGAAGACTGTCGAAGGAAGGCCACAGCTCTTCCAAATGAATGCTTCTTTCTGTACCTAGATGCTGAGAAGTAGGGCATCAGAACAGAGGATGAACCACTTTCAGAGCTACATTTTTGATACAGGCAGCCTGAACACACTCGCTAGGAGGGAGAGGCACTTCTCACCTTTGTTTTTGTTAGGGTATTAATGAAAATCCATCCCTTGTGATTAGTCATTTCCCAAAGGATGTGTGGGGATTTTTTTGTATATCCTCTTATTGGAGTTGATGAGGAAAACCAGGAGGCTGAATAGTAATTTCAGTGGAAAAACAGTAAGAGGGAGGTTAGGCAAATGAAAAGGAGGAAGGATGGACTGAGGAAAAAAAAACACAACGTCAGGAAAAAGGAAAAGAAATAAAAGCAAGGAAACCTGTGTCTTAAAAACAGAGACACCAAGGGAGCACTTCATTATCTTGTATTTTTCTACCAGTCTCTGCAAATCGGCATAGTCTTTGTATTTTGTTTCTGTGCCATTCAAATGGCACAGAAATAAAATACAATGCTTCCAAGAATAAAAGTGAATTCAGCTATTTTACATGAGAAAAGGAAAGTAAAATAGGAGACAAACAGAGCTGCATTATGAGGGAAATTATTCAGTGAGTGAATGAGGGGAAAGAGCGACAAGATCTTCACTGCGTTAACTTACGCTTTTTGAGAGCTATATCCATCTGAGAGCTTTGCCTTCAATAGCGACAGCTTCAAGATGCTTAAAAAGGAAATGTTACTGCCCTCCACAATCTAGAAATCATAAATCTGTTTCCTTTGATGGGGTGTTAAGGTCCATTTCTAAAATTCATTGTAGAAATATTATCTTTTATATGTACTTCAGAATTGCAAAATTTAAACTTTATATAGAGACTGTTATAATACTTGCTGTTCACTTGTTTAGTTCAACCTCAAGTATCCCTGTAGTTTCTAATCAGAGCTGGATAGTTAAGAAAATCTTGAGAAAAAGACATTGAAGTTTTGTTTACTTTTTTTGAGTTACAGGGGTAAAAAAAGATTTGTGAAGGTTAAAAAATGTAGTACGTAACTTGCTTACAGCAATATTTTACCCACAGTTTTTGTCTGGGTTGATCTGTCATGGAGGTGACTGTCAAATGGAAAAATAATAAGGTCAGGAATTAAGCTGTGTTATTTATAGCATGAAGGCATTTGAAGTGGTTTTGCTAAAACACCATTCTAACCAGAAATGACACTTATTAATAGCCAAAAGGATTTTGGACAACATCTAGTCATATTTCATAGACATCTGGAGTGATCAGAGCAAAGGAAGAGCCTCAAATGAGTGACCCTGAGGCTGTTTACTTGAACCATTGGCAGAGCATTGTTCAGAGATTGAATTATTTGTAAGAGCGTCCCTGCTAGGAAAATGTTCAATGTTTTGCTGCAGATGTATAAGCTAATAGCTTCAGTGGCCAGAAGGGATCATTGTGATCATCTATTCCGAAGTTCTCATGAGCGTTATTTCAGTTTTATGCTGAGTGTTCTCATAAAATGCATGGATAGTCTTGGGAGGATAAGGAAAGACTACTAATCACTAAGATATGGAGAATACATCTGCATGATACTTAGCACAAATACAGGTTCTTTATACCTGTTTGACCAAGCAGTCACATAATTGTGATTGGTGCAATTTTGAGGTTAAGCTTGTAGTAGTGGTAATGCCAGCGAACACAAAAGGTACTTAGAGGTGACTGAGTGGGTTGATTGGAAATTGTATGATGAACGTAGAATAAAGCAGTACCTCATCTCCCTTGAGGGAATCCTGACTGAATGTAGAATTAAGCAGTACCTCATTTCCCTTGAGGGAATCCTGACATTATGAGTGCTGCAAAAACTGAATTATTTTCACCAGTACACAGACATGTGCTTAATTAAAAAAACCCAAACAACCCAACACCAAAAACTTATTCAAAACCAAGTATTTTAAATGTTACATGCTTGTCTTGTCTTGGTTTTTAACAGTTCTGTCTCAAGGGTTCTTATTTTTGGGATTGCACCTATTAATCACTCATTTTGTTTTTTGCTTTGGATATAAATGATTTTATCCCATAGGCTGAGATTGATTGTCAGCTCTCTCATCTTTAAATATTTCAAGTGCTATAGCCACTTTTGCTTTGTGCAGTCACACCTGTGTTGTGAATATATCATATACATAATGTTAATACAAGTAAGTGCTTTTCCAGATAATTCTTTGCTGTAAGTGACTTAAGCAAAATTCATAATAGTAAGTATTAAATCCGTATTAATTTTTTGGTAGTGCATTTTGGAGTTTACTGAATCTGTAGACATTATAGTAAGTATTAAATCTGTATTAATTTTTTAGCAGTGCATTTTGGAGTTTACTGAATCTGTAGACATATCTGTCTTAAAAAAATTAAAATTCTACCTCTGCATTAAACAATCTGTGCCTGAAGACTGGCTTAACAGACATGAATTATGTATCATATCAGACTGCTGCTTGCCTGTGCCAGATTGCAAAAGAATCTTTTTCATCTTATTTGAGCACTTGTACCTGGAGATCTAAATGAATTTAGATACTTAATTTAATACTTAATTTTGTTTCAAAAATGCAGCCCCTAGTTTCCAAGACTGACGAAAGTACATAGGGATAATTCTCCCAGTGCACTGTTCCAAACCTGAATAGTTATGAATTACAGGACTTCCTGAGCCTTTAACTACATGTCAGAGGTATTTTTGCATGAGTATGTCCAACTGATTTTTAAGCATTTATAGTTTTGACATCCATGACATCCTGTATTAACAACTTCTACAATTTAATATTTGCAGTATGAAAAAATACTTCTTGTCCGGGGTTCAGCAGTAGCAGTCATTTTTCTCCTTCTTAGTAGCTGGTGCAGTGCTGTGTTTTTGATTTTCAGCCTGGGAACAGCACTGATAACACCGATGTTTTCAGTTACTGCTGAAATCTTTGATCTGACCAAGGACTTTCTGAGTCTCATGCTCTGCCAGGGAGGAGGAGAAGATGGGAGGAAGCAGAGACAGGACACCTGACCCAAACTGACCAAAGAGGTATTCCATACCACAGCACATCATGCCCAGGGTGTGCAAACTGGGGGCAGGAACCCAGAAGGGTTGGGGTTCGCTGCTGGGTCGGGCTTGGTATCCGGTGATAAGCAGCTGTATTCTCTTCCTTTGTATTTCCCTTGTCATTATTGTTATTGGTGGTAGCAGTAGTGATTTGTATTATACCTTAGTTACTGGACTGTTCTTATCTCAACCTGTGGGAGTTGCATTCTTTTGATTCTCCTCCCCATTCCCCTGGGACTGGGGGCAAGAAAGAGGAGGGAGGGAGGGAGCGAACTGTGTGAGAGGCTCAAACCATGACACTTAGAATCATAGAATAGTTAGGGTTGGAAAGGACCTTAAGATCATCTAGTTCCAACCCTCCTGCCATGGGCAGGGACACCTTCCACTTAACCATGCCACCCAAGGCTATGTCCAACCCGGCCTTGACCACCACCAGTGATGGAGCATTCACAACTTCCCTGGGCAACCCATTCCAGTGCCTCACCACCCTTACAGGAAAGAATTTCTTCATCATATCCAATCTAAACTTCCCCTGTTCAAGTTTGAACCTGTTACCCCTTGTCCTCTCACTACAGTCCCTAATGAAGAGTCTCTCCCCACCATTCCTATAGGCCCCCTTCAGATATCGGAAGGCTGCTATGAGGTCTCCACGCAGCCTTCTCTTCTCCAGGCTCAACAGCCCCAACTTCCTCAGCCTATCTTCATATGGGAGGTGCTCCAGTCCCCTGATCATCCTCGTGGCCCTCCTCTGGACTTGTTCCAACAGTTCCATGTCCTTTTTATGTTGAGGACACCAGAACTGCACACAATACTCCAAGTGAGGTCTGACGAGAGCAGAGTAGAGGGGCAGGATCACCTCCCTCGACCTGCTGCTCACACTGCTGTTGATGCAGCCCAGGATATGGTTGGCTTTCTGGGCTGCAAGCACTCACTGATGCCGGCTCATGTTCATTTTTTCATCGACCAACACTGTTTTTCTTTAATTATTTGAGTGGTAATGTAGGTAATCTCTCAATTCACAATATTAAAATAAGATTTTGTAGGAAAGAACTGTCACAGAAATTTTGAAGGACAAAAATGTGGCATTTTTTACTTAGCTGCTATTGGGGGAGAATTGTCAAGGAGACAGCTTCTGTCAAAGAACTGTCCAAACTTTGATATTGTAAGCTGTTTAGAGAATAGATTTTAGACTGCTTTGAGCATATTATATTAAGGTTATTTCCTGTGTATGTGACATGTTTCGCAATCATCGTGCTGTCTCCTCTTTTTTTCCTTCTGAGAAAATGAAATAGAAAGCTTTGTTTTAAATGGCTTTGTCTTGTGAGACAAGTATGGTCAGATGTGGAAGCCGAAAATTCACCAGGAGATCATTGCTTTAAGTTGATCTTTTGATTTCAATTACATACACTTTAAAAACATTTTTAAATTTCCATCTAAATATCCTTTACCTTCTTCATTTCCTCTTTGAAATACATGTTACTATTGCCTTGTAATTAATCTTTGTATGCATGAAAAATTTGGTAAGAGAACTTTTAATTTTAAATGAAAGGGTGAAAACAGCCATTGGGTACTTCTAATTTATCCCTACATACTTCAGCTCTTATCTTGTACTGTACCCTTGCAATGCATCATTGCTTTCAGTTTTGTGTGACTCTTTTTTGATTTTCAGAGTATTAACAAGCTTCAGATATAACCATTTTAATCTTACAGTATGCTTCCTGGTTTTCTTGCTTGTTGGAATAATTCACTACTGATTTTAATGTTCTCTCTTTTAACTGCTACTTTGATTGACCTTTTTTTCCCCTTTAGATTTTGTTCTTATAGGAATAAGTTCCTTAAATTTGTTGAAGACTTTTTGCGTGTGGTCTGAAAGGTAAAAAAGTAAAATCAGATATTTGTAATTTATTTTTCTAAAATAATGTATGTTAATGCCAGTGTTATGTTTTTTTTTTTGGTATTGGCTTTTGAGTTTTGAATTTTCAGAATTGGCAGTACTATGGCATACTACTATTTAACAACAAAAACTTTTCAACATGAGATACTGTTAGTTTTCTTTCTTCCGTGATTTTGTTCTACCTGTATATGTTCATTCTGCTATCCATTTGTTGAAACTGTTTGCTATAAATTGTCTGCCACAGATCTCTGAAAGAAGTTGCTGATACAGTAATGAAATCACATTTTTAATTCTTTTATCATGATATCACATAATTTGCTAAAATGGCAGCACTTATTTTGCCAAGGCAGAAATCTGGAAAAGACGTTAAATGACCTGCCAAAAATTACAGAGAGAATGTAGGTCACACATCACAACAACTGCTTGTTTCCATGTCCCCACTTACACCTGAATGTAGATCTGCAAATGAGGAAAAGCAGATTGTCTACTCTGAAAATATCAGTGTAAAAATCAAAAGGAGAATAGACAGTAAACAATGTTTTTCAACTTTTCCATAATCAGTATGACCCATGGAGGTCACACCATCAGCAACTGAATTTGCTGGTAGGCTCAGTATTTGGAACAGCTATGTGTGAAGCACAGGACATTATGTGCCAGATGTGGGTCAGTGTCTCTGAAAAATGCAGACCATAGATATTGCTATAACTAAGGAAACAATAAACCAGTCATGACTATAGTAATAGTTCTGCAGAAAAAAATGCGTGATGCCCTTCAACTTATAAATCCATATGTATTTCACCAACCATTTACTGAAGTTCTTTTGTTATTCCTACAGACCCATCTAGTTAATGTCTACTGACTGGTACTCCTTATTTTGCAATGTGATCCCGTCTGGAAATCTTCTTATATGTACTTTAGATTTATTGAGTTATGTGTGGATGACAACTATGTAGTGAAACTGTTCTAAGGTGGCATGCATGTGATTATTCCAAATAAGGCTTAAATTAGACTATATTCAATATAAACAATTAAGAGTCTTATGAAATGAATGGCTGATTAATAGTTAATGTAATGTACTGTAATACGGTTTCAGTAAAGTTGTCCACTTTTAAGCATAGTTCTATGTGTTAATATTCTTTAGAAGATAAAAATCTTTCTTGATGTTCACATGATGCCATCAGCCAAGCAGTTCTGAAGGTCTGAAGGAAGAACAAAGTAAGTAGCTTAGTACCTTAACATATAAAATCTCATTTACCTTATGACATTTATTTCCAAAATGAAATTACTTAACATACAAGGGCAAAGGGGATTACAGTTCTACTGGAGTGTAAGCACTGCATAAATCCCAAACTGTGATAGCTAACTGCATATATATTTCTAGTTGTTAACTATACATATACTGATGACATCAGGACATTGACACAATTGAAATAGTGAACTCTCTGGGCTAAGGAGCCAGTTTTAAAGCTGTGACATTCATCCTTCTAAAAATAACATACAGTTAAGTGTGTGCAATTTAAAGTAGGGACAGTAAATACTTAAACCAGTCAGTCAGTCACTAAGAGGAAAGACATGTCCAGGGAAGGTTTTAATTTGTATGCAGATGTTTTTTACCTTAGCAAGTACTGTTATGATGAAGAACCAGTTACGATATAGCATTCCTTCCCATTAAAATTGGTGTGACAGACTGTATGTTTTTCAGAGCTTTCCAGGTTCCTCAAGGGAAAATATTTTATTCTTCGCTGTGAATGTAAAATGAATATTTCATGCATAAAAAGTCAGGCTTAAAAGGTAACTGTTTAACTATAGAAAGATTCGGCATTTCTGAAATAGCTGTCTGTACTTATGATAAGAAAACATATAGTGTTCAGATAAAATAGCTTAAAAGCCATCTTAAAAGGCCTGCTCCAAGTGCATAGTCTGAGTTTTGATGAATTCAAAGCCTGCTGCACTTGTTTTCTGAATTACAGGGAGATGAAAAGTTTCATCATAGGCTGCTGATTCCGCTTCTCTGCTTCCACAGAGTTCAGCAAATCAGCAGAGCTGCACATGAGCTGCAGTTCTGCAGAGCTCCTGATCAATCTGCAGTGTTCAGCTGCTCAGTGGGACTCTTTTCACTGCAATGTTGCCACATTCCCACATTTTGCAGGACTGGAGTGCAATAGAATCAGATCCTTTCAGCGTGATTAGCTCTTTCATCAGTCTCAGAGATGACACGACTTTTTGCCTAAAAATTTCTACGTAAGGAAAGGATGGATATCCCAGTTTTTGTTGGATTGTGGCAAAACCAACCTATTTTTATTTCCTGCACAATAAGCCCAAATCTAGCTTTAACATATGTAAATATAAGAAATTCGTTATCTGCATAACAATGGCGATATCTAAGAAAAAAATGTTATGCAACCCTCAAAATCTGGTTGTACTTACCTATACTTTAATATATTTTTCAATATGTGAGCTGGGGAATTAAATGGAAGCAAAAGTTCTTTTTCATTTTATCTTAGTTTGTAACAGAGTGGTTAACAAAGTTAACGTAAGTACTGTCATCTGCAAATGGTACTTACTGTCAACCACTTGGTTGCAGTCTCCATTTTATATTTTGAGTTTTCCTAAAGCATTTCTGTTAAGAATAACAGAGAGGCATTGGGATATCTATTTTTAACCACACAAGTACCAGTTGACTATTTGAATCAATTTATTGTTTCCATAGCTCAAATCACCAGTGATCACATGTAGAAATCTGTTCATTCTGGCCAAGTTCCTAATTGTTTCAGCTGTCAATGTCAATACTTAAATGTATGTTCAATTTTGCCAAGTTATAGCAGATTGGAAATCACACCACTTTATCTTGTAGTTGCAGTTATCAAGTGATACTCATGATGGCTGTTAGACATTTAGTGGCAGTTCTTGCAGGAAGGAACATGAGAATGAGTTCTATACTACACTGAAGTAGTTTAAGGGATACCTTCTGTCAGTAGAATTCCCAGATCTGGCTTACACCTTAATTTAATTTAATTTAATAGTGTAAAATGTCATTAGGAATGTATGTTCCTGTTGGTAATAGGGAGCAGACACACATTAATTCTACCAAGAGCCCTACTGATGAAGACAGTTGCTGCCCGTCAGCTCCTCCCAATTGGCTTGTTCCATCTGTCAGAATTGCTGAATGAACTACTTGTGTGTTTCCTAACCTGTCCCTTCTAAATCCTACTTAGGCATAACTGCAGGCAGAGTGAGGGCAGAGAGACATGACACATTGCTGGTGGCAAGGCAGTGTATGAGTTCTTCTAAGAAACAGTCCAACTGCAGCCTTAGTGTTACAACTGCTGATGAGGACACCATTATGCTAGCATGCATAAGCTTCTGCTGCTAAAGCCTGTGCTTGAACATAGAGAAATAGCATGGACTGAATTCACCTTAAACTGAATTATTTCTGGGAAGATGATGTGCCTTAATTATACTTTTATTAAAGCAGTACAATTAAGTGGCACATGAATTGAAAGGATTAAGGTGAGCATGTAATACTAAATTAAGAAGACTAGGGCATGAAATGAGTTTCAGTGTGTTGTAGGGGCTCTAAAAATGTGGAAAGGAAAGTAAACCAGTAGGGGGCCAAAGGAAAAACACAGCTCAGCAATGTAACGAAGGGAAAAAGAAATAACGGAGGAACAGAGAAGGCTGAAGCATCCAGCTATCTCTTTTGCTTTTCTCTTCACAAAAAGGCAGTTGGACCTTTATGAACAATGCCTGAACAAAACATACTTCTAACTAAGGGTTAAAGAAATGGCAAGAAAATTGGAGAAAGAGCCTTGAAAGAATCATAGAATCATAGAATAGTTAGGGTTGGAAAGGACCTTAAGATCATCTAGTTCCAAACCCCCTGCCATGGGCAGGGACACCTCCCACTAAACCATGCCACCCAAGGCTATGTCCAATCCAGCCTTGAACACTGCCAGCAATGGAGCATTCACAACTTCCTTGGGCAACCCATTCCAGTGCCTCACCACCCTTACAGGAAAGAATTTCTTCCTCATATCCAGTCTAAACTTCCCCTGTTCAAGTTTGAACCCGTTACCCCTTGTCCTATCACTGCAGTCCCTAATGAAGAGTCCCTCCCCAGCATCCCTATAGGCCCCCTTCAGATATCGGAAGGCTGCTATGAGGTCTCCACGCAGCCTTCTCTTCTCCAGGCTCAACAGCCCCAACTTTCTCATCCTATCTTCATACGGGAGGTGCTTCAGTCCCCTGATCATCCTCGTGGCTCTTCTTTGGACTTGTTCCAACAGTTCCATGTCCTTTTTATGTTGAGGACACCAGAACTGCACACAATACTCCAAGTGAGGTCTGACGAGAGCAGAGTAGAGGGGCAGGATCACCTCCCTCGACCTGCTGCTCACACTGCTGTTGATGCAGCCCAGGATATGGTTGGCTTTCTGGGCTGCAAGTGCTCACTGATGCCGGCTCATGTTCATTTTCTCATCAACCAAAACCCCCAAGTCCTTCTCTGCAGGACTGCTCTGAATCTCTTCTCTGCCCAACCTGTAGCTGTGCCTGGGATTGCTCTGACCCAGGTGTAGGACCTTGCACTCGGCATGGTTAAACTTCTTCAGGTGGGCATCAGCCCACCTCACAAGTGTGTCAAGGTCCCTCTGGATGGCTTTCCTTCCCTCCAGTGTATCAACCGAACCACACAGCTTGGTGTCATTGGCAAACTTACTGAGGGCGCACTCATTCCCACTGTCCATGTCATCGACAAAGATGTTGATCAAGACCAGTCCCAGCACTGATCCCTGAGGGACGCCACTCATTGCTGGTCTCCAGCTGGACATTGAGCCATTGACCACAACTCTTTGCGTGCGGCCATCCAGCCAGTTCTTCTTTATCCACTGAGTGGTCCACCTATCAAATTGATGTCTCTCCAACTTAGAGACAAGGATATCATGAGGGACAGTGTCGAATGCCTTGCAGAAGTCCAGGTAGATGACATCAACTGCTCTACCCCTGTCCATCAGTTCCGCAGCCCCATCACAGAAGGCCACCAGATTGGTCAGGCAGGATTTCCCCTTAGTGAAGCCATGCTGGCTGTCACCAACCACCTGGTCATTTTTCATGTGCCTCAGCATGCCTTCCAGGAGAATCCACTCCAAGATTTTGCCAGGCACAGAGGTGAGGCTGACTGGTCTGTAGTTCCCTGGCTCATCCATTTTCCCCTTCTTGAAAATGGGGGTTATATTCCCCTTTTTCCAGTCATCAGGACCTTCACCTGACTGCCATGATTTTTCAAATATGATGGACAGTGGCTTAGCAACCTCATTTGCCAGCTCCTTCAGGACCTGGGGGTGGATTTCATCAGGTCCCATGGACCTGTGTACTTTCAGGTTCTTAAGATGGTCTCGAACCAGATCCTCTCCTACAGTGGGCCCAAGGTCTTCATTCTCACTGTCCTTGTGTCTGCTTTCCAAGACTTGGGTAGTATGGTCAGAGCATTTTCTGGTGAAGACTGTGGCAAAGAAGTCATTAAGAATTTCAGCCTTCTCCAAATCCAGGGTAGCCAGTTCTCCCGATAGCTTCTGGAGAGGGCCCACATTGTCTCTAGTCTGCCTTTTATTTGCAATGTACCTATAGAATCTCTTCCTGTTATCCTTAGCATCCCTAGCCAAGTTTAATTCTAAGTGTGCCTTAGCTTTCCTAACCTGGTCCCTAGCTTCCCAGTCAACATCCCTGTATTCTTCCCAGGCCACCTGTCCTTGCTTCCACCTTTTATAAGCCTCTTTTTTCCTTCGAATTTTTCTCAGCAGCTCCTTATCCATCCAAGGAGGTCTCCTGGCCCTCCTGCAGCACTTCCTTCTAGTAGGGATGTATTGCTCCTGAGCTTGCAGTAGGTGATCCTTGAATATCAACCAACAGCCTTTGGCCCCCCTGCCCTCTAGGGCTATATCCCATGGAGTCTTCCTGAGCAGGTTCCTGAAGTGGCCAAAGTCTGCTCTCTTGAAGTCCAGGGCAGTGAGCTTGCTGCATGTTCTTCTCACTGTCCTGGGGATCTCGAATTCGGCCATCTCATGATCGCTGCAATCAAGGCTGCCGTGGAGCATCACATTTCCAACCAGCCCTTCCCTGTTGGTGAGGACGACGACAAGCATGGCACCTCTCCTTGTCGGCTCCTCTATTACTTGCAGAAGGAAGTTGTCTTCCTCACAATCGAGGAACTTCCTGGATTGCTTGTGCTGGGCCGTACCATCTGTCCAACAGATATCAGGTTGGTTAAAGTCCCCCATGAGAACAAGGGCCTGTGAGCGTGACATAAGTTATGTGTATTCCAGTCAGCAGTCTGTAAACCTCAACAATTTTTTTCAAGATCTCTTCAAAGAAAAACAAAAAGTAGGATAAAGGCAACTGTGATACTTGCCTTTATGAAAGGCAAGTGGAAGTGGTGCCATGAAGAGTTGTAGGGCAGTCCCACTTGATACTGATTCTTGAGAAGATATGGGAACAACTTATATGTGACCATTTCAAAACATTTGAATAAAAATTAACAGGCTGAGAAAGTTGGGGCTGTTCAGCCTGGAGAAGAGAAGGCTGCATGGAGACCTCATAGCAGCCTTCTAGTATCTGAAGGGGGCCTATAGGGATGCTGGGGAAGGACTCTTTGTTAGGGACTGTAGTGACAGAACAAGGGACAATGGGGTCAAACTTAAACAGGGGAAGTTTAGGTTGGATATAAGGAGGAATTTCTTTACTGTAAACTCTGTAAACACTCTGGCAGTGTTCAAGGCCAGGTGGGACAGAGCCTTGGGTGGCATGGTTTAGTGGGAGGTGTCCCTGCCCATGGCAGGGGGGTTGGAACTAGATGATCTTAAGGTCCTTTCCAACTCTAACTGTTCTATGATTCTACTATTCTATATTAAGACAATAAGACAGAACTTGTGTCATTTTATGAAGAACAAATCACATCAAATCTTGACAGTTATAGTAGACAAAGTGGAAAGCAGCTGTTACAGCTCTTGCCTTTTATGAAAACCTTTACTACTGTTGCCTTTGACACTTCGTAAAGCAAACTAGTAAAACATGTTCCAGATTAAATTACTAGTACATTCGCATACCACTGGTTGAAAGATTGCTCTCAGAAATTAGCTATCAATGAAGTGCTGTTAGAGGCAGAGAGAGAATTTCAGGCTGGTTGACAGTTTTCTGTCTCAGAAAAGTTGCGGAAACTCTGAGGAGCAGTATCAGAATTCAGACTCATTAAAAAAAAAAACAAACCAAACATTTTTTTGCATTGAAAAATTGAATGCTGTTTCTCCTTATTGGAAAACCACCAAACTTCTCTGCCAGTATTAGGGCCATGGTTTAGAAAGTTGGGGTTTACATAACTGTTATCATTTGCATGAATCCTTATTTTAGAAGCACAGGCAGCAAGTCACTTTCTGACCCTGAGAAATATCTATGTTGGTCCTTTCATTTTAAAACATAAAATTGTGGTAACATGAGTGTAGATGAGATTTTACTCTGTTTCAAAGAAGGCCCAATTGATGATGGCATTAAAAGGCTGTCAGTTGCATTCAGCTGATATTTTTTTTCATATTTCCCATTGTTGTTTTCACCTCTAGTGCTGTAAGAGAAAGCAAGAGCACAAAACTAAAGAAAAAGAGTAAGCTTAAAAGCAGACCTATCGTTCATAGTTAGGCAATTCTCTCTATGCCTGTTGATCCCTTTGCTTTTGTCTCAACTTATTTTTTTGAATTTTTTTTAATTTTATCTCAAAACAAAACCAGCAAAATGGCTCTAAAGCTTCCCATGTTGTATCCATTCATTAACAGGACAGTATGAAAAAAAAAGTGCTTGATATTTTTCCCCAGTAATGTTTTTCAAAAGAGCCCACAAAGTGAAGCACGACCCCTTATAATATGTAAGCTAACACATCAGGCAATTGTCTTTTCAGCACTTTGCTTGTGTGCCACATTTACTTATAAAACCAAAAGCTATATCAGAAGTAGTAAGATAGATTGAATGGGGCTACGGAACTGATGGAAAGGGGTAGAGCAGTTGATGTCATCTACCGGACTTCTGCAAGGCATTCGACACTGTCCCTCATGATATCCTTGTCTCTAAGTTGGAGAGACATCAATTTGATAGGTGGACCACTCAGTGGATAAAGAACTGGCTGGATGGCCGCACGCAAAGAGTTGTGGTCAATGGCTCAATGTCCAGCTGGAGACCAGCAATGAGTGGCGTCCCTCAGGGATCAGTGCTGGGACCGGTCTTGTTCAACATCTTTGTCGGTGACATGGACAGTGGGAATGAGTGCGCCCTCAGTAAGTTTGCCAATGACACCAAGCTGTGTGGTTCGGTTGATACATTGGAGGGAAGGAATGCCATCCAGAGGGACCTTGACACGCTTGTGAAGTGGGCTGATGCCAACCTGATGAAGTTTAACCATGCCAAGTGCAAGGTCCTACACCTGGGTCGGAGCAATCCCAGGCACAGCTACAGGCTGGGCAGAGAAGAGATTCAGAGCAGTCCTGCAGAGAAGGACTTGGGGGTTTTGGTTGATGAGAAAATGAACATGAGCCGGCATCAGTGAACGCTTGCAGCCCAGAAAGCCAACCATATCCTGGGCTGCATCAACAGCAGTGTGAGCAGCAGGTCGAGGGAGGTGATCCTGCCCCTCTACTCTGCTCTCGTCAGACCTCACTTGAGTATTGTGTGCAGTTCTGGTGTCCTCAACATAAAAAGGATATGGAACTGTTGGAACAAGTCCAAAGAAGAGCCACGAGGATGATCAGGGGACTGAAGCACCTCCCGTATGAAGATAGGCTGAGAAAGTTGGGGCTGTTGAGCCTGGAGAAGAGAAGGCTGCGTGGAGACCTCATAGCAGCCTTCCAGTATCTGAAGGGGGCCTATAGGGATGCTGGGGAGAGACTCTTCATGAGGAACTGTAGTGATAGGACAAGGGGTAACGGGTTCAAGCTTAAACAGGGGAAGTTTAGACTGGATATCAGGAAGAAATTCTTTCCTGTAAGGGTGGTGAGGCACTGGAATGGGTTGCCCAAGGAAGTTGTGAATGCTCCATTGCTGGCAGTGTTCAAGGCTGGATTGGACATAGCCTTGGGTGATATGGTTTAGTTTGAGGTGTCCCTGCCCCTGGCAGGGGGGTTGAAACTAGATGATCTTAAGGTCCTTTCCAACCCTAACTATTCTATGATTCTATGTTTTTTTGACGAAAGCAAGCTCAGTCGAAAGCTTCAAAGTTAGCAATGCTGTTTCAAAATCACTCTGTTTTAATATATGAACCCAATAGAATATATAGGAAACTGTTGGATAATGATTTGAGTGACTTCAGAAACAAGTGATTTTGGTGTTTTTCTATCTGGAGGGAACAAGTGGAAAAGAATGCCAGCACACTAGGGAGGAAAATTACAGTCTTCACAGTGTCATCCTAAGCAGCAGCCAGGAGCTCATTGTCTTGATTTGCTGCTATTAAATTATCCAGTGATTTTGCAAGACTTCATTTGCTTTTCGCAATGAAAGTTTTACAGTCAGTCACACAATTTTTTTTTCTAGGCTACACTGCTTTTTTGGAGAAATACATTGGACTTGTAGACAGTCCAGACATATGATAGAAAAATATCTGATATTAAGATATCTTTTGGGGTTTTTGGTTGGTTTTGTTCTCTTTTAGGTGATACCATAGCAATCGTAACATGCCTTTAAGCTCATATTTTGCCTTCTCAGTGTATCGCTTTGTTGGTGTATTCTGTTTTTCCAAACTTCTTCACCTTTTCCTTTCTTTTGGACTATTTTTTAATTTAAAGATAAGCTACTTTATAACTGCGTCAGAACACGGCACTGCAGAAAACGGTGCCTGAACTATCCTCTCGACCCTCAGCTGAGGGTCATGGGGACATAGGTCCCAAGTGTTCCGAGAAAGGACATTTTGAATGTGTATTTGCTTCCTATAGTCCCAAGACTTAATAAATCACTCTTTCCATGTGAGCAGAGCTGAAAATTTTAGCAGCCTTGGGCATGGCTGAGTAGGAAGACTGCTGTGCGAGCTGTAGAAATCAAACTAAGCCCAGATCTGCATGAGGATCCTTTTTTCAGTGTGACTATCCTGATGTATATTCCAAAGAGAAAGCACTCCTCTCTGAAGCTAGACATCACAGCTCTTCCTCAGGTGGCTGACATAAAATAAGCTCAGTTTATTTGTATCTCTTAATAAGGGTTGTTTTGCTAGGTCAAAGAAGAAACTACACAGCATGAATTATACACAAAAGGAAAGCGGAGCTGTGCATAGTTGTATGTACTGATGGAGCTGCAAAACAGTCCCATGTGGGATCCACATCCATATTGAGCAGAATCAGAGCTCTATAGTAGCTTGAGGATCAAGATCACAGCAGGCCTCTCAAGTTGAATTTAGCTTCAAGCTTTTTCTTTCTTCACTTTCTGCCCCAAAAATGCCATTCAAAGGAAAAGAGCTGTTGCCAGGCAACTTCTTGCCATATCTTTAAGTCATTTTTTCATATGGATGCTAGGTGCTGATGTCTGGATGGATGTATTAGGCATAACATACTTCCTGAACTGTTAATGGAAAAAGAATAATCACACCTTTCCTAATTACATATGCACTAGATAGGGATCAGGCTTATTAATTATTGACTGCTTTTCCAATAGAATTCTTCATTAATCTTCATAGAACATGAGTTTAAAGTGGAACAAAATTTGTACTACTACGAGATCAGGTAACCATTCTGCTGAATAATTAGAAAAGTAGAACAGCATTATAACTGATATTCTTCACTGCAATCTTCAGTTCTCCTGCTGTATGACTATCAACTTATCAGGACTTAAATAAGTTTACAGATATTTCCCTTGAAATGCACAATTTAAACCACAGAGTTATTACAGTGCTATGGCTTTATTTCTTAATCTAAATTTTGTATTTTAGCTCAATAATTTGTTGTAACAGAGCTTCCTGCTTCCAGATGGAAATAGGAACTAATCCATGTAATTTCATTTTAATCTTAATAATGAGACATGGAGAGAAAAATAATAGGGAAGTCTAACTGATCATGCAGGGAGAAGGAGACTGCTTAATTTCCTTTTTCCTAATTAAGTAATGTAATAATGGATGAGCTAAACATGTATATGGTGGAGATGATCCTATCCTGAGTGCAATATTGGTATAAAATGAATGTTTTCCTTCAGTTTAATTGCAAAATTATGGTGAGCACAGGAAGCATTTATTAAATACTATGTTGAACATGTTTGAAATAGCATGTTGATAAATGTCTTTCATTTGTCATTTAGATTTTTTTTTTTTTGAAGGCAAAACCTGATAATGACTACCATGAGAAAGGGATCATTTAACAAATTCTTCAGATTAAAGGTAAAATATACAGGGAAAATGTTCCTCTGAGAATGCCATAGTGGCAAGATGCATGGGTATTTAATTCTGTTAACATTTTGGAAACAGAACTGGGGAAAAAAGTCAGAAATATCACAGCATTGCCATAAACCACCTACTTTTGTCATTGGTAATCTATTATGCTTTTGTTACTGGTTAAGACATTGTGTGACGAAGTGAAACAGGTATTTAACAAATTGAGAAGGAAAAAATTGCAAAGTTTTGTAAACTGCAAGGAAGAACACTAAAACTTTTTTGTCATATAAGCAGCAATGACACGGCAAAAGTAAGTAATGATCTGTTTTGAGCAGCATTAAATCATAAGCCAATTCTCTTTGTCACTTGTTCAGTCTCTTGTGATCTTCTGAGTGCTGCTCTGTTAACACTTGCCCCTGACACTAATTAGACCTTCATGAGCTGATTTAATGTACATGGCAGAAATTACAACAAGAAAAGGACGCTTGGTCTTTGTTTTTGAGTTTTTTGGTGTTGCTCTATCACTCCATTAGAGCACCTCTGTGAAGGGTCTGGCAAGTGCCAGGGCATAAAAAAGGGCATGAATGAGAACATGTGGCAGCTGGACAGAAATGGGAGATGGATGTCAGGGGAAATGTTAACTGCAGGGAGCATCAGGACATCTATAAGAAACAGGCAAAAGAAAAAACCAACCAACCAAACAAACAAAAAAGACACCAAACCAAAACAAGCATAATACAGGGATGTTGTCTGGGAAGCTCGAGACCAGGTTAGAAGAGCTAAGGCACACTTAGAATTAAACTTGGCTAGGGATATGAAAGACAACAGGAAGGGATTCTATAGGTACATTGCAAATAAAAGGCAGACTAGAGACAATGTGGGCCCTCTCCAGAAGCTATCGGGAGAACTGGCTACCCTGGATTTGGAGAAGGCCGAGGTTCTTAATGACTTCTTTGCCTCAGTCTTCACCAGAAAATGCTCTGACCATACCACCCAAGTCTTGGAAAGCAGACACAAGGACAGTGAGAATGAAGACCTTGGGCCCACTGTAGGAGAGGATCTGGTTCGAGACCATCTTAAGAACCTGAAAGTACACAGGTCCATGGGACCTGATGAAATCTATCCGCAGGTCCTGAAGGAGCTGGCAAATGAAGTTGCTAAGCCACTGTCCATCATATCTGAAAAATCATGGCAGTCAGGTGAAGGTCCTGATGACTGGAAAAAGGGGAATATAACCCCCATTTTCAAGAAGGGGAAAATGGATGAGCCAGGGAACTACAGACCAGTCAGCCTCACCTCTGTGCCTGGCAAAATCTTGGAGTGGATTCTCCTGGAAGGCATGCTGAGGCACATGAAAAATGACCAGGTGGTTGGTGACAGCCAGCATGGCTTCACTAAGGGGAAATCCTGCCTGACCAATCTGGTGGCCTTCTGTGATGGGGCTGCGGAACTGATGGACAGGGGTAGAGCAGTTGATGTCACCTACCTGGACTTCTGCAAGGCATTCGACACTGTCTCACATGATATCCTTGTCTCTAAGTTGGAGAGACATCAATTTGATAGGTGGACCACTCAGTGGATAAAGAAGAACTGGCTGGATGGCCGCACGCAGAGTTGTGGTCAATGGCTCAATGTCCAGCTGGAGACCAGCAATGAGTGGCGTCCCTCAGGGATCAGTGCTGGGACTGGTCTTGTTCAACATCTTTGTCGGTGACATGGACAGTGGGAATGAGTGCGCCCTCAGCAAGTTTGCCAATGACACCAAGCTGTGTGGTTCGGTTGGTACATTGGAGGGAAGGAATGCCATCCAGAGGGACCTTGACACACTTGTGAGGTGGGCTGATGCCAACCTGATGAAGTTTAACCATGCCAAGTGCAAGGTCCTACACCTGGGTCGGAGCAATCCCAGGCACAGCTACAGGTTGGGCAGAGAAGAGATTCAGAGCAGTCCTGCAGAGAAGGATTTCGGGGTGTTGGTCTATGAGAAAATGAACATGAGTGAGCTCTAGGATGCACTCACAGACCAGAAAGCCAACCATATCCTGGGCTGCATCAACAGCAGTGTGAGCAGCAGGTCGAGGGAGGTGATCCTGCCCCTCTACTCTGCTCTCGTCAGACCTCACTTGGAGTATTGTGTGCAGTTCTGGTGTCCTCGACATAAAAAGGATATGGAACTGTTGGAATGAGTCCAGAAGAGGGCCATGAGGATGATCAGGGGACTGGAGCACCTCCCATATGAAGATAGGATGAGAAAGTTGGGGCTGTTGAGCCTGGAGAAGAGAAGGCTGTTTGGAGACCTCATAGCACTCTTCCAGTATCCGAAGAGGGCTTATAAGGATGCTGCGGAGGGATGCTTCATGAGGGACTGTAGCGATAGGACAACGGGTAACAGGTTCATACTTAAATAGGGGAAGTTTAGATTGGATATAAGGAAGATGTTCTTTACTGTAAGGGTGGTGAGGCACTGGAATGGATTGCCCAGGGAAGTTGTGAATGCTGTATAGCTGGTGGTGTTCAAGGCTGGATTGGACATAGCCTTGGGTGACATGGTTGAGTGTGAGGTGTCCCTGCCCCTGGCAGGGGGATTGGAACTAGATGATCTTAAGGTCCTTTCCAACCCTAACTATTCTATGATTCTATGATTCAAACACCCCAACTTCCCCCCCCCCCAAAAAAAAAAAAAAAAAACCAAAAAATCCAAAAACTACACACCGAGAAAATGGTTTATTTTCATAGTGCAGGAGCATTATGAATGGCTTCTTCTCAAATGGATCAACTATACATTTAACAAGAAGATCATTAAGCAGTACTGTTTAGTCATAAATAAATTTGAAAGTCTAAATTATGCATTTCAGCTCATTTCTCATCTTGGTAATTCATGTGGTCGATCAAATAGAAAGGAAAACTTTCAAGTACTGTAATATTTATGTGCTGTATTTAATTACTTAGGAATTATCATAGTAAGCCAAATACATGCTGTGTGCTAAAATAGCATTTAAGTTTAGATTGATCTAGAGAACATTTAGCAACTTTAAAGCCCTATTACCATGTATTGTCAGTACTTGGAGTGGCATCATATTACAGTGTGGCAAGGGACATGATCTTAAAATACGGAATTTAATCTCCAGCAAGTATTAAGCATCTTTAAAATAGCTTAAGCAGCTGCTTGTGTTGCACAGCCATGTTGCTAGCATCAGTAGAACTGAGCAGGAAATACATGTACTGATTCCTTTTGTTGCATCTGTCTCTCTTTACATCTTTTTCCACCTGGTACAGAAGGCTCGTCCATCTTTTGATTTCTGTATATTTGCAAGCATTTTTATTCAACGCTAATTTTCACCTATATTCTGATTTGATCTTCTGGTTTCCCAGTATCCAATGAACTGGAGCACACATACTTGGAACACTTTGTAGAGGCACATGTATTTCCATTTTATGCAGAACATGCAGCCTCTGATTCTCATAACAGAGAAAGTGGAGTGGGATCTAGCTTTATCTGGCATTGATAATGAATTTCTACTGCTTTCTGCAACTGAAATTGCAATCCACTGATCCAAAGGATGCATGCTCTTTAGCTATTTATGCTTAACAGTGCTGAAGTATACACCTAGAAAGGATTGAAAAATATATAGTGAACTGCTTTAGTTCTAAATCTCAGTACCTGTGAGAATCAGGTTACTGCATTCTGAGAAATCTTAATGTGTTTTTTAATAGGCACTCCCAACTGCATAACCCAACCTATTTCTTCTAAGGCTATGATTAGAGCCATAGCAAGGGTGGGTACACGGATGCCTAACATAGGTGCAGTTATGTTTGATAAGGATCTGCACTGCATTTATTTTGCAAAGAGGATTATATTCATATAACTTCAATTCTACCAAAGTGCCAGGATTTAGTGTTTCTTAGTGGCCAGTTGCCTGCAAGCTTGTCAGTAAGAATCAATGGAAAAGAATAGACAGAGGAATATAATAAAATTTTGACCAACAATATGTCGTTAATAATGCAAAGATCATGGCTGTATGATATCTTGCTTCAAGTATTGTCAGGGTGGGTAGCTAGATCAAACCAGAAGACCTTATATGCATTAGGAGTAGATGTATCAATCCCTATAATAAAGCCCTTTGTTTGTTTGTTCGTTTGCTTTCCAGGTTAATCTCTGGGTTTGGTAGTTTTCTGGGTGGCTGTTTACAAATCCACTTGTGTTGTGGTACTCTAATTTGATGTAAAGTGTATTCTTGGCAGCACCTCCACAGAAGTTTCACTTTGAAAAACTAGAAGGGCAAAACATAAAACAAACACATCTGTATTAGCTTAATAGTTTTCTTTAATCTTCTAAGAACTGCCCCAGAATGATACAGAGAGGAATTAAAAATGTTCTATACATCTACTTGCTTTTTGTGTCTGTAAATTTGTCTAAACTTCCTGTTCAAAGGTTTTATTTTAAGCAATGGTAGCTGGAGAAGAAAGGTTAGCAACCAAAAGGAAAGAACAAAGTCTCTTCAAGTGGACCGGCAGTAGAAAACACAATATATTGAAATGCCATCACAACCAGGCATAACTTCACAGATGAGACCCACACAGACATCTGCTGCTGGATTTACTGATGTACCGGTTACATGTTTCATGGGAGATACAGGTTGTTATAAAGCAGAAATAAAATAGCCTTACAATGAGCTTAGAAACTCCAGGTGTTATTGACACAAGCAGCAGAAAGTCAGCAGAAGCAGAACATTTTCAGAAGTTACCCTGTCTTTTCAGCCGCTATAGTGGTGGTAACAGATGCAGTCTCCACAGGGACTGTACCAGACTACTACAGAAATCTTCATGATGAGGAGGTATCATCTTCCTCTTCCACTAAAGGGACAGAGATATCCTGTTCTCTGCCTCTACAGTTGGTAACAAACATCTGGAGCCCATGGGTTAGGTGCCTTGGCAGGGCTGCATACTCCAACCAAAACAGTATTTCCCAGGGTGGAACAGTATTTACCAGGACTGAACAGACAGCACAGCAGAGGAAGCAGTCTCCTTCTAGCACTGACGTGAACAGGATTCTCTGAGAATTCTCTCAGCTTACTTATACACTATGGTGAAAATATTAAAAATTAATTATGTAGACAAATACAAGTGGAAGAAATGGAATATTTTAAACAGTCTTTCCTTGCTCACTGAGATATAACATTTGTTATCCAGTGAGATATTCCCCTTTAAGGAATGAAAATGCAGTTCTTCTTTTGTGCCTGCATTTTTCTTGTTCAAAGCACTTTTTCTTCTTTTCTCTTATCGTTCAATTTAATTCACCATCTGTTCCCTCAGGACTTGGTATTTTCAACTGAAATATTGAAAGGAAGACCACATTAATCAAGTATTAGTACTTTTGAAGCAAGTAACATCTAGGAGAAACAGACTATAAATCATAAAACCTAATTTCTTATCACATTCTTCTTTAGCGCTGCCTGTAGGAATGCATATGCTTCACAGGTTGCTACATTATCCTCAAGTTTAAGGACTCGGGCTGAAGAGATAGGAGAACTAGATTTTTTTTCTTCATCATATTAAGAGTACTCAGGTGTAACTTCTGTTTACAGCTAATATGCTGAAATCAGAGTTAGAGCTGTGTCAGCACACTTGCAACCAATCAAAGTGAGGTTAATAAATACACCCAGAGAATAGCAAAATAAGGTCAGAAAAGACATCATTAGAAGTCAAGCTGTCAAACAAAAAAGCTTATTTGTGCAAGCGTTGAGAAAATAGAGTGATTTAGTGTCAAAAAAGGGCATTTTAAGATAAAACAATTGGTCAGAATAGATAATGAGAAATACTAAACTGCTGTTAAAAGAGAGATGATTGCTTCATGAGCAATTGTTTTTCACTCCAATTAGCTCAAGCATAATTTCTCTGACTCTAGTTTTTGCTTGTCACCAAGCAGTCCGGAATTTTTTCCTGTAAAATATCTATCCTTCAAATTTTTATTCTGTACTTTTTCTTTTAATAGATTTCTGTAAACAGTTCTCTAATGTTTTATCTAGTTTTCATTTACATTTAATATTTTTTTTCCTTGCATATTTTGTCTTTACTTAAGATGTTCTGCCTTTTGGGGGACACTTCCAGCCTTTCCTTCTGAAGGTGTCTTTCTCTCTAACAGTGCAGCTAGTTGGGTATTCATACTGCAGAGCAGAAGTCACCTGTCTGAAGGACTTTGTCAAAGGATTGCAAAACCAGCAAACAAAAAGTTCTGGCCAACCACCAGTTATGTGGTATATCCAAGATCTTTTCTCAGACATTTTAAGAGCTCTATAATATATCAATATTGTGATGTGGAAAAGAGGCTGTATTGTACGTAAGAGTTTTTGTTGTGTAGCAAGAGAATATATAAAGAAAATACCATTTGCAATCCAGCATGCCTGTATTTTCACTGGAACAGATTTGAAATTTATGAAAAATTGCAGTTTTGCTTACATTTACACAGCTTTCAACATCTGCCAGACTTGGCCATGTGAGAAGTCGACTTTGCTGTTCACCACATCCTGAGTGCCCTTCATGCTCTGAATCTGATTCTCTTTCTTTTGAGATTTTCTGCTGCCTCCATTACAACCATGACAGCTTTGTATGAGTTTATGTGGCATGCTCAGTTCTCACCAGCTCAGGTGTAGAGGTCAGAAGAGAAAAAGGTTGTTTGACTCCAGACAGTGGTGATTCTGTATTTACCCACTTAAAAATCTTTAAGTACAGTCCTTGTGAACAGTTGGGTTCCTCTGCTTGGTCCAAAGCTTGTGACCTCTATGATCTCACTCTGATTTCAAGTGTACCAGAGCTCAGTTAATTTCTGTGGACTTGCTCCAAATTTACGTTACTGTAGGAGAGTGCTTGGTTTTAATGTCTGTCATTAGGACTGATCTTAGGTACTCCATCCATTGTAAATACAATTCTAGGAAACAAATTTAGTAAGTCAGACTTGCTGATAGGTTGCTACTGTCTCCTTGCATTTAGTTAAAACATGTAATTTGAGAGTTTATTTCAAACATACTGTCATTTGCATAATAAACCGTTTAGTTTCTAGTGCCTAACTAGAGTTCATGACTCACTGTATGTGCTGGCTTGCCAAGTATTTGCCTTTTATTCATATCCATTATAGAACCATAGAATGGTTTGGGTTGGAAAGGACCTTAAGATCATCTAGTTCCAGCCCCCCTGCCATGGGCAGGAACGCCTCACACTAAACCATGTCACTCAAGGCTCTGTCCAACCTGGCCTTGAACACTGCCAGGGATGGAACGTTTTCCACTTCTTTAGGCCAGTGCCTCTCCACCCCCACACTAAAGAACTTCTTCCTTATATCTATCCTAAACTTCAACTGTTTAATTTTAAACAGAAATGATAAATTATAATTATAAATTGTTTTAAATTATCAGAAAATTCTTATTATTTCTCAATTTATACCTGCCAAGCAACAACTTCAAACTGCGTATATTTTAGAACAAATCAAAAGACATATCGTCCACGCAGGATCTTCAGGGATCCTCTGTGCCAGCATTACTTTGGCACCACATTTAAATTTTGCAATGATTAATGCAGAAAGAAGTGTTAAAAGATACACAGTAGTTTCACTATATGGGTGCTCAGGATTTCTCAACCAGAGCTAGGCTATGTAGAAACCTCAGGCATGCAAAGGTCTCTTCTGGGCCGAGGCTTTTTTGCAACATGACACAATGTAATGTGACAGATTCATCTTTATGGGAGATGTTGGCGATGACAGGAGGGGTGTAATAAGTTTATGTCTTCAGAAGCCAATCGTGAGCAGTTTGAAATGGCAAAAATTAAAGGTCCATCTTTCTGATGCAGTCAGGAGCACTCTTAATCAGATCAGCTCTAAGCCATGAATCCCACAGACCAGTTATGTATTTGGCACTCATCAAGGGGTTAACTTATTTAAAGAAGGCTAGTCCCACTAGTTGCTAGGTAACAGTGTAGTTCCCTCAGGCTTGTGATCAGCAAATGAATTTTTCTGGTGATATACTGCTGGTAACTGTTTATCTTTCTGCTGGAGCCAGTATAAGGGTTGATTTTTCTCTGAAACTCCTTGTAATGGGATTAGTTTTATTTGCATAGTTTACTCATACAATTTTATTTGACCCTAGTGTAATTTGCAGTGTGTTAATAAAAAGCTCATTTTTGTAACTTATTCTGCATGCAAATATAGCTTTCCACTATTCCGTCTTAGAATAAACACTTGCAGTTTAAAACTTACTGTTTTAAGTTAAAAGTGAAAAGCTTACACTTTAAATTTCTGCTCCTTCTACATGTGAAATTTGTATGTAAAATTTGGTCAGTATGTTCTCTAATTAGCTTTCTAGCCGAGGGAAGTAAAGAAAATAAGGAAGCGGGTTACAGGGGAAATTATGCGACAAAGAGAAAAAGCATACCTGTAGTCTATGGGCTTATTTTTATTTGCACCGGACATTGCACCGAGCACAGGTTTGAAGGCTTCATGCTAGAGTCCTTCCTCCTAGCGCGTTGCGCAGATGAATTTCCACCACAGTCAAAGGACAATTAAGGAATGTGTACAGCCCCATCCTCATAGACAGCAAGAGGGATGGAAGCCTAGCAACAGAGTCTGTAAAAGCGGAAAGCAAAATTCTGTATTGTACTATATTTTCTAATGGTATGGAATTAAGAATAGTTCATCCTGTCTGTATTTATGGTGTCTTTCATATTTGATCATTCCATAATACCTATAATTGGCCACATTTTGAGTGAGAGAAAATGATGTTGGGCCCAGCCATGAATTTTCATGTCTCCAAAGAGATAAAACTACTGGCCTACTTATATTGAGGCAATCTTCCTGCCCTGCATGTTCCTGTTGTTGTGCAATATAATGCAAATTGGTGAGGCCCTACTGTCTCACAAAATGAATTCTTAGGAAAAAAAATAACTGGCTAAATGCTAACAACAATTTCATTGCAAGTTGGTGCTGTGAGGATGCCTTAATATTTTGTGTGTTATTGGCATAATCCAGTGCTTCGTGGGAAAAAAATGCCTGTCAGTTTTGTTTGTGCGCAAATTATTGCCTCTCTTGCAATACAAATCTCACTCTCTAAGAAAAGCTGCTGTCACCTCAAAAAAAATGCTATTCTTTGAACAGACACTGTTTGTGAAATAGTAGGTTTACCCTATTACCACAAATGAGCGTGAAAAGCAGTTCTAGAGGCAGTTTGAGGCTTTGGTGGTGGTGTGGGTCTGTCTCTCTGTTACTAAAAGGTTACTTCTGCACTGTACAGGGTGTGATGGGTGTTTAGCTGTGCTCCTAAGCAGCTGGTATCCAATTACAGGATAAATAAAGTGACATATATGCTATGGGTTGATGCTGCAAATAAGCCTGTGCTGAGATTAGAAGTTCAATAAGAAAGTCTGCAACAAGGTTATCATACGATGTGCATCAGTCTGGAGTATGATTGTAATGGAGTAATTAATCTTTAAGAATTTTCATCTAACGAAGGAAGAAAATTATTCTAACTAGAAAGAGGGTATATTCAAACTTCTTTTGTGAGTTTGGATAGAGACAAATGTTTCAGAAGACACCTGAATTCATTTTGTCCCACAAGTGTATACATGAACGAAGAAGAAAAGCCCCTCGAGCTATTGAACAGTAATAACAATAAAAAAGCTTTTAAATGAAACATAGGTCATGTTGAGACAATTATTCTACCAGCAAAAGGATTTTCCTGATTTGAGGTTAAACTGGCAGGAAAACTCAGTAGTTGCCCTTAGGGGGAATGCTGACCATCCAAAATGATTGCTTAAAACTGTGGAGAACAAATATCCAAGGATAGTACTTGTGAAAATCTGAAGACTACAGGTAATGAGAAGACTGACTTCTAAGAATATTTTTTAACTGATGAAAAATACCCATTTATTGATAGGGTTTAATGGCAGGGCACTTCATTCCTCCATTAAATAACAAGCTGGAAAACTTCTAAACTGAAATAAAGGAACCTTACTTAGAAGCTGGTTGCAAACCTTAGATCTTGTTTCTGTGGGAATACCATGTCTGAAAATTTAGTTTCATCTCAACTGAATGAAGTCCAAGATTTTAACTTTCTCTTAAGACCTCATTTTAATACAAATAATTGAAAAACAACCCGTTTTGATATAAGCCCAACAGTTCATTTCATTTTACAATGAGCATATTCGGGGATATTGATAGACTAGTGTTTTCTGAGAAATATGAATCACTGTAAACACACCAACTTTTAAAGTAATTGGTTGTCTAATAAACACCGCATCTGCATAACCTGTAAAATACACTTGGGCAAGTTCCATTCATGTTTGTATCAGCTGCTGCTCTGGCTGCTTCATCCAAAGTACAAAAGACTGGGTCATGGGGTAAAAGCAGATGTTCAACGTATCACCATTTCTTTATGAAATTCATTATCATCATTCTTATCACAACAGGTTACGCAAGGCACTAAGTTATTCTACTTAAAAAATTCTGCAATTATCATCAAGAATATTATTAAAGATACTTATTTACATCTTTCTATATGACTTGTCTAGTTTTCTCTAATCTTAACCTCTTTATCTTCCTGTTCCTCAACCTGCTCATGTTGTTTACAGTGTGTTTTGATTTTTTAATATGGAAAAAATTAATTTACAAAAATTAAAAATTAAAAAAATATTTTGAGGCATGAGATAAAGTTGACAGGAAAACAGAGAGTGACATGATTCCTGATCTTAATATTGTTGATCTCTGTATACCAGACATTACTGCTGTGAGCAGCATGAGAAATAATAGAATCATAGAATCATAGAATAGTTAGGGTTGGAAAGGACCTTAAGATCATCTAGTTCCAACCCCCCTGCCAGGGGCAGGGACACCTCCCACTAAACCATGCCACCCAAGGCTATGTCCAATCCAGCCCTGAACACCGCCAGCGATGGAGCATTCACAACTTCCCTGGGCAACCCATTCCAGTGCCTCACCACCCTTACAGGAAAGAATTTCTTCCTCATATCCAATCTAAACTTCCCCTGTTCAAGTTTGAACCCGTTACCCCTTGTCCTATCACTGCAGTCCCTAATGAAGAGTCCCTCCCCAGCATCCCTATAGGCCCCCTTCAGATACTGGAAGGCTGCTATGAGGTCTCCAAACAGCCTTCTCTTCTCCAGGCTGAACAGCCCCAACTTTCTCATCCTATCTTCATACGGGAGGTGCTCCAGTCCCCTGGTCATATATTAGCAAGATGTGAGGTGACCTTTTTCTGCAGAGGTCTGTAACCTGGTATGGCCTGTCAGATTAACCCCAAGATACACAGGTATTTCTTCCCAAAATTAAGTCTCCTCCAGCATTATCTTACTTTAATCACCTAAGAGTTCTTTTCCCATTTTTCCAATGGTATTTTATTTTGAACCATAGCCATTGACACTTTTTTATTTATTTTCTTACCTAATTACTGGCATATGCTTTCTAATGCTAAGAATGGCACTGTTTGCATCCAAAATTAAGAGTAAGGCTTACTACCAGTACAAAAATACGAAAACAAATGCATTGGTTAAGTCAGTGAATTTGCTAATGGATACAAAGCATTGACAACAGGAACCCTGCTTAGAGTTTGATTCTGGCTGGTTAAGAGCCACGTGTCTTTGGCATCTGGTGACTGCACGTTGCCTGCGGGAAATTAATTGGAAATCCCAGTGACATTTACACTGGACTTCAGCTTCTGGCTTTTTGCATTAATAAATGATCATTTTTAAAACTGGCATTCTTGTGGGTTTGACAGCTTGAGTCCACAAAGACATAGAACAGGGATAGACTCCTTGCTGCTCCCAAGGATCTCCTCAAGCCTGAAATAATTTTTATTTCAGCAATACTGTGGCTGCTTTTGCATCAGTTCCAACCCTAGACCCATCATATTTTAGATTATACTGCATAAAAAATACAGGAGCATAGTAGAAATGGGCAAAACAAAGACCACCCAGTAATCCACCTCAGACAGTGTCCATTAGTGAGTAATTTAGGAAATTATATAGTAACATTCAAAGTATGTAGTATTGAAGTAAGGAGTATCTGGAACTGAGGAACTTCCTGAACTGGAGATCGAATCTTATCTGTTGTGTTTAATAGCCAGCCTTGAATTTGTCTGCTGTCAATTTTTTTATTCGACTCCTACTCTGACTACTTGATATTTGAGGATGATTAATTCCCCAGCTTAGCTGTGTGTTATGTTCCTTCTACTAGTTTTAAGCTTGCTGCCTGGTAACTTCATTATGTGTCCTCTGTGCTTGAACTACAAGAAACAGTAAGCAATTGTTCAGCTTCCTCTTGTTTCTCTTCTGCATTTCCAGACTGAAGGGTCCTGTTATACTTGAATTAACCTCATTTAGAAATTGAAAACTGCCGTATAATTCTGATAACCTCTGTTACCGAATCCTCTATCTTTTTTATTTCCACCACATGCCTTAGCCTGCATGTAATGTTCAATATGTGGGAAAGGCAGAATTTATATAGTGATATAATGATATTTTCCTCTACTCCTTTTTTAACATTTGCTTGTTACTTATCTTTTAGTATCCTGCTCTTGTGAGACCTCACTTGGAGTATTGTGTGCAGCTCTGGTGTTCTCAACATAAAAAGGACATGGAACTGTTGGAACAAGTCCAAAGGAGAGCCACGAGGATGATCAGGGGACTGGAGCACCTCCTGTATGAAGATAGACTGAGAAAGTTGGGGCTGTTGAGCCTGGAGAAGAGAAGGCTGCGTGGAGACCTCATAGCAGCCTTCCAGTATCTGAAGGGGGCCTATAGGGATGGTGGGGAGGGACTCTTCATGAGGAACTGCAGTGATAGGACAAGGGGTAACGGGTTCAAACTTGAACAGGGGAAGTTTAGATTGGATATGAGGAAGAAATTCTTTCCTGTAAGGGTGGTGAGGCACTGGAATGGGTTGCCCAGGGAAGCTGTGAATGCTCCATCGCTGGTGGTGTTCAAGGCTGGGTTGGACATAGCCTTGGGTGGCATGGTTTAGTGGGAGGTGTCCCTGCCTATGGCTGGGGGATGAGAACTAGCTGATCTTAAGGTCCTTTCCAACCCTAACTGTTCTATGATTCTATAAGCACAACTGAACATGGTGCTGACATTTTCAGGGAAAAATGACTCTAGATTGTTTCACCTAGATGTTCTCCCATCGCTGGGTATTTGGTTTTCACAGGAAACTGGCACTGAATTTAACTTAACATTTTATTACCAAATCCTGCAGCTTTAGACTAGACTATCCGGAACAGTTTAGTATTATCAGCAAATTTCTTTGCTTTCATATTTAACTTTTTTTCAAATCCTTTTTGGGATTTATTTGACAATATAGTTACCCGTGCTCAATGCTGGGGACCCTGCTCATAACTTTGATTATGAAACTTTTCTGCTTATAACTACAGTAACAATCATAGAAAATGCAGGAAAACAGACCCTTTTTATGCTGTTTCAATGGTTTCTGCTTAAGCCTCTCCCTTTCTACTAAAAAGAAGAAATCTAGCTCTCTACAGTTGTTACCTTAGTGTTTCTAGAGCATACTAAATTCATACCTATAGAGACAAAAATAGCTTTGAAGATTTTCTTTATGCTTATTACCTGGAATAAAAATACTGGAGAAAGCAGATAAAATGGGATACCTGCATTTTTATAATTAATTTATTAATCTATTATGAATATGCCACTGTAGCATATCACACTTATTTGCAGCTATTTTTTCATGTTAGATAAAGGAGAATCAGCTAAGCGTAAGAAATTTGATCTTCATTTCCTGAGTGAGATGAAATGACATATATGCAACCCCCTCCAAATAGTCTTTTTTAAAAAATCCTTTTGATGCTCTTTTGTTATGAATGAAATGATTATGTTTTGTTATGAGTATATGATTATGCACTTACAACAACACTGATACTTAAGGTACTGATTTTAGATGGATTTTTTTAAATTTTAGAGTGAGAAACTTCAGGCAAAATAAAGAAAGGTTGACTTGGTATGATCCTTCACACCACTTCGAAACAGAAACAACAACCTTTCAAATGAATTTCTTAACCAAATTGAAGGAGGTAGTCTAGAACAGACCTGCTGGCAATGTCTGAGCTTTATTCTATGAAAGTAAGTTAAGAAAACAGAACTGAATGAGATTTGTCAAAATTGTACAACTTTCTGAATGTAGTGCTTCTATTAATGGAAACAGTATATGGAGAGACTTTTATTAAAAAAACAATTGAAAGTAATGCAGCTCAATAACATTTTACAATAGAATGCAGAAATGACAAGTAACGTCAGTTTGAGAAAATCAAGTGTCATTTTTAGAAAGAAACTTTTCTGAAGAAGTTACATACAGATGATGCAGGTTATTTTTGCCTGTGGACTTGAAACTTGCATTGCATGGATCTGAGCAATAGGAAGTATTTTACTACCTCTCTTTATAAGTTTCTCACTATTCTTCTAAGACAGCGCTATCAAAGGAGATGCTCTTTAGTATGCTCTAATCTTTAAAGATGTTGAGATCTTGTAGGTCTCTGTGAATCAGCAGAGGTTTATAAATGCTGTTTGCCACATTAGTCTTTATACCCAGGCAGTGCAACACAGCCACTCATGTACTGTGCCTATTAGAATCTTTTAACCTGTGTCTATATACAGAATTTTCTGAAAAGGTATGAAGATGGGTTGTCCAACTGGCATAAAGGGTTTTTCTTGTTCTAGAAGCACAACTAAGTAAAGTCAGGTAATAAGATCAGCTGTTGTTTACTGTAACATATGTTGAACACCACAAATTGATGTACGGGGGAACTGCCAAGTTCCAAAAGTGTATTAAGGTTGTATTATGGGTTTTTTGACACCCACTTCAAATACCACGGTTTCTTTTACAGTGCAGGATACATCCCAATGCTATAGTTAATTAGGAATGTACAAGATAGGCTTCAAAAATTGGGGGTAAGCAATCAATGCTGACCATCTTTCCACATTCCTTACAGCTGATGAGTTGTTCTTTAATAGCAAATTTTAAAAAAGTATCTGCATTTTTTGGGACCTGAGCTACTTCTGTAAATAAATGCATAAACAGAGGTATGAAGGGGGCTTACACTCACTAATGTAGAACTTCTAGACCTACTTGAAATGTAGACATCTCTATTACATAATTTGGGTACTCATGAAAATTCCATTATGATCTTTTACAGAACTCTTTTTTCTCTTCAGCTCACAGTAGTCGCATGTAGAATAAGACCTGAGAAGCTGTCCTCTAGGAACGTTATCAAAAGTTAAAGACATATTTGCTGTGTGTTTGATAAACTAGACAGAGGCTGTAGCTAAATATGTTCTGTGTCAAACAAGAGTTAGTGATTCAGAAAGCATTTATAACCAATTGCATGTGATTATCAAATAATTTGGTTTGGCTTTAAAACCAGAGACTACTTTGCCAATGTATTTGACAGTGCCCTAATAGCCCTTTATATCTTAAAGCGTTTGTTTAAAACATCTAGAATATTAATTAATGCCATTGTTGATAAAGTAATTTGAACTGCCAGTCATTGGTAATTTCACATGACGACTCTTTGTTACTATGTTAGGTACCTATTGCACATGTTTTAGGGAAATGAGGGTGGTCAGACATTGGAAGAGTTTTCCCAGAGAAATGGTAAATGCTCCATCCCTGACAGTGTTCAAGGACAGGTTGGATGGGGCTTGGAGCAACCTGCTGTAGTGGAAGGTGTCCCTGCCCATGGCAGGGAGGTTGAAACTGGATGAGCTTTAAGGTCCCTTCAAATCATTTAATGATATGAGCCTACGAAATGTTTGTTCACTGTGGCTAATGCTGCTGTGGTGTGGTCTAGAAAGCACTGAACATGGCACCAATGCAATGGAAAAAGCAGCTGCATTGTGGGGTTTCTTAGCTTTCCTGGGATCATCAGCTATAGAAAGCAGATCTTTATTTCACCTTTAAACTACATTTTGTATCAAATACTAAGAGAAATCTTTAAAACTGTCCACATCAAATCAGACGTGGAAATCAGTAGTTTGTAAGAAATTTGGGGAGAATAAGGATGTTTTCATAGCAGTTGAGCTGGTTGCTTTGATAACAGAAAAGTTGTTTGCCAGAGGCTCAACACCTTCAGATACATAGAGAAAATGGAAGACTTAAATGAACAATTTCTTACATCCCACCACGGCAGATGCTGATGGTTGTCCTCATACTGAAGCAAGTGACCCAACAGGGGATTTGAAATAACATGTAAGTGCTGTGTCCACAGGATTGAAGCTGCATATAATATATTTTATTCAGAGAGGGAGCATTGAAAAGTGAGATTTCTGCATCTGTTTAAGAAGAAACAATAATACTGTTTTGCATTGAAAGTGTGAATGGGAAAAAACCTGATTTCAAAGTAAATAGCTTTGATTTAACCCTAATATATATATTTGTACCATTTGGTTTTAATATAGTTAATATACTTTAACATACTTAACATATTTAATATACTTGAAGATAGATTTATTATTAGAGGGAGGCATGAAAAGCAGTTTACATATGGACTTTATTGTTTTTTGTAATGAAAAAGATTTGAAATAGTATTTCAGGTTACTAATAAATTCTGATGGTGGAGAAACAGGCACATATTTAGTAGCTGTGCCATTTGATATGACTAACAAGTTCTAGTAATTTGAATTAGGATTATTAAAAATGGTTTAAAAGTTCAATTTATAATGAAAATTGGGCAGGGGCAAAACTTCATGTTTTGTTGCAGAAAAGCTGCCTTTCTCAGCTTCAGCTGCAAGAATAAGCAAAACTTTGCTGTGAACTTTGAACTGTACCAGTTCCAAGGTCCAATACTAAAGAAAGAATGTGAGTGAGCTGCATAAACAAAGTACAAGCTTGTTTAATTTGCAATGAAATGAAGGTCAAAGGACAATGAGTACACTGGAAGATGGGTTTAGAAATCAAAATTATTTGATAAATAAAATATTTAGGATGGCATTCAGAAGGAACAAGGCCAAGGCAGGTAAGTGTTATCACTAATAAAAAATGAGGAAAAGTCATGAGGCAGCAGTCTTTCAAAAAGGAAATTTGAGAACACTGGACTACAAGATGAACTTTAGTAAAACACGTTGTGAGAAAGGGAAACAGCATTCCAAGATGTGTGTCTGTGAGAATAGCAATGGGTAATAAATATGCCCAGCTGAGCAGCTCACCACAGAGGCAGCCTGCCACAAACATTATGGATATAGACATAGGTGTGCAGCGCAAAGTCGTTGGCCACCCAGCCTAGAGTCCTGTGAACCTGGAGAGGGCACATGACAGAAATCTGGACACAGCTGAAACTATCTCCTTTCAGCTAGTGAGCCTATGAAGTCCTCACAGTTTCTTTGCTCAGTCATGTTGCAGTTTTTCAGTTCTCCATTTATGTGTTGTATTGCCATCACTCCCCTTAACTGCTCCTTTATCTGGACTCAGCTGGTGTTTTCTTTTCCATATTCATCCATGGCCGCTTTCCACAACCTTCCTTATCTCTTTAGATTCTGCTTAGGTGGCAAATACTGTTCTCGCTAATGGGAGGGGGTTCAGCCACTGGTTAGTCCTGTTCACTGTTGCCCATGGCAACAACAGGGTATATGAGGTATAAAAGTGCTTTAATCTGTTCAATGTGGCTTTGGTAAAGCTCAGCTGGAGTCTGTCCCAGGCTTGGGTATTGCCTTCAAGAAAGATGTTAAGTAATTGGAGACAGTCTGGAAAAGACAGTGAAAATGATCAAATATGACCAATTAAAGAAAGACTAGAGAATGTTCTTTGGCCTAAGGAAGACTGATGGGGCAAACAATAATAATCTGCAGCTGAGTAAAAGGCTGCCATAAACTCAAATCACCTTGCTTCCTGTGCAAAGTGTGGAAGATAAAAAGTAATGAGTTTAAATCAGAGCAAGAGAGATTCTAACTAGATGTTGGGGGAGATGTAATGGGAAAAGAGGCACTGGGAGGGGGACTGTCAAAAGAGGTAAGAATAGTCTTGGAGAGGCATTTGTCACAGGAATTGCAAAAGATGAGATGATCTCTCAAGGTCTTTACCAATTGTGCTTTCTTTGATTTTGTAACTCTAGTGATATTGTTTTTCTTTTTTTTTTTTTTTTTTTTTTTTTTTTTGTTGCTGCGCATGTGTATTAATGAGGATCCACAGGAAAATAATTTTCTTATGGTCTCTGTGTGGTTACACCCTTAGATAAGGGAGACACCTGCTCTAAGTGAGCCTCTCTTGCTGGAAAGTAGGATGGACACATGAACAGGAAAAAACATAAAAACAATGTGGCCTGAAGTTACAGCTTTGGTTTGAAGCCAAAAGCAGGATGTTGGCCTGCAGCCACGTGGGTGAAGCAGAGGCAGGAACGACCCCTGATGTTCATTATTTCCTACGGGATTTCTTGGCTGGGATGGGGACCAGCAGTCTGCATAGGGAAGATAGGTACTAAATTGGAGAAGAGAACAGGAGCAGGACAAAGAGAAAATGGTGGTTTAGGAATGCAGCTGGGATGAACACAGTGCGAGAAATAGACCAGAGTATGTTAAACCTGAGAGACAGAGCCAACAAATCTGCGTGTCCCAGTCTACGTCCCTGCCTGATACTGTACAGTCGCATCTTGGATACACATGAGCTTTAGCTGATGCCAATGGGTTGTCATGCACCTCTTGGCAGAATACTAGCTTGGATCCCAGAACAGCAGCTACCTCTGTGGGTGATGCTCCTGGGCTGCTAAGCCCTGCACTGATGCTGCTAGACCTGGAACAAGTTTACACAGCACTTGTGTAGGTATTTCTCTGCCAGATTGAACTGCATGTGCCCTAATTTTTACTATTCCTTTACCAAAAATATATGAAGGCAAAAAATGTATGTGAAACTCAAAAGCAAAACATCTTATTCATTCCCTGGTGATATACTTTGTCACCTTCTGCAGACAGCAAAGCATTATAGTATTGAATCAGTTACTCAGCTTCAGTGGCACAGTTTTGTGCAATGAACTAAAAGCTTCCAGAAGTGCTAATGAGCTCTGTGGATTATCTACAGGATACCACTTATCTCACAAGTGCTATATGAGTTTATTTGTGAAGTGGCTGGATACTGTTGCAAGAAGCCTCATAGAAAAGCTGATAATAATTCCCTTGAATGAAAGGCTTTACAGTTTGCAGGAAACCACCCTAAGGTCTTGTCGTGGTTTAGGCCCAGCTGTAACTCACGCAGTCTCTTCCTTACTCTTCCCTCTCCTTCCCCCACCCCACTCCTGGAGAGATGGGGAGAATTGAAAGAATGTAATTCCCACAGGTTGAGATAAGAACAGTCCAGTAACTAAGGTATAACACAAACCACTACTGCTACCACCAATAATAATAATGATAAGGGAAATAACAAGGGGAGAGAATACAATCGCTCACCACCCGCCGACCGATACCCAGCCTGACCTGAGCAGTGATCTGGGCCTTGTGCGTAACTCTCCCCAGTTTCTGTACTGGACATGACGTGCTGTGGCATGGAATGCCCCTTTGGCTGGTTTGGGTCAGGTGTCCTGTCTCTGCTTCCTACCAGCTTCCTCTCCTCCCTGGCAGAGTATGAGGCTCAGAAAGTCCTTCGTCAGAGTAAACATTACTAAGCAGCAACTAAAAACATCGGTGTTATCAGTGCTGTTCTCAGGCTGAAAGTCAAAAACACAGCACTGCACCAGCTACTAAGAAGGAGAAAAATGACTGCTACTGCTGAACCCAGGACGGTATCCACCCCTTATTCCATACCATTCACGTCATGCTCAGATCCCACATTTCCAGTACACCATCACTCTTATCTCATATATATACATATATATACATCCACACAGAGAGAGAGAGAGAGAGAGAGAGAATGAGAGATCATTCCTTAGTGCATGGACCAAATCCCTATAAAGCTGCTAAGTCCACCCAGTCCATGATGTTGGGCTCCATCTCTTGTAACAGCCTTTCAGAGCAGGGGAGGCTGTGTGCAGTGGTCACACTCGTGAATAACCTGGGCAATAGTGTCCATTGCTAAGTCCACCCCTCAATCATGAGTCCATCTGTACGTTGCATCTCTGCCCTGATGGCCTGAAGTGTCATGGGCCCACCAGGCTCAAAGTAATTCACCCTCCCCTTCAGCAGTTTCTGCAGTTTGTTGTTGGTGACTCCATACAGCTGCCTTCCATCTTCCAAAGCACTGGAGGGACCCAGTAGATGAGATACTCGCCCATACTGTCCTACACATCCTGCCACTCATGACTGTCCAGCCTCGGGGAAAATCTCTTGGTCCTTCTATATTGTCGTCTGACCCAAACACGACTCCACTTAACTCTCGAGATCAGACAAAATGATCGCAGGTTAAACACACTCTGTATGCGTGCCAACATGCCGATCCCCATCACAATCAGCAGGCAGGACTCAAGGGTACCCAAAGGCCATTCAAACCCTTCAGAACTCTCAAATGACGCTGCTGTACTTGTCACTGGGGCTGGTGTAGCTGCTGTGCTTGCCGGCTCTCTCACCACCAGCTTCTCTTTGTCTGAGTCCAGATCTTCCTCCTCTGCCTTGCTGGGAAGTGCTGCGGGGTCTCCTGCATCCTCCTGGGGCTCGGGCTCACAGAGCTTGGCGGGCAGCTGCCAGGGGATGCTCTCAGCGGCTGCAGGGCTGGGCTCAGCCACGGGGCTTGGCTCCTCTGCCACCTCCTCCTGCTGCTCGGTAGCTGCGGTACCGCCCCGACCTCCTCCACCGGCAGCTGCTCCCTCCTGGCCTCCTGGTCCCTGGGGCGGCTCTCCTGGGCTGTTTTGGCCACCAGTGGCTCTGGGGGCTGCTCACCCTCGGCTCCCCATAGCCTCATGAAGACAGAGGCAAGGACGAGGGCCAGGATGGTGAAGAGCAGCCGGATGGTCAGGTACAAGTCCACGGCCACATCCATCCCACCCTGCTGCCGGGGCCTGCCCGTGTTACAAGTTATTACCGTAAAGTACAGTGAAAAAAGAAACCTAGCCCAAGCCCCCCCATCTGATAAACACTTAGACAGCAAATAGAGGCTGTAACTAAGGTACGACATGGTGAAACTGTGAGATCAAGAGCAACAACTTTGAGAGCCAATAAATCAGCGTTGTGATGAGTGACTATTAATCCTGTCATTATCTCAACACTTTGTGCCCCATGTTGTGTGCCAAAAAGAACTGTCGTGGTTTAAGCCCAGCTGTAATTCATGCAGTTGCTCTCTCACTCCCCCCTTTCTTCCCCCCCCGGAGGGACTGGGAGGAGAATCGAAAGAATGTAACTCCCATGGGTTGAAATAACAACAGTGCAGTCACTAAGATGTAACACAAAACCACTACTGCCACCACCAATAATAATAATGATAAGGGAAATAACAAGGGAAGAGAATACAACCGCTCACCACCCACTGACGGATACCCAGCCCAACCAAGCAGTGATCTAACCCCTCCAGGTAACTGCCCCCAGCTTATATACTGGACATGACGTGCTGTGGTATGGAATACCTCTTTGGTTAGTTTGGGTCAGGTGTCCTGTCACTGCTTCCTCCAGGCTTCCCCTCCTCCTTGGCAGAGCATGAGATTCAGAAAGTATTTGATCAGACTAAACATTACTGAGCAGCAACTAAAAACATCGGTGTTACCAGAGCTGTTCCCAGGCTGAAAGTCAAAAACACGGCACTGCACCAGCTACTAAGAAGGAGAAAAATGACTGCTACTGCTGAACCCAGGACAGGTCTATAACATAAACTTTTGACAGTAAGTAGAAAAAATTGCAATTTATTCAATTCTATATATTGATACAGACTCATGCTCTGCAGAGGCAAGGCAGGTGTATCTAAAGGCTGTCCTAGAGTACACATAGAAGCTAACCTTAATACTGGTATCTTCTGACATTCAGAAATTTGCAGCCTGAAGTCCTAGACTAGAACATCAGGGACAACAGATTGATGGGAGAAATGAAATTGCCGTAGCTATTTGGCCTATGCTGCAGACCAGGAAAGACAAACAGTCTATGTATTGCTGTGACTGAGGAAGCTGCAGCATGTAGCAATCGCTACCCGTGAGCAATCACTACCCCTGTTCAAAGATGGCTGCTCCAGCCATGCATGTATGCATGCATGTATGCACCAAGCCATTTCCTTGGCAACAGGGGGGCAGCAAGCCCAGCTGCCTGCTGTGCTGCCTGGCAGCTCCCTCCTGCTTCCCATGGCATTAAAGATCTCACTAGTTTTTTGCCCGAGATCTTCCATTTTGCCCACACCAGGGGCAGATGGAGAAACACTGAGTATCAGCTTTGATGTCCAACTCCTCCTAATTTTTCTGGTACTAACAAATAGCCAAAACCAAATCATGTGGAGGTATCTGAGAACGGGCATGTTTGAAACATGTTGAGGCTGAGGAAAACTAACTCTGCCTTCCCTGCAAGCAAGCTGCAGAAGCACCAGTACAACTGCTTGCAACGGCTGCCATGGCTCAGGGGTTATCTGTGCAGCTGCTTGTGCAGCTGTTTGTGCAGCCTTCCCTCCCTCCAGCACCAATTAATCAGGGGATTTGCATATTCAGGCTTGTTTGACCTCTGGTGAAAGTCAGAAGAGGCAGCGTATGTGGGAATGTGGAGAGAGAGAGTACTTAAGCGAGAAAGAAGAAATAGCAGAGAAAGGGAAACTCACAGAAGAAAGAGATAAGGCTGAAAGAAAAAAGTTAAGCTTGGAAGGGGGCAAGGGAATGGAGAAAGGAAAACACAGCTATTGGGTTATGAAGTAAAAATTAACCTCATAAATAGACACATTCAGCAAGCTCTTCTGAATCACTTAATTCATTAACTCAGCCAGAAGTAAAACTCTGGGCTTCTTTATGCCATACAGCTTGAACAGTAACATCTCTGAAACTTGGATGCAATGCACAATGAGCCTCAGAACCTGCCCTGTGGATTATGCCTTACACATCTGGTTGTAAACAAAGCAAGACCTAGTGAGGACTGTGGGGTTTCAAGGTATTATTTTAAATCATGCAAAGGGCATGAAATCTATTTTTGTTCCCTCAGCCTTGGGATGCCTTTATAGGATGACCTAACAATAACAACAATCAAAAAATCTGGATTAAGTGGCTATAAACTTCTTTTACTCAGCTCATTTTTCAATCTGTAATAAGATTCCACATGAATGGGTGGAAAAAAATTAAGCGGATTCTACCAGATCTATTCCAGGAAGATAGTACACTTTTGCACTTGGAAACTGCTTGTAAGGAAACAGTAAGTATTTTCACCTTAGATAAAAATAGGAGAAAGGATTAGGTTTCTGTGTATTCTGTTGTACTTCTTACGTAAAATAACCAAATGGCTTTTCCTTTACAGACATGGTGGTTTGCTATGTGATTTCCACTCCTGTTAATCCATTTTAAGAGAAAACACACCACAACTGGATGCTGGTGTTCATTTTATTGAAGTAAATGCAGCAGTCCAATATAATTTCATATGCCTCTGTAGCTAATGAGGATAGGTAATATAAATAGTGTATTACAAAGACCACTGCGTTACACTTTACTGTATCGAATGTTTCATCTTTACTTTTTCAACACACCATTTCAAATGGTGTCTGAAGGTTTCTATGCTGAGGAATAGTCCAGGTAGTTCAGAAGGGAACACAGATAACAAAAAAAAAAAATGCCTCTAGCATTTGAAAAATTATTAGCATAATGAATTTCCTGTTATGCTTTGCTCAGAGAATTAGCTGCACATGAAATACCAGAATGATTTACATACTTTCACTATTATGTGCTGCAATTTTGCAAACTTTTTGAAGTCTTTCAAATAGGTCGTAAAATATAAATTGTTGCTGTTGATTTCTGTGGCAGAGGTTACATGCACCACAGCAAGGTCAGACTTACATGGGAAACACAGAGAACTCACTGTCACTGTAAAAATTTGCTGGCTAACTTTGAAGTCCTTTATGTGGCAAAGGGCTTTAACCCTCTGAAAAATGAAAAGAGATTCTGGCTTATTACTGACCAGTTCCTTACTTACTGTGGTCTCTGATTTTTCTATAAACTCCAAAGCATGATATGTTTCTACCAACCTAGAAGTCATCCTTTTCTCTTCAGCTCCTAACAGTCTGCTTTTTACTCCATCTTCAGTCAAGGCTACTTTGAATAAACTAAAACCTGGCCTTAATGACCGCTGCCATGTCTTCATTCTCCTTCAAAACAATGTATTTTTGCCCTTGTTTGTGCCCTGTCTTGTTTGGGCTGCTGGGATATTGGCATTATTTTAGCCATGTTCTCTGATTGCTCCACTGGACATTGCGCTTAAGTATATGACATCCCTTTCCATATGACATTGTCAGCCTGACATTTTTAATCTACTGACTCTCCAAATGTCTTTGATTATTCTCTGTAATGACAGTTTTTATTATCATGATTTGTTTTGGAGTATCACAAACATGACAATTTTCACAAACCAAGGAGGTCTCCCTTCTCAAGGGTTTGTTGTACAAGCATTTTGTTATTTGCTCCCTGAAAAACAGAAAAACAAATTTCAGTCTCCTAGTCTCCTATTGTATCAATATTTTCTCCTTTAAAAGGCAGTCCCCATATTTTTTAATTGACAAAGAATATAATCCAATGAAGAGCCACGATAGGCTCTTCATGAAGAGCTTATGAGTGGAGGGCTTGGATAACAAGACTTGCTACTAGTTTGCTTAAATTTAGTTCCAATATGTTATTGGTCTATGGTTCTATTACATTAACACTATTACAGCATAAGTGCTGTAGACTTTTTGTAACTGATCATATACCAAATCTGCTAACTGTTCTTCCCTAAGCACTATGGGAGTTGGCATAAAGACCCTGTTCCTTTTCCATGTTCTCTTGACACAGGCAGAATTGAGAATACTCTTGGGAAATGGGAATGAGGAGAGGTGCTTTCCCCTCCCACCCCCCATTTTTGCTAGGATGCTGCTAAGTCTATCTAAGAAATGCACAAAAGTAGCATAAAACTACCTCTGAACATGTATCTCTGCCTACCTGTGCATATTATATACTCTAAGAATTTGAAACTAATAGCAGGTTGGTGCATTTACATTTGTGTGAGCCTGCAGAAGGAAACAGAAGGAAAGTGTGGCAAGAGAGAAACCCCAACACTTTCAGGCATTCTTCTACATTACACTGTAATTAAGACCTTATTCTTTGTACTTTTAAACTTTGTTACCTGTATTTTTTAATAAGCTTGCCTTTGTGTTTGAATTGATAAAGTAGTTTCAGATAGATGAAGAAGTCTGAGCTCAGGTTTGTCTGGCTGGATTTGGTTTTCTTTGGAGGCTAGGGTGTCAGTTCTTGGCCATGCCAAGAGGCATAGATGTAGGGATAAAATGTATATCACACTTTGCACACGTATGTAGATAGTGGCTTGCTTTCGTCTCTATAGACTTCTAATTTTCTTGCCATTTTTATGAATTATTTTATCTCATCTGAACATTTCTGGGATATTTTATATAGTATTTCACTTCAGGGATCATACTGTCCTCTTCTTCAAAGTTACTGCTTTCTACACAACTGTGGAGAGAGAAATGCCCTTTAGCCCAGATAACTTCGGTGTTTCACTGTCTCAAGATTCCCTTCAGGCATCAATGTCATTATTTATTAATTCATTGAATAAAACCTCATGGTCTTCTGGGCACACAATGGCCTCCCTTAATTTATTACTGATGAGGGCAAGGAAATCCCGGGAAGACTGCGGTGAAATTTACGGCTCATGCTTTGAATGCCATCTAGTGGTGTGAAGATTTATGCTGCTCCAGCAGTGTTAAAAAGTGAGCAATTTCCCATGCCTGTAATTCTCAAACCACGAGCCAGGAATACCTGTGATGAACTGAAACACATACAGTGTGATGGGTTGGTATTAGAGGAAGAAGATTAAACGGCCCTGGGACAACTAGGAATAAAGCTTGGCTTGACTGTTCTTTAATCAGTTCTCACAAGGATTCAGGAGCCTCTGCAAGAATGTTAATGACTATTAAATTTGCCACAGTCATTTGCAGAAACCATTACACAGCGAGTTTTCTCTTCTCCCTGTATTTTACAATGCACATACAAAATAAATTTTGCTTACTAATCTGCAAAATGTCACACTTCAGAGAAGTTAGAGCAAATCATCAACATGGTTTTATTTACAATGGGCAAACCTCTACATTTGATTGCACAGCTGCAAAAGGCAGATTGTTCACTCCTTAATCTTTTACACTGTCTGTCAAGACTGGGAATGAGGATAAAGCAGAGTATGACATCTCTGGGACTGCTAGTTTTTGCTGCCTTAATCCTTCTCTCCCATAAGCAAGTGAAAATCAATCTGCAGAAAGTCAGTGCAGCCCTAGCCCCTCTTCAGCTGTTCCATTCTCTCCTGGGTAAAAGCAATTGATTACCTGTAAAGAGCAATTGTCTGACTTTGGCAAAGGCTACCATACTTGTGGGACATGCACTCCATGCCACATACATCTTTCTAACTAGCAAGCTCAGCTGAGATTTCTGTCCTCTGTAGGAGCTCTGCTCTGACCTATCTTGATTACATGATCCTTACTTCAGGTCTAAGCTCTTTTTCCTCCTCTTTTTTCTTGCCCCTGGTGTCCCATTTACTGTTACTGACTAAGCTGCCCAGTCTTGCTCAGATCTTGGCTCGGGTACCAAAATGTTTGACATTGGATCCTGGGTTGCTGTGCTTTTTGACTGTTTCTGGCCTCCATCTGCTCTGAACATGATGTTTCTTTTCTGTATCTGTTGGAATGCTGACTGCTGTAATGATGCAAGCAGATCTTTCAGCTGCAGAGGAAGTGCAGAGGGTGAAAATGATGACATCATTACACAGCTACTGTGACACAGATCATAAGTCTTTGCCTAATGCTTCTCTGAGCTTTTGTCCTTTTAATACTGAATTATCCTCACCTCCCATCTTCTATATATAGCCAAGGATGGGGATTGCCTTCTTTATTAGCCATTTACTATGTAATTCTATGAAGTTATTCACAAAATCTTAAAATAGATCAGGAATTCTGTGTCATGTTCTAGAGTTTTTGAAAGAAAATTACAGTAAAAACTAGTATGCACCTGAACTTCAATGTGAAAGGCATAGTTTTACTTTGAACATCTTAAAGAGTTTTACCTTGGATAGATCAAATATAAAGGATGAGTTACCAGTCTATGGATATTCAGTTTTTGAGCAAGGCTTTGTCTTCATGAGAGAAGCCTTTCAATGATGGATTAAAATCATACAATCATATAAAGGTTTGGTTGAAAGAGACCTTAAAGGTAATCTAGTTCCAACCCCCTGCCACAGAATAGAATAGAATAGAACAGAACAGAACAGAACAGAATAGAATAGAATAGAATAGATTAGAATAGAATAGAATAGTTCTTACATGTCCTGCACTGGTGTTGTGGTTTAAGACCAGTCGGCAAATCAGCCACACAGTCGGTCTCTCAATCTCTCCCTTTCTTCCCCCCCTTACCCAGAGGGATAGAGAGGAGAATCGGAAGAATGTAATTCCCACAGGTTGAGATAAGAACAGTCCGGTAACTAAGGTATAACACAAACCACTACTGCTACCACTAATAATAATAATGATAAGGGAAATAACAAGGGGAGAGAATACAATCGCTCACCACCCGCCGACCGATACCCAGCCTGACCTGAGCAGTGATCTGGGCCTTGTGCGTAACTCTCCCCAGTTTCTGTACTGGACATGACGTGCTGTGGCATGGAATGCCCCTTTGGCTGGTTTGGGTCAGGTGTCCTGTCTCTGCTTCCTACCAGCTTCCTCTCCTCCCTGGCAGAGTATGAGGCTCAGAAAGTCCTTCGTCAGAGTAAACATTACTAAGCAGCAACTAAAAACATCGGTGTTATCAGTGCTGTTCTCAGGCTGAAAGTCAAAAACACAGCACTGCACCAGCTACTAAGAAGGAGAAAAATGACTGCTACTGCTGAACCCAGGACGGTATCCACCCCTTATTCCATACCATTCACGTCATGCTCAGATCCCACATTTCCAGTACACCATCACTCTTATCTCATATATATACATATATATACATCCACACAGAGAGAGAGAGAGAGAGAGAGAGAATGAGAGATCATTCCTTAGTGCATGGACCAAATCCCTATAAAGCTGCTAAGTCCACCCAGTCCATGATGTTGGGCTCCATCTCTTGTAACAGCCTTTCAGAGCAGGGGAGGCTGTGTGCAGTGGTCACACTCGTGAATAACCTGGGCAATAGTGTCCATTGCTAAGTCCACCCCTCGATCATGAGTCCATCTGTACGTTGCATCTCTGCCCTGATGGCCTGAAGTGTCATGGGCCCACCAGGCTCAAAGTAATTCACCCTCCCCTTCGGCAGTTTCTGCAGTTTGTTGTTCGTGACTCCATACAGCTGCCTTCCATCTCCAACACTTCCAAAGCACTGGAGGGACCCATTGGACGAGATACTCGCCCATACTGTCCTACACATCCTGCCACTCATGACTGTCCAGCCTCAGGGAAAATCTCTTCGTTCTTCTATATCGTCATCTGACCCAAACACAACTCTACTTAACTCTTGATATCAGATGAAACGGTCATGGGTAAAACACACTCTGCATGTGTACCAACATGCTGATCCCCATCACAATCAGCAGGCAGGACTCAAGGGTACCCAAAGGCCATTCAAACCCTTCAGAACTCTCAAATGACGCTGCTGTACTTGTCACTGGGGCTGGTGTAGCTGCTGCGCTTGGAGCTCGAGTAGCTGTGCTGTCTGCTGTGGTTGGAGTTTGAGTAGCTGCTGTACTTGTCACTGGGGTTGGTGTAGATGCTGTGCTTGGTGTTGGAGTAGCTACATTATCTGTTGTAGTCAGAGTTTGAATAGCTGCTGTACTTGTCAATAGGGTGTGTGGGAATGTCTCCCTCATAGGCTGACCACCCAAGGAGGGGAAAAAGAATGTGTAATTTCTATACACTTCTATTATATACCTCCCAAAGTATAAAGGTGGTGACCCCACTGGGAACACAAGCCAGATCAGTTTCATGATCAATGAGTCTATTGTATTACAAGTCATTATCATAAAGTAGAGTGAAACAAGAACCTTAGCCCAAGTCCCCCATCTGATAAACGCTAACACAGCAAATACCGGCTGTAATTAAGGTACGACATGCTGAAACTGTGAGATCAAGAGCAAACAACTTTGAGAGCCAATAAATCAGCACTGTGACGAGTGACTATTAATCCCAAACAATGAATGCTTATCACAAATATGATTAGACGCACTCTGGCCAGATCTGTCGTTATCTCAATCCTTCTTGCCCCATGTTGGGCGCCAAAAAGAACTGTTGTGGTTTAAGCCCAGCCGTAAGTCAGAACCATGCAGTCGCTGTCTCACTCCCCACCTTCTTCCCCCCATCTCCCGGAGGGATGGGGAAGAGAATCGGAAGAATGTAATTCCCACAGGTTGAGATAAGAACAGTCCAGTAACTAAGGTATAACACAAACCACTACTGCGACCACCAATATTAATAATGATAAGGGAAATAACAAGGGAAGAGAATACAACTGCTCACCACCCACTGATGGATACCCAGTCCGACCCAGCAGTGCTCTAACCCTTCTGGGTAACTGCTCCCAGTTTATATACCGCGCATGTTGCGCTGTGGTATGGAATACCTCTTTGGTTAGTTTGGGTCAGGTATCCTGTCACTGCTTCCTCCTGGCTTCCCCGCCTCCCTGGCAGAGCATGAGATTCAGAAAGTATTTGATCAGACTAAACGTTACTGAGCAGAAATTAAAAACATCAGTATTATCCGCTTTCTTCCTGGGCTGAAAGTCAAAACCACAGCACAGCACCAGCTACTAAGAAGGAGAAAAATGACTGCTGCTGCTGAACCCAGGACAACTGGGTTCCAGGGTTCAGAGCTCAGCACCTCCCTCTCCACTTCCCCTCCTCAGGAAGCTGCTGAGAGCAATGAAGTTGCCCCTCTGCCTCCTTGTCTCCAGACTAGACAAACACAGAGTCCTCAGCTGCTCCCCACAGGACATGCCTTCCCTCCCCTCCACCAGCTTTGTGCCCTCCTCTAGGCACATTTAAGGATTCCACATCCTTCTTCAACTGTGGGGCCCAGCACTACACACAGCACTCAAGGTGAGGCTGTACCAGCACTGAACACAGCAGGAAAATCTCCTCTTGTGACTGCTGGCCATGCTGTGTGTGATGTACCCCAGGAAGCAGTTTGCCCTCTTGGCTGCCAGGGTACACTGCTGCCTCACCCTGAGCTGCTGTCAACCAGCTCCCTGGATTGCTTCCTGCAGCGCTACTCCACAGCCACTCTGCTCCCAGTTTATACTCATGCCCAGCATTTATCCACTGCAGGTGCATTTGAATTTGTTAAGTTTCATGTGTTTAATGACTGCCCAGTGCTTCTGTCTGTCTAGATGTTTCTGCAAGTCATCTTGCCCCTTAAGAGAGTCATCAGCACCTCCCAAAGTGTGATTCAGTGTGCTTCTTTTTTTCCTGAAATTAATCATCCTTTCCTGTCTGTAATCTATCTACCAAAATCGTACCAGACCAAAATAAGGGATCACAGTAACAGTGGAGAATCTTACTGACTCTAACTAATCCAAACCATATATCCTTGTTCAAAAATGCTACCTTATTTCAAGTATACCATTAGAGTCCATATGTACCACATAAACTCATGTGTAACACATGAATCAACTGGGCAAATTAGATCTATTCTAAGTATTTCAAGATCGATGACCTTTATTTATGGAACTACTGGTGGGAGTCCACTGAAGGATCACCAAGATGATGAAGGGATGGGAGCACCTCTCCAATGAGGAAAAGCTGAGGGAGCTTGGATTGTTCAGCCTGGAAAAGACAAGGCTCTGGAGATCTGATGTGAGCAGCCATAAAGGCAGCCTGGTGAGAAGGGGAAAATTACTGAACAAAAGCAAATGCCTGTCAGCCTAGCAGCTGTGAGACTGGGAATGAGGTCTTGGAACAAGAAACTTCCTTGGAAAGTGCGGCTGGTCTCTTTGAAGTACAGTGACACAATGTGGTGTTAACATGACAAGCAAAGGAAAAATCTCTTTCTAGACTAGATTTTCATCTTGGTAATGTCCCTTTAATTGGGAGGGTGGCACTGTCTTGTTGTCAGTTGCTTTTGACAATTAACTCAGCTGTGACAGACCTTCTTGGCTCAGGAAAAGAGGTTATGACATTTGGAAGAAGGGACAAGCAACTCAGGAAGACTATGAAGATGTCATAAGTTGATGCAGGGAGAAAATAAGACGGCCAAAGCCCAACTAAAACTTAATCTGGCTACTGCTATAAAAGACTATAAATAATGTTTCTATAAATGCATGAACAACGAAAGGAGAGAGAAGGAGAATCTCCATCCTTTATTGAATATAGGGTGAAACATAGTGACAAAGGCTGAGGAAAAGCCTGAGGGACCTGATGCCTTCTTTGCCTCAGCCTTTAATAGTTAAGACCAGCTGTTCTCTGAATACTTAGTTCCCTGAGCTGGAACACAGTGATGGAGAGAGCAGAAGGAAGCCACCACAATCCAAATGAAAATGGTGATCAAGCTGCTACACCACTTAGATACACACAAGTCTATCGGGCCAGGTGGGATCCAACCAAGGCTACTGGAAGAGAAGGTGAAAGTACTCCGTGAACCACTTTCAACAATTCTGGTTCACTGGGGAGGTTCCAGTTGACAGGAAGTTAGCAAATGTGACACCCATCTACCAGAAGGGCCAAAAGGAGGATCCAGGAAACTACAGGCCTGTCAGTCCAACCTCAGTGTTGTGGAATGTTATCGGCAGATCATCTTGAAGTGCTGCCCATACAGGACAACCAGGTGATCAGGCCCAGTCAGTATGGGTTATGAAAGGCAGGTCCTGCTGGACTAACCTGATCTCCTTCTGTGCCAAGTGGACTGCTTAGTGGATGAGGGAGAAGCTGTGGATGTTGTTTACCTGGACTTTAGCAAAATCTTTGACACCATTTCCCCACACCATTCTCCTCGAGAAATGGGCTGCCTGTGGTTTGGACATTTATTTGGAGCCATTTTCCAGCTTTCATGGAAAAGGAGGAAAACACACACTTTTTGTTTTCTTTTCTAATGGTGTAAGAATGGTGGCATACTCTATTGTCATTATAGTGGCATAGTTCAGAACTACATAATAACTTGGAACGAGATGCGGAGTGAGTGTCAGAAGGCTTCATTAGACATGCTATAAATGCTATTAGAAAGCTATGTTAATGAGATCTGCTTCCAGAATTACTAATATTATTTACTAGCATTTATCATTCAGTCTTCTTCTGCACCTCTGATTTCGGTGTTGACTTTGGATTTCTTTCAAGGTGTTTAAAAGCCTTTGATTTAGTATTATAATGGGAAATAATGGATATTTAAGGAAAAAGAAACTTGAAGGCAAATTAGTGTGCAGCAGATACTGGTGCTGGAGGCAGCGGTAACTGATGCTGGATGTCAGAAGAAACTCATCCTGTGAAGAAAACAACTGCTTTTATAGGCCATGGCTCAAGGACTTTGCCATGTAAATCAGTAATTATTCTTCTAACCACTCACACAGGTTGCTGGAGAGGCAAGAAGAGCAATTGGCACCTTGCTGCTCCTAGGATCTTCTCTGCCAGCTGATTAAGACCACAGTAGAAAAAGGGGAGTATCTTTTCCAAATGGCATATGAAAAACCAAACCTCATGATTCTCTTTCTAGGCTGCTGCTGAATGAAGAACCCCAGGAGACTCCTGAGAAACAACATTCTTCATTTAGAAATCATATTTATTTGAAAGCAATTTTTATGCACCCACTTCAGACAAAGCAATGTGTGGGAGAGTGACCTGGGACAATCAGACCTACCTGAAAGTGGCATAGTTAGCAAAACACACTTTCATTAAATTTGCCTTATTAGGGAGGAAAAACATAGGAACAGAAATGGCCTAATTTACTGTTTTGCTGCTAATACTGTCACAACATACCCTCAAAGTGAGTAACTACTGTCCTACCTGTAGTAAGGTATTAAGCACATGCTGCTCTTCAAAAGACTGAGTAATGAAATATCAGGAGGTATAACAGCAGTTCAGGCAAGATCAGCTGCAAGCATTAGAAATGGCTTTAGATGTTATGAACCAGTACCACATGTAAGGAATCATTGGCTTCTCTGGTCATGAGTTTAAACCCTAAATTCATTATGATTGGGCCTAATGTGCAGTTATTGCCTTATTTAAAGCCAGCTTTCAGAGGGTGGATTGTGGCACTAGGCTGGCTTCAAAGATTGTGTCTTCTGGCTAGCTCTCCTCTAGATGGTAGGGGTCCTGTCAGTGCATCCAGCCCTTGAGGAAGACAAAACCCAAGAAGATTCTTCACTAAAGCAAGCTGTTTTAACCAAGCTGATGCTATGAAGGGACATCGTGAAAAAAATTTGTATGGAGGAACTTTTCTAAGTGTTGCTCCAAATAAGCTGGAGATCTGACTAACCAGCAATCAAATTCTCAACAAGGCTAATAATTTAATTATAACTGAATAACTTCTCAGTGTTCTTTTACATGGTATTTCTCTGCCTGTTAAGAAATATACAGGATAATCCCACAAATGCTGTGCAGATTGTGGCTAACTTTGTAGGTGTTTGAATAACTTCAAATCCCGGTAACAGTTCAGCTGCTCTGATTTCCTCCATGAACTTAGAGCTCACACTCTTGTAGAAGGTAAAATGAAAGTTCACAGTGTTAATGAGTTTTCTTCGTGATTATGGCCAAATTATTAACATTGTATAAGGCTTGTCTAAAGGACATCTAATACTTGTGTCCAAGAATCATACTCTGTGGTCAGAGAGCCCTCTTATGTTCAAACACTCATGCAAATTAACACGGTGCCTGATTTGGTGGCTGTTTTGTGCGTGTTTATACAGAGGCAAACAATCTTCTGCCTTGATGGCTGTCATTAACTTGTGTGGGAGTATAAATATGTGTAGTCTCCATACTTTGAAGTTTTAAAAACCAGGCTGAATAATGTCCTGAGGCAATGCTGTCTGGCCTTTTAGGCAACTGTGCTCTGAGCATAAATTTGACCTAGAAACCTCTTGAGACCCCTTCCAAGCTTATGGTTTGATAATGTGATCCTAAGGTTTCACTTTGACATCAACTGAGTTATCACCAGGATCAACCTTGACTAAGTGCCAGATGCCCACCTGACTGCTCTCTTACTCCCCTTCCTCAACTACACAGGGGCCGAAGATAAGGTGAAAATCTTGTACATCAAGATAAGGACAGGGAGATCTCTTATCAACTACTTTACAATTACAAAACAGACTTGACTTGGGGAAAATGGGTTTTATTCATTACCAATTAAAAATAGAGTAGGATGGTGAGAAACAAGGACAAAACCTAAAACACATCCACTCCCCTCCCCCTTCTTCCTATATTTAACCACTCTCCTTCGCTCCTAACTCTTGTACCTCCTTCTGCAGGAGAATCTCCCCTCCAGCTGCTGGAGTATCTCTCCCCATACTTCACTGACATTGGTGTCTGCAGGGCTGTTTCTCAGATTTTTCTCAGTCCTCCAACAGCTGCCGTGAGCGTTTTTTCTCTTTCTTAAATATGTTATTATGGAGCCACCACCCTCTCAGCTGAGGGACTCAGCTGTGCCTTGTGGTGGGTCCATAGGAGCTGGCTGGAACTGCTTGTGTGTGGGCCAGGCAAATCCCCTCCCCATGGAGGCCATATCTGCAGCCCCCACTCAGCAGCATCTGGGTGCCTTCACCCAGTACAAGTTCTGCTTAACAGAATTCTAAACTTCATTGCTCCAAGGCCAGAAGGATTACATAGGAAGTAACAAAAAGAGGGCGAACTTCTTAAATTTGCTGCTGAACTAGGATCCTGATCCTGGTATTTCAGGCTGATACCAAGCTGAGTAGTGTAATTCCTTTTTTCAAAGCTTTGAAGTAGTAGATGAAACAATTACTTTGGAAGACCCAATTATTATTCTTGAAAAGGTCAAAAGTGTTTCAATCCGCTCTCTGCCACTCCTTACACCTTTTACAAAAGAGGTGAAGCATTGGTAATGATGAGTATGCAGTAAATATTGCCTTCTTGGTTTTCTTTACAACTCTATAAAGGCAGCAGTTTAAATAAAATACTTTTACTTATTTTTTAATGATATATTAATTATTTTTGATGGCACAGGCAGAAGAGAAGTACAACATAATTAGGCTTAAATTTTAATTGATAAACTCAGTAACATTATAGTCAACAAATGATGTAGAACTTGGCTAGAAGCATCAGTTGGGTTAACAGTCTTGAAGATATAAATAAGCAACCACTCAAAATAGTATTTCAGGTACGCTCTTCTGACAATGAAGCAAGATGCTAGGAATCCAGACCCTACCAAAACAGCATGAACATGATATAAAAAGCATGCATAAGCAAATAAAGAACTCATCATGATCATTCAGTGAACTTGGTATCACAAATACAGAAGACTATCAGATAGTAAAGAATAAGCTTTTCTGTAGAAGTATTAATAGGAAAGGAATGGCTTAATCTCATTAACCTTCTCTTTACAGATGCTGTGTCTTATTTGGGGTGCTGCCATATCAGTCAATCTGTGGTTATATAATATATTGGCAATCTGTGCTATTCTGTAATGTGGTGGTTTAGAAAACATGTATATATTAGAACAGCAGTACATTTTACATATTGTGTTAGCTTAGGTACATTCCTACTTTTATGTCCTAGAAAACACAAGAATGTCCATGCTGTAGTCAATTTGTATGTAATATATACAATGTGCTATTCAAAGAGGTGTACAATTTAATAATCAGATATTCAGGATCACCTACCAACATGTAATGTGGGATGCATTGTCCTCCAAGACTGTGACAAAATTATTTATTTTCAAGGTACAGAAATATATTTTATTTCAACAGCAATTGCTTTGCATTGTACATTCAGCTGTGATGAAAAAAAAAAACCCCAAAACCAAAAGCCTTGCAAATACCAAAAAGACTTTATGGGAGCAACTAGTATATGCTTTGCTGTTTGACCCACATTTTGAGGAGGAACTATAGTGAGACACATGTGCCTGAAACACCAGAAGCGCATGTTTAAAAACTGTGATGCACTATGCAGCAACGTAAGAATCCAGGCAAGGAGGCTAGCTTGGGACTGTGAGGAGCACAGAAGGGCTGTGTGAGCAGATAATGAGGAGGAACACCCATGGCGCTTAGACCACACTCCATTTGCCTTCAAGGCAGAATGTTACATTGGAGGATAAGACCTGTGCAAGCAGCATTTGCACTTCAATTCCATCAAAGCTGTTTACATTTTCATGAACCAGTCTGATCCTGTCTTTCTGTCCCTCTTTGACAGGCCCAGCTTCTACAGAAATGTCTCCCAATTAGAGCATTTTTACTATATTTCTTTTTGGTTTTTCAATTTATACACTTTTTCCCTCCACTTTTCTTCCTTTTGTTTCTCTTCTCTGATGTGCCTCCTGCAGTTTCTTTTGTTTTGCTACCTTTCACCTCTGTATTACATGCTTACTTTGGAGTTCCTACCATCCCAACAACAAACAGATCAGTTTGTTTCTCCTCCTCCCCTTCCTTTTGCCCTCGCCTTTTATTTTCTTCTCTCCTCCCCTATACTAGCAACTGAGCTTTTTTTCAGCCAGCTGAGTGTTAGCATGAACAAGGAACTTGAACTCAAAAGTGGGGTAGCAAGAAGTTAGACTGTTAGCTAAACAGAATGAAGAAGAACAATAAGTATTGCTATATTCTTAAAGGCCATGTCAGACTTAACGCTGTAACAATATGAAATGCAGTAGTACCAGGACTTCAAAAATGCTGTAAATATCTTATTTACCTCATCCAGTTTCTGAAATTAGTTTAGGGGCTGAGGAATTCTTTTTTGAAGACAAGCTAAGTTCTTTAATTTCTTTGGTTTATTAAGGGACTTCCTGTCCCAAGCAGTTCTCATTTACATTTTTTCAGGAAAGAATAAAAGGCCATCAAATGATGCACACACAATTGTGCGCGTCAGGTGTAACTACACTTACAAGAAAACTCCCAGAAAAGGGGTAAACTTTCCAGATCTTCCTGTCGCTCATCCTGACTTTCTGAAAAATTGCAGAAAATAATGCTTTATTAGAGTGAATTCATCATCTCTGCAGCAAGAAATGTTCCCTATGTTCAAGGGGATGTGATAAGCAGGAAATCAATTAGGTGATTTAGCATTCCAGTCTTACTTTGAACTGGAACAAATCCTTCTGCAGGCTCAGCATTGCTCAGATTCAGTGATTGGGGTAAAAGCTTGAGGGAATCATTCCCAGCCTCTAAGTACAGAAAAAAAACTTGAAAGGAAGTCACAGCAGGCTACATGTGACATGCTTCAGTCTGTATTTTCACTTAGTGAGAATTTGAATCTGCAAGATACATGATGAGCTTGTTATCTCCTTGATCAGTTGCAGGGAGCTGCTGAAATCCTTTTGCTTTTGGCATCTCCAGTGTAGACACTGAAAACTTATTTCTTCTGGTTACCTACAGCATCCCATCACCATCCCATCTCTTCATGGCTGATGACAGGTGATGTTCTCCAGATGACTTTATTATCTGCATTCAAGCTACAGCTTTTCCAGGAAGGGCAATCCTTTGCACAAACTGTATTAGAAAATCTCTAGATTCTCAGATTATTCAAAACTTGAAATCTTGCTCCATACTACAGATGATATTACTTTAGTACTACACAATATTAGAAATTGAGTTTGCTATACAAGAATGAAGGCTTTAATGTAGAAACAGAATTAAAGGTTACCACTGGAAATCTCAGTCATGAATGTGGCTGATAATATCCAGACATCAGAAGACAAACCCAAATACCTATAAAATAATTGGACCTCAGTTTTTTAAAATGAAGGTACACAGTGATGAGTTTAATAAACTTTGTAAGAGTAGTCAGTAGTATTCTCTATCAGAGCTTCGTATTGACCACTTGTCTACATAAACTCTTCCTTTCATGTGTGGAAGACACTCCCTGTTAAAATGTTTTATCTTAATTGGGATCTGTGTCACTTTAATAAGGTTGTGACTGATCACCTCCCTGAAATGGTCTGGAGTTCAGGCTGGGGGAATCCTCTCAGCCTATGTTTGGCTTGCCTAAGTCACTTAGGTTTAGTATGCCCCTAGGTATATTTCCACGGTGTGTAGAGGTCTAAAACCTTCTGGGCAACAGAACTAAGAATCTCTTGGCAATGATTCCCCCAGAAACTTGCATTCGGAAAGTGCAGGAGAGGAAAAGAAGAGATGATAGTTACAGACAAACATGGTTTCTGTTGTGTTTGAACAGCATAGGGCTGTTGTTTACAACAGCAACAGACTGACAGATACCTGAGTTCCTTGTAATTTTCCAGTCAGCATGGCCAGCCTACCCTTGGGATTAAAGATGCTTCACTAAGTGTATTCAGAACAACTGCCTTTTGCAAGAATATCACAGTATATGTAGTGCCTTGAAATAGGCATAGCACCAGCTCCCTGGCCATGAAGGTTTTGGCACATCATTATTTTCTTACCACAAAGCTCTTCTAACGTGGTAGGAAGGAGTGCAGTAGATTGGCAACAATTGCTTCTTGTGTGCTTAAGCATAGGTGTATTCAATCCTGTTTTATTATGAAAGGTGCCAGTTTATCCATTAGGTAGTGTTCTTTGAAAAGGTACGTTTTTCTCCACAGCAAGCTCACCTTCTACATGTCCATGGATCTTCATAGCTTCTATTTTTTCTGCTGATTGGTGGTACAAGGTACAAATTCAAATTGTCACAGCATGACTTAAACTCCTGGAGTTAGATTGTTACATCTTGCCATTCAATTCTCCTTAGTATTAGAATATATTCAAGTTCTGCTGAGGAAGCTGAGCATAAGCAAAATAAAACAGGATCATCTGGTTCTTCTTTGTGTAGGGGTAGCTTGTCAAAATCTTGAGAGAGACTTTGTAAAACCACATCACACAAAATTAGGTTCAATAAACAGTAGCCGAAGACAGAAATCTTTCTTGCTTTGACAGAAGTATGCAGACTTTGCAATTTCTCATTTTAGCTCTACAGTTTACAATAAGCATCTCAAAAGCTTTGTTTTATATACTGGATGGAGAAAGGGCACTTAACAGCATATTTTCCTTGTTAAAATATCATAAAGTGAGAGATCCTTATGATTTCCTTAATTATTGTGTGTTTGCAGTGCTTCAATCTTCTAGGATCTTGTTAAATGAGCAAACAAAAAGAAAAATGGACCTTCAGTCCATGCCATGCCAATTCAGAGGTCCTCAAGGCATTTATTGCTATAGAAATACCAAAAAATTAAATCAGCTGTTCAAATGTACTTTGGGGTCTTTTAAGTTTGTTTTGTTTGTTTGTGGTTCTGTTTGTTTGTTTTTTCCTGGTTGTTTTTTTTTGTTTGTTTGTTTTTCTGTCATCACTGCATTACAGATCTGAATACTTAGCTTAATTTAACATTTCTTATATTTAAGTGGTCTTGACTGGCATGTCTTACTTTAAGGGCTTTCTAAGTGTATGGCATACAGTATAATGTTAAGTCACTACAGTTTTGGAGGAAATACAAAACTGATCAATATATGAGTAAATTCATGTTTACAATGGTTCTCAACATAAAAAAACATGGAACTGTTGGAACAAGTCCAAAGGAGGGCCATGAGGATGATCAGGGGACTGGAGCACCTCCCGTATGAAGATAGGATGAGAGAGTTGGGGCTGTTCAGCCTGGAGAAGAGAAGGCTGTGTGGAGACCTCATAGCAGCCTTCCAGTATCTGAAGGGGGCCTGTAGGGATGCTGGGGAGGGACTCTTCATGAGGAACTGTAGTGAGGGGACAAGGAGTAGCGGGTTCAGACTTAAACAGGGGAAGTTTAGACTGGATATCAGGAAGAAATTCTTTCCTGTAAGGGTGATGAGGCACTGGAATGGGTTGCCCAGGGAAGCTGTGAATGCTCCATCACTGGCGGTGTTCAAGGCTGGATTGGACATAGCCTTGGGTGACATGGTTTAGTGGGAGGCGTCCCTGCCCCTGGCAGGGGGGTTGGAACTAGATGATCTTAGGTCCTTTCCAACCCCAAGTATTCTATGATTCTATGATTGTTGTGCAGTTACTTGGATTGTTACTGTGCAGTGGATGCATATACATCTTCTGTGTGTAATGTGTAGTAGTAACACAGAGTCCAGTGTAATTGTTAGGATGGCATCCATGTGTGTGTTTTAAGCAACACCTTCAGTAGTGAAGTGAGAAATGTGATTTTATGCACTTTTGTAACACACAAACTTCAGCCTCTGAATGCTGTAAAGTGCTATGTGGAAATTACTTGTTCCATTGCTTTCTTTGGTCCTCTTTTTGGGTGGAGGAGACACAGATAAATGTAGCTCTCAGTAGCATGTTGAACAACTGGAGAACTTCTCTGGAAGGACTACAGGCATTGGGGTCAATGATAAATGGACAAGTGAGCAGCTGTCAAACCAGAGCAGTGCAGGAGTTGTACCTTATTTTTCCTGTAAACACGCTGGACAGTACTCTCAGTAAGAATTTTTTCTTTAATGGTAGATGCATTCAGGGTTGTACATTTAGCCCAGAGAGTATGTGCTGTTGCTTTCTGTTTTCATTTCAAACTTCTTTCATTAGACTTCACTGCTTTTCTCTGCTCACCAGGAAGTTTCTCTTCACATGAGGAGGATGATGGAGAGGTTGCTCTGTAGCTTTAACTTTTCACTTACCCCTTGGAAGCTCACATGGATAAGATACAGGAATTGCATCTGTACACATTGGTAAGTGTGATAATGGCTAAAATAGATTATCATGCCTGTTACTACATATTCAGCTACTGTCAGCAAACACGAGAAAAACTGTATAAAAATTAGTGAGAAACCAGATATCCTAACCCATTTTCTTTGGGCAGTTAGTACTATTGCCTATGTGTCAGAATATGGATGGAGGTCACTTCATATACAAAATCTTTGTGGTGTTCAGTGTGTTGTTTGTATGACCTCAGTGAAGAGACTTGATTTCAGCTAAAACTGATAATTTTAATGAAAGTGTACTGAATCATAACAGCTGCAGTGAATTGTGCTGGATACCTCATCAAACAGGCAATGGACAAAAATGCCTTTATGCCCTGGTCCTGTACTTACATGCCTGAATTAAACATGCCCATAAATGTTTGTGTGATGAGAGCTTATGTCAGCAAGCTTTCCTTTGCAGCGCTTGACCTATGTTTTCCTTGTAAAGAGAAGTAAAAAGGAGCTCAGTTTCCGGATAGATCTTGAAAAAAAATTAGTATCTTATGTTTCTCACAAGTTGTGAGCTAGCCTAACACATGAAATACTGAGGCAGGGCTGGTCTTCTATAGCATGGAGCTCAAATGTTGTTTTGCTTTCCTGAGTTCCTCAGGGCTCATATTAGTTTCTGATATAGATTCTACCCCTTCCTCCCCTACTCCCTTGGCTAATTTTCTCACTTCTTCAGTCCAGGACCCCCTCCTAGGTTTTTGCCTCAAATAGTACATTCTGGTACTGCTGCTCAATCAAACAGCTAGCCGTTTGTTGTCTCCTAATCAGGCAGCAGCTGATTAGGAAACAATTTCCTATGTTAATGGCTCTGTGCTCCAAACATTTGCATCAGCTGAACATGAGTGCATATTTTATATATGCCCCGTGGACCAATCAGCTAGTGTGCAGTGGCATGAAATGGATCTTCAAGATCTTCAAAAATAGAACACATGAAAGAGTTCACCTGGGCTGCTTACGACCAAGACCAGTCTTGATTTAAACTGCTCAGCTGTGGGACTGTAATGTAGCTCTGTGAGCCATTTAAAAATTACAATTGAAGGTTTTAAGTTCACTGAGCCCTCCCTCTCACTTGATTAATAAGTGATTTATACATATATAACGACTTTAACTGACTGAGGGGGTAATTTATGTCATGATGTGCATGATAAATGGATCTAAGGAGAGGGAAAAGGGAACCATCTGTTCTCTAGAAAACTGTCCAATGTCAGAAGAATTCAAGAGCTCTGTTTGAAAAATGTGTTCAGAAAACCAAACATAAATTTATCTGAATATCTTGTGCTGTCTGGATGACATTCTCAATGGGTATGTATCAACCAAGAAAGAAGGTTAAGAACTTGAATTTATAAGATTTTGCAATGCTGCATATTCTGTAAGTTATTCAGAATGCTGTATTTTATGAATATATATATTTAAATGCTTTTCTGATCTTCACCGTGCTCATGAAACACTGGTTTTGCAGCTACAGGATGGATACATAACACAGTGAACAAGTTTAAACACTGCCTACACCAAACGAAAAAATGGGAGTGGTATTTTCTGGGAATAGGAAGGTTTTATTTAGGACAGGGATTTAAAAGCAGAGGTATCATTCTTTGTGCCATTAGGTATATAGCTAGTACTGTTTGTCAAGTGATAAATCTTGCGCCCTTCTCTTATGCAATGTGAGCAAGTAAACAATCTTAAAAACATTTATGCATATTCTTAAATTTGCACATGCAAATTTTGTATGATCCTCAACAGGACGTCTCACGCGCGCAAACTCAAGCAAATGCAGATGCACTTGTGGGATCAGGGTTTCACTTTCTGCCCGAGGGGGAAAAATCACATGTGTGTGCAGCAAGTAAAACACGAAGGTGGAGTGGTGTGTGTGCTCTAGAACTATAGACAGCAACTTGAAAAGCAGTTGAAAGTTCTCTTATGTCCTACCTTTTTTTTTTTTTAATACTGCAGGGCTGTAGGGTTTTAAATTAAACATACCTGTAGCAGGCCCGGTATTTAACAGCATACCGGAGTAAATATCTTCCTGCCAAGGCTACTTGTAAAGTCAGTCTTCCCCAGACACTCACCGGCGCCTCTTGAAGCCCTCCCGCGCGGAGTGCGAAGGCAATGTCCGCCCCTCCGCGGACACGCTGCCGGTCCTGCCGGTAGCGTGGCCCCGGCGCTCCCGCCGGCAGCCCAGCAGGGGTCAGTGCCGCCGTGGCGGCCGGACCCGGCGGCGAGAGGAGCCGGGGCCGGGGGACCCGGGGGTACGACGAGCGCCCTGCTGCCGGTAACCGGCACCAGGGGAGAGCGGCGGGGCTTAGGATCCGGGTGTGCCCGTGGTGTACCGTGACGTGCGGCAGCGCCGGGCTCTGCTGGTGCCGGTGCGGGGCGGGCTGAAGCAGCCAGCCCACGGGCGGCAGCTGCTTTTCAGCCTGGCAGGTGCCGTCTGCAGGCCTCCGTCCTGCAAGCCCGAGGGAGCCTTGCACGGCGGACATCAGGAAGCCGGGTGGCTACACCCATTCCTCCTCCCCTCCACGAAGGGAGGAGGCGAACGACTGCATGGCCGCAGGCAGCCGGGGCACAGCAGCCCCGCGCCCACCGGGTACAGCCGCCGCCCCGCTCAAGTAGTGGGGACCACGGTCGCAGGCAACGCCATCGCCGGGCGGTGACACACGCACATCCTCTCCACCACCGGCCGCGGCGGCGGAGACGGCTCCTCCGGCCACTTCCCTTCCCTACACAAAGAGGAGGCGCGGAAACGTGCGCGGACGGGGCGGGAGACGGCTCGGTACCTCCCCGGGGCAGCGTGACAGCTGCCGCGGGAGAAGGCTGTGCCCTGGACTCCTTCCTGAAAAGCCGCCGCTCTTTTTCTTCCTCTTTTCCCAGAGGGAGCCCGGCAGCCCCCGTACAGGCTGTTCTGCGGGATGGCGGCGGAAGGCCGCCCCGTGGGGCTGGGCGCTTCGCCGTAGCAGCTCCGGTCTCCAGCCACTGCGGCGGGGCGCGGAGCCGGGCGAGGCCCAACCCCGGCTTCGCCTCAGCCCCCTCCTCCGCCGTAGCTCGGGTCTACTTCCCGCCTCCCCGCTTCGTCCCCGGACATCGCAGCAGGCATGGGCTGTTTCTGCGCGGTCCCGGAGGAATTTTACTGCGAAGTTTTGCTCTTGGATGAGTCCAAGCTGACCCTGACCACCCAGCAGCAGGGCATCAAGGTAAAGGGAAGCCGGCGGGGCTGCGGGGTGCACTGCGGGAGAGCCCCGGGGCCAGGCTCCGCGCCGCCCCTTGCTGTATCCGGGAAGTGATCGGCGGTAGGAAAAAGGGTTTTCGGGGTCCTGCGGGAGGCGAAGAAATAATTTTGTAACTTTGGTTGCCGGTCGCGCATGGGACAGATGAACGAGCAAGACGCGTGCCGGTACTGGCTTCGGAAGCTTTGCTTTGAGGTACTGGCTTAAATGAGCAGGTGCCGAGCACTCAGCACTCGGGACACTCGTATTTTCCTGTACATGCTACCAAAGTAAAAAGAGAAAAGAGAGGAAGGAGGCCGTCGTACAGAACGGCAGCTGTGTGTACGGGCTGTTGCGCACCCACGTTGAGTCACTGCGCTCTGCCTCCGGCCGCTGCTACCTGCCGAGCGTTCTCCGCTGGCGCTGCTTGCCTGCCCGGGCAGAGCGGGTGCCTCCCCCCGGCCCCGAGGTCCACAGCGCTGCTGCCATGCCGAGTGGAGGGGGTAGAGGTCCAGCCTCCTCTAAAGCCTGTGCCCGGTCGCCTGCTCATTGGGAAAGTCTTGCGCTGTTGCAGCCCGCCGGGTAGGGATAGACTCTTCAAAGTACTCATCTGCCAAACGCTAAATGAGCCCTGACAGAGGATGTGAGAAACGGGAGGTTTTTCTAAAGGCCCTTAAATTGGTCCTGTTTGATTAAGCCTGATGACAACATGTCTCAGACACTGGAAGCCTTTGTTCAGACAGCTTGGGACTTGAATTTTTTAGCAATATAAGAACATTGTTTCAGTGTTGGTTCAGGAAAAAAAAAACCCAACCCACAGTTCTTCTAAACTTAATTCTTGGAAAGGGCTGATCTGTTTTATCTGTGTGCCTGTATGTTTCAGTTTGAGTGATTAAAATTTGGTGAAAAAACTGGGGAAGGGAAAGCCCAAAGGGGGAAGGGTGAGTGTTAATTTTAACAGTATAATTTTAATCTGTGGCACTACCAGCTCCGCATGTATTGAGAATTGTCCAGATTTGCTGAATCAACTGCCAGCAAATAGGCTCATAAATCCACGCTTAACACAGAGGAGTAAAATATCATCCTGACACTGGAACTTTGTGCCTATGTAGGGTCTTTGACGTCTAAGTTGAGACACTTCTGAAAAATGTACCTTTGAATATGATGTGGGTATACGTGTTATGCGTGTATATATGCTTTTGTTGCCTGAAAATGTGCAGTCGCAGAAGTATATTAAAGGAATAATCTGCAAAGATAGTTGTATGGTTAGCTTCATGAATCCAAACCCTGAAAGGTGATGGGTTTCTGCAGCATCTAATAAAAGTTAATGTCTCATGAGAAAGAGTCTGAAGATGTAACTTCTTCAGAACGTGTGGCTTTCAGTGTTGGGAGCTGTCCAGTTTAAGATGAGGGTGTGGTTTCCTGCCATTCTTAGTGTGATATGAATGTGGTATGATGCTAAGTGTTTCACCCCTTCCATTTACTCCTTCTCTGTCTTGACTCTTACCATGGAGCAGTCATAGAGTTGGTTGGAACAGTGTGAGGACCTAACAGAAAAGTAGCAGTTTGTTAACATTTTTGGATGGGCAGTGAAACTGCACTGCAGGGAGCTTAAGGCAAAGGAGAATGTCTCCTTTTGTAGCAGCCTGTTACTGTTTTGTTTGTTTGTTTGTTTTTGTTTTGGTTAGGTTTTTTTTTTTAATGATTCAGCTTGTATAATGCGAATTCACAGCCCAGTGCTGTAGCTCCAGGAGCCTTTGAAAACCTACAGAGAACTGCATAGCTCTCCCCTAGTCAGTGGCTTCCACCATTGCTTTCTCCCTTGCCTTTGTACTTGCACAAGTGTTTGTGCAGCTGCGTGTGAACTGCAGCTTGTGTCCAGCTGAAGGCTAACCACAGGTTTTCCTTTTGCTGGGTTATCTTCAGCTAGATTGGTGCCCTGAAACACTTCACTGCTGGAAGAGGGCAGAACTAACTCTTTCAACGGAGTCCTTATGCCGTTTCAAACTGCTCAGGGAGCATTTCTGTTGTTTTTATCCTACAGGTTTCCACTGAAGTTACATGATTATTTCTTATTAAAAAAGAACTTAAATTTTGCCATCTTCTGTCATTTGGCACTTTAACCTTGAACTATGGATGTTTTGCGTTGATTCTTTTGTTTTCATGTACACATCTATAAATGTAGAGTCTCATATTTGTTTTTATAGAATTTCAGCTTTGGCACTGAGGTGTAGATTATAAATGTTCTTATGTGTTTTCTTTTAAAACAAAGATTTCCTTAGAACTTCAGATTCTGGATGTGATCTCTCTTGTCTTCACTCCTAGTTTGTGCCACAGCTACAAGAGAAACTTATGTTTTTGGTACTGTGTCACAAATCTTGAACTGTTGCAAGAGAAGAGATTTTAAATGGTTTTGCAAGCAGCTTCATTCCCTTCTTTTTTGCCAAACAGATGCTGGTCTGCTAGAAATAAAACCCGCAAATTAATAGCTATTTACCATCTGTGTATTTACTTGGCATTAGGGGACTTCGTTTTATTTGCTTTGAAGTGTGTAAGACTGAGCTCTCTGACTCTAGGAGTCCTAGGCAACTTCATTTCTTCAGTGATTCTGAAATAAAGGTGTGAGATAGAAAACCTATTTCTGAGCTAAGGCAGAGTTTTGAAGTTGCATTGCTTAGTTCGTACAGGAATTATTTCTGGCTTGCTATGCTTGATAGCAGCTATACGCAGCAAAATATGACTTTTTGAATTACAGTTTTTATTTATGCAGTATTGGTACTACAGTGGGCTTTAAATTGTACTTTAGATTAAAACAATGAGCAGAGGTGGCGCATGACTAAGACTTTTATTCAATTTAGAGATAATTTGTCTCTTCCTTGTGTGTTTCATAGAGCTTGTTAGAGAAAGTAAAGGATTGCTTTTCTCTCATCCTAGTGGGGAAACTGAGGTGCGAAGAGGTTGAGTAACTTCCAAGGCTGTGCACCAAGAGCCAGGAGTGAAGTTCTCAGCCTTCTAGGCAGATAGCAGCTGACCAGTCTCCCGTGGGCTGGAGGGGTGTGTGATGGTCTCTTCCTTGTAGTTGCTTACATTGACTTTTGCCTCTAATAGTTCGTTTTTGTTTTCTTACTGTTACCAGTGCTGTCTTGCTGCTCTCCCTTTATATCTTTGTGGTTTAAGGTCAGAGCACAGTTGTATGGAAGTGTGGTATCCAGCTCTTCAGCTTGCAGATTTACAGGATATATCATAATAACTGGATAATCAGGAAAGGGTATCAAATATTTCATAATTAAATTTTTATGTTTTCCTACAGTACATTAACAATGAGACATATTTTTGAGAGTATGTGTTTTGAGATAATAAAGTAATGACAGTTGTTAGTCCAAACAATTTTGGATTAAGATGCTATTCTCCAGGTTGTGGTACAGTTTGTCTAATCAAGGTATATGGTCTCAGGCTTTTCCTCTAAAAAGGATGTTCAAGATGCCAATTCAGAAGTGGATTTTAACAGACTTTTGCTATAAATATGATAAGAGTCAGCTGTTAACTGAAAAGTAATCACTTCTTCAGGACTGCTTATTGACTCATTGACTCATCTTCACATAGATTAAACAATAATTTAGGCATTTTTATGGTACAGTGCTACCTTCTAAGTAGATATAGCTCATTTGTTGATGCCACAAGGCGTGTCATTAATGTTTTGACTTGACTGCTGACTGGTGAGTTGTGGGCATTGCATATTTTGGGTCTCTTAAAGATTGGAATAATTGTTCTTGCAGGAGATTGTTGTGCGTTGTTGCACAAACTTGTTGCTGAAGGTCAAGGAAACCTCTGTGGGCCCTTAGAAAATGCTGCTTCATAAGCCCATTTGTGCTTTGTTGTTTCAGAAAGAATGGTCATCCTGTAATGTGCGTGTAACAATTTAATAGGCCTTTTACTCATCTTGGAAACATTATTTAAAGCAAATGTTTGTTTTCTTTTTCCTGAAGAAGTTAAGAATATTGTGAAAAACCTCTATTTTATGTTTCTCTTTGGTTGGAAAAAATATTAGCTACAATATATTAGCTTCTTCTCCAGTGAACAAGTTCACTAATTAGTCTTAAGGCATCTGGTCACTGCACTTTTGAAGTATTCCTTGAAATTTCTCTCTGAGCACTATGTTTTATGCCGAGTGCTGTTTAATTTGACATGACATGGCCAACCACAAGGTTTTGTTATAAGAGAAGTGATGAATAGGATAGATACACTAAGTCTTCCTGGAAGACTGCTTGCACTATGTTTTTTAACATTTTATTAGGTAATACCTTCTAATCATGATATTCTGGCCACCATACCACTTCCCTGGTATTTTAAGGTATTAATTGGTAGTTCTGTGATATACCAGGCTATCTAGATGTGGCATTTCATGGTTTGTAAGCTACCCTTAAGGCTGAATTTTTAAATAAAAGACTCAGTCTCCAAAGGAAGCGTATAGTTTTCATCTGGGAAATAAGCAGACAGATTTTTCTTGATGATGATGATATACTGAGAGTTTAACAAGATGAGATACAACAATCTAAAAGCAGGCTTCAACATCTCAACACGACTTAATAAAATACCCCCCCCCCCCCCCCCCGCAAAAATATGTGAAATAGTGTCTGAGGTTAGGAATTGTGTTAAATGACTTGATATATGAAAGACGTGAGTGGGTTCATCAGAATATGATACATGTTGTTAAGAAAGTTATGGAATAATTGACTATGATTTAGTGAAATATATAGAAATAGGTAAACATAACCATTTTTATAGAGTTTTCTGGGGATCATTCTGGTATTATTATTCTTTTTTTCCACTCCCCAGTGAAATTTGGGTTTTGTTTTTATTTTTGTGGGTTTGATTTAATTTTTTTTGATTATAATATAAGCTGTTCAAAATGTTCCAAGCGTCATGCCTTCAAATCTTAGTATGCACTTTAGGATCAAATTAATTTAGCTCTAGGGGCTCCAAGGAGTCAGTATGGGAACAGTAGGCTCCTATCTTTTTCCCTGGTGAAATGCTTAATGAATGCACATGTCAGCAGGAAATAGAGATAGATATATATATATATCAGAAAAGCACTATGCATACAAAGATCTTACATTGTGTTAATTATTCTAATTGAGACTGGGCATTAAAAGTCAAATTAGTAGTCTTTTGCTGTGTGAATATGGAATGTGTTCTTTGTGATAGTGATTTCTGCTGGTTTATACTTCTACATTTTTTTACATTTCTTAATCATGCAGGTACATTATTTCAGAAATCCTAAAAATCTTTTTAATGGTAAATTGCAGTTGCTTTCTATCTATGGTTATTTGCTTATCATCTACAGTAATTACTAAACTGTAATACAAAGGCTCAAGCATATGAAATCATATTCTTTCCTTTGCCCTGTTTGGTATTGTTTATAGATACATTCAGGGCAGATTCTTCTAGATATTCAGAGTATTCTTTTGAAAAGAATAATTAATAAAAAGTGAATTGATTAAAAGGACATAATCTTGAAATACAGCTGCTTTTTTAATATTGAGAACAGTATTTAGAAAAAGTGTACATATTTTGCACAGAGAAACTAGAAAATATGGTCAAACTTTAAGTGTAAGTAAGAGCATGTTTTCTTCTTTAATGTCATAGATGCAGTACATCTAAGAATTGTTTGTAGCAAAAGCAGTAAAAAAATCTTTTAAACAAAAATGTAAATGAATGATACTCCGTAACACTTTCCTATTAGAAAGATGCTGTTCTTTCTTATATTATGGGCATAAAGTAGTCATTGGATTGCAGAGTAAGTACAAGATGGTGCATGTGGACCATTGTTCTAATTGAAAAAGAAGGAAAGAAAAAAAAAAGGGGCTCACAAACCTTGCTGTTAGCTACTTCTCAAAATTACTGTCACATATTTGAAATAGGTTACTAATTTCAGCAGTATCTTTACAGATGAGACCAACGATTTTAAATACCCCAGGGAATAACCATAAAATAAATGAACACCGAGACACTTCATTTTCCCTGGGTGCACTTAACAAAATTAATGAAACCAGGATGACAGCAAGAAGGAAATTCATCAAGTTTTAAATGAAGTTACCTCTTTGTCAGTCTGAGGTTTAAGCAATAATATTGTCAGAGGGAACTGTTTTTGGTGGTTTCAATGAGCCATCATTTCTTAATATAACCAGGGCAAATGTAAGCTGTGTGGGGCGGGCTTTTCATTGAGTGCTTTTGTCTTTCTGTAACTTGGATTGAGCATTTATTATACTAGTATATTTAGTACAATTTCATACCATTTCTTGATACTTAATTCATTTTAGTTTATTGACGTTCTAAACCAAAATTCAACTGCAGAATTGGAACCCTTCCTCTCAAGAAAGAAAACTGCTAAAAATTACCACATGATGTGCAGTGAACTCTAGAAGAGACTGAATAATTTGAAAGGTGCTTCAGAAAGAGAATTTCATTAAAAGCTGTAGGTTTTGTCACCTCATAATGTAAAATCTGTTGCCAAGGTGGTTCTGAGCATGTATGAGCAAATGAGAAGTTGTGTATTGGTCATGTTGCATCATTACTAATATCCATATTTTTGGTAGAAAAAGGCATTCTCTTTTTTCATTCTTGTCAGTGTTTTTTTTTTTTTTTTTTACTTTTTTTTAATTTAAACTTATTTTTCTTATTTTTGTAATGATAGAGCAGTTGAATTAGTTGCATTTTACTCAAAAATGAGAACTTTGCAAGCGAATAATATCAATACCTGGGTAGAATTTTGCAGGCTGCAATTTTAGTACCCATTTTAGATACTCCCTTGTTGATCAGATCTTGTTCTTGCTATATACCAGTTCAGTTTCATACTTTATAATGAAGATTGTAATTTCAGTACTGATTGTGCTTTTGTTCCCTTTTTTTCTTTATATCCTGTGTTGGAGATAGCTGAACACTGTAGGCACTAAGGTCAAAGGGGCATGCTTGGGGTCAAGCCATGCTGTTATTTAGAAGTGGAAAACCAATAGAAACAATAGAAAATGAGTGCTCTTATCCTTTGGTTTTGCTGCAGCATAAAGCCGGGTACCTGCCTGTTTTGCCAAACAGAAAATGTGCTTTTTTGTCACTGATAGAAGGCTGTATTGCTTGGTTTGTGAACATGAATTAAAAATAGCCATGCAAGGACTTTTTCATCGTTTTTCATGGTTGTCTTTAGTGAGCTGAATGCATCATTAACCTGTAGTACCAGGGGCATTATGTTAAAGCTTTGTTGTTAGAAGTCTCAATAGTTTGTGAGGATTCCTTTTAAACACATCCTTTTTTGTCATCACCCTTGGTGAATTTTTTTATTCTGTCTTGGTTTGAAATAAGGAAGTGTATACAACTGGCAAACCCTCTCTCCTATCAGGTATTTGTATTATTTATGTTTAATAAGGGAGATCTTTTACAATCTGTGAAATCCAACTGCTCCTTCCATGTGCATTTAAAATACATAAGAAAGCCATTATAGTAATGGATAGTTAGTCATGTGGAAGAAGTGGGCTATATTTTGTATGGTTCATGAACTTACTTATTTGTCAGTATTTACCTTTAGTCTTTGCAAGGTTACAAATGATCCTTTGTAAGCCACACAAGAAAACACTTTGTCTTCCTTAGTTCTTGGAGGTTTGGGTATGCGTGTAAAATTTTTATGTGGTTGGGTGAGACAGTTTGATAATACGTGGCTCAGCACTTCACTATCTTCCCTGAGTTCTCAGGAAAGTGAGTACTGAATTGATTGAGGGATAAATTCTTTGGCTGTGTGAGACAGAATGCCTTTTAGTAATGGAAAAGGAGGATCTTTTATATCTTAATTACATGAAAAGTATTTGCAAGGCAGAAAATGGCAGTTTCCATATGTAATTTGTGGTAAAATTTGTCATGGCTACTGATGTAGGTAAGCACATGCTTTAACACTTGCAGAACAAAAGGCAGTTGAGCAAATGGGACTGGAAGGCTTTTTCAGGTTTTATTCGTGCTGAGGAACTGTCGGATTCTCATTTCCTGTAGTTCTCGGTAGCTGTGTCTTTACTCCCTGGGAAGACAATATGGGGGAGTGCAGGGAGCCTGTTGCATCCTGGACTGAGTGGTGCAGTTGGCCATATCTATTCTGTGTTGCATACCACCCAGACCTCCTCTTTGAGGGTCCTTTTAAGTCTGCTTGATGCTGGCAGATAATCTTTTATCTGTATGGTTGGTTTGTTTCTTCTGTAAACCAAAATAAAAGAAAGCTGAGTCTCAAACATAATTCTGATTGTCATAGCATGACTGTAAGAGGAGAGTGATATGTATGGGGGTGCTTTGAAGGTGCATGTGTTTCTGGGTAATGTTGAAGGCTGGCTTGGATGACTGAAACCAAGATGTTTGTATCAGAGACCATGCAGCAAATGATCCTGAGAGCTCTGTCTAGATCTCCCTTCAGAAGAGATTCAGAAACTGGGAGACTTTAGGAGGGGTCATGGGTGAAGTAGTTTTAGTTCAGCAATGGTTATCAGGAGAAATAGGCCCTGGGCAAATAAACAAAATGATGCAAATTGACAGCATGGTTGCACTTGAAAAACCTTTTCTGCTGTCACTGTTTCCTCTGTGAAAGAAGGGAAAAAAGCCGCAAGACGTTGCAGTGGGATCTTTTGAAGAGGTGTGTGAATGTCCTGACTTGCCCTCAGCTTTTCAGGTTTAATTTGCATTGGTTGCTTCAGTTAGGGGAGGAGGGACTGGGCTTAAAGGTTATTTTTTAATAATATTTTCAGGATGAAATAAAGCCCTTAAGTTCAAAAGATCAAATATTTTGCCTCAGTTCTGAAGTAATGTCAAATTCTTCAGCCATACTCTTCCCCCATTCTGTTTTTCTCTCAAAGTCCCTCACAGCAGGACCTAAATGTTCCCAGTCATCTGCCTATGTTCCTTTTCTTTTTGTGTATAACAAAAGAAGTTGGCTGAACAGTTCTCTTTTCAGCATGTAAGTTCTTCACCTGGAACATTGCAGGTTCTAAAGCCTGCAATTCCAGTCATACTTGATTGTAATAACCCACACAAAATATTGGAATACCCCACACAAAAGCTTTTGGTGCCCTTCAAAGGTTCCACATTTATTCTGGATTATTTTGAGCAGTCTTTTGTTCTTCTGTGTTAAAGCTTGACAAACTATAGTGCCTTTACTGTGTTCTACAAAAATCTGGGGTATTCTCTGCTCTCCCAGTGCTTGAAATTGCTATGAATGCGATTTCCTATTAAGAACATTATGTTGGCCTTCTGATTCCTTCAGCTGTTCCTTCAGTGACCCTGGGCTACTCCTGCAAAGGCCAGTTTTCTTTCTAAGGCAATTTGGTAACTAACTTTTGTTTTTCTTGTGAAAGCAATAGTGAGTTACCGGAGCCTTTCTCTGATTTGGGAATACTTGAAACTATGGACCCAGTTTCAATTCCAGTGCAGACAATAGGAGTTTTGGTGGGCTTTGGCACCAACTTAAAGAGGAGCCAAATTGGACCAAATTTTTCTGCTACCAGGCTCAATTAGTTAATGATGAAACTGAAAAGAAAATGTGTTAGGTCTTGTAAGAAGATGTTAGATGTTGTTGAAATAAAAGAAATGCATAATTTTTCTACCTTTTAAATAAAAGTTAAACTTTTTCTTAGTCATCCTTGGCTTTTCATCCGCATTCAGGTCTTGAGTCTGACTGGTTAAAGCATGAAAACTGTGTTTGTTGCTTTCACGACTGAATGTTTGTTCCGTGATCTTAGATCTGTTTTTTCATACTTTCCTGAAAAAAAATTGGTTGTAAAAGCAGGTTTCATGAACTGTCCCCTGAAGTCTTCATTTAAAAACAAGCTGCAATGACAGCCATGTTTGTTTATGATGTCTGCTGCTTTTTGAACAGGTGAGCAAAAGTCAGCATAGATGGTCAGAAAAATAATAGATTTATTTTCGTGTGTGTGTATGGAAATTGGAGGGGTGTTGGTGAGATTAAGATGTTTGGGGAGAGGAATATATAAAATCTCAGAAGGAAAGAAGTTTCTCAATACTTTGTTTCTTTTGCTATAAATATTTTTTTGCAGGGATTTGTCTTGTTCGCATTTGTTCAAAATTTGTTCAAAATTTTTACTGTAGCATACAGAAACTCCAGAAGAAGGCAGAAGTCCTTCAGGAAGAGCGTTTCTGGCTTGGCATACTTTGTTGACGGGAAGGTTTGAGTGGAAGGGAATTAAACCACCTGCATTGAGTTCACTGAAAATGAATTTAGCCCAGCTTTTTATTACAGATTTCTCTCTTTTTTTTTGGCTTGTTGCTCAGAATGTCATCTATCTAAGCCCATGACATTTTTGATTTTCTTGATTTTTTTTTTTTAAATTTTAATTTTACTCTTTGTCCATGAGTGTATATGGAAGTATATGAGTATACAGAATGTATACCTCATATATGCTCCTATTTCTATATAAGTATACAGAAATACTGCTGTTGCTGTATGTGACATACATGTAGTGTGCTTTTAGAACTCTCTCTCCAAGAAGATGAACCCAGAAATTTTCATTAGCAAATAATGCACCAAAAGAAACTCCAAAATTAAAGGCGTAAGTGGAATTCTCTTCAGTATTGTTTAATCCTACCATGTGTCTTCTCTTGATGATGCAAAACAGCTACATTTTTACGTGCCTTCTGTCAGTGGATTGATGTAACTCTTTTGAAATGCACAAAGTTTCCTCTGCCTTTGCCTGTAGTGGATTAAGGTTCTTTATCTTAATATGCTTTTATTTCTATACAAATCTTACCACGTTGAGCATAGACTTAGTATTATTATCTGCAAGAAGAACATCTGTCAGGCTGCTGCTTATTACCTAGTTTCTCAAGCTTGCTTTGATTCATATTCCTTTTCCTGCATACAGAAGGAATATGAGATAAGGAAAATCACTTTAACTATAGAAAAGTAGTGTAATTGAATTTTGAACATTGATTTCTGAGTGTACAAAAAATTAAGTGAAAGAATGTACTCAGACAGTAAATTACAGAAGCGAATGTAGGGTACTGCACACTTAAGAATCAGGTATTGGCTATGAAGTTGACTGTGCACAGAAATGTGCTTGATTTTGAATTGGTTAGGAACAGTTATGGAGGAACAAGAAACCTGATCGGCCTGATGCAGTCTTTTTTCTATTCACCACGAGTTTGCAAAAAGGAAAAAAAAAAATCATAATGCAGGGAAAAGCATGATTCTTCTTAGCTCTTGAAGTCTGAATCGGGGGGGAAACAGAAGAATGATTTCAAGGAAATTGCAGTAGTGATTGTTTTAAGTGCACACAAAGGAAGCCTTGGCTCTGTCAGGAGTGCTGCCCATTTTCAGTCTGGAAGAAGGAACTGAACATTTAATTAAACAATGCCTTTGACTCTCTCAGTTTATGCTCCAGCATTCATGATACATGTAGACTTTAGGTTATTTTCAACTGTACGCTGTTTTCTCCTGCATAAAGTTTGGGCCAGAGCTTTTGTAGAGCCATGCATTTGTTTAGTTGTAGTAGCACTTGAGCACACCCATGAAACATCAAAGTACTCTGCTAACAGCCTAGGAAAGCTACCTCTGCCCCAGAGGGATCTCAGCCCGGGGCTGCAGCAGTATACCAGTGAGCAAATCCACAAGTGTGGGAGGAATGCTGGTTGGGATGGAGGAGAAGAGGCCAAGCTGTCAGTTCAGGAAGTATTGTCTCAAATAGTAAAATAGCTGAATAGCTGATTAAGTCTTGGGTTGTTTCTCTGGTGGTATAAATTTGCAGAATTCTGCTGTGAGTAAATTGCACCATGTGTCTGCCCCAGATTATAAGTGCATATTATGGATAGCTCTGGAGTGATGTGTATCCAGTTCTTGCATGGATGTAATGATTTTGAGTAAGGGTGCCCTGTTTCATAATAAATAAATAAATAAATAAATTGTAAAGGTAAACCAGCATGGAAGCAGTTTATGGCAATAGAAATAATTTTGTACTTCCCTAGCTTAACCCTTTCTTCAGTGACAATGATAGTAGGTTAGCATTAGCAGCTTGTTTGCATTTGCCTGGAATAGGCTGGGAGGGAGATACCCTGTAGTTCCAGGAGCAGTGTAAATTGAAGGAGGTTTCTAGGCAAGCCTGGAGATTTTAAGCATCTCTGACAAAAAGCTGCAAAGGTAGCTCATCTGCCAAAGGCTAGCAGGTAACCCCACAGTAAGTACTGACCTTATGAAAACACAGAACCCACAGTCTATGAAACGCATTTAATCAATCCATCAGCCCTGCCAGCCCATCAGACCCCCAACCTCAGGATTTTCTCTGCATGCAGAAATTGTGTTTCTGACTAACTGGATGTGCTTTCATGTGGAAAAAAAATGCAACCCCCCTGTAGTCTGTTTGTCTACACGTTATGCTAGTGCTCATGTTATATAGGCTACTGTCCTGTGTTCAGCTGTAGCGGTCATTTACTTAGCAAGAACTGAAAACATCGGCGTTATCAGCATTGTTCCCAGGCTGAAAGTCAAAAACACAGCACTGCACCAGCTACTAAGAAGGAGAAAAATGACTGCTATAGGTGAACCCAGGACAGCTACTCACTTCTGGGGAAAAAAGTGTTCATAGACTGCTTTGGGTTGGAAGAGACCTTAAAGATTATCCAGTTCCCACCGCCTGCTTTGGGCAGGGACACCTTCCACTAGACCAGGTTGCTTAAAGCCCCAACCATCCTGGCCTTGAACACTGCCAGGAATGGGGCAGCCACAATTTCTCTAGACAATGTTGGAAACATGTATATTGGAACATACATATACATATATATATATGTTTGAGGTGCTTTACCTTTCAGGTATATATATCTGTCTATGCTAAGGATTAGAGCAGAAAAAAATATGTGAAATAACAGACTTGTTTGAACCCTGGTTGAATAGATGATTTTTGTGATTTTTTTTTTTCCCCTGCTTAATCTACTTCACTTAGATAGAAGGCTGGATCTGCTTGAAAGATTTTTTGTTATCTTGAACAAAGGTTTGTTCTAGTTTTGGGGTCTTGCTTCAACTGGCAGTTATATATTCCAGTGACAGTTGATTAAGCCTAAGTAAGTAAGTGGTTACACACTGACTTGACAAGTTACACACCCGACAAGTTACACACCTGACAAGTAGTCAAGTCACACACATCCTGGTACAAGAGAAAAAACCTCAAACTATCCTTTGATTAACTCAAATGTCTTCTAAGCAATAATGTATCAAAGCAAACAAAATTCAAATCAAACCAGAAAAAAAATGCTGCATATGAAAAAAGAGAATTTGGAAGAATCTGATCTTAGTGAGGAAGATCCCGTCGATGTCAATGGCGATTGTATCATATAATTGTAGGAAGGATTGGAATTGTGCTGAAAGGATACAGGCTTGATAGTTGTTTTCAAAAATATTCTGATGATTGAAAAGGACTCTTTCAAAAGTCTTTTCTGCAAATTGTGCTTGGCACTTGGGTAATTCTGAAAAACTGTCTCAAGGCCTGAAGTACCAGTTACAGAGTAAATATCAATTTAACAGTATCACCTATATTGAGTTGCCTTTATGATGCCTGGTGTATGAGAGCTAGACCCATGAGCTGAAACTGGGAAGCAGCATCTTAGCATTACGAGTTGTCATTTTCTTACTCAGTACCAGAAACATTGAAATATTTTATGCTGTTCAGTTTGTATTTTTAATAATCAAACAATCCCAGATAATTAAAGGTGGATTTAACAGTTTTAAGGAACAGCTGCTGCTGACACAAATAAATGTTTGCCCCTAAGCAATACTGTAATTCTTCACATAGGTGCATATTAAAACTGCAGTTTTAAAGGTTTGACTGTCACAGAGTCATTTATGTAGTAGTATAGAGCTGAACGTTCTGTAGCTCAGATAGGTGTGCTACCCTACTAATATCAAGTTCTGGGACTAAAGAATCTAAATCTTTCACTTGCATGCAGTATTTGTAGTCTCTGCTGGTTCTTGCAAGTTTCTATGTGAAGGTTTGGGCAAATGATCAGGCTGGTAAGTGTTTAGCTGTGTTAGCTATCAGCGTGCATGAACAGCAATTATTTAGTAATTCTTTTTAGTATGGGTTGCAGTAAGAGGATTTAGTTGCATTACCTTTTATTTGCTGTTGGCCAGGAGCCTGCGCAGGTTGTGGTAGTGGTAGTTCAGCTTACATCGGTATCTTCAAGGGTCTCTGATTTCTCTGTAAGGCTTCAAATATGCAATGCTACAGTCTGAGTCTTGCAGTGGATTTCACATTGGTGTTTTTGTCAATGCAAAGTCTTGGAATTTCTTTCTTGCTTTAATTTTAAATAATTGAAACTTTCTGTTGTCATGGTTGCAGTGAGGCACTCAAAAGCATGAACCCTGCTGACTTCTAAAAGCAGTAAGCCTGCATATTTCTGTGAGGAAGCTCAGAATTAAAGCAAGTGTTAGGATTTTTTAATTAATTCCCTCCCCCCCCCCCCCCCCCCCCCCCCGAAGGTATAGTCATAATTTGTCAATGGCTAGGATTGCTCCTGTAGAGTGACGATAGAAGGGAATTAGATGAATAGGCTATATAGTCAATTTATAGTTAATTACATTACATGAGGGGATGGTCGCAAACGTGGTTCATTCTTTACAGATTCTTTTGGTCTGATCTCTGAAAATCTCAACTGAAGGAGCCTCACAGGAGCTCAGCTGCAGTCCTTTGTTACTCTTCTAGTTAGAAAGCTTTCCCTGACATCTAGCCAGCGTCACTTTTGTATTTACTTAAGCTACTTTAATTTTTTCCTAACTTCTCTGCGTCTATGCATAGAGTACATTTGATCCTGAATCTTTTTTAAAATGCTTTTTCATACCATGTTAGGAGACTTGATGCTAAGAAATGCTGGAAGCTTTGACTTTGGGCAAGTACAGGTGCTCAGGCAGTCGGCAGGCGCCCAAGCTGAGAGAGGTTATACATGTGTGGGGCATGAGGTATGTTATTATAGTCTTCCACTATCTTCTCATATTCATGTGCCTAGGGAAAATACCAGGACTGGCTTTCTTTAACTCCTGTCCAGACTTTTTGAGCATCCCTATTAAACTTCATGGGTTTTTTTTTTCTCTGCAGTGTGTCCTCCCTGAAATCCTGCTTTGGAAGTTCTCTTTTGTCTTTCTTGGATAATTCTTCTCATTCTGTTATTTCCTCCCTTAGCCTTCCTAACCCTTTCTTAACCTTCTTAGTCTTCCCTCACCTTCCTTTGTTTGTTTTTTTTCCTAGCCTGGTAAGTGAGAGAGAGATGGAGGCTTCCCAGCAAGCAGATGACACCATATACCTTGCACTGACAAAAATACGAAAGAAAAAGAAAAACTTTCAGCAGCAGTTTCATCCATGGGTAGAAGCTTGTGCATAGGTTCCCTTTTTCACTGTGTGAAGCAAATCAACTAATTTTGTTAGCACATCTTGAACAGCATATACTTTTATGCTCCTGTATGGATACTCTTGCTTGAGAGGCTGACCAGCAGTGGTCTTTAGGCAGCTGCCTCTGAGGATTATTGTTCCGCTGTGTTTTTTTGAGAGTCACCACGCAGAGAGGACTTAACCTCGGGACTTCGCAGAAGTCTTTGTTAGCTTCTCCCTCCCCTGCACCAAACCACAGTACACTCTCTGAATGTGTATAATTGCTTCTGCACTTCATGTTGGATTGTCTTTCTGCTTCATGTTGGCTGTCCCTGGAACTATTTGCTTGGCAGAATGTTGCCCATTCCAAGAGAGCTTTAAACTGAGCCAGGCTGGCATCCAGCAGATATCCAGAATATGTGATATGAAACAGTATTCTGAAGAAGATGACGAAGGGACTGAAAGCTGGTAAGATTGGTCTGCTAGCCAAAGGCTTGAGATAGTATGGAAATGAGCAGAGTGCAGTTCTTAGTTCTGCCAGTCTCACCCCCTTGGGAGGGTCTGGTCTTCAAGTCTTTCCATGTAAAAAATTGTATTTCCTATCCCACTCCCCCCGCCCCCTTTTTCTTTTCTCATTTTGTTTCATTATTTTGATGAAGTTTTGGGAGTTAGGGACTCATAGATGTAGTTTTTTACAAGCCCTGCCACAGATAACTACAGTATTTTGTCAGTCTCTCTGTGTCTTGTCTCTAAATGATGATGATGATAATAGAGCAGAAGGGGCAAGTGATGCGAGGGGAAATGAGCGCTGCGATGTGAAATAGCTACTCCATATTTTAATTAAAGTTGATCTTATCAGATATAAGTCCTTCTATGAGATACAAATTCTCATACACTTCTTTGTTAGAAAATCAGAGAGGACCTTGAAGGCTGAAAGTGTGTTGAAGCAAGAATCTGGGGTTTTATTTAACCTCAAAGAGCAGGAGTTGACTTAAAGCAAACCCACAAAATAGAAGCATACCAAAAAAAAAAAAAAAGGCAAACAAGCGTCACCACCAGCTCTGCCAACTTCCTCACCCCTCTCCCCTTAAAAAAAAATGCCTGTGGCCGTAGACAGATTTTCTGCAGATTTAGTTTTTCAGTTTGTTTGCTTAATTTTATACATCTGATTTTTTGACATCTCCATGACACTGTTGCCTCTTGTGTCCCTTCCCGTTTTTAAAAGTTTGTATGAATTCACTTCCCAAAGGTAAATCCCATGATTTTGGCAGATTTTAGAAAACTCATGATTTCTAGAAGAGCCCTCTGCTTTCAGGAAGTTCCTCGAAGTGGACTCATGTCTTCCCATAGCCAAATTGGAATTTGGTCTCAGGCTTTGAAGGGCCTGAATGTGTAGTGGCTTCTTATTAGGCAGTTTTCATGTTTCATATTTGAAAAGTTCTGCAGTGTCTGTGGTTGTGTTCTTTAACATTAGGCTGAATCTGAAAGCAGTATTAACTACTTTTCTTACCAACTGCAGGTTGGTTTTGTGCAGGCACAAAATTGCAGAAGCGGAAAAAGGGTGTGGAAGCAATATTTTTCAGTGTTGTTCCACGGGGTTCAGTTTTATGTTAAAAATTTTGTAGAACTTTAGAGCAACAGTTTGTGTTTGTCACCGATTTGTCTCTTGGCTTGCTGAGATGCTTGTCTTCAGAGACATTGTAGATGTTTTTCTATCGTCTGGCAGCTTCTTCTGGGATCCAGAAATCCTGAGTGCAGTAGAAACAGAAATAACGCAACAGAGGTAATATACCCTTGCATTCATGCTTCTTCCCTCCTTGACTTGCTAGTATTTGTCCCTGTGGCTGCAGAGGTGGCAAGGACAGGAGGTACACTACAAAGGTCTTTGTAAAACTATTAATGCTTGACCAAATTGAGAAGAAAAAGGTTTGTTATTAAGAGAGTATGTATTCCTTGAACTCTATCCTAAGTACAGCTGCATGTTTCTCCTCTTCTGACTTGTCCCAGTCCTATCTAATGTAGCCTGAGGTCTACTTTAATTTACTCCTGTTGGCTGTGATTCCCGAGGAGTCATATGCTACCTGGCTATGGCTAGAACAGGGTTTATTCCAGCTGCTCCCTTTCCTCACCTTCAGAATGAGCTGTGGGACCTGGACCCCCTGGATCACAGCACACCAAGTTGCCCCAAAGTAGTGTCAGCTTGTTCACAAAGTTATTTTTCATTCTTTCTCTAGAAATTATCATCAGTAAATTTGCTATCCATTAGTACTATAGTGTCAAAATGGAGGAATTATGCTGATCCATTTTTGATAAAGTAATTGTTTTAATTGGTATTATATTGAAACTCCCTGCTAGATTGTGCAGTATTTGGCAAAAACCCTATAAAATATGAATTTTCTGAGTTTATGAAAGGGCAGACTAAGCTTTCCTAGAAAACAGACTCAAACATTTTACTAACATATACAGAATTATTGAATTGTGTCCCTATTTCTTAAATATTACTCCCTTTGATATGGCAAGTTCAGTATTTTGCTTGGTGGGCAGTTTAGAGTGGAGTTACAGTAAAGCCTTGGCGGTTTGTAATAAGGTTTAGGCTAAATGGTGGCTGCTCAGTCATGTTAGATTATTTTTTCCCCATTTTACATTTTGAGGAATTAGTATCTTGTGTAAGTCCAGTGCTAGTTGTTGATAGTGTTATTTCCTAATCAGATGTGTTAGAAGTAGCAATTCTTGATAAATAAGCAAGTGAAGCACTGCTCTGTGTGTATGTGTGGTTTATATACGTGTGTGTATATATGTAAGCTTATATATATTATATATTATTATATATTATGTATTATGTATAAAGAGTATATAATATTATAAAAGTATAGACAGTTTATATAATTACAAATCTTTACCTACCTCCCTAAAAAACAATCGAAAGGCTGGAGCTCTTTTCCATGAGACTGATGGCAGAGAGGCTCAGTGTGCTGAAGGACTGCTGAACTGTTGTAGCTCATGGCAGGGGGGTTGAAACTAGATGATCTTAAGGTCCTTTCCAACCCTAACTATTCTATTATTCTGTGTGCCATTCCTAAAAGCCTGGAAAAGGTTTTTGAACCCCTTATAAAGGACGCTCACTACTTCTGTGTGAGTTAGGTGATGATGGGATGAAAGTTACAGATGTGTTGTTCCTGTAAAATGTGGAATTAGTCTTCTTTGCGGATGGACGACATGGTTTAGTGCGAGGTGCCCCTGCCCATGGCAGGGGGGTTGGAACTAGATGATCTTCAGGTCCTTTCCAACCCTAACTATTCTATGATTCTGTGATTCTGTGCTGTGAATTTAAAGAATTGGAATTCTATTTTTGTATTTGTAGCTTAGTTAAATGTGGCATTCAGTGTTGTGACAACCCAGTGAGTTACCAAAAGAAAACCTCACCTTCCACAACTTCTGGCTTTATTTTCCACTTCTCTACTGTGTGCATGAGAGCATGTTTGTGAATAGCTCCTTGCATTTTTCTTTTGCTTGTCTATTTAGTGGGCTGAGTTAGATGCACAATTGCTTTGTCAATGGAAATTTTTCTACTGATTTCAAAAGGCTGAGGGTTAGACTGTTGTCATTGTCTCCTTTATTGAAAAAGACCTTTGATAACCTTGACAGGGGCATAGAAAAAAATGTGTAGGTGTAGTTTTCTCAAAAGAAATTTAAAAAACTCTGTTTGCATTATGTAAATAGTGCTGTAGCAGAATTACAATTGGTGGAAAAAGGTTCAAAACATGAGTGTTCACTAGGGTAATTTAATTTTAGATGCAATTGTGCATGTAATGCGTACCATAAGGATTGCTTCATGTGTTAATCTTCTTTGTCAAGAGACAAAGAGGATTTTCATTTCACATGAAAAAACAGTATTTTTATAAAAAAAGTGATATAATATTATGTGACTTCATGAATTCACATTTTTAGCCATCTAAATGCTAAAAGTAGTGCATTGTTTCATATTTTCTGCTATCTTTTCCAGGATAATAACAGGATTTTCAGGTACAGTTTTTAAGTGTTAGTGGCATATATAATATCTTTGTACATTTCCATTTACTGTGCATTCAACTTGTAAGCTGAATAGGTTGTAAATGTTTTGGAACAGATCTTTTGTATGGTTTGTTTTCTGTATATGTTTTATCTGGGATTTTTTTACATTGGTTTCTTCTCCAGTGTTTTTTCTTTGGAGCCTTTCTTTTCCAATTCAGCTACTGGCTGTTTTAAAATGTCGTTAATCATTCTCCTCCTATTGCTTGCATTGGATCCTAGATATGATTCTAGCTATGTAGTGTTGACATTGAGATGCATTTCCTGGTATTTCTGTGTATGACATGATAAAACAACGTATTCGGGAAATCAGGTCATTGGAGGCAGAGTTGCTTGCCCCAGTGGCTAAACCTTCACAGTAGTAGGGGCATGAAATCTCCCTGGAAGCAAAGAACTCATTTGTTTTTGTTTATCTGAATGATGTTTACAATGCATTGCCTGCGTAGGCCAGGTATGTTTTTGTGGTTGGTTTGTGTACAGCAGTGTATTCTGGATAAAAGTGGGACCAGATTGGGAAGCCTTTGGATATGATCTGAATATTCTCAAAGTTTCTGAGTTTCTGTTAGTATAGCGTTTAGAAGTGGGTATATAGCTGTTCCCTGATCTGAAATAGTTCAGGGGCTTGTGAAGAAGATAGCAGTATTATAGTTCCTGATTCATGACAGGTTTTGTGGAGCGTCACAGTGGAAGTAATCTGTCTTGACATGACTGCAGGGTGCCAGTCTTGGCTTGATAAAGTCAGGTACGCTTCTGATGGTGTCACAGATGAGCACAGTCCTGGCTAGTTTTAAAGTGAATAAGCAACAAATCTTACAAGCACATCTGGGCCTGTTTCAGAGAATTCTGTAGCTTATGCAGCAGCAAGCCATGGAGAAGGTAGGGACTGGGGAAGGCATGGGATTTTTGCCTCATAGATGAGGAACAGTATGATGGGAATATAAAGCAAATCCAGTTGTATGCTGTATAATTCTGTAATTGGACTTACATGCAGTACCCAACAGGAAGTAAAAATTATGCTTTTAAAACCAGTTAGGGATAAACTGCGCAATAAATTGATGCCTGACAGGCTCTTTTCTGTGCTTTTCCTTATGCAGTGCATTTTGGTTGCTGCTGGGTTCCTAGTTTATCCTCCTCTCTTCTTATCTTTTTACTTTTATTCTGATTTTATTAGGTATTGTGAGTATATGGGGTTTTTTGTTTCTGTCTGCTTGGTTGCTTGTACGTGCTAGTTACGTATAGTCTTTCTTACTGCATTGTGTATGATCAGATGATGGTTCCACCAAGCCAACAATTTAACAACTGGAATCTCTCAACAGTGTAAGCATGGGAGAAGAGAGCACAGGGGACGTGCAAAGCTCATGTCCTGCTTCCTGAAGACAGACATTTGTGCTGCTCCCTTCATTAGTCAGGAGAAGGCAGACCTAGACAAAGTGCTTATTTCACATGTAGCACGGTGTGCAGTTGGAAAAAGAAAGGTGCTGTCGTACCTGTCACTTTGGCTCTTTCTGCTTTTTTGCTCTGCCTCCATTTAATATGTCTGTGGCTTTCTCCTTCCTGATCGCAGTTTCAGGGACACTCATTCTTCCAGTTGGTACCTGTGTTCTTTCAGATTTGTAGCAGGGATAAAAACCACTTGCTTTCAGAAAACAGGCTGCAGGGTTGAAATCTTTATTTTGTTGCTCAACTGTGTTGAAAGTAAACTGCTAGGTGTTACGTTGCTTATCGGTGCATGAAGCCTAATGCATGACTGCTTTCGGTACAGCTTGAGATCTTTTGGTATCAGGCATGTGGCTTTCAAGCAAGAAGCAAATATTGCAAATTTCTCTCCTTGGTAGAGAAAATTTATAGAGTTAAGGGAAATCTTCATTTTAGTCTTTTCATAATGAGTCCTTGTCTGCTATTAAACATCACATAAGAGTCATCAATGAACAGGCTTGGTTGAAAAAGGGCTAATATTGGGTGTGTTGGTGCCATAGGTAGGGCTTCCCAGCTAAGAGTCTCACTAGCCAGGTGTGTGCATGTGAGTTGTATAGCCATGCCTGTATCTCAGAGTGAAAGTGGGATGGTTGGTTTGTGGCATGGCAGTGTTCAGAATTGTTTGGAAGGAGCTTACAGCTGATGGGAATTAACAAAGCCATCCCTTTTAATAAATGCAATTAGCATTTGTACAATTGGTTTCCATCATTTTTAAAAAATAAATCCAATAAATCCATCCTCCTCCTGGTTGTTTACTTCTTTTTGAGGAGGGGAACTGAGGGGCAATTTTTAAGTATCTTGTATCTGCTCTTTGGTGTAGATTAAATCAGTTATGCCAAGTTAAGTTGCATGTGTGTCTTGCATATGTAAGTTAGTGTGACACTTTAAAAGCTCAGACTACTTTATTTCCCACTTACGAAGGTAACTGTGAACATGGAGTTTGTGGGGTCTGGTGTAATGTAGATAAATGTGATTGTAAAACATATAGAAACCTGACAGAGAGGGTGAAGTCTGAAAAAATCTGCTTAGAAATTGCTTGTTTGTTTCAGCTAAAGAATTTTGTAATTATTTACATTCTTAAAAAAGCAGCATCCACAAGAAGAAAATACAGTGTTTTTTTTTTTTTTTTTAATGGCAGATTGTGTCAAATTGAAGTGAATCTTCCCCATCACTGTAAAGAAAAGGGATTTTGTTTCTGCTTTAAGTGCTAATTACAGTGCAGTTTCAAATTTGGAGCAATCATTATATACCCATCCTTTAGCTCATTTTTGCTGGCTTATATATTTCCATAAATTTGCAGAGCCAACTGTGACAGAGCAGCCTGTCAGGTGAAAGAACCCCAAGAAAGCTAATTGCTTAAAAATTGACATTCATCTTCTTTCAAACAAAATGTGTTAGAATATTCCTTTACAGGATGCTGATATACTTGTAGACAGCATACATCCTTCATCGGAACTGTGATCTCTAAGTACAATAAGTACATCCTTTACTTTAGAGTGGCATTGTGTTAGCAGTCCTGACCCAGAAACCATGCTGTCTTCATTCACTAGTGATAATTTAAATACAGGCAGTACTGCCTCTCCAGTAATATGTGCTCAAGTTTTAGAAGACAGTGATGAGAATGTAAGCTTTCAAATTAAGAATTAAATTAAGTATCATCGTTAGGTTGCTTGACATGTTTATTATTGTCATTTTTTTTTTGTTTGTTTGTTTTTAAATTATGCTTAGTGTAATTATATGTGGATATCTTTCATCCATTGGGCCTTAATCTCCCTTTTGTTGTTAAAAAGCTATCTGTCAGATATCTTCATTGTGTTGATACTGAGAGACACTGACCAAGTCACCCCTTTAATCTCTTTCTGAGAGACCGAATGTCATTTTTCTTTTGCTGTTTTCCAAACGACAAGCTCTTTGTTGTTTCTGTGTTTTTTAGGCTGTGGTCTGAACCTTTTTTATTTCTTGAAGAATAGATGCAAAGAGCTTGCTATTACTCACATATACTCACTAGAATTAAATGAAAGTAGTGCTGCCTTCCTACCCAGATATTTCTCTGTTTATAGGGCTGTTGCATTTTCCCTCTATCCCTACTTTAGAACTGTATCACTGTGATCACACATTCAGTTGCTTATTCATGGTGATACCTAAGTCCTGTTCAGAGCTACAGCTATTCAGGACACAAACCTTACTTCATAAAATTGTCATCATTTTGTTGATGTTGCCCTTTGCATTTGTTAGAATGCATACTTTCAGAAGAGTCTGTCTTGCCAAGTGACTCAGGTTATTTTCTCAAATAACTGGCTTACCTCATTATTTCTCACTTTAGTAGTTTTTGGGATACCTACAAGTATTAATAGGGTAGTTTCATATTATCTGACAGGTCATAGATAAAATATTGCAAATCTCTGCCTGAATCTGGAAGACAGTACTGAAAACTATGTTTTGGGGTCTGTAATTCACCCTATTTTAATATAATTTAATTACTGTTTTTTTTTTATAGTGTTACTTTTTAACACTGGCTTTGGTAGATTTACTTCTTATAACTACTAGAGTTTTCCAGTAAAGTGTTGTAATTACAACAGGCTCCTAATTTTGAGTGTGCCTATCATAATGCCCATTTATTTTTTACAAAGGAAATTGCTGATTTTAATTTTTTTCACTTGACTATGGTTAACTGTGTTGGGGAAAGAAATGTTGCATGTGAAACTTCTGGTGCTAGAGCTGAAATACTTTGAAACCTCTAAAGAAATCTTTCCCCCTCCCAACATCCAGAATTACTTCATTACTGAGCCATATCATTGGACTACCAGAGGTTTATTCTGTTACCTGTTTACACAACTGTATTGCGGTTACAGAGCAAGGTTTTTGTAGTGGGGGTCTGCAGAGGTGGCATCTGTGAGAGGAGGAGAGGAAAAGTTGAAAGGGAGTGTAAGAGAGGAGCTGTTGTGGGCTGATCACAACCCCTGTTCCATATCCCTCTGCACTGCCTGGGGAGGGGAGGAGGTAGACGAGTTGGAAATAAATTTGAGCCTGGGAAGAATGGGAAAAGGGGTCTTAAGTTTTGTCTGTTTCTCACCATCCTACTGTTATTTTTAATTGGCAATAAAGTCAATATTTTTTCATAGAATCACAGACTGGTTTTGGTTGGAAGGGACCTTAAAGTTTATCCAGTTCCAATCCCCTGCCATGGGCAGGGAAACCTTCCACTAGATCAGGTTGGTCAAAGACCTGGCCTTGAGTACTGCCAGGGATGGGGCAGCCACAGCTTCTCTGGGCAGCCTGTGCCAGTGTCTCACTACCCTCATATTTAAGAATTTCTTCCTAATGTCTAATCTTCATTTCACTCTGCCACTTAAAGCCATTCCCCCTTGTCCTATCAGTACGGGCCCTTGTAAAATGTCTCTTTCTAGATTTCTTCTAGGCCCTGTTTAGCTGCTGGAAGGCTGTTATGAAGTGTCCCCTGAGCCTTCTCTTCTCCAGGCTGAACAAGCCCAGCTCTCTCGATCTGTCTTCATAGGAAAGGTGCTCCAGCCCTCTGATCATCTTTGTGGTCTTCCTCTGGACTTGCTCAAGCACGTCCACATCACTCTTGTGTTGGAGGCCTCAGAGCTGAACACAGTACTGAAGGTGGGGTGTGATGAGGGTAGAGTCTCCTCCTTCAACCTGTTGGTTACGGTCCTTTTGATACAGCCCAGCACACAGTTGGTTTCTGGGCTGTGAGCGCATACTGAAAATGGCCCATGTTGAGCTTCTCATCATTCAATTTCATTCTCCACCCAGCCTGTATTTATGCTTAGGATTGTTCCAACTCAGGTTCAGGACCTTGCGCTTGCCCTTATTAAACTTCTTGTGGCTGGTACTGGCCCACCTCTTCAGCCTGTCAAGGTCCCTCTGGATGACATTTCCCTCCAGCATGTCGGCTGCTCCATGCAGCTTGGTGTCATTGGCATACTTGCTGAGGGTGCATGAATCTCACTGTCCATGTCACCGAGAATGCTGTTGAAAAGCACCAGTCACAATTCCCTGAGGAACACCACTTGTCGCTGATCTCCACGTGGACATCGAGCTGTTGACCTCAACTCCTTGAGTGCAACCATCCAGCCAGTTCCTTACTGACCATTTGGGTAAGGAAGTGGTCCATCTTGTCAAATCCCTCCCTCTCCAGTTTATAGGCAAGGGTGCTGTGCAGGACAATGTCAAATGCTTTGCATGAGTCCAGATAGATGATGTCATTCACTCTTCCCTTATCCATCAACACCGTGGCCCCATTGTATAAGGCCATCAGATTTGTCAAGCAAGATTTGCCCTTAGTGAAGCCATGTTGGCTATTACCAGCCAACCCCTTATTTAACATGTGCCTTAGCATAGTTTCAAGGAGGATCTGCTCCATAATCTTGCTGGATACTAATGTGAGACTGACTGGCGTATAGTTCCCTGGGTCTTCCTTTTTTAGCTTTTTAAAAATGGGGGTTATGTTTTTACCTCTTCTAGTCAGTGAGAACTTCATTAGACTTTTCCGCAAGTTGAGTCTGTTTTGCCCATGACAGTAACTGATGAGCGATCTCTCTGTCCTTGACCTATGAGCTTTTAATCTTATTTTCTGCTTCTGTCTTGTTTAGGGGGAGTGGGAGCAGTTGGGTGGGCATCTCACAGCCAACCAAGTCAACCAATCACAGCAATAAAGATTTTTGACAGAAAATGTTAGCAGTCTTATTTTCTTGAATTAGAACAGTAGTATATTATTGTGAGGGGTTACAATAATGCTGCTCATATTAATGAATAACAGTATTGGATTGTCGTGGTTTAAGCCCAGCCAGCAATCCAGAACCATGCAGCCGTTAGCTCACTCCCCCCCTTCCTCCCCCCACTCCCGAGGGATGAGGAGGAGAATGGAAAGAATGTAACTCCCATGGGTTGAGATAAGAGCAAGCCAGTAGCTAAGGTATAACACAAACCACTACTGCTACCACCAATAATAATAATGATAAGGGAAATAACAAGGGAAGAGAATACAATGGCTCACCACCTTCCGACCAATACCCAGCCTGACCCGAGCAGCGATCTAACCCTTCTGGGTAACTGCCCCCAGTTTATATACTGGGCATGACATGCTGTGGTATGGAATACCTCTTTGGTTAGTTTGGGTCAGGTGTCCTGTCTCTGCTTCCTTCCAGCTTCCCCTCCTCCCTGGCAGAGCATGAGGCTCAGAAAGTCCTTGGTCAGAGTAAACATTACTAAGCAGTAACTAAAAACATCGGTGTTACCAGTGCTGTTAACGGGCTGAAAGTCAAAAACACAGAACTGCACCAGCTACTGAGAAGGAGAAAAATGACTGCTACTGCTGAACCCAGGACATGGATAAATGGAAATATTAAAAAAATTAAGTCATAAACATGCTTGGCAGTTGTCATCATGGACAGCCGCTCTCCCTCCCCAGTTGTAGCATTGAGTTGACAGATTTTCTTTTATTCATTGTATGTAGTCAAAAATATTTTTCTGTATGTTAAAAATGAACTAATTTTAAGAGCTATTTGTGCTTGTTTTGATAATCTTTATTTTGTCACATTTAAAATACAAATCTCCTTGGCTTGGCTGCAGAAGAAATAGCTTTTTGACACTTCTGGTAATTTCGTTTTTTTTAGGGTTTTACGTGGCATAGACTTGGTGTGAAATAAATTCTTTTTTACGTTTTTTTACTGTTGGTGCATTATAATGCTATTCTTCCTTAAGGAAAACGAAAATGAAGAAAGGAAGTGAAAATGTCAACATTTATTATTCTTAGAAGATCTTTGTAATTGTTTCTTACTGCAAGCTCTCGTAAGTGGATTTTGGAAAAGTATATGAGAAATTAATGCTGATAATGCATTACTAGTTGTTTATTTTGAAATGTGACCAACAAAAAAGTTTTAAAGCTCTTAAAGAGTAGAGGATGGGTGGTGAATTAATATATGTAAAAAATTCAGTACCTCCTAAGTTGTGTTTGTATTTATCTACTAGCACCTTGAACACTGACATGTCTGCTCTTCAAATATACCTTTTGAGATTTTGCTTTCTTCTTAATTCCGTGCCCCACATAAGCTTACTCCTTGACTAGAACTTTATTTGCTGTATTTAAAATTAACAGAAACAGATGTATCATGGGGGCTGTAAGGAGTTTGTCCTCTGTCTGCTTCATTAGTCTATCTGTAGAAGCATGTGGTTTTTTTCCAGTTCTGAACCATCTCTGTAGTTGTGGGAGCATTGAAATCACCCATTCAGCTGTGTACCCTTTACTGTCTTCTGTTGAAGCTTCTTCCTAGTACAGTCAATTTTTTCAGTGGGCTTAAAAGTAAAATGCATATGTTGAGATCTTCCAAAGTGCTACTAGTGTTCTGCTTCCAAAGTGCTACTAGTGTTCTGCTTCCAAAGTGCTACTAGTAATTTATAATGAAAAGATCTACTTTCATTATTAATGCATGGATAGAGAGTGGCAGACATGAAGACATCTCCAGGTCTTTCCATGAAATTTGTGATTCATTAAGGTGTGGAGCACACACTTGCTTATGCTCCACAAAGCAACACTTTCTTTTTGTGTTTCCTTTAACTAATACCATGTATATCATATTTAAGAGTGGACAGTGTATTTTCAAATGCTCTCCTGGAGCCTGGGCTAACATACTGACACCTAGTATTATGGGTTTGGCTTCATACACAGTCAAGATTTTGTTTCTGTTTGAGGTATTGTACTGGTTAAAGGCCAGCAAATTAGGAATGAAATTGTACTGGAGTTGATGTAATGTTTATTTTTTTCTCAAAGAAGTTGAAAGTTTCTAATTGGGATACATATTAACTGGGTCCTGGAACCTCCTGTTGTGTCCTTTTATTTCAAAAAGGTAAAATAGCCTAGGATTGCTTCACCTGTCCCTCTGAATGGATGATGCAAACACTGGCTGATGTCAAACTTGCCTGATTTTACACACTAGTCATGTAAAATTGCTCTTGCCCTGCTTGTAACAAACACCTCTGTTGCAATACTGGCATCCCACATGTCAGCAGCTCCACAGCTTCCCATGCCAAAGGCAACTGGCAGCCACTGGTGCCTGGCCATGGCCTTCTCAAGCTTGCAACAGGTTTGCTGCATTTTCCTCAGCCTCAAGGTAGTTTTGTGGCCTGCCAGGATCATAGGATCTGGATGGAGGACATGGAGGGCTCGTGCATCCTGAAATGCCACTGAGATGTGTCTGTCTTGTAGACCTTGTGGTCTGGATTTCAAAGAATTCAGGAGGTCTGAATGAGCGAAAAGCATCTGAATCCTTAGGTGTGTTATCATATTGATGAATAAGCCAAGTGTCAATAGTCCTCATTAATGCCAGTTTTCTGTATTCTTAAAACGGATTATTTGAAACATTTGGAAGTAAGTTCTGATGTTTAAAATGTGTTTCTTTTGTGAAAGCTTCCCATGGAAAATGGTGTAATTTCAACTAACAGATGACCTTCTCATCCACAGCATAATTTGTGGATTGAGACCTGATTCAGTTCTCTTGTTTTACAGAGGAATTAGACCAACACCTAATGCAACAGCTTTAAATCGAGATTTGCTGGCGTATCTGTGTGGGGTCCAATTAGCTGAATTTTCATTTCCAAAACAATGCCTGGGCTGCAGTACCACAGGTTCGGGCTGAAGTTTTGACTTAATTTATTTTATTTCTAACAGCTTTATAAAGATAAGAAAATTAAGGACCAGTAAGATATATATCCTTTCCTGTTCATGATTAACATAAATGTCTTGCATGCTAATTAATGGCACCTATTTAAATGAGTGTGTAGATGTAACCTGATGAAGATATAAGTTAGCCATCTGCCTATAAATCAGAGTTCATGAAAGAGGTTATGAAATACTATTTTATCCTGGTAGATAAGCTTGATATTTTGGTTCATGAAATTACATAAGCTTAGAATGTTTTCTTACATTCTTCTATATGAAATAGTAAATTAAGAAGGATTAAGAATGTTCTCTGAAAAGCATACAAGTATAAAGTTTTAAGGAGTAAGCTGTCTTGAAAGAAACTTTACTTTTTAATACTAATCTTACATAGTTTTGATGATACCAAGCACATTATGAGGTGTGACACTTTAAATTTGAAAGGTGGACTTTAAAATTAGTATGCTTATTACAAGTAAGAAACATGTACTGCCTTGACAACAATGACTTTTTAACAAATATGAGCTTAAAAAATAATAAAAAAAATAAATTACTTGAAAGTGTTGTTTTGGAGATGACTTTTGTACTGTGAGGATGCAATATTATCTGTGTGAGTTTTGCAGGCAGATAGCACTTGTTTCTCCCTTAGGAAAAAAAAAAAGGAAAAGAAAGAGTTCAGATGAGGGTACTTAGAATTTTGTGTTCAGCTTAGTACTTTTCAGATACTGTCTTTATTTCTATATGTAAATGAGGGATGAAGAATGAACTTATTTGATTATTTTATTAAATAAAAATTGAATTCTTTAATAAAAAAATGAAGCCTTGAACCTGCGTTCACGGAAACAGTAGTTTGGGGTAAGTACTGATGCCCCTATCCCTGGCTTTAAGGGATGTTGAAAGAAACTTCTTCCTCATACAGAAAACATTAGAAAAAATTATACAACTGTATAAAAAAATTATATATTAAAAATGTATACATTATACAGTTATGTATATAGCTGTAAAAATGCCTATAACTTAAAAATATTTAGCAAAAATTAATTTTTTAATAAAAATTGATGTATCCACAGATTTGGCTGTGAAATGCTTGAGCTATAAAGCTACAGTAAGAAAACTCTTTTAGCAGAAGTTACATGTAAAGAGGGATGTTTTTCTATATTGACAGAATGTTTCCAAAACATAGCAAATTTGTCTCTGTGATGTAGATGGCAGAACTGGCCCCAGTACCAACTACAGTTCAATGGTGAGTTCTGACATACCTGCTGTACGTAATGGTATGGCTCTTTCTAAAGTTTTGCCAGTTCATTACCAGTAATTGCTAACGATTGACAGATTGATTTCCATTTTCTGTTGTGACTAAGTTGCTTTCCTCGTAATGTATATAAGTTAATAAGTGTAAGCAAATCCAATGTTACATTGCCTTTCCAGAGGAAAGTCAAAGCATTGTTCTGTTACAATAGAGGTGATTATAGCTAGCCCTGTTTAAGCTGTCCATAACAGTTTTCTCTTTTCAACAGGAATAGTTCAGAGTAGCATGTATAGCTAAATCAATTAGAATCATAGAATCATAGAAAAGTTAGGGTTGGAAAGGACCTTAAGATCATCTAGTTCCACCCCCCCCCGCCATGGGCAGGGACACCTCACACTAAACCGTATATATAAACATTTACACATTACTTATATAATCTGTATACTTTTATGTACACATGCTTATTTAACATTAAGATGGTGAAGTCCTTTCTGCTGCACTGGCATGTAAACATGTTTACCGACATTCCGCTTTTTCCACCTGTCCTTTCTGCACGTGGTAGAATAAAGACACGACAAAAAGCAAGTACAGGAGAGAGGTCACACTGTCAAGGTCCATAGCAAACTGAGCAGACTGAAAACTAGAGACAGGTCTAAACCCCAATAGAGTACTAGCTTTGCCTAAAACTCAGCATGTCTGCCTTTGTTTTTCCAGCTGTAAGGTGATAATACCCACACACCTGTCTTATGAGGACTGCTGTGAGAATCAATGACAAATGCTCATAGCGTTGGAAGGAAGATTGTATAAAAATATAAAAGACAAAAGTAAATGTAAGAATTGCAAACTCAGTCATTTATGTTGTAATTAATGCTAAGCTATCAGATCATGCTATGCTTGAAATGGCTTCTATGTGGGTTCCGTGGGTCACTGAGATGTTGTGTTATTGTTTCAGATGGACTTATTAGCAGCTCAGTAATTTATTGGAAGCGAACTGCTTGAACTAAGAGACTTCTGTTAATAATTATTTACAGGAACTCTCAAGTATTGCTGGACTAGAGTTTTGTAACTATTCTGTTTAGAAATTCTTCAGAGGTAACATTTCTAGAAATTGTGCTAAGGGTAAACAGAGATTCCTGATATGATTGACTTTATGTATAACCTATCTTTCAGTCTGTTTGCTTTTAAAGTTAAACAGAGTTGCTGGTTAACACTAGAATATTTCACTGTCATTAGGAGTTGCAGTTAATATCTAAGAGCTTTGGATAACTTTTGAACTGCTTTCATTTTATATAAATGTAAGCAATATAAAAATGGCTAAACAATATTTTACTCTCTTACAACAGTAAGTGTGCTATTCTAAACCTTTTCAATACAAAAGTTCTGATGATGCCTGTTGACTACATGTCTGTACAGGCTCTGTTAGGAGCTGAGAGTTTTTCAGATCACTTTCCAGTGTTGTGGGTTTTGGTTTTGTTTTTTTTTTCTCTCCAGTGTTTATAGTGGTACCAGTTTTATACATTTTTTTCTGGTTTTTTTTTGTATGAGGAAGAGGTTTCTTACAACATCCCTTAAAGCCAGCGATAAGGACATCCTTATTTACCCCAACTGCTATTTTCGTGAATGTATGTTCAAGTGTTCATGTCAGCTGAATGCAAGTGAAGTGTTATCTGAATTGAAGACACTACTCTTTTTGGTAGATTATTGTATATGTGTTATGTGATAGGTTAATTTAAGTTGGAAGAAACCTCTGGAGGTCACATAGTTTATCTGCCTTCCAAGTCAGAGCAGATTACTCAGGACCTCTTTCCAGATGAGCTTTGACTACCGCTGATAGCAGAGGTTTCCGTAAGCTGTGAGCAGCCTGTTCCTGTGCTTACCCTCCAGTAAGGAGTTTCCCTTACTGCATCTTGTGATCGTTTCCTCTTCTTATTTTGCATCTTTGATGAGAGTCTGGCTTTGTCATACCTTACTGCCGCTGCTTCCTCCTTTGACTACTTTGCAATGTAACGAACAGGTTATCCTGGACACTTGTATGTTTTCATGCTGCAGCCCCCTATCCACCTTTGTGGCCCTCTGCTGGACTTCATCCCGGTTTATGTTTGTACAGGACTTGGGTGAATTTATTGTCATTTTCTTTTGTCCCTAGCCCACCTAGGATATATGTTTGATTCATGACTGCAAAAATCTGCAAACATACCTTTATTTTACGTTGACACTGGTGTAACATAAAAGAAACCCCAGGTTGAGTGGTAAACTCAGAAGGTGTGCTGGGTTTCTACTGGTTTGGCAAGCTGTGCGACTGAGGTACCAGAACACTTGACTGCACTCTGCCCTTCAACCAAATATCAAAAAGGTGGAGAGTTGCACGTTCGCTGAAGCTAATTCAAACTATCTTTTAAACTGCTAACTTGGGGTGTTCATGACAAGTGCTAGTGGTGCTGTGTTTGAGTAATACACCTTTGTCCTCTGTACTTATTTCTGCTTAGTGATGTTCCAGCTGTAACAAAAATGTATGGTTTTGATCTGTAAGAGCATATCCTTGCAATTCTGTCTTGTTGAATTTTGTTTTGTTTCTATTCAGCCTATTCTCCAGGTAGTTTTTTTCCTGTAATGTGTGTCTGGTTTTTTCCTTCATACTTCTTAATTTTAGACTGCCATTTGTGTTAACTGCAGAAATGCAAAAAATTAAAGTGGCATATGTTCCACCTTCAACTTTAGAGGAACTTGTTTTGGTAGTATTACTTTAAAAAATTAAAAATCTGCTGCCATTTTTCTTTAGCCAGCCTGTTTTACAGTTCCTCTATAAAACAATACTTTATCTAATTTAATTAATAAGGTTTCATGTGAGACCACACCAGATACTTTACTGAAACTCAAACTGGTGAGACATACTGTGTTTTCTGTTCTTGAAAATTACTCCTCAGCAGTGAAGGGTGGTTCTTTAGTGTGTCTGAGCAACCTACAGCCAGCAAAAATGTGCCGTGTTGCATCCTCCTTACCTGTGTGGCTTTAATCATTGTTTTCTTAAAAATTATTTGAAGTTTCGTGCAGTAGAGAGGCTAGATTCATAACCCATTTTTTCAGACGAGGAAGCTTAATCAATGTGATACACTCAGGCAGTACAGGGTGAGGAACAGATGGGAATTTTCTCATGCCTAGCCATATATAATATGTGGAAAAGCTGAGGGAAGTGGCAATGTGTGTGAAAAGGACCTATGAACATGGAGGTTGCTATCTGGAAAGAGACAAGTGGTAGAAAAGGACAAGTAACTTGGAATGGTTAGGGAAAACAGGAAAAAAAACCCCAGATTGACATTGTAGATGGGTCTAACTAAGGAGCTCAGGACTGGAAAGCAAGGGCGAATAATGATGCCAAGAAGATTATGATAATCTATTTAAGTTGTCTGGGGGGAGCAATTGATGGTAACACTGACACAGTACATACATGCAAGAGGCTGAATCAGCAGTTTGCATATTGCTTTAATGCTTTAAATTTTTATTTTGTGTGTTATTACTTGAACTTAACGTTTACGTTGGATGTTTGTTCATGTACATTCTTCCAGAAAAGTGTATGTCAAATTCTGGTTTATCTGAATATGCAAGGCTGCAGTGTGTAGTGGTTCAGGAATTGATTGACAGCTGAATGATTCAGGAATTGATTGACAGCTTAATGAGGCACTGTTTCTGTGAGTGTGGAGGTGAGGGGGCAGATAGCAGTAGTCAGAGGGTGAAGAGCAGCTTGGAGCTGTGACAGATAGGTCCTTTTCATCCCTCTCCGCTGCCGCTGGTCTGTTATACTTCTTCCTTTCCCATGGAGAGGCTTTTTTGTCTTTCTCAGTCAAGGTTGTTAGAGTTGAATGCAGTCCAATACCAGTGAAATGGTAATGTGATCCAGTGCAGTGTATGGCACTGCGTAGCAGCTCTTCAGGACTGTCAGAAATTCTAGAAGGGGCAGGAGAGAATGCAGGTGTATAGAGTTCCCCATTAGCAGTCAGATGTGGAGATGTTACATGGGTGTTTCTGAATGTCTCAGCATGATTATGTGCCATCCCCCATAGCATACTCCTTGTTTTTCCGCACTCTGAACTCCCTCATTTAGAAAACTTCTCTTCTTCTGTATTGTTATCTCTTGTCAGTATATAAGCCAAATAACTAATTCAGCATCAGGTGTGACTTTTCAATAGAGTCTAATAGCGGTTGTGGTGAGGGGAGGCATCTGAAAAGGCAAAGGTTTTGTTCAACCAAAGTTTTAAGGATTTTTTTTTTTTTAAACAAAAGATCATGAATTTATCTGCATCTTCCTTAACATTTATGAGGTTGTAAGAGATGGAGTTTGTGTACTGTGTTACTTTCAAGAGACAGGTTTTGCGATGAGTGCTTGAACTGAAAGAGGCTGTATTTTTTATTTTATTTTTAATATAAAGAGGATTCACTACTTACACGACTTTTCTTTCAAGAGCAGAATTAGCATCCTACTGAGGCAGACACTGCTGCACATTTTCTTTGTATTTAAATTCACTTAATGTCAATCATGGATCTGATTTGGCCTGCACTGCTGTGTACAACAGAAAACAGGGAATTAAAAAATTTCAAACTAGAAAAACCTCATTAGAGCTAAAAAGCAGTGAGCATAGAAAGTAAGAATTGCTTGTGACTAAATATACAGCAATGTGAATATATTAAAATATAGTACAGGACGTACCATTCTTAGAAAAATTATTTCTTTTTGATTAAAAAAATACAATTAGATCTGTCCTGAATGTTCTGGCTGTCATTTTCTTTAGCCAGTACAAACCTGCCTTTCTGGTTTAGGAAGCCAGAGTGCTAGCATGTAAAGCAAGATGTTATGACTCATTTAAACAATTCTTTGTTCTCTCTTGAAAGCAACAATTGATGATGTTTAAATGTTCTTGGGTTTACCCCTAAGAATGCAAGCCTCTAGCAAGTCTGAGTTTAATGCAAGGCAGATTATGTAATTTTTGCAGTGCTATATGATGTGAATGTAATCCTGTTAACATCTTTGGTAGTTTTAGTTTGCAGTTTTGCTGAATTTTGCTGTAATTTTATCAGGGGAAATAAAATGGCTTTTCTTAGCAAATTTCTTCAAATGCGGTAAGCACTTATTTCAGAACTGAGAAGTAGCCACTTAGGGATTCCTCAGCACAGCTGCTTTCTTAACTGCATTTGAAGGGCTGGTTTGCTTGCATGAAACCCTGATGTACTGGGGCTTTAAAATGAGAACTTTAATTTAAAATGAGGTTGCAGTAGTTTCAGCAAGGGTCAGTGTTTACTCGAAGAGCATTTCTCAGTCCCGGAAAAACAGGAGATTAAGGAAGGTGAGGTTAGAAGAGTGTGGGGATACCTTCTGGTAGAAAGCCAGTTTTGCACTGTTACCATTTATCTCTGAAAGGAAAGAAGGGAGTCTTTAATTTCAGCCAAACCAGGTATGAAATGTGTGTGTTTCTTGGGGATAACACTAGCTTTAGCCTTCATGGGAGGAAAGTTCACCCAAGGCTTTCTGTGTAAATCCTACTGCAGTCCTCAGCTGACTGAAGAAGATGACTCACAACTGAGGAGGCTAGACAAATCCTAAACTGGGACAGACTTATGCAGGTTAAACTCCTGTAAAATGTAAGTTAGTATCTTTGATTACTTCCAGTATCTTTGATTACTTCCAGGATTGTGCGTTAGTATTGAAAGATGCCTGAATGGAAAATTGACAGCTTCATCTTTGCCACTGTTTCACAGTTCTGGTAAAGCTAAACTGATGCTATCAAGAGCATTACTGGTCAGTCAAAGAGTAGAAAGCTTATTGAAAACAGATTTGACCTTCAAGATTACAGAAGGTCAGCATGCCTTTGGTGGAGACCAGTCAATGTACCCTGTAGGCCATGGTTCAGACAATCCCTTTTACGCCTTTTGCAAGGGTTTGCTAACCACATTTTGATTAGCCATGTCAAAACCCTGGGCCTCTGAGCAGCTGATGGTGGAGCTGCTTCTGTCTGTACTATTCTTTTAATGTTTAATACCCATCTGAAACTGGTGCCATCATTCATCTGTGTGGGTTGTTTGTAGTCAGGGCTGCTTGTTTATTTTGAGCTTTTCTTGTGTCTGTTTCTACAGATGCCTGTCCAAACCTAGGTTCCTAAAATGTAGTGTTTAAATGATCATAGAAATGGTTCCAATGCTGAAGGTAATTTGCCTTATGGCATATTAATCATGAGATAACTGTGCTTTTTAGTGGGGCATCTCTTCTGCTTCTTTGAATAACAACTGATTTAAAGATAAAATGAGGCAAGACAATTACTGCTTCAGTCTTGAATCCCTGCTGTCTAATAATTGAATAATTTAATGCATTTTTTTAAGGTATGGTTTGGTGGGTTTTTTTGTTTGTGTTTTTGCTTTGGTGTCACTCTGTAGCTAAGAGGGGCCGATTCTTGTCCCATATGTTCATACAACCCAAGTTCAGTTTCTTGTTGAGGAATCTGATGATAAAATCACTGTATTGCTGTGCTTTATCCAAAATGCTAAAATGAGATCTTGTGAATTGCTGCTCGCTTTAATCATGTTTTTTCCACAAATGATTTTCGGTTTTGTGGCTGATCGTTAAGTCTCACTGTGTATGCTGAGGGAAGATGTAACTACAGTTGCTGAGTGTAAACAATCAGTATGGTGGCTTTAGACTGTTGCATGCCGAGAATGTTTCAAGAACATCTCCTGATTTAAGCAAACATACAGTAAATCTGGTGAATAGCATGGGTACACAATTCCCAGTCCACCAGGGATATTTACCTTGTCTTTGCTTGCTTAGAGTTTGAGTGGCCATCCGAAGTTGTTGTGTTGGCCCTGCCCATGTGACTGGGTACAAATCCTGACCACATGAATGTACCTGCTGAAAAAAAATGAATGCATCTTCACAGTTGTTATGTGATTGATACTTCAACAGCAAAGCTGAATTAGATAGTTTCTTTTTAAATCAGTATTATGTGACATTTTAATTTTGAAATTACCTGTTTGTAAGCTAATAAGTGAAGTAGCACAAACAATATCCCCCATCTTCCTCTTGGAGTATCTTTTCTCTCCGTGATTTTACTGCAGTCTAGCAATTTATACAATGTGAAGCAAGTAACCAAAAACTAATTATGACTTATATCCATATTTTCTTGTGGAATTTAGGACAGTAATAGTAAAGGTTCTGATTGGTTCTGAGTGGGGATCACTCTGTGTAGTTGTTCTCAGTCTTCCTAGTCTGTGTGCTATTGGCTGCCAGGTGAACTAACAAGTAAGAGGCATTCAGGTGGAAGTGAGTTTTTTATAATACAGTCTCAACAGCGCAATCTTGCTTTCAGTGTTGTCCCCAGCATTGTTTGCAAATGCTGGTTTAAACTCTTAATGAAAACTGTGTGAGAAATAACAGGATTATTTTAATTTGGGGTGTTGGATTGCTCCCACTTCTACTATTAAAAATAGTTTAAAAGAAAACGAATAAAACCTAGCCTTCTTTACAAAGGGTAGTAGCAGAGCAGCTAATGATGTATAATTTAGATCTTAAGGGCAAAATTTTGCTTCCTGATCTTCATTATCAGAATTTGAGTGACAGGCCCATGCTGAAAGGAAGAAGATGATTTAGAATTAAAATATATCATGGGAATTAGAATTTTGATCAGAGAATTGAACTTTTCTGGAAAAATGCTGGGTTCACCAGCATTGCGCTTATGCAAGTACACTTGAGCTTTTTTTGTTTATTTTGTATTTTGTAACTGTTGACCTGACAGCTACCTAATAGTATTTCCAGAATGATGGATTAAACATTTGTGAAGGCAAAATATTTTCTTCTGTACAGCTGAAGTTTTTGTTAAAGGCACTGGGAACTGCCTCCTATTTTTTTTCAGACAAAGCTAATAGAATGCATGAATGCTACTGCACATAGCTGACAAAGGCAAAGCATCTTTGTGAAAAGCCTCTGTAAATTCTTTCCCACAGAAATCAACTAAAGGGTCGGTTGTCCTGGGCTACGTATTTCGTCACTTAAACCTAGTGGAGATAGATTACTTTGGACTGCGCTACTGTGACCGAACTCATCAAACGGTGAGCAAAAGACGTAGCAAACTGGATTTTCCATATCTAAAATATACCCTGTTGCACTGTTTGCCTGTAAGCATTAGACTGTCATACTTTCACTAACTTTCACTGTTTCCTGGCTTAGGTTTGTGGTAATAATTTCTTTGTGTTTGTTTGCAGTAAAGTCTTGGAATAACTATTAATAGCTTAGATAGAACTGCAAGTTATGCTTTTAAAGTCACTGTTCTGTGCTGAGAGTACTGCACAAGACCTGACCTCAAAAGATGTCATGTTTCATCTAAAAATAATAATGTCATTGAATTGGTTAAATATTTGACAATTTCCTTTGTTTAGAGTTTGAACATGCAGAGACTGAAGTCAGAACAGTATTAGCAGAAAAAGATTGGTCACTGCTGAGAGCTACAGACTGCTCTACTCAGTATATCTTTATTTTTGTGCCATTGTCTAGACATTTATGAATTCAGTTCCTTGATAAGCTTCTAACCAAGTTTCATTCCATGGAAGTGAAAGTTAGGTTCAGCTGTGAACTAAAGGTAGGCTGTTAAAAACAGTATTTTGATTTCCTGAGGAAATTGAGGTATGAATGAAGAACGGGTAGGTATTTTCTGCACTCAAATGTATTTACCTTTTTCCTGTAGAGGCAAACAAATTAGAAATGGCTATTACTGGGAACAGTTCCAGAGGCATACACGTGATGTATTTAATGGTGTATATGGCATTATGAAAAGAGAAAGTTGTATCTGTTCCATGAAAGACTTAATACATAAAGCCACGTTTTAGGAGGCATCCTACTAAGAGATTAGATGATTCAATTGTGTGATACTATTGTGTTTTGTATTATGGTAGAGTGCATGAGCTGTAGGGCATAACACTATTGATTGAATGATGAATAGAGAGCAAGGTGGACAAAACTATGCATTTTAAAGAACACAACCCAGTCACAAAAAAAACATTTTTTTTTTTTTTTTTGTTATCAAGAGTTTGAAAGAACTTGTCTAGTTATTTTTCCCCATTAGTTTTGCATGCCTCATCACTTCCAGGAAGTCTTTTAAGAGCTGTATTGGTGTGCTACCTCTTACATGGGTGGTATCATAATTATTTTAGTAGTAATAGTAAGGCTCTAATGGCTGAAATCAGTGAACAAGGTTCCGCTGTGCTAAGTAGTATAAGAATGCATAACATCAAAATAGCCTCTTTGGGAACAGCCAACAAACTAACTAGCATGTGAAAGAATAGCTGGATGCAGCAAACAAAGCAACAGTACTGGATGGCCCTGGGAGGACCCTGAACAGTAGGATAAAGCATAAATTAGATGGCATTGTGTCTAGTTTAGTAGTTTGGTCATATTACCCAAATTTCACTTTACTGATGTTCCAGATTCACCCAAACTTTCCATGGTCAAATGATGGTATTTAATTCGCAAAATCAAGCTCTGTATGTTTACAAGTTGCCAGTAGCTATATCTGTCATGTGCCCTGAATAAGACAGGACTCTTAAGGAAAACCAAGAGGTATCCTACAATAATTAATCGAGATATAATGTTTAATCATTAATTAAAAATCTTGTAATATAAAACTACACCTGAACAAACTGCATGTTGTCAGTAGTGACAAAGCACCTCTGAGTGCTTTGTTTTACAAACTACATGGTGTTTTTTTATGTAGTGAGTACCTTTTTTGGTGGAGATACTTTGGAAGAAAGACCAGTTTCCTTTGAATGCCACTGAATCTCTCACTGTCCTTCATCATCAGCCTTTCAGCTGAGCCTTTTGTGTTGCTGCAGATTCTGCTGACAATCAGGTTAGGCTAAGTTGAGACCAGACAGAGTCCTTATGCTTCTTAGTGTGGGTGGTCAGCTGGGTCCTGATTGACAGGGCATTTTTGTCTTCTGCCTGATCTGCCAGAAATGTGGGACATTATGCTCCATTTGGTATTTTCAGTCAGGACATGATCATCGGAATCTCTGTTGCAAAAGCTAAAGGTGTTTTAGAAAACTCTACTCCACATTTTAGTCTCTCATTGCTTTAGTATCTGCGGAAAACAGTGGCCCAATGATGTACCTCTCCTTTAGTGGAAAAAGGCCCGAATACTGGGTAAGCCATTGTTGGGAGGGCCATGCAGGTCCCCTGCCTCTCTCTCTTCCTGCTCTGCTGCAGCTACCAGGTGCGCCCGACACACTCCCTGTGGTACTGTGCTGCCTTTGTGGTATCTCCAGTGTGCCTTAGGATAATTGTGCTAATTACTGTTCTGGCAAGAAGCCATTATTTTCTTGAGGCACATAAAAGAGAGAATGGAAATGGCAATTTTCAAGCATAATATTTCAGGAACAGCTGAGCAGAATTTGATGAAGGAAAGGGTACTTTTGAAGCCCAAAGGCATTCCCTTGTCAAATCACAGAAGTGTACTGAAAAGAGTCATGCTATTAGAACTTCTTTTACAAAAAAGATTTTCGAACTTCCTTAGTGCAGAAACCTAGACAACCAAAAGCATTTTAAAGGTCTGTTGATAATAAAACCTGTATTTTTTTTTTCTAATTCCAGAAACCTGACTGTACTTTACTATCTCACATTGGTCAGGTTGCCCCCTCATCATCCCTCACGCTAAATCTGCTTAACCTAACTGCAGGAGGCATGTATGCATTGTCCAGCAGGCTGTGATGCAGATACGCTTCTCATATCTGATATAATGCTAATCTGGGCTCTGAGGGGAGAAACACTAACACAGTAAGCTGTATCACCATGCTAATTCAGTATAGCAACCAAGCTCCTTTCCCCAGGCTGTTAGTTCTGGTGCAGTGCTGTGTACACGTGTGTACTGAGCTGAAATCTGGAGCTAACATGAGATGTGCAGCACTCTGTATCTGTACCATGTATCTACTCTGTAGTATAGATGTGGTTTTATTTTCCTGCTGCAGTGAAGTCGGGCTTTGAGCATACAGACCTGAGAGCACAGTAGGTGGGAGGTAGCTGACGGCAATTTATTCTGCAGCTGCATAGCCCAGAGGGCATGTTTCAGTGCCTGGTGAAACTGAACTTTCTGCTGTGAGTTGCTGTGCTGCATTGGTAGATCAGATCAGCTGTGACAAAGCTGAGCACAGAAGTGATATAATCATATCAAGAATTGCATATCCCTGCTGTACAAGCTCATATATCAGAAAGATGTTTCTTGATCCATCCTGTGTAATTAAGAAGGAAACTAAAGCGTGACTTATATTGCCAGGTTGCTGTACCAAATTGGATAGGGGAACAGATTGAACAGGCTGTAACTTAACTATAGAAAGAAGGGCATGATTTTGACAGAAGGTTTGTATATAATCAAAAAGTCTGTTTTGTAGGGAATTGGTCATATAATGTAGTGTATATCTTCATCTCAGTTTCTTAGAAAAACAGATAAGCTGTTCTTAGCTTGTATTTTGTTTTTATGTGGATTTTTGTTTTTGTATGGATTTGACCTTTGCCCACAAGCATGGTATACTAAATTATATAGGAAGAAAAAGATTTGTGCTTGTTAAGATAGATGGCATAGCCAATGAAAAAAAAAAAAGAAAAGCAGACTGCTAATATTGATTGGAAGCTAGAAATTTTAGAAGATTGCTAATGGATTAACACAACCAAGACTGATAGTCAGGCATGTTAAAGGCAGTAAGAGTAAGGTTTTAGCATGTAGCAGGATCAACAGGATATTCACATTGGTGACCTAATACTAAATATAATCAATATAAATTCATACTCTAATAAAGACAGAAGTATTTAATACATACTTGGATGTAGAAATTGCCTGATAATTTATATATTTCTTTTAAGGATGTTTTTTGCTTAGATTTAGATTCTTTGCACTGAACATTTGCATTAAAAATTACAAAATAATTCCAATTGTTAGTGTTGGTTTAGATTATGTAAAAACCTTTAGAATTTCTGATTATAATCACAAAATACTGTATTTTCTCTTGAAAGTTGGGGTTTTTCCTGTTGCAAATGTTAATAGAAATCAGCATGTGTGGCATGATGGGTACAGCTTTTGTAAGAATGCAATTAAGGCATCACAGGGTTTAGTTTGAAGTTGATAGGTTTTTCTCCACAAGACACTTCGCTGATTGATATCTCAGCAAACATTTCAACCTAGTTAATATTTTGTTTCAAACATGTTCTTGGAATTTGACCCAGGTTTAACCCTATGCAGGTACAAGGAATGAAAATTCCAGATTTATGGAAAAATGCTTGCAGTCATTTAAAAGGGGCAAATAGGAAGTACTGCATGGCACTTGGATGCATACTGCTTACACATCTGAGTCATAGGGAAGACAGATTTGTAAAAGTACAAAGGACAATCCAGCCCATCTTAGATAGTCTTAGATGTTCTGTACTTTAAAACATTTTTTTAATATCATTTCTACCAAAAAATTAGATGGAATTATTTTCTTTACTAACATTGTTCATTTATAATCAGTTTTAGTAAATAAAAAATTATCGAATTAAACTAATGCTCTATGGTCTTTGTAAATAACAATTAGTAAAAGAGTAATCATCACAATAGTAATTGGATAGTTGCATTGATTAGGACTATTTAGAAACCATTTTTTCCCCATTTCTTCTGTAAATGTTGCATTCCCCTTTCAGACTCACAAAATTTATCCCCTGCAGCTGGATGGGTGTATGCTGGGCCTGCTGCCTCTTTGCAGTAGTGCTGAGATGTTTACAAGTCAGATAACCCTTGCTGTCTGTGCACGAGAGGTGCAGGTGGAAAATCACTGAGAAGTGGCACACTGACTGCCAGAATGGATTAAAAGAGTGTAGCTGTGTGTTGAAGCTACTTCAGCATTCAGAAATGCAAGGTTTGTTGTAGGCACCTGCTCTGCAAGTGTACTGGATTAATGAGACAGTTTGCTTTTTTTCGTTTCTCCTGACACTTCAACATGTGAACTCAAAATTGTAACTATACCTAACAGTATTTATACGTATATACAAATATTTAACAGGTATCTAATACATGTTATTATGTGTACATACATATGTATGCTTGGAGGGCTATGTTGTCGGGGTTCTTGGTTTTGTAATTGTTCTAATTTTCATCGTCTAATGTTGGCTTGAAAATACCATTTTGTTATCTATGAAATTCCATTCATGTTTGGCTTACAAATAAAATGTTAGAAATCTCCCTCCCCCCCCCCTCCCCCTTGCATTTTTCACAAAAATTTTGGCAGCCTTTGCAATAATAAATTGCTACAGAGTGATTTTAAGCATGGGTTTGTGGCATTGCCACAACATTGAATACTTCCCGGGGAAATGAGAAGGCAGATGAGAGTCTTTTCTTTTCCTCACGGCTCTCTGTTGCACCGTATTGTGCTGGCTTAGATTATTGCTGATTTGGAGTTCTGGTGGGAGTTTTGAACAAGTGTGATGAGTTTTTCTTTTCTTCCCACCTTTTGTTGAGGTTGAGAGGGTTTATATTTTAACAGCTGTTGGGTGTATTCGATACAAGCATGGACTGGATATCTTTTTTCCTTCAAAATGTAGGAAATTTTCTGTAGAAACATTCCAGGATTTGAAATTGCAATGGTCAAGGACAAGGTATACGGCTGTTTCTATTGTAGGTAGATCAGCAGCTAGTGGAAGTAGTTTGTTTTCACGTTTTGTCAAATAATACTTGTTTGCAACCACTTGTAAGATTAGTTGCTTGAGATTTTCCACTCAAATGCTTTGTAGTGTTTTCCCCTCCCTTCTTTGTTACTCCTTCTATTAATGATTTATTTTTTTTTTTAGTCTAAAGAAGTTCTGTGAATAGAAGGGGGAGATTTTTTTGATTAATTTTTTAATGTTTATTCTCTATAGGGTGAGTTCGGGGGTGCAGGTAAGGAGTTTCTTTGTTCATTGGTCTTGTAGTTCCTCAGTTAAAAGGTTGTGGGTACTAAGGGAATAGATTCAATCTGCCTTAATTTGCTGTTTCTAGAAGCTGTGTTCTGCAGCTTTTTTGTTTCCAGTTTCTAAAGAGTGGTGCCAGTCTCCGGTGATTGTATTGAAGTTGTGTATGAAGAAAGAGGACTGAAGGAAAGAAAGGCAAGAACGGTCGTGGCAGCTGCCTCTGCAGTTTCTTCCAAATCTGAATCATAGAAATGTCAAGCTAAGGAAGAAATAAGTAGCTGAAAGGAATACAGAGGCAGGATGCTGGTGTCCTGTGTAGCCATAGTGCAAAGTACACAGCTGGTCTGTGATTAGCAGTAATACCATGTTAACTTCCAATAGAAATCTGATAGAGGCAGAGCAGGGTAATCAGTGAGAAATAATACTGCAGATTATCTGTTGATCAAATGGTATGGGAAGCCATATAATAATTCATCCCTTTGTGGGTACAAAGTGTACCTCAGTCATCTCTGACACATTTGTCGAACTAGCCTTGTAAACTGTCTGGTGGAAGAGTCTATGTTAGTGCCGATTTCCAGTCATCCTCTCTCCCTGCTACTAGAAACTGTTTCTGAAAATTTAAATTATTTTTTATTTGCTTCCAGTTAAGTCAATTTTTTCATACTTGACGGACATGAAGAAAAATCGGCAGTATGTTCTTAAACAATTTCTCATGTGTTGCAGTAGTGCTGTTATGCCTGTTCCTCCCCCTGCAATCTTTTGTTTTTCATAATGTAAGTGAAGCCTCTTCATTTTCCGTGTTTTACATACTTTGTTGTTGCTATTTAGAGTTATCCTGCTAAAGTTAATCTCTCAAGAAGAAAACAGCAAGGTTGCACATCCATATACCAGCAGATCAGCCAGCAAAGGGTACTTAGTATGACACTTCTGTAGAACCAGATTGTTATGAGCGTGAAATCTGGTGGCTCTTACCAAATAGGTTTCCTTTTAGGAAAACCCCTACCGCCAGAGAAAATATGCAATGTTAGACTTCTACAGTGTTTCTCTGATTAGAAACTGGCACAAGCTTGTCATTAGCAGGCTGAAGTGTGCTAATAAATATCAATATATGAATAAATATAGAATTGCAATTGTTCTGTATTAACTTTCAATGTTAAGTGACTAATTGCCATCATTATCTGTCTTACAGTACTGGCTAGATCCTGCAAAGACCCTTGCTGAACATAAAGAATTGATAAACAGTATGTATCTAATTTGAACTTGAAGAACATATCTGAAGATGGAGTAACAGAGGCAATGTTCCATATGTTCAGCTGTTCAACATTTATATTCTAGTCACAACAGATTGATAATTCTTGAACAAGTTTATTACTGCAGTTTATAGCTGTATCAAAATTTCACACATAGATTGAACATACCACGATTTTCCAGTAATTTGTGTGATTATTGTCCAAAGACTTTATTAGAATTATTGTTTTTAGAATAATATATGGTGCTATTCTTAACTTGCATAATTAATTTTATAGTAGCTGTGATACCTCTATTGTACTGTACCATCCCACAACCAATTTAGATGCCTTTTTGCTTCTGAAAGTAGAATAATGCCTCTTATTGATAATAGAGTGTCTGCTGTTACTGTCACTCTTCAGATACCACAGATGCAAGATCTGTTATTTATTATAATTAAAGAACATGATAAGAATATATTGTTTAAGAATTTGGAGACCTTCTATAAAAATATGTTATGTGGAGCAGGCATGGGATAAATTTTTCTGAAAGAATTTTGGTATTGAGTTAACTGAATCTTTTGGGAGAATAATATTTTTTAAAAGTTAATTAGAAAAGCTTTTCCAAATATTTCTTAATTAAAGTGGCACATAATTAAAGTTGCTTCATAAGATATTTGAAAATTTAGAAGGCATTAGTGTTCAGTATTACTAGTTATGACAGGGAATCACATTTCATGAACAATAACATTTTCCAAATAGTTTCAGTGAAAAAGTACTTAAAGTCAAAATCAAGCAGTAAAAAAAAACCAAAACCAACAAATCAAAAACTTGCAGAAAATATAAGTTAGAAATGAAATCCAAAGTCAAATCCTTAAAATAAACAAAAAACTCCAAGTAGCCAGACGAGCTATAAGAAAGAAAATGTGTAATGGATTTGCGATGTGGATGTAACATTTTTTCTGAAACTTTCAAGTCATAAAATATAAAAATATGCTTCTTATTAGCTGTTTTGTAGTCAACTAATATCAATTAATAACAATTAACAGTTCATAACAACTAACTGCACCAAATACTTTTTCCCTCAGCTGGACCACCATACACCTTGTATTTTGGCATTAAATTCTATGCAGAGGATCCATGTAAACTTAAAGAAGAAATCACAAGGTACAGGATTCCATAAGAATAGAATTTATAGTTTGTTTATTTCAGGGCAGTAATCTATTCCAGCCAGGTGCGTATTGTTGTGGTGTGTCTGGGTTGGTTTTCTTTCCACTTGTACATCTGAATGTTTTTGCTTGAAGATGTGTATGTAGGAAGAGAATTGTGACTAGTTTCACAGTGGGCAGTATGGACAACCATTTGGAAACCCAAAATGAAAAGGTGCTCTCTGGTGCATCAAAATCCAAAGAGAGTTGGTGTACATCTGTGTTTTGTTGTGTGGGGCTTTTTTGTCTGTTTTTTAAGGAATGCATTGTCACATCAGCATTTCTGTTGTGCTTTTAATTGAGTTTACTTGGATATAAAATATGAACACAGGGAATTTGCTTCTTTATTGATTATAACTTAAAGTCTGGAACTGTTTTTCAAGAGGATTTCTTTTGGTCTTTCTAAAAATATGTGAAGAAAATTGGAGAATTGCATGCTTTTGATTCTTTTAACTAAGCTTGGCCTCTACAAAATATGTGGATACACATGCTAACACATGCACAGCACACTTGCACGTAAACACACACACACACATGCTTGCCTGAACTCTTACACACAGAGTTTTCTGTTTGCTTTAATTATGAAAGGTCTCAGACGCTTAGTTTTAGATTCAAAAGGAAATTAGAGGATTTGAATAGGTAAGTGGACAAAATTAGTGCACTGGCTTGCATTAATAAATGACAAAATACTTCTTTTGATGTCCTAGGAATATGACACATAAGAATTCATTAGGATGCATGCAGGATTTTAAATTTTCCTTAATCAAAGGCGGCAGTTACAGAACAGGCAGAATATTTTTCTCATACCAGAGTAAGAAAATTATTTTGTTTCCATACTGGTATGGCAGGAATGGAAGTATCCAATATAACAAGATAGAGGCTGGCCTGGTAAAAGTAATAAACAAGGCCGGGTTGGACACAGCCTTGGGTGGCATGGTTTAGTGGGAGGTGTCCCTGCCCCTGGCAGGGGGGTTGGAACTAGATGATCTTAAGGTCCTTTCCAGCCCTAACTGTTCTATGATTCTATGATTTTGCAGGTGAAAGAGTGTAAACTGGCCACAGTGTGATGCCCCCATACCATGAAAGTTTGATGCAGTTTTCCTGTACTTTTCCAGAAGCACTTTCAGTCCTGCTCACAGGCGAGGATGGATGGCCCTGAGGAGGGAGCTTTTTGCCACCGAACCTGTTGTGATTGCTACCTGGGAGGCAGGGTGGATTTCTGTCTGGGAAATGACAGGGGCTAAGTTTTCAAAAACTGCTTCTCTTTGGCTTGTGATAAGGTCAGTCAGTGATTTGCACTGCTGATTAGGTATGTGACTCTAGCTGAGAAGCATCTTAGTATAATTACTAAGCCTTTGTTCATCTTTGCACAGTATTTGGGTATGCATTATTTGCATCTTAGAAGGCACAGAGGGAAGGCATAAGGAAGTGATACACTTGTGTTGACAGTCTTAACAAAACATGTTGAATAATCAATAGCCCTCAGCATTTCTTAGCATTTATTCCTGTAGACCCTTGAATCTTGGACTGAAGGGTTTTTTTTTTTGGTGGTTTTGTTTGTTTGTTTGGTTTGGTTTTGTTTTGGGTTTTCTTACACCCCACCCCCCAAAAAAAAAAAAAAAAAGAAAAAAAGAAACCTCCTCTTGCTTAGAAGGGATTAAAGGCCCTACTTTTTTTTTATAACAATAATTTTCTGACAAATTGTGTAATTCCCATGATTAAGAAGTGTTAACTGTTTTGTGCTAGCCAGTATGTTTCTTTGGAGCATGTGTTTGTTCATTTTAATGGATATGAGAGCAGACGCTGTTGTTATTAGATATTGGTGGTCTGTGGCATTACATGATTACCATTTGCAAACAATGAAAACATGTCAAATTTGTAATTGCTTCACAGCAAAATCTGTCTGGCTTGTAGGTGAAAGCAAATGCTGCGGTGTTTGTTGTATGTGTTTGCTAGAGCAAATTAGTGCTTAGCCACTATCATATGTGCATGACAAACTTGACAGTGCACAAGATGCTTTAGCTACAAGTTCAGACACAAGGTCTTTTTATCCTTAGTGGCAAAAGGGAGAGGAGCTTAGTGGCTTCAGTGGAAATTCAGAGTGTTCACTTTAGAGAAGTCACTTAAGCGCTTAACAGTTGGCTCTCATAGTTTGTTTGTTGTTTTTTTTTTTTTTTTTTTTACAGAGAGAGGGTGTTTTTTGCAGTTTCCTATCCTGCTTTGTTTTGACACTGCTATGAGAATGTAGAATTATAGATGTCTGCTACATGAAGAAAAACATTTATCGTATCATCTGATATGAAGCTCCTCAGAAGCACTGTAGAGATGGAGGAGTGTTAACAGAAAGATGGGTGCATATCAGAAATGCATTTCATGTTAAAAAGAAGATGCTGTGTAGTCCACAGTAGATGTAAAGTAATTTTTATCATTATCACCATTCATACAGAGAAGCTTTGTCTAGATAGGACTGGCAAACATAAGCTAGAAGCACTGCTGAGCTATTGCCTAGAATGAAGAAACACTGAGTGTATGGTGCTTTTCTCTCGTGACACTCCCAGAAAATTCTTACACGGTGCCCTGATCCTTTGAGGCAGAGGGTATTAGCCATTTTTTTTAAGGGTGGACATTCCTTCTATAGTATCTGTCACAGGAAAAATTATGGGGAATCATTAACCAGAAAGACACTGTTATCCTTATTCAGATGCTCATCTGGGCTGATAAAATCTAGTAAATTTCATTGGATATTAAGTGATTTGTAGTCAGCTGTCATGCAACCTGCAGTTTATGAACTTCCCTGAAATCAGTGTAAATGCACTTTGAACTTACAGATCATTCCAAGGTGCTTTCATAAGTAACTTGTACTAACGCAGAGTAAATTATTTGCAGTGTAGCTGAATGGCTCTATGAAGGTAAAGTTGAATTAGTGAATAATGAAAGACTATATGCTTGTACGGTTGACCATTTTTTCTTTAAAAAGTTACCTTCTCAGTATTGTTACCTGTTGTAGGAACTTGGTACAAGAAGTTTGCTTAGGCTGAAATGAAATCCTGCAAACATCTGGTGTAGTAAAACCAAACAAAATGCAACCAGCATTTGAAAGATATCCTATAAATGAGTATAGGGAATTGCAAAACCAAGCAGATCCTTTTTATGATGGCTTGTTGTCTTGTATTTTCTATCTGTTTTGTGCATGTTGTTTCACTCTTAAGTGGTTTCAGTATGTGCTTCATAAAGTGTAGGCTTTGAAAATTTTATTTTTACTCCTGCTATTTCTATTCCAAGAAGGAGAGTACTCTGTAGGACAAGGGATAATGGGTTCAAACTTAAACAGGGAAAGTTTAGATTGGATATGAGGAAGAAATTCTTTACTGTAAGGGTGGTGAGGCACTGGAATGGGTTGCCCAGGGAAGCTGTGAATGCTCAATCACTGGCTGTGTTGAAGGCTGGATTGGACAGAGCCTTGGGTGGCATGGTTTAGTGGGAGGTGTCCCTGCCCCTGGCAGGGGGGTTGGAACTTGATGATCTTAAGGTCCTTTCCAACCCTAACTATTCTATGATTCTATGTTACGACAGATACAGTTAGCTGCTGCTGATATGCACTTCTGTTCTTTTCATGGATGTATGGACTCTCATCAAATCTGCTGGTTGCTTTAGTTGATACTGGGGTGTGTTGAAAGGAAGCATTGGAGTAAAAAAGTATCCAATACCCATTTCCCTCTTACTTAGATCCGCTGATCAGGTTAAACTTCAGCCCTTTGATAGGTCTGTTGTTCAATTTTTCTGATTCTTAGTCCTTTTCCCCGCTCCCTGACTGCTCTGTGAAAGTCAAAAGAGAGAAATTATGCTTTTAGGGTGAAAATTAATTATATCTGTACAATATAAGCAGATGGGAAAACTGCAGTGGGTCCCCCTACATAAGTTCTTTCACTAAATTCATCTTGTTTGTTACTTCAGGGTCACTAGGGGAAAAGTCAGGAAGGACGCTTCTTGACTGTCACATGGTTATGGTACATGGCATGTCTTCAGTAAAATGGAATATGTTGTAACATAACTTGCATCAAACTCAATGTTAAAATAATGATTTTTTTTCTCTCTGTGTTTTAGGTATCAGTTTTTCCTACAGGTCAAGCAGGATATTTTACAGGGTCGTTTACCTTGTCCAAGCAACACTGCAGCACAGCTGGGAGCATATATAATTCAGGGTAAGTTCTTCCAGCCAGCTGAGAGCTTGTTTCTGTTAATCCTGCTTTAGAATTAATTTCAAGTGGTGACTGAAGACTTCACTAATATTTTATGCATTCATTTCAAAGCAGAACAAAACTAGTATGACTGATTTAATCTAGAGAACTGTAAATAGATGACTGTTCTGAACAGATAATAGGGAAACAATATAGAAGTTAATGTAAAGAAGAAACTTAAAAGTCAGTCTGAAGATTCTGCCAAATACTTTTGCTTGCTGAGGAGTATCTTGTCATGTACTTAAGTCTTTGTGACTTACTCTGGATTGCATATAGAATATGACAGAACCTTTATCAAGAGGTCACAGATTTGGCGGGCTGTTGGCAACTTCCAGCCAACAAAGTCTGTCAAATTAAAGATCCTTTCAAGAATTAGATTATGTCAATATGAATGTGCCTCTGCTTGAAGGGAGGATGTGTTCTGACCTGAAGTGAAGAATTTTAATTCTGTCATTTATCTGCATTCACCCATCAGTAGTTAGCTTTTTCAGAAGCGGATGTTATATTGTGCATACTTGATAGAACTAGCAATCAGTTTGAAAGGCACTGTCTGTCTACCAGTTATTCCTTTCACATTACAGCTCAAACTCTGTATTCAAACACAACTGATAACCAAGAATGGTATGATGAGTCATGCTGGGACCTGTATTTGTAATTTTTTCTATGTTTAATTCAGATTTCCCATGAGTGATAAGTATTAAGCAAAGATTATATGTATTGGTGTCCCATGTGTGACTTAGCAACACTTAATTACAACATAGAAAATAGTCCTCCTTAAATTTCCATTTTAGAATAGCAAGGCAGAATAATTTGTGTATAAAATGGAAGTGGGCATTATACAGAATTTCATGGTGTGTTATACGTGTTCCTAAAAAGCTAAAAATTCAGGCAGTTTTTATGCAATTATTTTTAACTTCATTTTCCTGCCTAAGAAATGTGACATGTCATACTCTGAAGAGCTGTTTGCAATGCACATTTCGCTCTACTGGCGTATACGCCTTCCCTGAAAAAATGATGCAAATATGAGGCAGGAAGATACATAATGATGGTAACAATGGTATTAATAGAAATGAACATTAATAGAAACGAAATAAAAAAGAACAGTTTCTTGTTCTTCAGTCATTTGTAGGGTGGTTAGAATATTGGGAGCTGTTGTTTTGGTATAAAATCCTGTAACTGAGATTCTGATCTCAGATATTCTATTGGAAAACAATGAAGAAGCTCATGTGAGAGAAGAGAATTAAAGCATGGCAAAGGTTACATACAGTACTTTAAAGCTAGTCCTGGAGCAAGCGAGAATACATTCCCATGGACTATAAAAAGCTTTGTCTTTTTATTTAGAGCCTGCAATTGCTCCAAATATATAAAACCACGGTACTGAAAACATGAACCCAGGGCATCAGCACGGAGGTCAACAGCCTTTCCAAAGATGGTGTGCCAGACAGACTGTACTTCTTTCTTTCCTAAACTAGGATTAAGTGCATCTGTGTGAATTTGGTATTAGCTGAAAATCTCTGTTTCTGTAACGATACTTGTTGTGTCTTGCCTGGTGGAGCCAGCAGCTGCCAAGGTCCAGAGTCGGGGCAAGGGCCTGGTGTTCTCCCAGGGTCCTCTACCCATGTGCTGCTCTAGCCACGAGCTCTACTTTCACCATTCAGGTTGTGCTTGGGTGTCATCTTTGGTCTCTGGGAAAGTCCTGTTTTTAACAAATGAATAATTTTCCTTCTTTTGTGGTCAAAGATTGCAGACTATTATAGTGGAGATAGTGGAAAAATCAGTACCCATGGCGCATTTCGCAGAATTTTCCTATTGAGAGTGCTGGAGTGGTGGCTGTTGTAGTCCTTCCTATTGTTATTCCTGTTATAGGCAAAAATCATATTATTTTGACAGAGGTTTTCTAGGGAAACTTTTCACCATCCCTACTGATCAGATCACTGTCTTGTTCTAGAAACATCATTAAATTATGGAAGGAAACACGAGTTGTTAGATGAATCCTTTGCTTCAGTCTTGAAGCCTCCTTTTGGCTATGTTTTTGACTTTGTAGGCATTGGATAAAAACCTCCTGTGAAGCTTTCTTCAGAGAAGCCCAGCCTATGTAGATTTTACTTAGGGTTATTAAAAAATTGAAATACTAATTTTCACAGTTTCTCAGTGCAATTATAGTTAAGATCAGTAGAAGTGAGTTCTGACCAAGGTGCTTATTTATTTTTTAATTGCATTGCATTGTGAAACCTGACATAAGTGATGTATGCAAGTTCAAGGTTGTTTCAAAGAAAATTATACCAGCTATCCATTGTGTTCTTCAAGAAAGTTATTTAAAATAAATAATTTTAATTTGAAAGTAAATTTAATGTTCAGGAAATATATTGATATTTTATTGAAAAACGAAGTGTTGTGTTTCCTCACAAGGAACAATGCTTACCTTTAGAAGGGCATACCTCCATGTGTCTCAAGATATTTGTCTCCATTTGCATTCCCACACTGACATCTGTGTTAGGAGACCCAGAAAGGAGGTGGGTCAGTTCTGTCTGTAATATTACGTCTTATGGGAGGGAACAGATATTCCAAAACCTAAACTTTTTTTCTACACTTCTTTTACGTATGCTGCCAAATAATATATGACATCAAATCTCAACTTTGCTGGCTTGGACAAAATTCTATTGAGTCCTGTAGAAGTGGTACATATTCTGTCAAAACCTCTATCTCTGAAACTTCAGTGTCTCTTTTAAAAGGGCTGAAAACATTTTTTTCATTTTATGTGTGCTCATGTGAATAGCTGTGTACTGTCTTTGGTTTTTTTAAGGGACTACATGGTAAATTGACAGTCAGTTGGAAAGAGGTGTCTTGGGACCAATAGGTGGATGATATAACACTTTGCGGTTAACATGAGGTGTTGAAAATAGGTGACGTTTTTTTTCTTCTTGTATCCTCTAGCTGAGCTGGGGGACTATGACCCATATAGGCACACGGCAGGTTACGTCTCGGAGTACCGCTTTGTTCCAGACCAGAAGGAAGAGCTGGAGGAAGCCATAGAGCGAATACACAAAACTCTGATGTAAGAACTCAGTACTGTTTGGAACTTGGCAGGTAACATCAGATACAGAGATGCTTGGTAGGTGGGGAAGGGTGCAGCTTGTGCTGCACAGTGGAGGTCTCTAGACCCAAGGGAAGAGTGCAGAGTTCAGTTATGTCCCTCAGAAACAGAAAACATTTCACATAATTGAAGGTGTTCTTTTAGGAGCCAATAGGGGGATAACTGGAAATACGATGTATGTCAGACCAATGTATGGGTGTTTCAGAACCAGCAGTTTTAATAGTGCTTCTGTTTTCTTTTAGTTTTGTAGTTAAATAAATAACAGTCTGCAAGTTCAGTTCCCTGTTCCAGGACAGATTTCCTGTTTGGGCATATTGCTTATTATGCCCATGCCTCTGTCTACTGTCTGTAAAATGGGGATAACATTTCTTTGTACTGCGCTTCAAATTCAAATGAACGCTTGGGACAAACCCACTTTTAATTTAATAATTTACAGCACTTGGTACAATGAAGTCTCTATTTTCTTGCCAGATCCTTAGCTAAGGTAATGAAGGAGTGCTTGTAGCAACCTGCATGAACGTTTCTTTGTAGGAGCAGCTCACATTGCAGGAGGTACCAGGAAAGCAGTTTATATACATATGGTTTAAGTGATACTCTTAGCTACAATATCTGCATGAATTAAAGAGACAGTTTGGTTTTACAAGCATGAAGTCCTTTCATTTTATTAACCAACATATCTTACGTAAAACATATTGGCAGTGGACAATATAATGGATTTCACTGTGAGGAAGAACATATGATTTAGAATCATAGAATCATAGAATAGTTAGGGTTGGAAAGGACCTGAAGATCATCTAGTTCCAACCCCCCTGCCATGGGCAGGGACACCTCACACTAAACCATATCACCCAAGGCTCTGTCCAGTCCAGCCTTGAACACTACCAGCGATGGAGCATTCACAACTTCCCTGGGCAACCCATTCCAGTGCCTCACCACCCTTACAGTAAAGAATTTCTTCCTCCTTATATCCAATCTAAACTCCCCATTTTTAAGTTTGAACCCATTATCCCTTGTCCTGTCACTACAGTCCCTAATGAAGAGTCCCTCCCCAGCATTCTTGTAGGCCCCGTTCAGATATTGGAAGGATGCTATGAGGTCTCCATGCAGCCTTCTCTTCTCCAGACTGAACAGCCCCAACTTTCTCATCCTATCTTCATATGGGAGGTGTTCCAGCCCCCTGATCATCCTCGTGGCCCTCCTTTGCACTTATTCCAACACTTCCATGTCCTTTTTATGTTGAGGACACCAGAACTGCACACAACACTCCAGGTGAGGTCTCACAAGAGCAGAGTAGAGGGGCAGGATCACCTCCCTCGACCTGCTGGTCACGTTCCTTTTGATGCAGCCCAGGATACGGTTGGCTTTCTGGGGTTCTAAGAAAAAAAGCAGCACCTAGAAGCAGAGATATCAGACAGTGCTGAATAACAGAAGGCATTCAAAGTGCTGGTTTCTGGGCAAAACCCAAACAAATTCCAAAACTTTGCATGGGACTTTAAAGCAGTGGGAACACAGGATATTTACGGGCCTTGAAGTAATTTTGATTTAAAGTGAACAAGGTACTATCAAAGTTCACAGGCATTGAAACTATGTTTGATAATATTTCTTACTTATGAGAAGGAGCTCAGAAGGTAGGATTAAGCTAGAGTTATGGTACTTGACGGAGGCAGGAGGAGAATGTGAGGCACACTGCAGAAGCGACAGAGGAGGTCGGTCTACAGAGATCATGTATGTCAACAGACCTGGGAGATTCATGCATTCCCAACTTAACCTTCGTAAAAGTTTGACAAGGCAGATTCATTTTCATTATAAAGATTGCAGAACTTCAATTCTCTGTCTTTCATTTACTGGGATAATAATCACCTTAGACACAAAACATGAGTTGTACTGTCATTGACATTCTGGATAATCTCTGCCTGATGGTGGATCCCAAGATGCTGCTTTAGGAGTCAGCTCATTTTCTGTCAGGCTGCAGTTTGTGCATAAAGTGCGTTCCCTTGATTACTTGGGAAGCAAAAAAGCAAAACTGCAGTATGGATAACCAGGAAGTAGACTGGGGTATCTAACAGATTAGCGAGATAAGAACTAGTAGTAGCCTTTGGCCCCATCGTTTCTGTCAGTGCTTGAGAGATGAACAGCACCAACATAGAAAGGAAAACCAGTAATTTCATAGGAATGTTGGAGCAAAGGATGTAATTTCCAGTAAAGGTGGCAGAACTAGGAAGTGATTCTGTGTGAATATAGGTTAAGTACTAGATGCATTTGCAGCAGCTGTGTAAGTAGTCTTCTTGGAGGAGGTTTACACTGCCTCTAGATGTACAAAAATAAAATAAAAAAATCCCCAGAAATTTAGAGCCACTTTTTGTCCCACTTACTCATATTTAGAATTGGCCTTCTATGTATGACATACTTTCAGAGAGGTTAGTTTTAGACTTGAAGTACTCCTGGTACAGAGCCTGAACTGCAAATCGCTGTATGAAAACACTGCAAAGTAGAGAGGTTTGGCTTCCAAACCTGCTGTTCCAAATATTAGACTACAGTGCCTTCAAAACTGCAAAACATGAAATTGGTTTTGAAATTAAAATGCATGCCAGAAGTTCAACTGTACACAGTGCCAAATTAAACATTTACTTGCTTATCTCCAAATTCGTATTCCTGGTAAGCGTAAAGAAGCTTGTTCTAACAAGTCCAAGTGAGATGCAATTGTGGTACAGCCATTCATTAAGATGGGCGCAACAAAAAACTTTTTATGAGTATGCTCATCATACCCTTTGTTAAAGTAAAGATAATCGGAGCTAACCATCTTGCATGTAGATTCAGATTTCTTGATTCTCTTGCTATAAAGAAGCCACAGTCTAGATAAAGGTTAAGAAATTTCTTGCCTGTAATTTTGCATGCTAGTGTTATTTGTGCCTTGTTTAATGAGAATAGGTATTAACCCAGAGGCACAGCTGTTCTGTTTGGGAAGTTCTCCTGTAATTGGAATCAGTGCCAGTTGCCACATTGACCTGAGCTTTCTCTTTCAGTGAAAAGTCTGTTGTTCAATAACTATTTCTATGTAGTTGCCTCACTGCCTTAGAGTAATCGATGATTTACAAAGAACCTTACTACAGGTTCTTTTGTGAAGTAGAAAAGTGCTGTTTTTTCTGTTCCAGAGATTGGAAACTGAGTAACAGAGAGTTTGGTTCAACATCAGAGGTGGTTGTGTTTCAGAAATGAAACTTGAGATGAATTCCTATGTACCAGGCTGCTGATACTAAGCAACCTTAATTTGTCTCTCTCAAGTTTCTGTAGTCATTAGTGTAATAAATGAGATTAAGACCCATTTGTCTCAAAAAGTTTGTAACCTTGAAGGAGCTGGGGAACAGTGGTTGCAAAGAGAGGTCATAACTGTCTTGGCACTGTCTTTAGTGTTTTTATAAGCTTATTGACCTAGAGATCTGAAGTTCTTTTCCTGCTTCGCTGCAGTTAGGTGTCAGGGATTTAGCAGCATCAGAAAAGAGAGTGAAAGTAAGGTGTACCCATTGCTAGTTGAGCCTGACTGTCATGATCAGCGCTGCCAGCAATGACTTCTGTACAGGAGACAGTGGTCTCTAGTTAAGAGTCTTGAAGCTGCAATGGCTGAGGACATACACTAGATTATCTCACCAGAAATATTCTAGGGACAGGTTTGTGATATGGTTTAGAAGAACTACTTTATCCTTTCTGGAGCTCAGCATGGAAGCGTGGGGATTTTTGCAGGACAACTGTGGTCCTGCATGTACCTTGCTTCCAGGTAAACTGGTTTTGGTTGCAGGTTCTGTCTGTTTTTTACATGGCATACTACCTATTCAGGAATTAATTCACGATGCAGTTTTGAGCAACATTCTACATAAAGTAAGGTGAGGGAATTCAGAGGTAGAGTGGATTTCTGATGGCATCAAGACTCTGCAGACTGCCTACTGCCGTTCACCTGTCTATAAACCAGCATGACAATCCCAAGGTCAGATAGCAGCATGAGGTGACCTTATGTTCTCAGGCACATCTGGAGGAGCAAGCAGTAGCTTCCCTGCGTGCACATGAGGAAGCAGATACTTGTGGTGCTGGAGGAGGGATATCTGTGCAAATGCTTGTTTTGGCCCTCTGACATTGTCTGTTCTAGACTGCAGCAGATCTGGGACTAACTGATACTTGGCAAGTCAAGTATTTTGAATTGATGTCACATCTTTAGGGGTAATTAGCTTTAAGACTAGCTCTCAATATTGTTTAGGGTCATCAGTGGCACTCTTTGTCTATCTCAATGAGCAGTGCCTGTCAGCTGCATGGCTGTTACATTGCCTGCTCTGCCATAACCATCTGCAAAGACTCTTTAATTTTGGGGAGCATTGTCAGGTTATATGATGAGGAGGAGCGTTTGTAATTTCATACATGGTAAAAATGAGGCACCCTTTGTAATTGTGGACATTATTTCAGTCCCTGATATTTCTCTCTTCCCTTCATGTTCTGTCTTCTTCATTTGTATTTGGGAGGACTTCTTCCTCTGGCTTCCATCTGCTTCCTTCAGAAGCTCTGGCTCACATCTTTACTTCCTTTAAAACTTCTGTGAATTTCTTACAAATTATGCATTATTGTGAAAATATATGCGTGCATGCACTTATTTGGCATTTGAGACTTTTGGTACTTTCAGAGTGACAAAGTGGGATAAGCGCATCATCATTCTTTTAGTTATGGTCAGTAAGGAAATGCTACTAGCAGGATTTAAATTGGTGTTGGATTCTAGCAGTAATTCAGTAGTGGCATAATCCACTTTGCTCAGGACTGATGTTCTGTCTGGGAACTCAGTAAAGACAATACTGCTCCAGTGAACGTTTTCTTTACATTTCTGAGAGCTACCAGTAAGATTAAAAAAACCCCAAAAACCAAGTTGTGGAGTAAGTTTTTATAGCAGTAGTGGATAAAAGATGTGTCAGATGTGACAATACTGATTTGCTGAATATCCAGTGTTCTGCTTATTCTGAGTACAGAGATGAATCACAGATCTACTGGGAGATCCAGCACTTGGAAGAAAGAGATTTCTCTTATAAGCTTCAGGTCTGCTGCTTCTCTATAAGTCCTTGGGAAGAAGGGCTACCACCTGAAGCAGTATCATTTCTACTATGCAGAATCGGTGGGCTGAAGCAGCCCACCTCCCAGATAGGCGAGCCTTTTAAATACCTATGCTTGCGTCGCATTCATGCTAGTGCGCTATTTCAGTCTTTCTTGTTAGATATGTTTTCTATCTTGTCAGGCATAGCACAAAGTTGGGAAAACCTGGATAGGAGCTGCTAGGTTGGAAACAAAGAGTGAGAATGTGCATATTGCAGGACTTTTCCAGGCCTTGAGTCAAAATGTTGAGCTCTGCTTCACATCTCGAATTTGAAAGGTAGCAAATGCAGTGATTTCCGCAAGAGAGCAATCAGAGGGTAAAGCAGGAAATGCATCTTTTCGAGTTGACATTTTCACAAGATGTGTTGTACTTTCTCAATAACAGTTTAGTAACTTTCACAGAAGTATTAAAAAGGAGTGAAGATGAATAAGTAGCTTCACATATTTCAGGCTTGAAACAGAGTGTTTTGCTCTTGTACCAATGGAAGTTATTAAGGAAAGAACAGTTTAAATTCTGAGGATGAGTCTGTTGACTACTTTGAATTTATTTGGTCATTTTATTCTTTTTGAAAATAAATCCTTTGTCACTGATGTCAAATACGTTCCTAATAGCACGGGATTTTTCCTCACCAGTTTTCCTCTGTTGTTTCCAACCAGCATGCTGCTGATGGTAGTTTTAATTTGGTGAATTGATATTTGCTGATAGGAAGGTAAGCTGGATCTTTGACACTGGTAGTCTCATGAGGTGGACTCCAAATTTTTTCACCATAGCAGACTTGATTATTACCAGTTCATGTGACTTCCTATAGGCAAGATTTTATGAAGAAAGGAATATTTTTTCTGAAGTCATGAACTCTGCTTTCAGAAACTGCTGTGGGAAAATAGTACCCCAGTCAGTCATTCTATTCCTGCTTTATTAATTATCATGTATAGTTACTGAGAAAAAAGTTATTTTGCCTATTCAAACCTAAAAATGAAATGTCTGAAGTATGTTTATGACAGCAGGGAAAAGATTAGCCACTGTAGTAGGCATGCATTGTATATATGGTAGCATGTATCTGTGATAGGATCTTACAGCAGAGAGTTTAGTAGAAAGAGAAATAGAAAGTTTATAGAAAATTGTGCCTACTGTCCAGTCTCACTTGGAGCAAGCAGAAGCATAAGCCGAAAGTATCCTTTCAGCAAGTGCTGAAAGTACAATGACAGTCTAAACAAGTGGAAGACAGGATTGCATACATGTCCAGCATACTGTATCTATTAATGTGATCTATTTTAATATGTTGACTGGAAATGCAAATTTCTTACACAGAATTTTGTTTACAGGGGTCAAGCTCCTGCTGAGGCAGAATTGAACTTCTTAGGGGTGGCCAAGTCACTGGAAATGTATGGAGTGGATCTCCATCCTGTTTATGTAAGTATTTTTTAAATATTTCAAATTTGGTAACAATGAAAAAACAATTTTTTTTACTAAAGTGAGGGACAGTATTTATGTAGTTTACTTGCCACAGAATAACTTGAGAGGAAGCACTGTTCTTAAGAAATGCAAAAGAATACATGTTTACAGACTGAGGGGATTCAGCCATTCTACCTACAGAAGCCTATTGGGTTTTATATGAAAGGCTGTGATTGTATAATAACTATAAAAGACAATCAGTTAAACTCTGGAAAAAAACAATTTAGATAAGTAAGAAGTAATGAGTGCAAGTATCAGGAGAGATGAGAGAGGGTAATAATCTTTGGCTTTGACACAAGAATTTCCACATTTTTCTTGTGTAAATAACAGCAATTGTGTCCTGAAACCTTTTCAATACCGTTGCGAAAACTAGGGTGGGGTAGCAGCAGCATGTTGGGCTTTTTTTAATACTTATTGTGAAGGTTTTGCGGAAGATTGAGAATATGTTTCCAGCTTTTCCTCTACCGTATCGTGCAGCACTGCAAGTTGTCTGTATTACCTCAGCAAAACCCTACACTTCTTTTGTAAAACAGCATCTATGATGGGATTGGATCCAATCCATCACCTGAAGGCTACGTGCTCCTCGTGGAAACATCATCCTGTCTTGTTTGAATAACTGCGCTTGTGGCAGGTTTTTTTGAACAAAAGAAAAAGCAGAAGTTCAGATAGAGAATTGTAATATAGATCACCGAGTTAGATGTCAGTACTTTCTAAAATTACTTGAAAGAAAATAAAGAAATCAAGGTACTAGCAGAAGATTAAATATTTATTTCCTGCTGAAAATTGTGTAGCCCACAATATGAAGTGTTTTTTACTGCATGCTATGGCTTAATTGTATTCATATCCCATTTAACCTTCTCACCCATAGAAAGCTGGGGAGTTACTGGAACAGGATTGAACATGATCTAACACAATCTGTTAAATTAGCAGAGCCTGGAATTGCTTTTGCTATGCAATAAGATCACTACTCTGGGTAGTGAGGGGATGAGTTGTAATATGCCCAAGTCTAACCCATGAATATTATTGTTTCTATTAATATTGCAACAGCAAAAGAAGCCCTCATTTGAGACACATGAAGAGATGCAATTCTTTTCCTTGCTTGGTCATATTAAAAGTAAAGTTGCCTTTAGCAGTTAGTTCACTGAGGAGCACAGGAAGAGCTTGCCAGGTGTGCTTGAGCTTTCTCACATCAGTAGTCACAGAGTGACTCCATGATGTCACATCAGTGACTGCATCAGTAGTCACACAGAAGGACACTTTTCTACAGTCATTCTATCTCACAGTTGATATTCTTTGTGGCTCATGCTCTCCTGGTTTAGAGCTTGCAGCACTCTTTGTCATTGCCTCAAATAGTCAGATGAACAAGCTTTTGCAACTGACTTTCTTCCAAACTCATGCTGTAAGATTTGCACTCTTTCAAGTGTAGGGCACATCTGATCATGAACTGGGGAAATGGGGGCCTTCTGCCACTAGCACCAGGGTATTCACCCTGTTCTCTCCTGACATGGTTTGCAATTTGAATACTGAGCCCAGGAATGGGTTTCCTTTGGAGATGATATGTGCAGCTGTTCTTCACATATTGCTACCCATTCTGAACAAAAAAAAATGCTCTGACTTTCAGAGGACTTACTTCACTTGGTAGCAGTATGCAGGTGATAATATTTTAGGAGGGAGAAGGCAGCTGTGAGGTTATATTATAGTAGAATAGGTCAGAAAATAAGTATTCACCTTCATCTGAAAGTTAGATGTCTGCCGCATTCATGTTTGAATAAAGAGTTTAGTTTCTGAGTTTTGGCCATTTGCCAAATATCCCAGAGTAATTCCTTTTTTTAAAATAAAGTTATTTTTGCTTTTCACCATGGCACGTGGAATCTCCCAGGCTTTCCTTCACTGACATTCTTTCTTGCCTCTTTGCCTCCATGCCTACAAGTTCTCATGTAGGAGTGTTTGTCAGTAGAGCAAGTACTGTATTCCCATTTGCACGCAGAGTGAAACAGTATTGATCTTAAGGTCCTTTCCAACCCTAACTATTCTATGATTCTATGATTCTATGATTCTATATTCAAGTCAGTCACCTCCCCCTCTACTCTGCTCTGGTGAGACCCTCACACAGTCCTGCATTCAGCTATGGTGCTCCCAACACTAGGGGGTCGTGGAGCTGTTGGAGCGAGTCCAGAGAAGGCCATGAAGAAGCTCTGAGAATTGGAGCGCCTCTGCTCTGGAGACAGGCTGAGAGAGCTGGGCTTGTTCAGTCAGGAGAAGAGAAGGCTCTGGGGAGACCTTAGAGCAGCTTCCAGTGCCTAAAGAGGCTGGCAAGAAATCTGGAGAGGGACTTTTTACAGGGGTGTGTAGTGACAGGACAAGGGGAATGGCTTTAAGCTGACAGAGGGTAGGTTTAGATTATACATTAGGAAGAAGTTGCCAGGTTGCTCAGGGAAGTTGTCTGCCACATCTGTGGCAGTTTTCAAGGCCAGGTTGAATGGGGCTTGGAGCAACCTGATCTAGTGAAAAGTGTCCCTGCCAGTGGCAGGGGGTTTGGAACTAGGTGATCTTTAAGGTCCCTTCCAACCCAAACCAGGCTAGGATTTTATGGTCCAGCTGACTTCTCACTAGACCTCACTGCTTCAGTGATACAACTTGCAAGTGTATGAGTGACATACATTTTTATTTTCTAGGGTGAAAACAAATCTGAATATTTTTTAGGATTAACACCCGTAGGAGTTGTTGTCTACAAGAATAAAAAACAAGTAGGAAAATATTTCTGGTATGTATAATTTAAAAACAATAACAGTGTTGTATGGAAATGTATGATTTGTGATATCAATTTGAAAGGTTAATTGTATCAATAGAAAAAAGTATACTTGGAATTCCAAATATTTGTCTGGATTATACAATTTTTTATTTCTTTGGTAATCCAGGTATTGAAAAAAATAGTTCACCTATACCATACTTGGGTTAAAATGTTTGAATACTGCTAATTTTCTATTGTTATCTCTTGCATACCTGAAAAAAAAAAATTCTACCTGTGAATTGTTTTTTGTCTTTGTTTGTAAATATATACAACTTTATTATTCATTAAATTAAAAGCTCACAAAATTCTGTCTGTCCTTTTACAGGCCTAGAATTACAAAAGTTCACTTCAAGGAAACACAGTTTGAGCTTAGAGTCCTTGGAAAAGATGTAAGTTTTTCTGTAAGGCTGAAAGAAAAACACAATTAATCTCAGGTCTGATGAAGTGGGAATTTTTGTGTGTTTGTCAAAGCCTAATGTATTTTACTAAAATTTTCTGCAAGAAACTATCAAAGTGAAATTAATTTTATTGATAGTTACTGCAAGAATATTACCTTATCCTCAAATGTATGCTCCTGATGTTGCTTGCAGAAAGGGGAGGAAGAAAGATTTTCTGCTCATGTTATGTAGCGAGTGTAGAGAACTTCAGCAGAACAGTAGGAAGTAGGAATTTTATAACAAACCATTATAGTTTTATATTTTGCTCTGTAAATTAGAGTAGACTACTTCTGCAGTGTCTTGTTTATGATCTTAAATAGTGCTTTTAAACTAGGCTACATCTATAGGGAATGCTTATCTTAACCAAAATATGGATGGAGGAAAACTCACAAAGCTGTTAGGCACAAGTAGTTTTGTAGTTTGGAAACAAAAGCAGCCAAATAATGTAGCTTGAAACTCATTTGTCAGAGTTTAACTTCATTGTGCTGTTAGACCATTTGAGAGAAAACAATCTTGGTTCCAGTGGAGCAAGGACAGCAGTTTGGTAGCCAGAGAAGAGGTTTTAAGATACTTATTACCTGTGAAGCATGTGGGGTAGGGAAAGGAGAAGGAGGGTGTTGAGGATATAGGGAAAATGGTAAGTATCATAGAACAAGTAGTTTCAATCAGCCTGGGATTTTTGGTATGTGATTGAGTTATGTGGTTAGTTTGCTGAGTTGTTGAAAATACTTTGTAGGCCTCTTTGGAATATCAGGTTTGAAAATCTGTAGTTTTAAAGAAGTATTAACTTCTTTAAAAGCACTCCCCTCTACTGATTATCTATGTATCTTCATTCATCTGTGTAGTAGTTGCTAGTCTCACCCACGATTTTTCCATGAGGCCATTTGGTACATTCAGTATATGCTGGGAAATATAAGCATATTCCTGACTGTTTGTCTTACTTCTGTCTTGGACAACATTTCTTGTGCCTCTGCAGATGTATTGGCAAGTTTTGTTTTTGTTATTCCAAGTGTTTTTTTTCTGTTTGGTGTGGTAATCTCTGGGAAGTTTATTCATTATGGTGTATTTGTTGAAATTGGAGAGTTGTTTGAAGGCTGAGTGAAGGTTGGGAAAACTTTTCTCAATGTTCTGTGTGAAGGGTGAATGCCTGTTCAGGTATAGACAAGTCTGAGTTTGACATAGAATCAACTGCATTGAAGTGATGCTGTACTTTCTGTTTGATGCTACATATGTGTAGTTTTTGTTTGAACCGTGTGGAATTGCAAGGATTTCACATCCGGAGCAGAAACTATGGAAGCTTTGCAAAATGTGCTTAAGTTGAGACTGTGGATGTTGATGGCTGTTGAACGCTTACTATTGTGATCATAAGGCATATGCTTTGATGGCACTTGTTAATTTCAAGTCTCAACAGGTACTTTTAGGAAATTGTTCAAGAGAGCAGTAAACACGAGGGTGTGTACTGTCATTAAAATCTCTTTTGCAACTAATACTCATTTGAAATTTTTCTACAGGGCTTCATATCCAAACAAGATCAGGAAAGGCCAAAATGACCCAGAAATATCTTCATCTCTCCCACTTTCTTAAACATTCTGGTGGTATCACTTTGAACAAAATTATGTATCAGCATAAGTGAACACTAGCCTTAATCCCTAGATTAAAGATGTCATAATAATTTATGCTGTTCTGCACTCAGAGGAGGAAAAGCTCATCAGTGTCTTTACATGACTGTCTGTTCAAATGCTCCTTGAAAACTTAATTCACAGATTTCTTTCATTCCTCTGTTGTTCTTTTTTTTTTTTTTTTTTTTATAAATGCTATCACTTAGTCCTTCCATGTGGACATGAGGTTGCAGTGTAGGGAGTAAATGTGCCAGTTTTACTTCATCCTGCCTCCTAGGATATCAATTTATGGCACAAGGAATTAATACTTGCCTTGTTTCACATGTGTGTTCCATGTCTGGAACATATTAGGTGTTTCCAGTTAGCTGGAAAGAATGCTAGCAAGGATTCTTGAAGATAAGAAGTAATGGAGATGTTACCCTGCCTTGCATATAGTTTTATGGCATATAGCAGAGGAGTTAATAAGTAATAAGAAGAGCCAATTATTTCTAAGTACATTGAGTGCTTTGTGTGAATAACATTTTCCATATTGTAGTGAAAACGCTGTGCAGGCTGAATTTTTGTTTGTTTCCACACACTGCCTATGTTTATTCACACTGCCAGGCACCTTTCAGGGGTAAACCTGCTCATCAAGGGAAAGCTGTCTGTGCTGTTATTAGTGATGAAGTGTTGCTCTTCCCCTGTGCGGGATAGGGTTACCTGTGGTAACTTCTTTGTTGTCCCTTTCAATAAATTTGGCTGAGATTTTTTTTTTCTCAATCTACCAAAAGAATTTTAATGTGTACTTCCCACTAAAGGGATGGTATTGGACATCCTGATCTCCTTGACAGATGGCAGACATGGCAGGCTAAATGTACAAGTCTGTGTTTTTAAGCTGCCTAAACTATACACTGTGGGGTGCCTGCATCAGACATACTTATGTCAGCTGAGTTTGTTGTTTACATTGTTTTGCTTTTCATAAACTTGATTTACTTAGCAGAAGATATTTATGCCTACTGTCTACTGACCAAGGTACTTCACCTTTCCTGTTTCGCAGTGTAATCTTTGTACTTCATACCTCTTCCATGAGAACATTTCCTGTATATTTAATTTTCTATTCTTCCTGTGTACCTGTTGCTGTTGTGTGCAAGCATGACCATCTTTCACTACTTTGCCTGGGTTATATGTTTTATCTTTCCCTACTTTGCTTGTATTATGTGTTTTCCTCCTAAGGCTATTGCTATTCCCCTTCATAAACAAAATACTGCCCTTGAGATATGGCCATCTGTGAATTATCCCAACATGTGAGACTAATGACCTGGACCAGCTGGCAGAAACTCTTTTTCAGTGGTGTTAATCATTGAATTGATATTTCACCGTCCCTGGAGTAGTCCCATGCTGTGAATTTAGTTCTACAAAAATGTTAGGCTTTTCGTAAAACTTCTTAAGTATCAGCATGAAGTTAGGAGCTCTTCCTCTGTGAGAACTGCACAGAAGGATTCCCTGAGCACAACAAACAATTGCAAAGAATTTTTGAAGATAAGTGTATTTCTGTGCAGTTTCCTTTAAGACAACAGAGAGATCCATCTGATGCCTGTGTACATGATCCAGCAATGCAGGTGGCTGCCAAAGTCCCTTCTGCCCTGCAGCAAAATACAGCATAGTCGCAGTGGATGCATGATGTGGACATGGGTAATTGTAATCAGAGAGGTGCACAGCACACCTCCCATGCTTTCCCCATGTGAGGAACAAGGATTGCTTCCTAGACTTCTTTCTCAACTGAGGACATGAAACAAAATAAGAAACACGTGCTTTGATAGATTGTGTTGGTTGGGAATGTAAATGTAATAATATGCAAGAGACAAAGTGGAGATTTTTTGCCTGTAGGTACCAAGTATTTCTGTGCTCTTCCTCACAACACCATACTGGTTTTTGTAACAGTGCCATTTACTTTGCTTTCACTGTGTCTGAACATGCAAGTGAATGATTTCACTCCTTTGCAGAGTTCATGCAAAACATCTGTATTACTTTTCATCTTTCTCTTTCACCAAGCCACAAAGTGGTGAATGTGCAAAACACTTGCTTTTGTTACCTTTATGTTATAAGAGAAGGGTCATTTTGAAGTCTGAAGTTTTCGGTTTGAGGGATTTGAAATTTGGGCTCTTTCAAGTCAGAGCAAACCCCCAAACTGTGCGCTTAAGAATGATTTACATGTTTTTCAAGACATGCCTTCCTCAGTAGTTTTGCTTAGTCAGATGAAGAGACCCAGTTCAGCTGAATTCAGAAAGTGAAGTTAGTAAAGACTGTTTTCAGGAGCACTACCAACCACTGATGCATGCTAGAGGAATTTCAGGGCAATTCCAAGGCACATAATGCTTGCCATTCTGGTGGCTGGAACTTCTCTAGATGGAAGATTTTTGTGTTCTTTTAAATATTCTTAGGAAACCCTGTAAATATGCTTTATTTTTTTAATCTGCTTTTTGTGTCAGGAGTATGAAAAGTAATGATATTAATAGGGTGGTTCAGTTGTACTCCTTGCTCTGTCACACACTATATTGCATCTTGAATTACAAGTTCTAGGCAGAAATTTTTTATTTGTTTTTTCCTCTCAGTTTTTTGGGAAGATTGAGCAGGGTTTGAAAAGATGTTCTTCCCATTCTAAAGTGCAATTTAAATTAGATTTAAGTTCCAGGAAATAAGAACATTTTGATCTTTAATATGATTTAAGAATTATAAATTACTTTTGTGTAATCTACATTTGCATCCACTTCAGCTAGAGTGGTAGTGGAGGGTGGAGGTGAGCAAGCACTGTTAATACATCATATAGTATGGTTTGGGCTTGTTTTGATTGATTGGGGGTTTTCTTGGCTTTTCTTAACCACTTCCTGAGCCATCTTAGAAGGATTGTAAGATTGGTTCAAAGCTTGATAGCAAAATCATGAGTAATGAATATTTTTGAAGGAGAACTAAGATTAAAATTCCTGCATAAATCCATTGCCACTGAGGTATTACTGTCAGGTTTGGGTTTGTTTTGGTAAGTTCTTCATTAAGCTTTAATTGGTATAATATGAGGGTGAGATATGTTTGCTTCAGTATTGTCACGCTTTATGCAAACTGGCACAGCATTATTACTTTTAATTCCTGACTTTTATAATGTTCTAAAAGATTGACCAAGTACAACCAGTAATAATACATCGTCAGAATGCATAGAAGCTGTGATTGCTTAATGATAAGCATTGTTGACCTAGTATAACCAGTAATAATACATATAAGCTACGATTGGTATGCATTATGTAAATATATAAAGACAGAATATTTCCTATTTGGTTAACAATTGATAGTATCCGGGTATGTGCCAAATCCAGCAAAGAATAATGTTGGGAAGCAGTAGCTTCAGAGCTGGTGTTAATACTTCTGTTACATGTACATGCACGTGTATTACATGTGCATGCAGAGTGCACTGTAGTGGGGCAAGGTCCCTCCTTATGTTATGTTAATATTCAGTGCAACTATGAAGAGTGGCGTCTGGGCTGGCAAGATTAATGCTGTGGTTTTAAGTCTGGGTTTTTCTATTCCTTCACTTTCTGAGCCAGGATTGGTTGGAACCAATATATGTTTTATCATAAATTGTAGCAGCTCAAGCCTGCTCTAATCACAGGTTTTCAGAATGTTTTTCATCTGTGGACTGGTGCAGCGCTCCACAGAACAGGTCTAAGTCTAGTGTCAGTTTCCCTCTTATCTCTGGAATAATCCATGAACTTCACATGCAAGGGGTCTTCTGGCCCCGAGTGGGAAGAACTTTCAAGTGTGTGGTTGGTCTTTCAGGCAGACCGGAGCTTGCTCTGCCTGAGCACTGAGCTAGCTGTGTCCAGAGCAGCTCTGATCTTGGAAGCTGTGTAGTCATGCTGGTGTGGCGGAGCAAGCTGGAAGCTGATTGCAAAATGTGGCACAGGCGTGCCTGAACTAATATGTCTGCTCTGGCAGTTCCAGAGGCATTTTGTGGTTAGGTAGAGCAGTGACCCTCTGACATGTCTCCTTTGAAGGCATTAGTAAAATGCTTTCAATCTTTCAGTTAAGTGCTGGGGAGGGGCATTATGGTGGAGCACTCCAGTAGTTGCCCACTGTTAGTGGAGATCTCAAAGGCCCTGCCAGATGAGTCTTCTTGCTGATTTGAGAGGTGGCATGGGCTGCGGCTACATGTTTGGGTGACTGCCTATTCCTAAACTCATATTACAGTCAAGATATCTGCATCTCCCTTGCCAGTCTCTCTCCTCACATGGGTAAAAATGGTGGTGAGGCTGTGGCAGTATGAGCTTTACCTCGTTTTCAAGAATGCAGGACAAGCTTTTAAAGCATTTTAAATGAGAGGAATACTTACGTTTGTCCTCACAGTTTGTTGGTGTCTTACCTTTTTCAGGATTAGGAAAAGGTAGTCAAACTGCTGAACAACTAGATACTGCTGCAAGAGTTATGCCTGTCCTTCTGCAGCCTCTGGCCATGTTTTCCTGCTTTCTCCTTTGCTGATTCTAGTCACAGATGTGATCAAAAATCACCTATAAAACTTAAGTATTTTTTTTGCTTGTTTGGTGAGCACAACTTTTTGAAAGACTAGATAATGACCAAAGCTGGTTCCATGGTGAGGGGAGATCTTTAGCGTGCAGATAATCTGGTTCACAGTGCCTTGCCTTTAGTACACTGGACACTCTGAAAGCTGCCAGGATGAGTAGCCAGGAGTAGCTTGTGAGGCACCAAACAGCTCTGAATGAGTTTGGAACTGTCATTTCCTGTATATCATTGGTAAAAGTACAATAGATCTTTGTGGTTTTGGTTCAGATGTATGAGAATAATAAGAAAAAAATAAGGTAACTCTTTCTGTAAGAAATTACAATTGTTCAAGATGCTAAACATGTTGCCTTTTATTTGAAACAAGTGCCATGGTGTTAACAGGTAAGGTCGTACTTGCTTTACCTATAGAAATCAATTTATTCTCTTAGGGAAGAAATGCTGTACCTGGAAGATATTATTGCCTTCAGTACTGCTTATTTTATATATGTGCATTTATAAATTGTAAGGGTAATCACAGTGCTCGTGCAAGCCTTAGTCTTAAAAAGCAAATGGAGGAAGTCCTAAACCTCTACGTACTGTGTGCAGTGTCATCTTGGAATTAGTTGCAGTAAGCTATTGAATTCTTCACAAAAGAAGTGAAAAGTTATAAAAGAATTATGAATTGTCTTCTTTGTTGCTGAAAGACCTTGGAGATGAATGTCCTAGGCTTTCTTTCTCTCCCTTTAGTAAAATTTAACTGTGTTATTTGAATTATTCCAAGCATCCATTCTGAGGCAATAGTTTTCAGACATGCTTTTCCTTCAGATTTAAATAAATAAACCTCAGTGTGTCATCAAAAAACTTGTTGGTCCATCCCCTGATTTTTTGACAGTTGTTTATTTTCCAGATATGAATTCCATAACTTGTTGATAAGTTGGATCTATAGGCCTATGCTGTATTTTCCTGAGTGCTTTTGATTGCTGTGTACCAAGTGTAGATGTTTCAGCACCTTCATTAAAAATTTTTTGCTAACTGGCTGAGATGAGCTTTCTTCCACCTTATAAAATAATGCCCTCAAATGATGGAATCAGTAATGTTTGCTGGTCAGATCTTTCAAGCATATGGCAATGTCCCTCTTTTAGTCACTTACTGATTTTAAGTTGTTATATGTTATTCTGTATACGGGAAAATTTTCTTAAAAAAGAAGAAAACATGGACAAGCATTACCTTTTCTCTGATGGGAATATTACCCTGAATTAGAATTCAGTGGCATTTGAACTGGGATAATAATAAGATACAGCAGAAATGCCTTATTTAAAAAATCTCTTTAAAAATCCTTCAAACACCCATGGCTTCTTCTCTGCTCCTCTATTCCCCCATCTCAAAACTCTGGCCTCCAAGGTTATGTAATTAAGTAAATTTCAGTGCAGTAGAGGATTCTTTGCATACAAATCAAGTTTAGGACTGGACAAGAAGGAAGAGTGGACAAAAAGGAGCAAGATCATGCATATTTAAAGTGAGTCACTGAGTTCTTTCCTAGCAGAAGTTAAATTGACTCATCATATTGCATAAAGTTTGCAGTACCACGGGCCTGATCTGATGCTATTCTTTAAAAGTGCACTGGTGACTACAATTGTGTGGGTTTATATGAAATCACATCAGATGACAGTCTGATCTAGAAATTGTAATGTAAACTGAATCATAACATATGAAGCTACATTTATGTTATGTGTAAAATAAGCAAATGAAGAGTACCCCTTGAGATACCTGCTTAAAAACTTAAAAAATGCAGTATGGCCTTTCAGTGGGTAGACTCTTGTTTCTGATTTCTGGTTTTACTTTTTATAAATTAAAACTATTTTTACTCCAAGTTAAATCCCTTGTGAATCTTGCAGAGAGATAAAATCCCTAACAAGCCTGAAATGGTATTTTAAGGAACTATAGGAATATATTTATAGGACTATAAATGACTATGTATTTATATTTATAAAATATTTATAGGAGTAATGATGATTTTCATTCCTTGGCTGTTTCATGGGACTGATCCAGACAGCCATTTAAGTTAAATAAAATAATCCTTGGGAGGACTAAGAACCTATCTATGTTTCCAGTTAGTTTTGTTTGGTGTTGGGTTTTTTGGGGTTTTGTTTGTTTGTTTTTGTGAGGAAATGAAATCTCAATTATTCTAATCATAGGTGCAAAGTTCTGCCTTTCACTGTGACTTGTTTCAAGGTGGAGGAAAGGGTGGTAATTTGTGATTTTGTGAGGCTGCCTGGCAGCTGTTAATATAGTTGATTTTTGTTAGAGGTGAAATTTTTAATTCTAGGCAACATATTGAATTAGTTCAGTTTGCAAGATGCTTGCAGGTCAGTATACCTCATCAAATGAAGAGTGGGAGAAACTTGCCAGAACTCTACCTATGTATGCATGGCACTGCAGAAGTATAACTAATGAAAGGGCATCCATTTCCTAAAATCAGCTGCTGAAAGCAGTATGAATCATACTGTCTTTGTAATTCACATAGCAGGGAAATTGACTGAGTTTTGTTATAGATAGTATCATACCACAGAGTACCAGTGGGACTACTCTACTCTTTGTGCAAATCATGGATACAAAACTGCACGCTGAAGTTCTGAGTGGCAGATATATGGAAATGTAATTTATGTGACCATATATGAATGTTTAGCTTGTTGGAAACAGGCAGTGTGAGGTATCTGTTGCTTTTTCCTGTCTATTGGAAGTGTTTTACAGTTTGTATGTGTTGGACTTCTCTTTCATCTCTCCCTGCCTTTTTCTCATGTCTGCTGTACTGACTGCCAGTTTGCAGTGATGAGGTTTTAAGCTGTCAATATTCTTTTTTTGTTATCTTCCTCAGGAGATTTTTTTTTATGCCTTTTACCTTTGATCTTTTTCCTAGTATTTGGAATTATTTTGAAGTTAAATTTTTTTGTTGTTGGGTTTTTTATTTTTTTTTAATTTTTTTTTCAATCTTTTTCTGCTGTGACCAGCAGGTTGAGGGAGGTGATCCTACTCCTCTTCTGTTCTTGTGAGACCTCACTTGGAGTGTTGTGTGCAGTTCTGGTGTCCTCAACATAAAAAGGACATGGAACTGTTGGAACAAGTCCAGAGGAAGGCCACGAGGATGATCAGGGGACTGGAGCACCTCCTGTATGAAGATAGGCTGAGAAAGTTGGGTCTGTTTAGCCTGGAGAAGAGAAGGCTGCGTGCAGACCTCATAGCATCCTTCCAGTATCTGAAGGGGGCCTATAGGGATGGTGGGGAGGGACTCTTGATTAGGGACTGTAGTGATAGGACAAGGGGTAACGGGTTCAAACTTAAACAGGGGAAGTTTAGATTGGATATAAGGAGGAAGTTCTTTACTGTGAGGGTGGTGAGGCAGTGGAATGGGTTGTCCAGGGAAGCTGTGAATGCTCCATTGCTGACGGTGTTCAAGGCTGGGTTGGACATAGCCTTGGGTGATATGGTTTAGTGTGAGGTGTCCTTGCCCATGGCAGGGGGGTTGGAACTAGATGATCTTAAGGTCCTTTCCAACCCTAACTATGCTGTGATTCTGTGATTCCTTTCTCTCATCTTTTTTGTTTCAGTTTCACCTTTGTTCTTTTCTACATCTCTTGTGCATTTTCTCTCTGTGTTGCTTTTTCTTATTAGTTTACCACAAATCTTGAGTTTCTTTCTTTTATTTATTCTTGCCTTTTTCTGTACTGTTTAACGGAGCCTTGGGAATATATTTTTGCTTGACATCTGAGGGGCAGTTTCAGTAAACATCAAAAACATACTATTTGAAAAAGTCCTTGTCCTTTTTAATTAGAAAAAAAGGTGATATGTATGAACAAGAATGAAGGAACAGCAGTGTTTCAGTAATCTCCTTTCTCTTTTGTTTTTATTTTGTTTTCTGTTTCTTCTTTTTCTTTTGTTTTTCACAGCCCTAAGGAATTGATTCTGTTAATAATTATTTTCAGGCAATGAGAAACCAGAACGGAAACCTCTTTTAAGTGAGGATTTCTGCAGAATTATAGAGCCTGCTTTTCTTCATGCTGGTATCTTTTCTCATGTGCCTTGATATGAGATGGTCAGTTCTTGTGTTCAGTAAGTAAAGGTTCACTTCCCTGGCAGAATCCCTCTTAGCAATATTGATTTGCTTTTTTTGTTTTCAGTGCAATGAAACTTCCTTCTTTTTTGAAGCATGTAACAAGATCACATGCAAACATCTCTGGAAATGCTGTGTGGAGCATCATACGTTCTTCAGGTGAGTGATGCAGAAGCTGCGGTTTCACTAAACAGAAGCAAGGCTATTGTGTTGATTAAGAACACTTTACTCAGCACAATTGAGTACTTATACCTGTTTACATTCTAGGTGGTGTAACACAGGCTTGCTGCCTGGAAACACATTTTTGCTCTTGATTGTAGAATGTTTTTGAAAGGCGATGCCTTCACTTTTTTTCGGTGATGTGAAACAGTAATTTTGAACTTTGTCTTTTTTTGTGTGTTTGTTTGTTTTATTTTGTTTCATTGTTTTTTTTTATTTTGGTTGTTTCTCTTGTCTTAGAATTCTTTTTGAAACTATATCTCAGGTTGCATAAAGTAGCCTTTAGCAGAAGTATCCACAAATGTATGTGGCAGGATTTAAGCTGACATACACATTTTTACATATTTAACCATAAAATTTTCTGTAGCAGCATTTACTTGATTGATGCTTTTGGGTTTCAGACATTACTATTTTCTACAGTTTATAGAAATTTTGTTTTTTAATAGAAAGTCTTGTTGAATTTCCATAATGTTACTTATTGAAATGTATAAAATGTTTCCTGTATTACACATGTCAAAAACATTTTCTTCCCTGGGGCAAAAACACCGACAGAAATGTGCAAAGGTGCCTAGCTAGGAACTGATTGATGGGATGCTTGGGCCTGAATTTAGCAGTGCTGTAAATGAGCAGAATCCCTCCTGCAATCTCCTTACTGTGGGATGGTGTTTTTGCCTGCTCCTGTGGAATATTAAGCAAAAGGTTTCTATTGCCAGCAGTTTATAGTAGACCCTGAAATAAAGAAGTGTGTATACAAAAGAGGAGGACATATGCATGGCTTTGTGAAGCTCTCAACCCCGTAAGAGTGTGCCTGTAGGTAGGAATGTAGAGGAACTAGCAGAAAAATATTTTTTTTGAACCCGAACTTCATATTTTTCTTTTCATTTTTTGGGAAGGGGACTGTAATTGAGATCTATCTATGTAATTTGTTGTTCTATTTTTCAAACTACATAGAGTGCCAGAGAATGAATCAAACTCCCTGTCAAGAAAATTCAGCAAGTTTGGATCCATAGGTTATAAACATCGGTACAGGTAAATTTATTTCATTGTTTAGACTCCAGTTTGTTCCTTCTTCATTCCTTCTTTTATCCTCTTCAATATAGAAGAAAAACCCCACCCAGACTGTGAGTCAGAGCAGTTTTGACAAAGCATGAGTCAGGGTCATTTTAACAGACTCCCTTTGGGAGTCTGACAGTTTGTGAGTAAATGTGGGTTACTTCTCATTCTTCAGATTCCCAGAGTTGGCTTGGGCCTGCTGTAACCCATAATGAAAGTGCGAGCAGCCTTGGCAATGCTTGAAGTCAAAATCTCCTTGTAAGTTGTGAAATTATGTTCGTGTCCTAAAAGGTTTTCCTGAAACTTGGGCAATACCAGGGCAAGGAGAATGTTGCTCCCACCTTTCTTCCAGAAATTAGCAAAGGATTGGTGCAAGGAAGTGTGTGAAGTCTGTAATTGTGATGCTCCTCATTACAGCTACAATTGAGCAAGTGCGCTCAGTCCTAATGATTGTATTTAATCCTATAGCAGTACTGCTGGTGCAGTGCTGTTGATTCAAGAATAAAAATGAGGGCAGGCCTGAAAGCAGGTGTGGCTATCTTTTTTTAACTGGAATTGATGGGAAGTTGGGCTAAGCATTCAAGGCACAAGTATTCAAGATGCAGTAACTTCAGACTAAGGGTATATGGGGAGGACTTAGTCTCAATTTTAGCCTGAGTTGCCAGGGAGAATAGGTTTAAGATCTAGCTGCTGTGTCAGAAAGGACTAGCAGATAAAGGATGTAGTTAAAATTGTAAGATGTCAGAAGCCCAGTAGTTTTTACTGAGTTTTACAGAGACTTTATATTTTTAAGTCTGTTGTCCTCAGTCAGTCAGAATTCACCCTTGGATGTAAGATCTCATTTGTAAGATGGGTGTTGCCAATGGAGAGATGATTATACAAGTTCTGAGTCTGAGCTCATGTGACTGAGTCTGGATTGTGTCCAGCAAGGATCACTGGTGTGTTTCTGTCCCATCTTCTCTCTTCTTCAGTGTATTTCACAGTAGTTAAGATTATCTGGGTTACCATGTTATCTGGCATGATCAACCTACTCCTTACTGTAGACAAGGGAATGATTGCACTGCCTTTAGGATTTCTAGTTGGATCCAGACCCACATTATCCCATCTGTAAAAATGGATAGGAGTTCTGGATTCCAGACGGAGTACTGTGGATCACAGTTTCCTCTGTTGGACCATTTTGGCAGATTGGAGCAGGGCACTGATGCTGGGACAGAGAAGGTTTTGTCCTGACCAGGACATTAAAAAAATTTTAAAAACATACCATGAAGCGCTTAATTACATTTACGTTATTCCTTTTGGTGATGTATTTAAGTTCTTCCTTTTTTAATCAGTTTCAAGGGTAATATGTGATATGACTTGCCATGTTGGGATGATGGTTGTTAGTGATGGCTATGTTTATAATGTTAGTTTTGTCTAGAAAACATGAAAGTATGTATTTTCCTTCTGATATGAATTGTTCCCTATTTTGCTGCAGTGATTCTTGAGAACTCTCCCTGACCTGAGTTGATGTTCTAGGAAATGCAGGTTGTGACATCTAGTTGCACCCTACTGGTTATACAGTGTTAATGATAAATACTTCTAATCAATTGGTGATTGACATGTTAACTTTTTTTCTTAAATTCAGAGGAGCAGTAACAGCATTTACATGTGCTTTGCTTATCCATCAGCTTTGGTTGTCTCCCCTCTTTACCTTTGGTCCCTGTTTTAGCAGCAAAGCAGTGACAGTGTTGTGTATATGTACACATCTCTAGCTCTTAAATACATTTGCCTTTGACTGTGCATATGCGGGGACCATTACTATCTTTGCTTTTTAATTTTCTACTTCTCATTAGACATCAAACAGTCAGGAAAGGAATTTCCTTCTCTTAAAATCAGATGCTTTAGTTAATACATGGAGGTGTTAGTGTTCGTGGAAGGTCTTGTCAGCAGATGTTTTGTTAAAACTGCTTCTGGAATTTGCAAGACTGGCATGCTTGCCAATGAGCAGGAGTGCTTTCTGGCTAACTTAGGAAAAAAACCCCATTAAACTGGTCAAAAATCAGCATTACTGTGATGTAATTTTGGATTTTTTTTCCTTAAATTATTTTACATATTTTGAGAAGATAAAAATTCTGCAGTGTTGGTTGGGGCTATTGGTGAAAAGCAACCCATATTTAGTGGAGGTATTCGCATAACTCAGAAAATCTACATATATGATGCCTGTGTGGTTGCTTGGCACTTGCTAGTAACAATGCGTATTTCCTTCTATATATTTGAACTGCAGGTGTTCAAGCAACTGGAGTTAATAGTGCCAATCACTTCTGTTATGTATAAATTTTCATAAGCAAGCATGGAATTTTGGGGAGGAATACGATGCCTGCTTTGCAATTTTGTTATGAACACTGTATTCTACTTAGTCACATGGAAATGAATATTACAATGACCATAAAAGAACTTATTTAAACTTATTTAACTTGTGCAATGAAGAAGACCATTACTATAAATAGTAATCAGCACTTCCACGTGGTTTATTGTCATTCGGGCCTGTGCTAGTGAGACTCCTTTATTTACAGCTTGCTTTGCATGCTGTTTTCCATGCTTTTTAGGTTGTCATTGTACATGGCAGAGAAGTAGGCCTCTTACTGACTTGAACTGAGCAATGTTAAGTATGTGTTTTCCTGAGGTGAAAACTTAGAAGAATTCAGGAAGTAATCAAATAACTTAAAATCGTATGTTAGAATATTTGAGGTTACAAAAGGTCACATTGTTTTTTCCTATTCCTAATAAACCAGCATTTTGTTTTAGTTGCTTATCTCCTCTTGAAAATGACAAATATAGAAAAGGTTGGTACAGTCTGTTGATGATTCTGCCAGTGCCTGATTCAAAACTAAAGTCAAGGTAGTGCTACTTAGCAGGAGAATCAGAGCTGGAATGAGACGTGAAAAGCTAACAAAACATGCTGCCCAAACCCCATACATTTTTGGTGGGTTTTTTTTTTGGGTGGGTTTTTTTTTTTCAGTCTAAGGATACTCTCTTTCTTTGATAACTTTCCAAGTGTTTTCTCATTGTTTCCTTGTATTTTCAAGTGGCAGAACATCTTTGCAAATGACCAGAGACCCTTCTGTGCAGCTCCCACGGCCTGACCAATGCATTGAAAGAAGTCGCAGCAAGACTTACCCCAAAAGAACACAACAGACGGGTAAGTCCTTCTCTACTGGGCCTGTGCAGAGGTGTCTTCCTTAGTCTTTGGTTCATTTAGTTTTTGAGACATGACTCAGAACTGCTGCAGTGTCCTTAAGATTCTCTCAGAATGGATTCTCTCATTTGCCTTAGGTCAGTCTTTATACCTGGCATTAACTGGATCTACAAACTCCAACTTTTGTGGGTAAAAGAGACGGTGTGGATCAAACATAAATAAACCCCATTTCTGTAGGTCTAATGCAAAGCATGAAAGGGACATTTGAAAACAGGCAGCGAGAACTTGTTCTTTTCAGCAGTCCTGCCTCTCTCTAAAGAATTTTATACCTTGGTTGGTATTCCATTTTTTCAGCTGC